>LR999964.1:80048559-81298992 GCA_905220375.1 Tachina fera | reverse complement strand
CGGTATTTTCTAACCGAAATGGATTTCTGTATCGGTATCAATACTGATATCTAATTTTAACGATATTTGAATCAGTATCGGTATTTTTACTATACCGTTTGCCAACCTTGGTAAATTTACATAAAAAATGAGTTAGTTGCATCAGAGTAATCGAATTGTTCTGAGTTTTGTGCATAAAACAAAACAGTGAAACAAACAGTGAGTGTTGTCAAAGTTTTTATTGTGTCATACACATTTTGCTTCACGCTTTTTTCCCAAAGTTAGAAACGTAACGCAAAGCGTTGAAGTTGTATGTGACACTGCCTTAAGAATGTGTGTCAGTGTTGCCAGTATTTTTCTAGGGATTATCCCCAATTTTTGATGTGTCATCCACGAAAATCCCCAAATTGAGTTTTTTGGATTCAAATTTTTTCTTTTGTGAAAAATAAAAATATATAAATTTTTTAACTTTATTTAAAAAATAATGACAAAAAAATCATATTTATTCAATAAAACTCATTTACATTAATTTAATGTGTACTTAAAAAAATTTTAAAGAAAAAATTCCACATAATGTTCAAACAGAATTGCAGCATAAACACATTTTCAGTACAAATTGATACAAAAAAAGTAGTCATAGAAAGCAGTCGAGAGATAGAATCTATTTTACTTTGACACCTTTTTTTCTTAAGCTCTCACGTGTAAGTACTCATTCTCTCATCAAAAATTTCTAACATTTTGTAAACAAAACTACAAAGAAAAATAAGCACAAAAGAAAATGATACAAAAATTAGAGAGCGTTTGTAGTTACAGCCGTAGTTTTATTATGGGCTTTATTTATTTGACAGCGTTTTGTCTGAAGTTGCTGACTTATTCTGTTTTATCATATACATACTTACTTTAATATACACAACTATAAAAAAATGTTTAACCAAAGTTTACCAGTTCAAAAACTTCAGAATCGAAATCTTCTGATTCATCAGCCTAAGAAATTTTGTTGTACATAGTACTTGTGTTAAAAAGCTTAAGCATTTCCACAGAAGGATTAAATGTGTCAAAGCAAATTGAATTATTTTTAAAGTGTGGGTTAATTCTAAGAAGTGCTTCCAACTAGAGGTGTGTAGCTCATGAACGAAATAGTTCAATTGAAAGATTCACTTAACTGAGCGCTGTGAGCCGTTCACTTCCCTGAGCGCTGTCAGCTCAGTGCTGAGTGGTTTCTACATTTGTATCCAACACTTTCAGTAGCTCGTTCTAGACACCAACCTATAATCAAACCCATGTAAATAATATGTGGACTTATTCAGCAGCTCGTTTTAGACACAAACCTATGTAATTTAAGTGGGTTTGTGTCTAAAACGACCTAATGACAGAGTTCGGTACAAGTCTTGTGCTTTTTCAGCAAATTTTTTGTGTCCAACAAGTACATACATCAAAAAAGTATACATATGTGTGTATGTACATACATACATTCTTATGCAGATATGTATATTTATTAACAAATTTCACTCATTAAACTATTTTACTTTTATCTTTTTTTTACTTCATCTGCCTTGTTTTGCAATGTATGACACACACACGAACACATTCTGTATAAATCTGTAACTTTTTATGTTTCAGTTTACGCTCTTTCTTTATGCTTGAAAAAAATTTTCAATACAAATTGACTGAGCTACTGAGCTAACTGAATGAAATACTTCAGTAAAGTGAGCTGAGCTGAAAAGAGCAGTCAATCAAAAGAGATGATAAGCACAACACTACTTCCAACAAGTCATATTGCATTTTGTTATGTCGTTTTGTTTTGGTAGTGTTCATTTTTGGTTAATCTGCCTTGATACATCTTTTTTATTAGAAAACATTCACTATAAATAGTAGAATTTTAGACTTGCCAGACGCACATTTCTTAGCTTAAAAATCATTCTTGTTACCATCAGTTATAAAAAAAATCCCAAAAAATCCCTTAAAATTTGGTTATCATCCTCAACAAATCCCCAGACCCCCAGCACGAAATTTTCATCCCCAATCGCGAATAAAAATCCCCAATTTGGGGACAATTCCCCTAAACTGACAACACTGATGTGTGTGATTTTAGTTTCCACAATTGTGCTATGAAACAATGTTGGGATATGGCTATTCTTATATTGTACCATGAAAATGGTACCAAAATGTAGCCATATGCTAACTAGGCATACACAATAAGAATTCATAACAATTTTTCATTTATTGAACACATAAAAAAAAATGAACCAATACTATCGAACAAAACAGTTTTTCATATAAATATATAAGTATACATACAAAGTCTAATAGTGGGTACACACTTTGCAAGGTGTTTCCGCAACACGTTTATATTATATGCTGCATAATTTGACACAGACACTGCAACCTACAATGCAACCTATAACCATAAAATTATTTTAATATTGGGGGCTATTCTGGAAAACGCGTCGAAGAAGTGAAACTTTACATTCAAACAAAAACAAATTTTTAAAAATTGTTTTTGTTTGCCATGTATTTCCTAAATGAAATAAACGTGAGAATTTGAACGCGTTACTCTTTCTTTTAAAAACGGTTATTTTTGTATGAGAAACAAAAACCAAGTTTTTATATTTACACAGTTTTGTTTTTGTTTTCCATGTAAGTTTTACCAAGTCGACGCGTATTTCAGAATAGACACCATTCTCGGAACTTCGAATGCGAATTCGAACGCAACTATAAACACGACTTCACAAGACCGACAATGCAATCTGCCTCGTTGCATAAACATGGTGCTAAGTCAGTACCTACCATAAGGCTGGTACTCTGTTCGAAGTTGTGAACAATTTTCAGTACCATTGATTATATCGCGTGAAAAATTTGAAATGTACTAAATGTAGTCCAACTCTTTTTTTTATTGCTTGAAAATATGAAACATTGTTAAAATTCCGTGCGAAAAAAGTACTGCTCATGTTGTTTCGCAGCTAAACTAAAATGATGCCAGATTAATTTTGTATGGAAAAACCGGTTGTCAGATAGATTTTACGTGTTTTTCGCAACAACAACAGAGTACAACTTTTGGGAATTTATTTCAAAAATATTTCATACCAAATACTTTTTGTAGTTTAACAGCATTTCGCAAGAAATTGTCCACAGAGTACCAGACTTAAAGAACTGGGAAAATGCAACCAAAATAAATGACATATTTTTCATAAACTACCAATGTTGCAAATTTTGTTACTTATGCTCATTGTTAAGCAACTATATTAGGAGAAATTATTATTACTATAATGCAAAGTACAAATTGATTCAAATTGTACCACTGCAGTATAAGGTGTCCCAACGTACCAATGTAATTGTACCAAATTTGGTACAATTGTACTACAAATCCCAACAGTGCTATGAAATTGACATCAATGATGTAAACTAGAGATGATCGAAACTGCGATTTTTTAATAATGTTGCTCCTTGTGAATGTGATTTGTAAATCGCTGTACTTTTAAACTGTGACTGTGATCACAGTTTAGCTGTATTTTGTTTGTAGCAGTTCTGTTATTTTGAGAAAGTGTAATAAGAAGAGCAGCTGTGAAATTTAACAGTGACTGTGATTACGGTTTACGAAGGTTGGAAACCGAAACAAATAACGGTATCGGTATTGATACCGGTACAACTATTTTTTAAATTTCGGTATCGGTAACGGTATCGGTATTTTTTTTATTTCGGTATCGGTATTACCGGTACATACCATTACCGAGTTTATAATACCGGTATACCGATATTACTGCTAAATTTATTAGTTCAGATACTGGACATAGCAAAAAATCTTTTTTTTTATTAAATTACTTCGAAAAGGGAGTATTTTTACATTGACATATAAAAACATTTAAACTTATATGTTTCTATATACGTTTTTATACTTTTATGAAAAAATAATTTATTAAAAAATAAAATAAGCAAACTGCAGTTGAAACCTTGCATATATAAGGTATAACTTTTGGTTAATTTACCAAAATGATAAAAATAAATACATTACATTGTATTAATTTCTAAATCGGGCTGAAGTTCAGTAATTTCAATTCTTATTGAACGAATTATTTTTTTATTAATTAATGTGAGTTTCTAAAGAGAAGAAAAAAATATTTCCAAAAATCTAATCTGCGCCCGGCGAAAAGTAAGAAGAATATTGCAAAAATACTGAAAGGTCCCATTTTTAGGATTCTGTTTTTTTTTTGGGAATTGCCGAGAACTCATGGGATATGTTTTTTATTCCTAAAGGCTTTAAGCAGCTCATGAAGTTTGGTAGTATTTCGCACTAGTGATGATTATTATATGATTTCAATTTACCGTTGATTAAAAAAACAGGGCTGCATAAGAATGTGTAAAGGAGAACAAAAACGTGTTTATAAAAGAAAGTTGATTGCAATAAATTTTTGAATTTTATTTTTGGTGGGAATCGGTATACCGGTACGTACCGGTATAGACATAAACGGTATTCTGGATACCGGTATTTTCTAACCGAAATGCATTTCGGTATCGGTATGGATACCGGTATCTAATTTAATCGGTATTTGAATCGGTATCGGTATTTTTACGATACCGTTTGCCAACCTTGGGTTTAACACATTTCAGCTCTCTTTCCTTAAAATTGTTCATTAGTATTGGTGTCTTGATAAATACTAATAAGAAGAGCGACAACAACAAACAATTAGCAATTAACCCCGTCCAAATATTGAGAATTGTCGTATACGAGGCAGAGAGACAATAAAATTGTACATATCAAAATGTAAGCTGTTCATAGTTGCCAGAAAATACGATTTAATACGATTTGACTATTTTTTCTTGACAAAAGCTGAAGGTATAAAAAAATTAATGTGGTAGCTTTAGTTACTGTAAAGTAAGGATCATGATACAATACAATGACAGGCTGGGCTTGTGCATGTACCTAGTGCACAAGCCCAGCCTGTCACTGTATACATTGCACATAGTTGTCAAACTTTAGGCCCAACTATAATAGGAATAAGCGAACTTAAGCAACTGTGCGGTTACATATGAAACGTATGTGGCAAACTATAATGTACTTATGGAACTTTTCGTCAAGTTTCGTCAAATGTCATTTGCTTAAGTTAAGTGCCAAACTGAACGCACATTCCGTACGGAAAACACTGTTTGTGCATTTTTGAAACTCAAGCAAACAACATTAGAAAATATTCATTGATTTTAAATATTTTTTTATTGTTTCTTATTTTAAACTCAGAAAAAAAGCAAAAATTTTATTTTCATTCTTCGTTTTACAATACACATATACACACATGCACATGAGTTTATTTATGTATGTTCACTGTTGTAATTTTTAGTAGGCAAAACAAATAAAACAAGTAATAAAGTGGTGGATATAATTACACGTGAATTTTTAATAGATTTGGATATTCCAACAAGTTAATTTTATTGAATTGCATTCATTTAGTAGTTATAAGAAGAAACAAAATTACTAAAAAAATTTGAACAATACCTATATGTGCAACTGTGGCTAAAGAATACTTAAGTGCATCTAAGTACATTGTGGCCACCTAAAAGTCACATCTGAATTGCTTAAGTATTTGACAGACTTATCGTTCAATTCTGGCATTAGCTTAAGCCAGCATATTCATATTATAGTTGGGCCTTTTGTTTACAAGCTGCAAAAATGTTAATGTATGTGTGTGAATAAAATGATTACAGTGTTGCCAATGAATTTACACATGGCTGTGTCTCCAATTACACATTGAAGAAAATTACACTACACATCCTTTGTGTAAGTTAAAATTAAAACAAAAATTAATAAAAATAGAACCCAAAGTAGAATTACACACAGATTACACTAGAATTTAATTATATGGAATACACATGTGAATAGAAATTATACACTGCCTAACTACACACAGATTGGCAACACTGAATAGCTATAATCATGCAGGAATGTCGCGTCTGCAATTGTACTTTAGTTACTCTGTAATTGTTGTTTTTATAAACAAAAGACATTTGTTTCCGACAATTTAGGGTTGGTTTATACCAACAAAATACATGTGTTTTTTGGTGTTGTAATTTTATTGTAGTCGTGCATGTACCTAGTATAATTGTATCATGGTAAGTATAATTGTATCATGGTAAGCATATATATATACATATATATTTTCAAAACCTGTTCCTTGATAAATTCAGTCACAGTTGTGATTAGTGATTTTTCAATCGCTGTGAAAAAGTAACAGGTTTCTAAATATCGCTCAACTCCAATGTAAATCAAAAAACTCCTAATGTAAACAAAAACATCAAAATTTTAATTATCCAAATTTCACATTTTCAGCTACAATTTAACAATTTCATCCACAATTTAACAATTTTAATTGGGGCAGGACTAACATTTCACTACTACTAACAGTTTTTCGTCTCTACTGGACATTTTAAAATTTTGAATCAATGCCCTCTTGTTGATCAAGTACGATATATCGTATAGATTATAATGAAAATATATAAGTAGAAAGAATAAAGACATAATTTTTTTATTGGGTCACCTAATAAAATCAAGGGGAGAACCTTTTTGAAAAAATCAATAAGATAACCTAATAAAAACTAAATAATTCCTTCTTGAATTTTTCAAAAAGGCTTTCCTTATTAAATTAATAAGATTTCCCTTTTGAAAAAAAACCATAGAGATATCTTATTAATTTTGTTCTATCTTATGACGTATTTATTAGGCACTGTTTTCTCTGCTTATCTTTCAAGTTATAATACATTAGAGACATATTTTCAGAGAAAGTATGGTTTTCTCCGAATTTCAGTAGTCTTTTCACCAATTTTAGAGCAAAGCTAAGTTGAAAAAATTCCTAATGTATATACATGAATATTGTTTGCAAATTTTTGTTTAAGCATTTATTTGGTTAATTTAATATATTCTTGGCTTGCATTACATATGCATATGTATATTTGTTATTTGGTTTGTGTGTCAAATTTAATATTTTGTTAATCGGCCGCTTTATTTTTTTTTTATTTCATAATGGAAATTTGGTAAAATTAAGAGCGGAATTAATAAATTTACTTTAAATACATACCGAGCCATAACCACAAACAAACTTAAGCGACATAATATTGAAACTTAATTTTTTAACCAAAATTAATTGCGATCGTAAATAATCGATTTTCGCCAAAAAAAAACGATGTCTAAAAATGTGTAGGTTAAGTTTTTTTTGGCGGTTATGGCTCGATATATATGTATGTACTTATGTAATTATTAAATAATGTCTCTTATTTCATTGTAGGAAAGCAAAACTAAAAAAGGATTCATTTTATTTCGTAAAAATGGTACATTGCATTCGGTTAAAAACACTTACATTAAATATAATATCTTAATAATTTAAGTTTTGAAATTAAAACAGTTAATCAAGCTTTGTTTTTGTTTTTATAATCAGAATACTTTAGCATTTCAATAAATTGCTTTGGAGACAATTTTTATTACATTAATTAACACAACTTTAACCATATATGTAAGTAATTAAAACAATTAAAGCAAATTAAGTTCATTAATAAAGTAAATATTTTTTAAAATCTAATTTTTAAAGCCAATTGCAGTAAACAAATACGTTTTACATCTAAAAAACTACATGTTTTTTCATCATAAGCATATTAAGAAAAATTTTTTGTATCTGTATCGTGGGTGTACGTAATAGTTAATATTTAATTTTTATATTATTATTAAAAATTTGATGGCTCATTGTTTAAGAATGCGTATCTTGTCGATTACAGTAACACATTGAAATGTATGTTTTGTTATTAAAAAATGCTCCATGAGAAGTGACATCGTCCGTGTAGACCTTTTTAATTTTTGAATTCTGTAAAGATAGTGAAAGTTGTTAATAATATTAAATATTTTATTTTTATTTATTTAGCTGGTGCCAAAATAGATATGATTTTAAAAATTATTTGAAATTCAATTTTTGAAGTAATATTGAAATATTCAATTCTTTGTTCATTTGTTTTTGTTACAAAGTTGTTCAGAAATTTATCTAAGATGCGAGGGAGAGTGTTTTTAAAAGTAAAATAATGTTTTGTAATCAAAACGAAATAACTCAGTCGATGTTGAAAAAACCGCCCGATTAATTTAGATTATTAATGACGAGCATTTAAAATTAAAGGCAGCCCATTATATTTACATCTATTATGATTACTAAAAACTAAAATATATTCATAAGAATATGTATATCTATGAATATGTACAGGGTGGAGCAAAATGGCCGAAGGGGCTTGAACCATAGTTGTTAAGTAATGATTAGTAATCATAATGCTTACTAATTTGATTACTTTTTATGTGTAAACATCTATACGCTAGGGGGTAAAAATCTTTTTCACAATACAATCACAAATCTTGAGTAAGATCGCACCGCGTTATGAAATCGGTGTGAGCTATGTATGCATTAGTTTAATCATACGAAACAGAAGCAGCGTTGCCGTTGGTGCTACTAAAGTAGCAATTTGCCACTTTGTCGACTGCTTGGATACTATTGTGCTACTCTAACAAAATGCACCCAAATATGATACTTTTTCTAATTTTAGCCTCTTCTTGATCTAGGCGCACCGCAGTGCGCCAGGCCAAATTCCGGCCAATGTATATTTACAGGAAGCCATTCGAGCTTTTTTTACCCCCTCATAACTTTGTTCCCCGCAATCGTAAAACTATAAAATTTAAACCATAATTAGAATAAATTCATGTAACCTCATATGCGAAGTTTGAAAATTTAAAATTAAAATGAAAGGTTCCGGATATATGGTGCAAAAAGTGCATATTTTAAGATATACTCACTGACTCACTCAAATCTGAAATTTGGTACACAAGTAAATCTAGGTAAGCGATGAACTAGAAAAATCTGAAAACCCGAAAATTTTAACCAGGGCTGAAATTTGGTACACAAGTAGAACTATGTGAGTTATCACCTAGAAAAATCTGAAAACCCGAAAATTTTTACCAAGGGTCCAGGGCTGCGCCCATAAAGCTCAGAATTAAAAACACAGCGTTTAACTCAAGCAATTTTATTGAAATTTGGCACACATGTTAAAATAATACAAGGCTATAAATCTTTATAAAAAAAGTGGGAGTTAACACGCCCACACAATTTAAACCTTCTATTTCATGTAATTTCGGCCAGTACATTTAAATGTACTATTTATGTAACTACAATTATCCGTTTCCAACGAAACTACACAGGAAAGATAAACACTAGCCAAAGGAAATTCTGGTTTAAAAAAATTGGGCGGAAACACGCCCATAATAATTACAAATTATAATTTGCGCTATTGATCTGAAATTTGATAAACGAGTAGTTATGGATTAGAAAATTACTAGAAACATCTGAAAAATAAAAATGTTTATCAAGGTGGGCGGGGCTGCGCCCATAAGGCTCACAATTTAAAATAAAAATCTAAGGCCTTTAACTGAAGCGATTTTATTTAAATTTGGCACACATATTACAATGTTACAAAGCTACAGTGTGGCCCAGAAAGACCGAAGTGGTGTGAATTCCTTATAACTTTTTATTTAAGACATATTTTTTTAATTTTTTGTTTTTTAAATACAGTAAATTTATAGGGAATATTTTTAGATTAGTTATTAAAAATTGTATCCCGCAAGTGGTGGCCATTTTCTGCTTCGCACAAATGTGCTCTTTCCATTTCCATTATTCATAACTTATTTATGAGTGACGAAGCCCATTTCCAATTAAATGGGTTTGTTAACAAGCAAAACTTTAGGATATGGGCTAAGGAAAACCCGAGAGTACTTCATCAACGACAATTACACCCAGTTAAGTGTACTGTTTGGTGCGGTGTTTCTTCAGAAAGGATCATTGGTCCATATTTTTTGGAAAATGAAAGAGATGTCGCCATTTCCATCAATGGTGATCGATATCGGGCCATGTTGGAAAATTTTGTAAGGCCAGCCGTAGAATACCATCCGCAAATATGGTTCCAACAGGATGGAGCCACAGCGCACACTCCGAGGGCCACAATGGCTATTTTACGCGACATCTTTGGGGAAAGAATAAATTCGCGTAGAAGCAATTTTAATTGGCCTCCGCGTTCCCCGGATTTAACCGCTCCAGACTGTTTCCTTTGGAGTTATTTAAAAGGGAAAGTTTATGTTAATAAGCCTAGGACTATTGAGGAATTAAAAACCAATATTCCAGACGAAATTAACAACATAACACCGGAAGTTTTGCGAAAGGTCATGGAAAATGTGTTGAAAAGAGATCATTTGTGCGAAGCAGAAAATGGCCTCCACTTGCGGGATATCATTTTTAACAACTAATCTAAAAATATTCCCTATAAATTTACTGTATTTAAAAAACAAAAAATTAAAAAAATATGTCTTAAATAAAAAGTTATAAGGAATTTACACCACTTCGGTCTTTCTGGGCCACCCTGTATAAGTCTTTATAAAAAAGGTGGGCGGTAACACGCCCATACATTTTAAGCCTACTATTTCATATACATTCGAATATACTACATATTTATAAATTTATTACTATCCGTTTCCAACGAAATCTCGAGTTTAAAAAAGTAGGCGGTATTACGCCCATTAAAAAATATAATTAAAATTTGCGCTAGTTAGCTGAAATTCGATAAGGAAGTAGCTATAGATTAGGAACTAGCTAAAAAAAAATCTGAAAACCTGAAAATTATAGCCCCGCCGTCCACAAAGCTCAGAATTAAAAATAAATCCAATGCGTGTAACTCAAGCGATTTGAATGTTATTTGGGTTACATGTTGCAATAATAATACAAGGTTATAAATGTTTTTTTAACAAAATGGGAGTTAAAACCCCACAAAATTTGCATTCCTATTTCATGTATGTACTTCGATTCAGCACATTTAAATATACTATTTATATATAGTCATTATTACACGTTCCAAGCGAAACTCGACAGGAGAGATAAACACTCGCCAAAGAAAATCTTGAGTTTGAAAAATTGGGCTTGATCACGCAAATAAGAATAAAAAATTTGGCTTAACAAGCGATACGAACCTTAGCCCGTTCAAATCATAAATATAGAAACAAATTAAGTTCGAAAAATAATAATTAAAATTATCTAAAATAGCCATGGGCCTGTGGCAAAAGTTAAATAAATATACTTAATAGTAACAAACCAAAAAAGTTTGTCTTAATTAGAACAAAAATAAGCAAATTAACTAACATGTGCATAGTTAGTAAAGAATAAACGACAATGGTAAGTCTGTTGTAAATTAGAGATTGTAAATTTGGGCTTTCATTACAAAACACGTTTCAGCAAATTGAAATACGATGATTCAAAACAATTCACGTATTCCATTTGCAAGAAAGTTTCGTATATAAGGTAAAAATTTACATCAACTGACACCGCACCCAGTGGACCAACACAGAAGAACGCTGATGATGAAGGTTTAGTGCCCTTCGAAAACGGCCGGCTGTTCCGTTCAACTATGTGTTGTCAGAATATTTACAACTGACTTTGATTTTATTTGTTCATTAATAATTATCACATGTAATTTGGCTTAAAAAGCGATACGAACTTTAGCCCGTTAAAATCATAATTATAGAATAAAAAATTTAAATTTTCCCTAATGAGGTGAAGTTTGATTAGACAAGTAGGTCTAAGCTAGAAACTAACTAGAAAAATCTTAAAGCCAGGAAAATATAGCCATGAGGGTGAGGCTACGCCCATTAAGTTTATAACTAAAACCTGAAATTTAAATCGTTGGCGTTAGCAGTTTTATTGAAATTTGACACACATGTTTTAATAGTGAAAGGTTATAAATTTTCCTTTAAAAAAGTGGGCGTTAGCATGACAATAAAATTTAAGTCTCTTCTTTTATGTACTTCGGATTAGCAGATTTATACTACTTATGTAAATATTATTGTCCGTTTCGATCGAAACTTGACACGTATGATCTTTTAAAAAAGTGGGCAGGAATACGCCATAAAAATAAAGTAATTAAATTTGCGCTAGAGAGCTTAAATCTGATACGCCAGTAGGTCAAGATGAGAAACTAGAAAACTAGAAACTAGAAAAATCTAAAAAGCGAAATATTTGAAACAGTAGTGGCAGGGGCCATGCTAATAGTGTACTGGAGCTTTTAACTGAAACTTTAACTTAAAACAAAATCTTGAGTTTAAAAAAGTGATGGAGAGGGGGGGGTATCAGCCATAATATTTAAAGCTAGAATTTGAACTACAGAGTTTAAATTCGATACCAATTAAGTTATTGTCAAGTTAGCATATTATCTAGGAATTATATGACACTCTTACGGTTAAAAATTTATATAATGCATAGCATATTACAGTGATAGGTATTGAGCTAAACAAGAACTTGGTAAAAAAATGTATCTCACTACTTTTAATTGCCGAAGTTTTGGAAAGGAACTTGGCATTTTTTCACATTTATGGTTTTGTGAGGATACTTTTTACTGAATGAAGATGTACTTTTTTCTACTATCGGTTTTATTAATATATAAGTTAAGCTGTTTTAATTTATTGGCTTGTAAGCAAGATTATATGACATTGTTTTTCTTGTGATGCGTGGTTAGCTTATGCATATCTTTCGAATAATTAATATGCCCAGGATTGATTATATTCGTATATCTCTGTTTGTATGAGTATGTAAATATATTTACAAACATATTTACATATGTGTGTAAGTAAATACAATGTACATATATTAAACAAGTTTTGTTGAACTATAGTAAATTTTAATCCCCAGCTAAAAAAATATGTATGGAGCATATATGATATCCCATATATGGTTCGGATCCGAAAAATGAGGCTATATGGGTATATATGATTATATATATTCATACATTTTCATACATGTATGTGTAAATTCCCTCCACAGTATGCAAAGTTCATATTCATACACTCTTGATTCACAAAAGCACACTGCTGTGCAATAAATTAAATTAATAAAATTAAATTTTAATTTGAAATTTATTTGCTGGTGGTTTAGCTTGGTCTATATACGTATTTCATTGGCGCTTGAACCAAATCATCAGTAGACTTCAACCACAAATTTTGAACAGTCACAAACCTCTTACTTTATGCACAGACTTTCAAAAACTATAAAAGAATTCATAGAGTAATAATATTATTATAATATCATATAATAGATATCATGTATGCATACATTCTTATATGGCTCCATATATAAAATCTTATATTTATATATGGATCCACAAATGAAGATCTTCATAATTAAATTTCCATATATGAGTTCATATATTATAATACATTTCATATATTAGTCCATATATTAGTTCATATATAATAGTTTTGCCATGTATAATTCCATATATTTCCATACATGAATTCATACATATTCATATATAGTTATATACATTCATATATTAAAAATATATGGAACATATATAATTTTTTTAGCTGGGTCAGGAATAATTTCTTAATCGGGAAAATAGAAAATTAATAGTGATACTTACAAATGTATTTAGCAAAGGTAAATCAATAGTTGTATACACTATCCTTTTTCATATTCCATTTCATTAAAAGTACAATTTAAATAGGTGATGTTAATAACAATATCTGCCCAAGTAGATAAACATGTGTGCTTCAAGGCTGAACAGAAAAATGCGCATTTCCCCCACCTATAAAGTCTAGTTTAATTTTTCTTTTCTTATCACATTAATTATTAAAAATATTTCATTTCATAATAATTGAAAATACTGAACCTAAGCCCAATTAAGAAATTATTCCTGAAATTAGTCACTACTAAACTTTTATATACAGGGTGGCCCAGAAAGACCGAAGTGGTGTAAATTCCTTATAACTTTTTATTTAAGACATATTTTTTTAATTTTTTGTTTTTTAAATACAGTAAATTTATAGGGAATATTTTTAGATTAGTTGTTAAAAATGATATCCCGCAAGTGGAGGCCATTTTCTGCTTCGCACAAATGATCTCTTTTCAACACATTTTCACAGGAAAATGCATAAACAACTATTCTTACGTGCTATTTTCCAACGATAAGAGATCAAAATCAAAATTAGCAAAGAACACAGCGAGATATATGCATGAAATCATTCATTCTATTGTGAAAATTTTAGCTACACATCGTAAAAAATTTTAACCCCATCGCGAGTGGGTGGAAACTATTTCATTAAAATTAATAAACACGCTTATTAGTCACACCTGTGAATATGAATTCCAAACGTTAGCTTCCTGTCGTTTTAATATCGCAAAATACAATAAAACGACCCCGTATGTGACCACATATAATTTTGCGGTTATAAAAGGAGAGCATCAAATGAAATACGAGATTAAATTCTTCCTTCCTTCTTAAAAAGCATTGAGCGCACATATATGTACATACAAACACAATATGTACATATGTGTGTATGTATGCTGGAAATGGGCATGTTTACACAGAAATTTAAGTGCATCTTACCTAAATTTTTATTTCAAAATATAAAAATATTTCAGCAGTAATTCAATGTATTGGCGGCCGATCTTCTTTGTTCAGATCATCATGTGCTTTTGCATTTAAGTCTTCTTTCACCGTCTCCTCCTCATGCGACCAATAACTTGATGACATCGTGAAGCCAGACATGCTCATGGCTGCATCTTCCATCAGGGTACTAGAGGCACAGCTTGTGACACTACCAGACATTTGAGAATTTCCAGCGCTGGTCTGATATGTGGCCGTTGTTCCTGCTGAACTAGTAGTTGTTTGGTCAATAATGCTCATTTGATTGAGCGAGTCCGCAGAGATATCTTTAGTCATCAACTGCGGTACAGTAGCATCAAGCGATGTACTGCTGACGGCACTGCTTGATTTTGTGATTGTTCTTGTTATAACAGTTGTATGTTCACGTCCATCAGCATCTGTAGTGGTTTTTGTAGTAGTACTAGTTGTTGTAAGGCCATCTTCCATCGTTATTCCAAATCTGGATACCACATCATCCGTATGTTCCATTTCAATTGATTCTACGCTTTCCTCGCGTGTCGGTTGACACTTGTCAACTTCCAGAGAATCTATGTCTGATTTTGTTGTACCATCCTTCGAGATATCAAAGCTATCTGCCACACTACTAGTAAACATGTCCAAGCTTCGATTCCTTTCTAAACTATCTAGACTACCTTTTTCTGAATCAGTCTTTGCTCTAGAAATTTCTGTTATCTGTGAAGGGCCTTGAGTTCGCTCACACTCCCGTAATTTTTGCTTCAATAAGATTTCGATATCTGGTGGTTGATCACCTGAATTTAAAACTTCACTATTTGTTACTGTTCGGATGACTTTACTAATGACAATTTTATTGGAATCTACAATTTGCTCACGATCGCTGTTATTAGATTTATTAGATTCGTCAGAACGAGATAGCAGTGCCGCTTCTTCCCTGGCTTTGATTTCAATAAGATGAGCTTCGATGCAGGCATTTTCAAGACCTTCAAATTCCTTAAGACTAGATATAGATATATCATCACCTTGAGCGCCAGTGCCACTGCTGTTGCGCATTATGTAACGGCGTTGAAAACTACCGTTACTTGAATCAGTTGAACCTTGTTGCATTCGGTTTCGATTTTCTAGTGAAATAGCTTGCTCCAAGGATTCAAACTCCTGTAAGCTACTCATAGAAATATCATCATGTTCACCTCTACCAGCATAGTATCGACGAGCTGCCATTACATCGTATTCTGGTGTACTAGAAAACGAGTCCTTAAAACTGCTAATGCGGCTACTTCCTACCTCAAATTCACTGTCTTCTTCTTTTATATCTTCCAAAACACCACCAGTTAAGTCGTAAGGATATCGAAGCTGATTATCAATTAATTGCATTTCCACCCAACGCTTATTGTTTGCGGCCAAATCTGGTCCGGAATCACTTTCATCTTGTGGTTCACTACCTGCACCTCCGCTACTGGCGGTTGGTGGACTTTCTTCAAAATCAAAATTTAGGTCGTCACGAAAGATTTGGGAACCTAATTTGGGATCAGCTGGTGCAGATTTAATTATGATTTTCTCAACTTCTTCGTCATGCTTCGATTCATATTTGGTGGGTGCAATACGTATACTTTTCCCTCCCATATCATCTTCATTCGCTTCTTTGGCTACCTCTTCAACAATGACGAATTCATCGGAAATATCGGGTTGATCAACCATTTCGAAAGAGTCGGGAGAGTCTGGCTCTTTGTTGTAATCATAATCAGAGTTTCCGATTGCATCTTTTTTTAATTCAGCTAATTTTTGATTGTACTGCTCTTGGACAAGTTTCTGAAAATTTTCTTCCTCGACATTAATAGATATTTTCTTTTGATCATGCAAAGGTCGATCGTCTGTGGCCTTATGCAATTGTTCTTCCGTTTTTACCTTGTACAGAGTTTTCTCTTCAAAAGCTTGTACTTCTGAGTTCAGAAACTTTTGTTGCACATCTTCCGTAACGGTAATGTCCGGTATATTGGCGTAGTTAAACATATTTTGGGAAGGTTGACGATCTTCTATAAGTATTTTTTTAGCCTCCAACTCCTCAGTGAGACTATCTTCGACAATAACTTCCGCCACTAGTTGTGAAGGTGTAAAAGGCCGTTTTTCTGTTTCAAAACTATGATCCATTTCCGCCGCAATATGTTTCTTTTTCTTACCTTTACGATCTGAAGGAGATCGGAATTGGCGAGCATATTCTGTTTCATAAGGATCTGTGTCTGATTCACTTTCCGATTCCTTTCCTTCATACTGCATTGCTGCTTCGTCCTTATCTGGACTATCCTTAAGTTCATCTCCACTCATAGATGTACTCTCTGATCCTTTGTTGCAATGTTTGATGTATGTTTTTCCGGTTGATAAAGTCGCTGTTGCCTCCTGGGGGGACATGTCTGCAGTTTCTTCCTCAGCTTCCATTACAAATGTTTCTTCTGAAAATGAGTATGCAGTAAAGCCTTCAATACCTGCCATGGATGACGCACCAACAGAGCCCACAATTTCTTCGACATTTTCTACAACAGTATCTTTGTTTGATGTACTGGACATACTAACTGAAAGAATACTTCCCTCATCCAAACTAGATGCATATTTAGACTCATCAATTGAATGTCTTACATCCCCATGGTACAAAAGAATATCATCTGTGTCATTGAAATCATCCACGGTAGTTTCTCCTAAAGGATATGTTAGACCCCAAGTTTTTTCAATTTCCTTGGGTTTGGAAATTCGAACTGACTCTTCCTGCCCTTCTACTTCTTCATCAGGTTTGCAAGATATATCCTCAGTTTTTGTTTTAAAGATCATTTCTTGAGATCTTTTCATTTGGGACTGTTGTTTCATTTTACTTTCACTAACATTGTAATCGGTTGTTTCTAAGCCCAAACTATCATCACTGTCGTCTTCTCCTGCCAAATCTTGTAAGCATTTAATTTCTGCTTCTTCTGCTGACGAGGCCACTAGTGTTTCCGATAATTCTGAAATGTCTATGCTTCCTAAGTTGGCTGACATTTCAGACTGCGAATCAAAACTACGCATACTTTCATGGGAACTTATCGTTTTTCCAGTACTGCTTTCCAACGTACTCAGTGCGCTAGCAAACTCTGTGGTTTCTTTATAAGTGGATGATACATCTGCTGCAGTTTGATACTCTGAGGAATTAGCCTGAGTCAAAAGATTTTCGATATCTGATGACAAGAGATGACTTCCGCTTTTTTCAAAGCTTTTATAAAAACTTTCACTTGAACTAGATTGATCAAATTCTGGAACTGACCAACGATTTTCTGCACAATCTTCACGATCAGTTTTTACACCATAATCGACATCCACAAGTGGTTTTTTTGTTGGTTCAAAAGCATCAATATTTGCAGCGATTGATGTAGTGGGCTTATCCTTTTCTTCATTAAATTCAGTGACTATATCGGCTTTGGATAATTTTTCCTGATAATATTCTTCCATTGAGCTGAAATCTTCAGCAGTTTCACTTGAAATGAAACCCAAAGACGCTCTTTCTTCTTTAATTAAGTTGTTCTCAGAGGAAGTGTGAGAATTGTGCGAGCTTGCTGTTCCAGTAGATATAAAACCCAAGGAAGTTTCTCCCTTTTTTTCATCGAATACACTTTGGGCATAGTGCAGAATGGCAGCTTCTTTATTTAAATTGTCAATAACTATAGCAGTCATTACCTTTTCCGACTTAATGCAATGAATATCCTGTATGTTCTCTGGAACTCCAATAAAGGATGAGATGTCCTCATTTTCGATAAGTCCTACAGTCTCTTCAAAACATTTTTCTGCTTTTCCAAGTGCCTCGGAAACTTTTTCATCACCCCTGGCACCACCAACATCAGTAATTGCTTGTGAAAATGAACGAAACTCAAATTCAGAAGGCGATTCTTTTATAGACCTGCCATCCGTGATTACAGATTTGAGCTCACATTTGGCAGCTTCTAAAGAGTGGTGTACTTCTTCCAGGGCTTTTGTCACCATTTCTTCAGTTGCAACTGCTTTGGTTAAGCTGCGAAGACTAGCCTGTTGTGGAGAATGGATCACTTTTACTTTTCCAGGAGGAGGTATTTCCTTTTCTGTAGTTTCCCATTCGCTTTTCTCGAGTAATAAGTCCAAGGTAGTTGGTCTTTCTGCTTCAATATCTTTGGATTCAGATATTTTCCGAACAGAGTCGTTTTCAGAAGCAGAATGGATAACCTCAAGAATCGTCGAACTTGTAGATGTTGCCGATGTTATTGTGGTTGAAGTGAAACTTTGTTCTGTACTAGTTTTGCATAGACTTTCTTCATTAGCAACGACTCTTGCACCTGTTGTTGCCGTCGTGGCAATAACTGTGGATTCAGTTTCTTTACACATGGTATCTTCCTCTAACAAATCGTTTCGAGTCTCTGAGCTTTGGCGACGAATTCGAGTACCTTCTTCTGGCTCCGTGGGCTTAATTGTTACATACTCCTTGAAAACATCACCCTCTTCATCATCGGAATCTACAGAAAACTCTTTCATCGCAGATATATCTTTTGCATCCACCTGATCTTTAGTCAGCAGTGCAGTCATTGGCTCATCACTACTACTGAGCTTTGTTGGAGTAGTTTTAGTTATAATATTTCGGCTAGACTCCCCTATATAGAAACTGGTCTTCCGTTCAGTTTCAACATTGCTATCATCAATTGACAAGTCACTGGGTACGTCAACAGATTCTGTTGCGGGATCCTCTGAAGTTGTTGTCGCTGTTGTTGTTGTTGTGTGAGGATAATCGAAGTGTTGAGATTTTATTGAAAATGACATAGATATTGATGGATCATCTGTATGTGATATCTCTTCGGTGTAATCGAAGCTACGTAGACTAACACTATCCGACTGAGATGGTTGTTGTTGCTGAGCTTGATGTTCAATAAAAGATTCTAAGTTCTTACAGGAATCGGATGTTTTAATTTGAGAACGTGGTTTTGGTACAGGAACTACCGATACATCCAAATCATCCGACAAATCTAGTGTTGTATAGCGATCTTTGATTTCAAACTGTAACTGAGATTTTGCTTTTTCTATCACCTCTTCTTCATCTTCATCTTCATTTTCAGTAGGCGTAGAAACTTTTACAGATCGTGGTTTTGGCTTAGGTGCATCAGTAACTTTAAAACTTGAATCAACTTCTACAATAGCCGATGTCGCATTTACTGTACTTGGCGGGACAGGTGTAATGCCTGTGGATTTTGTTTCTAAAAAAAATTAATGATTGTGAGAACAAAAAAAGAAGCATCATAAAGTAGGTCTTAACGAAATTAAACTCAAAATAAAATTATGGATAGCTTAAAGAGAGTATATAGAAATAAATCATAATAAAATTGGCTGCAATATATAAGTATTTACTAGCTTGTAGTACAAGAATTGTAAGGTTTTAAAGCATAAAATATTTGTATTTGTTATTCAAATACGTAACTACTGATTGTGCAGTGAAATATAAAACTTAAAATTAACTAATGCAATGAATGTGTGTATGTATAGGAAAAATCAACTAAAATATACATTTGGATCACTTTTTTTATTTAGTATTTATCGATCTGAAAATCTGAAGTATACACACACGAACGTAAATACAGTACATATTTTAATACGTTAAGATATAAAATGGAATCATCTTTAGGCCACCAAAAGAAATTTATTTGTTATACGAATTCTGATGTAATTTTAATTTATAACTTGCAGCTTCCTTATTGGATATTTTACATTTCCGCAATATGCAGATTAAATTCATAATGGAGTCGGCAACTGCTTATTCCTTAAATTAAAAAAAAATCATTTCTCATATATTTTGTTACAAATTTGTGGTCCTAAAAAAGAATATTAACGAGTAAGCAGTTACTAAGTTCCGGGTGAACTCCATTATTATATACCTGCAGGAAATGAAACTGACACAAGACTAGTCACGTGATTGATCCCCAAGTGATAGGCACCAGTCCGACGCTTCCCATGAAACCGACCAGCTATTTTTTCACAAGGATGGCTTACGATGGAATTAATTGATACTTTGTATGCATCTTTTGACTTGACTCTGAAATATCTCATGGAAACCTATTCAGTATCTAGGCGCACGGCAATGCGCCAGGCCAAGTTCCGCCCAATGCACCCAGTGTGTATATTTACTGGAAGCCATTCGAGCTGTTTTTACCCTCCTCATAACTTTGTTCCCCGCAACCGTAAACTTATAAAATTTTAACCATAATTAGAATAAATTCATGTAACCTCATATGCAAAGTTTAAAAGATTTACAATGCACAGTGGCGTGAATTTAAAAAAAAAAGTGGTAAGAAGTCCGCAACTTTTGCACTAGTCAACCGATTTCGATAAAACCAACTATTTGGAAAGTAAAAATGTTGAGATTCTTAGAAAACATATTTTGGGGCACCTTTTGTAAGACAGGGTAGCTCCAAGGAGCCTCAAAGTAGGAAAGTGCGGGTAGCGAAATTCTTTCGGAGCTTGTAACTTTTGTAAATAGGGACCGATTTCAATAATTTTATCAGCAGGACAATCTAAGTTAAGAAATAAAAATTAAACATGCTTAGAGTATTATTTTATCTCTTTCAGTTTCCAAGTTATTTGACTTGAAAAATTTATTTTTTAATTCTTGGCCCTGACTTTTTTTATTGTACATAACTTCTTTATTATTTGCCAAAAATCAATTTGTTTCATTGGTTTTGAAAGAAAAGTTCATTACAATTCGTATGAAAAAAAAATTTTTTTATATATACAAATTGTAGCAAGGATAATAATTTTAATAATTTAATAATTTTGCAGTTTGGATTTTTAAAAATTATGAGAAAATTTTGTATATTTTGTGAAAAAAGTATTCTTAATTTTTTTGGAATATTTTAAAAAATTATTAAGTATTTGATAAAAACTTTGATTGTTTCGGAGAAAAGAGACATTGGGAAAGGCTGTGAAATAAATATTGGAGATTTTTGTTGGTGCACCCTACATGCAGCATTGGTCGAAAACTAGCAATTTTTTTTTTTAAATCCGATTTTCGGATGTGGGAAAAAAATTGCACAGTCGTTTTTGCAAATTTTTTGGTTTTTTATTATAAATAAACTTGTTACAAGTAATCTGTAAGAAACTGTTGACATCCTACACATAAATGCAGGCAGGAGAGGAGATTTTATAAAAATGCTAAAATTTTTCTATCACAATTTTTCCCAATAAAAAAAAGTATTATTAAATTCTAATTTGGGAATCATTTTAAATCTTGTCAATAGAATACAGTTGGCTTTGTAAACTGAAAAAATATTATTCTCCTACCTTCTATACTTTTTGAAATATTCAAAATCCAATTTTGATTAAAAATTTTAATTTTCTACATTTTTTATTTTTGTCTAAATTATTGATCTTATTTTCTTTACCGCAAATGTTTCTTAATTTGTTCTATGTTATTACAATAGTGGAGATAATGGTCTATTCAACGGTATGTAATATGTGTTCTTTTGCCAATATATCAGTCTTAAAATGTATACACAAATATAACAACTCAGGTAACAATTTACGTGTTTTATCTGATACTAAAACAAACCCACGTTTTTTATGAACTCTTGAAGCTGTTATTAAATACTTTCTTTACTTAAATACAATAAAATATAAGAAAATATATACACACACAGTATATTTATATACCCACAAGGACAAAGGTACCTGCGCGCACATCTCCATTATGCGTATGGTTTAACCTGATATTTGTATCGCTTTTGTATTCGTAGTTTGTAAAATAACTATATATTTAAGTTGCGAATGTCATTTAATGTCATTATTTCAGTTATAACTATCATAAAGATAACAATTGAAAATAAATCGCTCTGCAAATTAATGTGTGAAAACCTCACTGATGGGAGTACTCGGTTGGACAAGGTAGACCAAATGATGTACATAATATCTACTACATATGGTTTATCTGTAAACACCGATTTATCCAAAAAACTTGAAAACTTTTTTAAATTATATGAAAAGAAGATACGTGAATGCAATAAATCAATGTCTAAATTTCAGAATAAAAACCAGGATTGGTTAGATATTGGACTATCTACGGAAATGTACCCAAAAAAGTTTGGTCGCCCAAATAAAGATTACGATAACGTTGGACGCAGGAGCAAAAGAATTAAACAAGAAGACTTGATACATACGTATTCGGAAAATGAAATCCAAGATACAATCAAATTGTTTTTAGCGAGGTGTCAACTAAAAGAAGCAGACAAATCGTAGATGTGCTACCAGTTGCGTCTCCAAAAAGATTAAGACGGATGGTGGAAAGCATTCCAACGCCAAAATATAGTAAACATTTTACGGTGGAAGATGGGTCTTTCAAGAAATAAATACGATATCTTAAGGAAGGTGCTTAAAGAAAAAGGTGGGCCTTTGCCATCAAGTACATTGTTGTTAAAAAGAAAATCGGAAATTTTGCCACATCCGATAACAGTGGATAACCGAAGTGCAGTCATTAGTTTGTCAGACCTTCTTCATAATACAGCATCAAGACTCATCGCTATTTTTGACGAAAAAGACTTAGATACATGTAATAATTCTGAACTAACACTAATATACAAATAAGGATGTGATGGATCATCTGGATTTTCAGAATATAGACAGCCCAGTGCATACGATAATGACTTCTCCAAAGTTTGAATGGCATCGTTAGTACCATTAAGGCTTCGACTACACAATGAAATGCCTTCAACAAGTAAAAATGCGTTTAAAGATATGTGGGTAAATACTACTCCAGGGTCAAAGTTTTTATGCCGACCAATACGTTTAGAATACATCAAGGAAAACAAACAAACAACTCAAAATCTGGTTGATGGTATAAAACATGAAATTTCTAATATGGAACCCATTGACGTTCATATATTAGGACGAGTAATAACAGTATCTTTTAGGCCTTATCTAACAATGATAGATGGAAAAGTTGCAAATGCAATAACCGATACAAAATCTTATTTGATTTGTAATAAATGCGGAAAGAAAAATTCTGATTTTAAGGACATTGAGAATTATACTCCAACTAATGAAGATGCTCTTAAGCTAAGAATATCACCACTTCATGCTCGGATTCGATTCAGGGAGTATATTTTACATATATCTTACGACAATAAATATCGCAGTGTACCAGAACATCAGAACCTTCCAGTTGCAAATAATTCTGCTTTAAAACAGATACGGTTGGAAGAAAAGAAAATAATTCAAGAAGAGTTTATGAAACGTAGCTTAATCATTGACCAACCTTTATATGGCTATGTAAACTCCAATAATTGCAACACTGCTAGGTGATTTTTTGATGACCCTGAAACCACATCTTCTATAACTGGTATTAGCTTTAATCTCATAAGACGTTTCAAAATAATACTGGCCGTCATAAATAGCAAAAAGTTAATTAATAATGACATGTTTGAAAAATATGCAAAAGACACTCTGATTCTAATAAATGAATTACATCCATGGAAATCAATAACTCCCACCGTACATAAAGTGCTAGCGCATACAAAAGAAATAATAGAAAACAACATTCTTCCTCTGGGTGAACTAACCGAAGAAGCACAGGAAGCTAGAAATAGAGATGTTAAGCAATATCGACTTTTCAATGCTCGCAAATGCTCTAGAGTTGCTCAAAATAATGATTTGATGCATCCTTTGCTATTGTCTTCAGATCCAGTCCTACAAGGCATAAGAATGAAATGGTTGCCAAAAATAAGTATTGAAATCGAGAAGGACGATCCCGAAGCAGAGGAAATCAATAGCTTGCTAGGCCATGATGTCTCAGATTATTTTAAAGCAAATTCTTGAAGTAAAACCCATATATAAATTAAAAACAACATATGTATGTATCCCTGCACTTAGATGCGAGTAATAAAGAAAATAAAACTGAACTCATTAAATATATTTTTAATACAATTATCAGAATCAAAACGAGAAATTTAGTTATAAGTCTTAATACTCATACATATATTGTACATATATCTCTTAATACATATGTAAGTATTCTCTGTCAAATTATATTAAAAACTTAGGCAATTTATATGCGTTTAAAAAGGAGCTACATAAAATTTTTTTGTAATTTAATGTTCTAATGTTTAATTAACTACTAATTTTTTTTAATAAATAAATAACTAAATCTATTTGACCTTGTAGGTATATAAATATACAGTGTGTGTATATAAATTCTTATATTTTATTGTATTTAAGTAAAGATATTATTTAAAAACAGCTTCAAGAGTTCATAAAAAATGTGGGTTTGTTTGAGTATCAGATAAAACACGTAAATTGTTACCTGAGGTGTTATATTTGTGTATACATTTTAAGACTGATATAATGGCAAAAGAATACATATTATATACCGTTGAATAGACAATTATATCTACCTTTGCAATAACATTTAAGAAACATTTGCAGTAAAAAAAATAAGATAAATAATTTAGACAAAAATAAAAAATGTAGAAAATTAAAATTTTTAATCAAATTGGATTTTGAATATTTCAAAAAGTATTGAAGGTAGGAGAATAATATTTTTTCAATTTACAAATTAGAATTGTATAATACATTTTTTTATTGGGAAAAATTTTAGCATTTTTATAAAATCTCCTCTCCTGCCTGCATTTATGTGTAGGATGTCTACAGTTTCTTACAGATTACTTGTAACAAGTTTATTTATAATAAAAAACCAAAAAATTTACAAAAACGACCGTGCAATTTTTTTCCCACATCCGAAAATCGGATTTAAAAAAAAATTTCTAGTTTTCGACTAATGCTGCATGTAGGGTGCACCAACAAAAATCTCCAATATTTATTTCATAACCTTTCTCAATGTATCTTTTCTCCGAAACAATCAAGTTTTTATCAAATAATTAATAATTTTTTAAAATATTCCAAAAAAATTAAGAATACTTTTTTCACAAAATATACAAAATTTTCTCATAATTTTTAAAAATCCAAACTGCAAAATTATTCCTTGCTACAATTTGTGATATATAAAAATTTTTTTTTATATGAATTGTAATGAAATTTTCCTTCAGAAACAATAACACAAACTGATTTTTGGCAAGTAATAAAGAAGTTATGTACAATAAAAAAAGTCAGGGCCAAATATTAAAAAATAAATTTTTCAAGTCAAATAACTTGTAAACTGAAAGAGATAAAATGATACTCTACGCATGCTTGATTTTTATTTCTTAACGTAGATTGTCCTGCTGAAAAAATTATTGAAATCGGTCCCATTTACAAAAGTTACAAGCTCCGATAGAATTTCGATACCCGCACTTTCTTACTTTGAGGCTCCTTGGAGCTAACCTGTCTTACAACAGGGTGCCTCAAAATATACTTTCTAAAAATCACAATACTTCTTCTTTCCAAAACAGTTGGTTTTATCGAAATCCGTTGAGTAGTTCAAAAGTTGCGGACTTTTTACCACTTTCTTTTAAATACACGCCACTGTGCAATGAAAGGTTCCGGAGATAAGGAGGCGCAAAAAGTGCATATTTTAAGATATACTCATTGACCACTGACACACTCATCAAATTGATGAAACACTTCCGCTATAGCTAAAAGGCTGAAATTTGTTACACGAGTAGATCTAGGTGAGCAATGAACTAGAAAAATCTGAAAACCTGAAAGTTTTAACCAGGGGGCGGGGTAACGCCCATAAAAATTAAAATTTGCGCTAGTGAGCTGAGATTTGGTACACAAGTAGAACTAAGTGAGTACTCACCTAAAAAAAATCTAAAAACACGAAAATTGTAACCAAGGATGCGGGGTTACGTCCATAATGTTAGGAATTAAAAAAACATTTCTAAGGTGTTTAACTCAAGCGATTTTGTAAAATTTGGCACATATATTGCAATAATACAAGGCTCTAAATTTTAATTGAAAAAAGTGGGCGTTAACACGCCCATACAATTTAAGCCTTCTATTTCATGTGTTTCGGGTCACCACATTTAAATGTACTATTTATGTATTTACTATTATCCGTTTCCAACGAAACTGTACAGGAAAGATAACTGTTAGCCAAATAAAAATTTGGGGTTAAACAAAGTAGGCGGGAACACGCCCATAACATTAAAAATTAAAATTTGCTCTACTGAGCTGAAATTTGATAAACGAGTAGTTATAGATTAGCAAATTACTAGAAAAATCTAAAATCCCAAAAATTTTACCTAGAAGGGCGGGGCTGCGCCCATAAGGCTCAGAATTTAAAAAACAAATCTAAGGCGATAAACTTAAGCGATTTTATTGAAATTTAGCACACATGTTGCAATAGTACAATGCTATAAATTTTCGTTGAAAAAGTAGGCGTTAACACTCCCATACAATTTAAACATCCTATATCATGTACTTCGGATCAGCAGATTTAAATATTCTATTTATTTAAATATTAATATACGTTTCCAATGAAACTTGACACGTATGATTGGCACTGGCAAAACATTTATTTAAAAAGAGTGGGCGGGAATACGCCCATAAGAATTAAATAATTAAATTTTCGCTCGAGAGCTGAAGCTTGATACGGAAGTAGGTCAAGATGAGAAACCAAATAGAAAAATCTAAAAACACAAATATTTTAACCAGGAGTGGCAGTGGACACGAAAATTTTTTACTGAAGGTTTTAACTGAAGCTTTAACTAAAAGCTATCATTTTAAAAAGGGTACGACCATAACATTTCAAGCTAGAATTTGCACAAGAGATCTTAAATTCAATACACAAATAAATTTAAGCTAGAGATCACCAAGAAAGATTTTAAATCCTGGAAGTTTCAATTGGGGGCATTGACACGCACTTTAAGCTCAAAATTGAGAATTTAAGTTAAACGATTTACGAACAAAAAAAATCTGAAAGCACTGATTGTTAAATTAGGGAAGTAGGGCGGGCCATCTTGTATTCTTTGATTCACGTAACGATTGGTCTCTAAAATCGCCAAAAGCTTTTAAAATACATATTTTGACGATTACCCTTAAGTTGTCTTTTTACATATTTTCATAGTTATTGCAACCTTCAATTCCAGGAACTAAAGATTATGCTACAAAACTATTATTCAAGAATATATAAATTTTTTGAAGATTTTTATATTCAAAAGATTTTAATTTTATGCAAAATTTTGCATAAAACACAAAGTTGCATTTCACGAATAACGAATTTAGTTTGTAATATAAACATTGTGTTTCGTAAATTTACGAAAAAAAAATAAGATACAAAATTTTGTTTGCAGACAATAAATATTTCGTAAAATAAACAAATATGACATCTGCAACATATCTACGAAGCTTTTCGAACCGTAAAATCAACGAATATTTCGTAAAATGAAAAAAAATTTCTTAAAATATACAAAAATATAGTTTAAATAAAAATATGTTTTTTTAGCTAATATTCAATATTGTATAATATTGGCGATATACGACTATTTCAGCGCGGTGGATAAAAATAAATCTGACAGCACTGGCTAGCATTGATCAGGAATGATACAGATATGCATGAATCAAAGAATACAAGATTACGCATTGCGCATGTTTGTTAACTTGAGTGTGCTGGTGTGACGTCAAAATGACGTAAAAATTAAAATGTAAACAAAATTTCCCCGCACCAAATACACGTGTTTGTGTGATTATGCTTATGTTTATCGGCTGATGTGACGTACATGCGCAGAAAAAGCATTTTTTTAAAAGCATTCAGTAATCTTGTATTCTTTGATTCATGACAGATAGATATGTATGCATGTATCTAGGCGCATGGCAGTGCGCCAGGCCACGTTCCGGCCAATGCACGCAGTGTGTATATTTACAGGAAGCCATTCGAGCTGTTTTTACCCCCCTCATAACTTTGTTCCCCGCAATCGTAAAATTACAAATTTTAAACCATAATTAGAATAATTTCATGTGACCTCATATGCAAAGTTTGAATGAAAAAGTTTTACAATTTACAATGTTGCAATAGTATAAGGCTATAAATTTTCGTTGAAAAAGTGGGCGTTAACACGCCCATACAAGTTCAGCCTCCTATTTCATGTACTTCGGGTCAGCATATTTAAATGTACAACATATTTTTGTATTTATTACTATCCGTATCCGTATGTATTACAAGTAGGTCTGGATTAGCAACTAACTAGAAAAACCTGAAAACCTGGAGATTTTAACCAGGGGGCGGAGCTATTCCAATAAAGCACACCAATTAAAAGAGCAAATTTAAAATGTTTATTTCAAGCGATTTTATTGAAATTTGGCACAAATGTTGGAACAATGCAAAGTTATAAAATTTTGTTAAAAAAAGTGGAAGTTAACACTTCCATACAATTTAAACCTCCTATTTTATGTACTTTGAAACAACAGATTTAAATATACTATTTATTTAAATATTAATATCCGTTTCCAATGGAACTTGACACGTATGATTGGCACTGGCAAAAAATTTATTTAAAAAGAGTCCGCCCACTTTTTTATAATACGCTATAAGAATTAAATAATTAAATTTTGGCTAGAGAGCTGAAAGTAGGTCAAGATGAGAAACCAAATAAAAAAATCTAAAAACCCAAATATTTTAACCAAAAGTGACACAGGCCACGATAATATTTTACTGAAGGTTTTAACTGAAGCTTTAACTAAAAGTTATCATCTTAAAAAGGGTACGATTATAATTGAGCGCTGCTCATATGAAAATCTTGAGTTTAAAAAAGTGACGGAGACTGGGGGTAACGGCCATAACATTTCAAGCTAGAATTTGCACTAGAGAGCTTAAATTTAATACACAAATAATTCTAAATTAGAGATCACCAAGAAAGATTTTAAATCCTGGAAGTTTCAAATGGGGGGCATGGACACGCACTTTAAGCTCAAAATTAAGAATTTAAGTTAAGGGATTTACGAACAGGAAAAATCTGAAAGCACCGATTGTTAAATTAGGGATGTAGGGAGACGTTTATCAAATTTGTATTGAAATATCATACGGAAGAGAATTGAAATTTTGCAAAAAAAATAGGCTTATGTAAGTTACCAACTAGATAAATTTAAAACACAAGACTTTACTACACTAAAATTTACACTATATTTTACATATTTCTACTCAGATGACTATTAAAAAAATTAATCAAATTAATCGGTCATTATTATAACACAATGGTGCACATATCACCCCATAACCCAATATTTTATGTAACTCTGCCCTTTGAACTGGCGCAGACATTATGAATAGAACTATACCAGACTAAAAATTTAAAGTTTAAAAAGCTTTATTAAGAAACCCTTCCAAAAAGTAGTCAGATCCTCACAAAAACATAAATGTGAAAAAAGACCAAGTTCCTTTCCAAAATTTCGGTCATCAAAAGTAGTGAGATACAAATTTTGAACAAGTTCGTATTTGGTACAATACCTATCACTGCAATAGGTATGCATTATATTAATTTGTAATCGTTTTATAATTATATATAAACGTCATTCCGACATTTAACTGTAACAATGAAAATTGTTAATTTTATTATTGTTACAAATGATATTATATTTTATTACTACGCACTCGACCATAGGGGCACTCACTTTCAAATCTATAGCTATTAGTTAAACTTACGGGACATTAAAAATTAATTAAGTTTGGAACTTTTTATTTTTTAACGCACTAATAATCCCAAATTGTTATTTTTCTTATTAAGTAAAATATTTTTTTATTAAATACATATGTATATATTGAAATTGTTTATTGAGGGGTTTAGCACTGTTGCTAATGCAGATCATCAAGGAACCTTTACACAAAGTTTCTTAAAACAACTAGAGTTGTTATGTTAAAAAATTTCATTTAAACAAATAAGAAGCTCAACAACAAATAACAGAGTTAAACAACATGTATTTTTATTTTCTTACTTTACCATTGCTACATTGGCTAATTTTTTCAGCTTCCAATTGTGTGTTAATACTACACATTAGGGTTGGGCTCAAAAAGAACGAACTAGTTCAATTGAACTATTCCCATAAGTGAAAGATGTGAACTATTTCAGACTAGTTGTTCCTTTTTGGTCTTTGTTGTTATTTTAGTCTTTCTTGTTCTTTTGGTCTTTATTATTCTCTTGGTACGTTTTGATATCTTGGTCTTGTTCGTTTTTTGTTCGTTCGTTAATTTTTGGTCTTTATTTTTTTTTTGTTTATCTTATTCTCTGCTCCTGACCAATGCACATGCAAAAGATTTCAAGTAAAATATTATAGTTTCTCGTTTGCATACTGTTAAAAATACACAAATGTAGTGTGTCTATTAAATTTTTAGTACAATAATCAAAACAAACAAAAGAAAATGTATACTTCGTGAAATATACAAGTGAGTTTTACAAAATTAATAGAAATAATTTGTAGTATTGAACTAAAAAACAGATTGTGAAAAAGAATATTAGCATTTAAGAAGTTTATTATTCGACATATTGTCATAATTATATTTGAATTTGAAATTTATTTGCTAAACCACAAGCAAATAAATTTCAAATTAAAGAATATTAGAATTAAAAAAGTGATTATAATTTGTTTTAAACTGAAAACGGATTTCATTTTAAAAATTTCAAAAATATTAATTTTTACCTTTTACTTACTAAAAGCATACAACATATAAGACTACAAAGCACAAATGAAAATACGTCTAAGCAAAGAAAATTTTTACTCAATTAAACGAAATAATTTTTTGTGTTGAATTTTATATTATCAGTATTAAAAAAGTGATTAAAATTTGTTTTCAAATGATCAAACTTCATTCTAAGCATTTCCAATCAAAAATTATTAATTAAATAAGGTCGTTAAGAATGAAATGAAATTACTTTAGAATATTAACAAACGAATAAAACATTGAAGAGGATTCAATGTATGCATGTATGTGTAATCTCTGATCTGTTGTTCACTGCACAACTGACCGAAAAGAACAACTGAACGAAAAGAACGAACTAGTTCTTTTTGTTGTTGGGATCAAAAAGAACAATCCGCAAAAGGAACAACTATGCCCAACACTACTACACATACAATGCAAACACATTCGTTTGCATGCAACGAATAAAAATGTTCCAAGGAAAGCACAAAGCAAATGCCTATATAGTTTTGACAAAAAGGGGTTTTATAGGAAACAATGCTTACTAGAGGACATGTTTAAATATGGTGAATATAATATAAATTCAATCAAGCTTCAGAAGATGAATGGCTACCGAAGTTAATTAGAAATTATAATATTCTGGGTTCTATGAACGGTAGTTTTTGAGAAATTTTAAAAATGTATGATAAAACTATATATGTAGAACTTTCGGAGAACCGATTATTTATTTTTGCTGATTTTTCTAACGCATTGTGCTAAGACAAGTGCGGTCGTTTCAGTCCAACTCCGAGCTCTCTAACTTGTTTAAGAGCTTAAAAACGCATTTCAGGCGACCCATAGACAGACGGAAAGACGGACATGTTTTTTTTTTCAACTCCTGTTCATAAGGATCCAGAATAACTAACTTTATGTGGTCGTAAATGAATATTGTAGAAGTTACAAAAATCCTGACAAACCTATATATACCTTTTACCATTTTTGGTGAAGGGTATAAAAATAGAAAAATAATATAAATTTGTCCATTGGTGAAATCAAGAAAAGGATAAAAAAAACTAAATTTTAAAATTTCCCTAAAAAAGGCATGTGTTTTTTAAGTACTTATTTTAATTATTTTCAGTTTTGTAAAAAAAAATTGTTTAATGCATTTACTTTTTAATTACATAGCGCTAAAGACAATGCATTAAGAATGTGCTTAGAGCCAATTATTTTGTATTTTATACATTCAGCAATGTCCTAAACAGTAAATTTTAAAAATATTTTTTGTGTTTAAGAGCTTATAAAAAGTTGTGACGCAAGATTATAAAAATTTCAACAACCATATTTTATTATGTGGATAGTTTTAAACATTTTTAACTAGAATTTAAGAGCGCTTTTTCATAAATACGGATATACGCGCAGATTTTCCGAAAAAGTCAAAATTTAGGAAAAATATAGTTGTGTACCATAAAAAAGTTTATTAAAATATTTTTATTTTTCTATTTGGTATTTTTAAATTTCACATAAGCCAGATTACTACGCCTAAAAAAAATATAAAAATAGCCGAATTCACAATATTGTGCAAATGGTCTTGTATCGTAGCATGTGAAAAATGGTATAGGTTATTGATACTCATAATGATATCTCGTGAGAACGTGAGAATTCGAGCGTGATTATTAAAAATAGCTTCAGGCGTGACACGACAAAATCATCACATTTGCACATCTGTAATAAAATGTACGACATATCACATTTTTAAAAATCTTATTCTTCCCTAAGAAATCTTTTAGTCTTTTTAAGATCACGGAAAACTTCAAAAATAAGATAAATCAAGTGAGACATTTGTAGATTTTTAATTGAACTTTAGTGATTTTTAATCAGAAATCATTTTTAGTCAGGCTTAAGTTCAGTAATTTCAATTCTTATTGAATGAAATATTTTTATTAATTAATGTGAGTTTCTAAAAAAGAGAAGACAAATTAAACTTAGACTTTAAGCTGGGGGAAATACCGACACTTTTCTGTGCTGCCACGCACTTCGTCAGCACCTTGATTTCGACAAACATTAAACATTAAAATTATTGAACAACTTTGAACTTTGTGATAGGAACGTATAGGCAATATGAATATCTATCTACCTCTATATAAAATATGAAGCACAATGTCAAAAAAACTAAAAAACACTTTTTACAATTAAGGATACTTATGTATATATAATATATATTTTATGCATATGAACGTATAGGCAAGATGGATATCTATCTACCCCTATACAAAATATGTAGCAAAATGTCAAAAAAAAAACTAAAAAACGCTTTTAACAAATGGATTTTGATATCTATTGCACACCATAAGGACAATTCAATTCGCCTCTGCTACCAGCTCATAAGATGATTTCACTTTCATTTCATGTTTCTGTAAGTGTTGCCATGCTCAAAAAACGCTTAGAACTCTTACAATTAAAAAAATACTTAGTAAAATTAACAGAACACGTTACTCTAAGTTTTAATATAGTAAAAACTAACAGCTTTATAAGGCTTTATAAAGCCTTTTTAAGAAAAATTTTGTATGAAAACTTGTTCTAAAAAGCCTTAATAAGTTTTATAAATGAGGCTGTTATTTTATTACAAAATATACAAACCAAAAATTATTCGACTCAGCTGGTTTTTAAATTGTAAAAAATCCGGACTATTCGACATTCTAAAAATAAACATTTTGAAAAAATACCAACAAACGTATTGTGAAAAAGCGGGGTTTAAAACCGTTTGAAAACCCAGTCGATCACCCTACTCTCAGCACAATTGTACAAAGAAACGCCGTTGTCTGATGTAAAATCATAAGAAACGCTGTCAAAATAAAATATATTCTATTTCATGTCTGCTTTTTGCTGCAGATTTTTTTATACCCTTTACCAAAAAATGGTAAAATTGTTTGTCATTCCGTTTGTAATTTCCACAACATTAATAAGCGACGCGTATGGTATATAGATATATGCTGAATTCTTATGCATAGGGAAGACGAACAAGCAATGTCCGTCTGTCTGTAAGTAACATCTGTTTTGCGGTGCTCCCAGAAAAGCTTCGGTCTTGGACTAGTGTATCAGAATTGGTATTGAAAATCAGCAAAATGGAGTAGACGGTTTCAGAGCTGGAAAGTTCAAACTTTATTTTGCCATACAAAATAACAACCGCAAACTAGTTTTTATTATTTTTTTTATTAAATAAACTTATTTTATACTTCAGAATGAATGAAATTGGAATTTGTAATTAAAAAAAAAGTATAAAGATGTTTCCAGGGTTGGAAAACTTTTTTTCTTATTCAAAAGTAACTTACTAAAACAAATTTTTCTCTTCTTTACAAATTAAACATATCTCACACTCTTAAAAGAAAGAGATTCGTGTAAGAAATCAGAAAAATCAAAAGAGAAGATTTCATGGTTGGAAGGCTTACACTTTTTGTGATATAAAGAATTAACTACCGTAAACTAATTTTTATTTATTTTTTATTAAATAAAGTTATTTTATACTTTAGTACGAATAAAATTAGTATATTAAATTAAAATTAAATTAAAAAGACGTTTCCAGTGTTGGAAAACGTTAACTTTTTATGCAGAAATAACTTACTAAAACTAATTTTTCCTTTTTCTCTATAAATTAAACATATCTTATATTCTTAAAAGAAAGAAATAGTGTAAAAATGAAACTGAACCGATTTGGGGGTGAGAGTAGAAGAAATCAAAAAAAGTAAAATAACGGTCACCCTAATGTACATACAGCTGTTGACAACTAATTAGAAACGATTTGCAATTTTCATCAAAAGCTATGGTTTTTATTATTTTCTTTTAGAATTTATTGAGCATTCGGTAAATACATATTCCTGAATGAGCTTAAATTATAATTCAAAACTATATTTTTAATATTGCAAGGGCAAAAGCTTCATTCTGCACAACGGAGCGCTATTTTTGCCCTTTATAAAACTCAGAAGTCTTATAGAGAAATAGCAGATCATCTCAAGTGTTCCAAAAAAAATATGGGTTTTAACACTTTAAAGCATATACAAAATATGGCACCAATTTTATCGTTTTGCGAAGAAAAAGTCCCAGGAAAACGTCGGAGTACACCGAACGAAGAATAAGTCGTATATCTAAAAGATACCCAAAAAAAAAGATGTCTACTGATATTAAATGGGATATTTAGGAAAATTTACCACTATAATTACCAAGCGAACCAATTCACGTCGTTTGGTAGAAACTGGAGTACATGGCAGAGCAGGACGCAAGAAGCCATTTCTGAGTAGGGTCCAAAGGAAACGCCGTGTAGACTTTGCTTAGTCTCTATGGAATTGGACCCCAAATATGTCTTTTCGCGTGATGAAACAAAGATAACTTGCTGTGGTCTGACGGCCGAAAATATGTTAGACGGTCCATTATTAAAGAAATTGATCCTCGCTCCACTTCACCCGTTGTGAAACATGGTGGAAGATCAATTATGGTATGGGTATTCTTTTGCTGAAACTGTATTGGTCCAATCAATAAAATTGGTAAATTGGTAAGTGATGCAATGATGCCACTATTTGAGGAGAAATTGTCTGTTATATGGCGATTCCAAAAGGATAACGACCTATAGCGCACGGCAAAAGTAACGAAAATTTTTTTTTGCAGATAATTCCATCAATGTTTTAGATTGGATATCATCTAGTCCAGACTTAATCCCATGTGAGCATAAGTGGGGTGACATAAAAACGCCATAAGAATCAATAACATTAAAAATATAAAAAAACTTTTCGAGGAAGTGAAGCAAGCGTGCAATACCAGTCGACCGATGTCAGCATTTCATCGCATCATTGCATTGTTAGTTTGAGGCAGTGATGAAATTAAAAGGGTTTGCAACAAAGTACTAACAATTAGAAACCCTATTAACAATTTTTATTTGCCAAGTTAATATCGTTTATAATTATGTGCCACAGCCTTTAACAGAAAATTTTGCTTATTTCTAAAATATTTTCACATAGAAGAGGACTTTATGTTGTTTTTGTTAGTTTGCTAAATATTTAATGTATTGAATGAAAAATATAGAAAATTCTAACAGAAAATAATTAAAACCATATATTTTTATGAAAATGGCAAATCGTTTCTAATTAGTTGTCAACAGCTGTATGAATGTATATAGACACTTGAAATTTTTAAAATTAGTGTATTTTTATACAGACTACAACAAATAACTATTAAATATAAAAAATTAAAATTGAAGGGTGTTCTATCAGTTAATGTAATTTTGACTATGTAATTTTGAACACTTGCTGTATCTTGGAGGGGCAAAGTCTTCAACATTTTCAAAAACTGTTAAACAAAAACATCCCAAAATTATAAAATCACCAAACCGAAAAAAATCACCAAAAGCCGAAAAAAATCGCCAAAAAGAAAAAAGCACTAAGTTACATAAAAATTCGAGCACTAAAATTAAAAGCAAAATGAAAAAAATCGCTAAAAATGAAGAAAATTACCAAAATGAAAAAATTCGTCAAAATAAAAAAATTCCAAAAACCTAAAAAAAATCTTAAAACTAGCAAAAAGCACCAAAAGTAAAACAAGCACCGAGTTCAAATTAAACGCAAAACTAAAAAAACCCATATTAAAAAATGTTTAAAACCGAAAAAATCCCAAAAACGAAACAAAACTATAAATTATATAGGATAAAGTTCATATAGTGTATGGTTGTTATCGCGTAATTCATTAAATGAGGACAGCAGAGGTAAAAAACCCGGAAATTCGCTTAAAAATGTAGGACTTTGATTTTTTTTCTTTTTTTAGATTAATTGATTGATTTGATTTGGCTAATAATATGTAATACAATAAAATCTTAAAAAATGGTGTTGCGTAAAAGGAGTCAATCTCGCACAATTTCATATAGAATATTAACGTACCTTTTCACAATGTATGGTTAAAAGATAACAGGGAGTTTAACGGCAAGTTTTATATGAAGAACTGTCAGTTAAAGTTCAAGTTAACTCTTAACCATACATTGTGAAAAGGGACGTAAATCTTATTATGCTACACCTTAGATATATTTACATTAATATGTACGAATATCTACATAAGTACACAGAAAGAAAAAAACCGAACCGTAAACCGTAAAAACTGTACTTTCTTTATACACATATGAAAAGAGGAATAAAAAACATTTTAACCAAAAAATGTCAAGTTCGTTAGTGTGCTTGTGATTGAAATTCAATAAAATTAAAAAATCAATATATTAAAATAAAAATAATAATTGTACCTCTTAACTGAAAATGTTTTATTTAAAAGTGACTAAGAGCGTATGATTTTTCTTTTGTGAAATACTGTATTTTTAATAATATATAAGTGAACCAAATAAATCTATCTCAATATTTAAATGTGAACAAATAAAGAATTAAGATAAAAAGTGAACGCAAAGGATAACTCCAAACAGCTAAAGCTACTGAGGGTCTTATATTACGAAGTTGATTTAGAATATTTAAAGAGTAAGTAAAAATATGGGATATTTATATGTTTTTCACAAATTCCGTTTCACACATGGCAACTTTTAGTTGAGCAACTTTTTAGTTCATAGGCAGGAGAGGAAAATATTATAGTTCCCATTTTCATTATCTTCTCTTTCATCTTCCATAAGCTCAAAAGCTGCTCAACAGAAATTGAAGCCAGTATAAAAACTGTTTCTTCTCGCGGCTTTGAAAATAATAATGCAAAAGACAAAATGCAAATTTGTTAACATTATGAAAATTTCCGTAAAAGATTTATATACAGAAGTGTATTTTAATCTGTAGTTTTTTTTTATATTATATAAATAGACATAGATACATATTAGGTAAAAAATAGTAAGAAGTACGAAACTTTCTGCAACGCATGCCTCATAAGTTCTCATTGATAATTATTTTCTTTTTCTCAACTCACTGTAATATCGGCCTCAGAAACATGTTATCGCTATTGGTGACCAAGAACCTCTAGCTTATTAATGGCATAGTTTCTCTTAGAGCTCTGAGGGGGTTGCACTTTTGGAGCGATGACGATTATAAGTGTAATTATCTGAGAAACGTCGGCTTTAGTTGAGAGCAAAACAGATAATTTATTCATTGATGAAAAAGAGGCATTATTGTACGGGCCAAGTTTCTAGTATTATTTAATTAAAAAGAATTCCACAAACTGCTAAACTAACCTATATAAATTAATGGCCTTATTTATAAAACTTAAAAAGTCTTTATAAAGGCTTTTAAGACAAATTTTTTCTTAAAATTCCTTTATAAAGACTTCTTAAGTTTTATAAATAAGGCTGTTAAAATCTAGCATGTTTTTATTTCATAGAACTGAAATTTTGGACACATTTAGCATTCTACCATCACAATTTTCTGTCAACACTGTTTGCGATACATGTAAGAGAGCGACGTAAAGGAAGCAAAACCCTCTTTTTGTCTTTGTTGGAGTTTGGTAAAAGCTTTTCAAGAAATTACATAAATATGGACAATAAAACGTGAAATTAAAAATTAAATTAAATTTCTTTATTCAATAAATCAAGTTAGGATATCTTATTTTGGATTATTTCAAGTACGGATTCGGGATTGAATCAACCCCATTTTTAGCTTAAATCAATCTCAGATTTTCCTAATCAATCTCATTTTAAGAGTATTTCAAGTACGGATTAGTGATTAAATACACTAAGAAATTCTTGAATCAAGCGCATTTTGCGTTTGATTCAATCTAAGGTTTCCTGAAATCAATCTCGTGTTGGGCTTATTTCAAGTACGGATTCAGGATTAGATATGGATAAAATTAAGCATTTAGCATTCTGTACTTGATTTAAGTAAATCCGTACTTATGACACCGCTTTTTATTGATTTAAGTACAGATGGATTGGATTTTATTTTGAGTGTATATGCACATTTGAGAATATTTCCGTACATGAACGCACTTAAACTTAAAGCTTTGTCGTTCATAGTTTTTCATGAACTGAGAACCGAAAATTTTTTAAAGCTTTCGACTTTATATAATTTTTCATTGCTTGGTTAAATGTTTTATTTGTTCATAGAATAAAGATTTTGAACTGTCGCTTAAAGCTATGTCTTAAAATAACATACCACAGCCCTTATAATTCATAAGAAAACCTGGACATCAGATACCGATTATTTCCCTTTTTAGTTTGCTTTTTAATAAATACCATTTCACAAAGAATGTAACAGCAAAAACTTTTTCTTAAAAAGTATTACTTTCCCGGACGCAATTTTTTTAGATGACAGAGATCCGAAAGAGAAGACAGTGTCCGGGAAAAACAGGACGGATAAGAACCCTAAAAAAGTCGCACCAAATAGGGAATTTATCAAAGGGCGCAATATTAAAACAAACGAGACAACTACACAAAAATTTCTTATTTTTAATGTATTATATAATTCACTTAAAAAAGGTGCACAAAAATGGCAATTTACCACTTTTGTCGGTCAAACGGTCACGCTGCATTGCGAGTTGATCAACAAAAGTTGAAGTGTTTGAACCGGGACTTAGCAACTTAGAAGTAAAGTGAATAAAACAAAGATTTTTCTATAAAAAAGTGTGTAAAGCAGAATATTGTATAATTTATACATTTTTAAAATTTGTATGATTATTTTTTCAATACCAAATTCAAATGCGTCAACTGAGAGAATATTTTATTTAGTTTTAGAGAAAAGAAAGAAACAAGATTTTAATACATAATCTAGTTAGCGAACTGACTATTAAAACTAATTTGAATTTACATGTGCCGTTTTTTTTTAATTTTTTAACAACTGAAAATGGAAAAAAATTATATTGTTTGCCTTATTAAAAGAAATTATAATAAGTATTTGTTAAATGTTTGAATCATTAAAAAATTTAATATAATTATTTACCTTGCGGCTACACCACAGAATACACAGAAGTGAAGAAAGTGACAGGTAAAAAAAAGTTTGATCAGATTATTTTTTAATTAGTGGAAGAAAGAGAAAAGTATAGTGTATTTGAAACTGTAGTGTATTACTACTTACCAATTAACAATAATATAAATCAAAATGGAAAGAAAACGTCAACAAAACGAAAAGAATGGAAGGTGGGCATATCTAACAAAGAACTTGCCCAAAAACCTCCTCGACAACTCGGTGAGTCGTGTTCATCACAGTATTGTGTGAAAAGTGCATTAAGAAACTGTTCAGTGTTTTCCGAAGCCACTCGAAAGGAAATATTTAGATTGTTTTTGGAAATGTCCTGGGAACAAAAGCGGATGTATGTTACTGGTCTTATTAAAATTTCGGAGAAAAAAAGTAATAGTTCTGAGAATTCGAGACGAGTAAATACAATAACATACTTCCTCAAACAGGATTACAATAGATTACAAGTATGCCGCCACATGTTTCATTCAACACTAGGACTAAAGGAAAAGATGGTTCGAAATTGGATCGACTCTGCCGGTAAACACGGTTTGCAAAATAGCCCCGACAAATCATTAAGTGTGCGCAAGTCTGCTAATCTATCAACAGTAGCAGGTAAGCACAATCAAAAACGACGTTCTTTCTTACAAACATGGCTGGATGAGTTACCAAAAATGGAGTCTCATTATTGTTGGAAAGATTCCAAGAAATTATATTTTCAGACGGATTTTTCTTCATATCAAGAAATTTACCGGATCTACGTCCACCAGTGTGAATCCAAAAAGGAAAATGAGAGCATGAAAATATCATATCCTATTTTTGATGAAATAATGAAGAAATCGAACTATTCCATTTTTAAGCCCAAAAAGGACCAGTGCGACTTTTGCGTATCTCACAAAGCAAATAATGTATCGGACGAAGATTATCAAAAACATAGAGATGACATTGAAAAAGTGCGTGAAGAAAAAAAATGCCGAAGACGGATTATGTGCAGTTTTTTGTATGGATGTGCAAGCAGTGAAGTTGCTGCCTCAAATCAATGCCAGTGCTGCTTATTATAAAATGAAATTGCAACTGCATAACTTCACCATCTACGATATTGTAACACACGATTCAGACAATTATGTTTGTGATGAAACAGATGGCAATCTAGTCTCCTCCGTTTTTGCAACATGCCTTATTAAGCACTTGCGAAATTTCACTGCTCGTTCTCCAACTATACATCACATAATAATTTACTTGGACGGATGTTTTTACCAAAATCGTAATGTTGTTTTGTCTAATGCTTTGCTTGCATTTTGTAAGGAAACGAATATAACGGTTGAACAAAAATATTTAATAAGTGGCCATACCCAAATGGAATGCGATGCAACTCATTCGCTTATTGAAAGAAAATAGTCTAAAAAGCAAATAAATTTCCCATCTCAATTCGTTCAACTTATAAAGGAAGCGCGCAAAGTTCCTACACCTCTACAAGTACATCATTTGCATTATGAGTATTTTATTGAATTATGAAAAAAGTTCACAAGTGTACTCATCTATACGTCCAGGTAAATAATATTGCGCTCTAACTTAATTCTATAGGTACATATGTATACTCACATATTGTCTTAAATTTTAGGCAGAGTCGTTGGTGAACCGACAGTAAGCATGATACGAGCTCTTGCATATGAACCATCCGGAGTAATTTATTTTAAAACTAGAATAACCGACGACTATGACTTGAAGAAAAAGTGGGACCACTTGCAGGATTTAAAGAGATTCCTTCCATCAGATTGCCATTATTTCTATGATAAATTACCGTTTAGACACTAATTTTGGTTAAAAGTGACCTATTATATGTTTCTCACCTGAATTTTTTTGTTGAGTTTTTCATTATTTAGAACATGAATTATTTATTTAGTTTCTTTTATTAAAATATCTAATTTTCAGCTTAGTGTAAAAAAGCCCTAACTTGAATTTTCTTTCAAGAATATGATTAACTAAAAGCCCTATCTTACATATCTTCATTAATATTTAAAAAAAATTTAAAATAAAAGTAGTCATTGCATTTCCTGTTTGTTTTACTAAAAAACTGCGTTCAAAAACAAACATATTCCCAAATCGTTCCGATTTTATTCAGATTTTTCCTTGTCCTGTAAAGTAGCTAAAAGTTGAGATACGACCTTTTCATATTAAGCAATCGACATACAGTTTGTCAAAATTTGCTAAAATTAAAGTTGTAACGTAGCATACAAGCAATTTGATTTCCAATTTTATGTTCAAAATGCCGTCGTCGAGGAAACAATTAAAAATACTTTTATAAATATTTTATTTCAGCAAAGAAAATTTCTTCTGTTTTAAATTTTTTACAAATCCAAAAATGATAAAACTGTTGAATTGATATAAAAATTAAAACTCAATTCCCAAATTTATCCACACTCATACATAGTAAAAAAGTGTGAATGTATTGAACTTTGAAACAAAAATTTAAGCAAAAATTAAACGTTTAGCCTCCAAGTTAATAATTATATAAACAGCCAAACCGAAATGCACAACAAATAAGTGACATTTAATTCAAAAAATATTAATATAAACTTATACAAATTAACTTTGTTTTTAAACACAATTAAGAAACTGTCTAATTTTAATTTAATAATTTGTTGTAAATAGTATTTACGATCACATCTTTGTGTTATTTAGTGAAGAATATATTATTGAGCGGAGGAGGTTGGGCAAGAAGTGATACGGAAAAATGTAAAATATTTGTTGAGCATTTAAAATCCGTATTTACCCCAAATACATGTACTGGTGTTGCTGATTTGTCGAGAATAGTTGCTCTACCCCCTCGAGCCTTAAAGTTTAAGATGCGTGATGTACATAAAGTAATTGCTGAACTCAAGCCAAAAACTCAAAGCTCCAGGTATTGATGGAGTTAGTAACAAGATGCTGATGAACTTGCCGCATATTGCAATAAGAATCTAGCTGTTTATTTTTAATGCCATATTACGACTGGAGTATTATCCACAATTCTGGAAGCTTACAAAAATCAAAATGATTCCAAAGCCGGGCAAAGATATTACTTAAGCTGAGTCATATAGGCCAATAAGTTTGCTGTCAACTATGTCAAAATTTTTCGAAAAGCTGCTCATGACAAAATTGTCCCCAATTTTAACTGATAGTGGGTGCATCCCAGACCATCAATTTGGTTTTAGAAGTCAGCATAGCACCATTGAACAAACTCATAGATTGGTTCAATTTATAAGAAAAACATTTGAGGAAAAGAAGTATTGTTCGGCCCTGTTTATTAACGTTTCTCAGGCATTTAATAAAGTGTGGCATGAAGGCCTAATTTTAAAATTAAAATCATATCTACCAATAAATTTAGTGAATTTATTAGAAAGTTACATTACTACCCGGAAGTTCACGGTTGTGGAAGAAGAATTCATGAGTGTGCCCGAATCTATATCATTCGGTGTGGAACACCGATCTATACTTGTGATATGCCTTTGAGCAGCAATATCCATACATCTACGTTTGCCGATGATACAGCCTGCCTTAGTATGCATGAAACCCCTCAAGAGGCTTCCCGATATCTACAAGAACATATTACACAATTGGAAATGTGGTTGAACTAATGGAGAATTAAGGTAAATGAACAAAAGTGTGTCCATATAACGTTTATCGTAAGAAGAGATACTTGTTCCCCAATTCGAATCAATAATCAAAATATTCCTCAGCATTCCCAAGTGAAATACCTTGGTATACACCTTGATCGAAGGCTTGCATGGAAACATCATATTGACTTTAAGCTAACTCAGATGAAACTTTAGTTATCTCAAATACACTGGTTGATTTGCAGAAATTCAACACTTAGCCTGGACTGTAAACTTTTAATATACAAGTCGCTTTTGAAGCCAATATGGTGTTACGGTATCCAGTTATGGAAACTGCTTCAGTTTCCAATGTAGAGGGAATCCAACGAAGGCAAAACAAAATTTTATGGTTAATAACATCGGCTCCATGGTACATAAAAAATTCTAATATACATCGTGATTTAAATATCTAGTGGCATATTGATTGAAGAAATTTCAAAATACGCAGGCAAATATTTAACAAAACTCGAGTCACATCCAAATCCGCTTGCTCGTAATATTTTGAACTTTACTGGACACATCCGCTTAAACAAGAAGGACACAATGGCTCTATTACTCAACACTACAGATGGGATTTCTTGAAAATACTTTTTTTATATTTTTTTATACATTATTTTTATTTTTTGATTATCACTACTTATGTATTATTTATAACTATTAACAAGTTTATGTCCGACAGTGGTCGGTCCTAATAATTATATTTTAGATTTAAGATTTGAATACTTATTGTTAGTTCATATTTGAAGATACAATAAACAAATACATGTATTAAAAATAAAAAAAAAGAATAAATTTAATGACGTTTTCAATCAAAACACAAATGTTTTTTGTGTTAATTTTATTGGTTTTTTTTCTTTGGTGTACTTTTTTTGCCAATTTAATATTTGGTTACCCTACATGGACATTATATACATTTGTCAACGGTATCTTTAACGTATAAAATTTTAATATAATATGCGTATATTTTTCACTTTTTTTAGTATTTTAAAGTAGTTTTTTACAATTTAACAAAAAAAGGGCAAAATTTTACAAAAAGTAGCAGATTCAGATCATAAAAAAGGGGAACAAAAAGGGACAAGGCAGTCGATTGGCAATTTTCCACTTTAGTCTGTCAAACGGTCACGCTGGTCGTAATACTATGTATTGCCATGTAAAGACACCTTAATTTTTCTAAATTAATGATTAAACAGAATTCCGGCCTAAACACATTTCCCATACAATTTGACACAAAAAACCAGCCGCAGAAAGCAGTCGTGAGATAGAATCTATTTTATTTTGAGAACGTTTTTTCTTATTCTCTCACATATCAATACTGATTCTCACAAAAATGTTACCATACTTTCAATAAATTTCATATATTTTGTAAACAAAACTACAAAGAATATTATTCACAAAAGAAAATAAAACAAAAATCAGAGAGCATTTGAAGTTACTGCCGTAGATTTTATTATGGGCTTTATTAATTTGTCAGCGATTTTCCTGAAGTTGCAGACTTTATTCTGTTTCATCATTTAGCTGTTTTAAACGATATGTCAGTTTTCAGACGAAGAGATGCATGTTTTTAAGTTTGCTAGTTTATTGGCGAGAGAGACGAGGGAAAAAGAAAAGAGTACTAAGCTTCATGTACTGTCGATACGTTTTGCTCTCTCATTCGTAATGTTAAAATAAGCATGCATGTATATTAGGGTGTCCCTTTTTTGTGTCACTTTTTTTGCGCATACCCACTAAAAAGTTTCGAAATTACCTAAAAAGCCCCAAAAAAAATTTACTTTTATCTGCCAGTAAGACGCATAATTAGGTATGGCTCAAAGATTAAATGATGTAATGTTACCAACAATAAACTAAACAAACTCTTACGGTTACAAATTTATATAATGCATAGCATATTTCAGTGATAGGTATTGTGCCAAACAAGAACTTGGTCAAAGTTTTTATTTCACTAATTTTGATGGTCGAAATTTTGGAAAGCAACTTGGCCATTTTTCACATTTATGTTTTTGTGGGGATCTGACTATTTTTTGAAAGGTTTTCTTAATAAAGCTTATTAAACTTAAAATTTCTGGTCTGTTATATGACTATTATCTATTTATAATGACTGCGTCAGTTTGAAAGGGCAGACATACATACAGTAATGGATTAGAGTGTGATATGTGCACCATTGTGTCATTACAACTGATGTACTTAATTTTTTAACAATCATGAGAGTAGAAATATATAACATATTTTGTACATTTTAGTGGAAGTGACCCCGCCTAGTTTTCTAAAGTCTGCTAAGACGAAGTACTTTTGAAACTGCAAGATTAAAGGCTAGCATAACTGAAATGTGCGTGTAAAATTTCAATACAGTAGCTTGTGTTTTAAACTATTCTAGTTGGCAGCTTACATAAGTAAATTTGTTTTTCCAAATTTCTGTTCTGTGCCGTAAAACGTTGCGCTAAGTTTTTATAAACATGGCCCCACATCCCTAATGTTACAACCAGTACTTTCGGGTTTTTCCTGTACGCAACTTACCCCTTAACTTAAGGGGTATCGAATTTAAACTCTCTAGTTCAAATTCTAGCCTTAAATAATATGGCTGTTACCGCCACTCTCCGTCGCTTGCTTAAACTCAAGATTTTGTTATGAGCAGCGCTGAATTATCATCGTCCTCTTTTTAAGATGATAGTTTTAAGTTAAAGTTTCAGTTAAAAGCTTCAGTACAATGTTAGCGTGGCCCCTACCACTCCTGGTTTAAATATTTGGCTTTTTAGATTTTTCTAGCTAGTTTCTCAGCTTGACCTACTGGCCTATCAAATTTCAGCTCTCTAGCGCAAATTTAATTATTTTATTTTTATGGCGTATACCTGCCCACTTTTTTAAAAGAAAATTTTTTTTAGTCAGTGCCAATCATACGTGTCATGTTTTGATGAAAACGGACAATAATATCTACATAAGTAGTATAAATCTGCTGATCCAAAGTACGTGAAAGAAGAAACTTAAATTTTATTGGCATGTTAACGCCCAATTTTTTAAAGGAAAATTTATAGCCTTTCATTATTAAAACATGTATGCCAAATTTCAATAAAACTGCTTACGCCAACGAATGTTTTAGTTCTAAGCTTAATGGCCGTAGCCCCGCCCCTATGGCTATATTTTCGTGGCTTTAAGATTTTTCAAATTAGTTTCTAGCTTAGACTTACTTGTCTATCAAATTTCATCTCATTAGCGAAAATTTTAATTTTTTATTCTTATTTGCGTGATCAAACCCACTTTTTCAAACTTAAGATTTTCTTTGGCAAGTGTTTATCACTCCTGTTGAGTTTCGCTGGAAACGTTTAATAATAAATACATAAATAGTATATTTAAATGTGCTGATCCAATCCATTTTGTTTAAAAAAACATTTATAACCTTGTATTATTGCAACATGTAACCCAAATTACAACAGAATCGCTTGAGTTAAACGCATTGGATGTTTTTAATTCTGAGCTACCCACGCCCCCTGACTATAGTTTTCAGGTTTTAAAATTTTTTAAACCAGTTCCTAATCTATATATACTTCTTTATAAAAGTTCAGCTTACTAGCGCAAATTTTAATTCTTTCTTCTAATGGTAGTGTTACCGCCCATTTTTTCAATCTCAAGATTTTCTTTGGCCAGTAGTTATCTTTTTTGTCGAGTTTCGTTGGAAACGGATAGTAATAAATTTATAAATATGTAGTATATTCAAATGAATATGAAATAGTAGGCTTAAAATGTATGGGCGTGTTAACGCCTACTTTTTTCAACGTAAATTTAAGCCTTGCATCATTGCAACATGTATGCCAAATTTCAATAAAATCACTTCAGTTAAAGGCCTCAGACTAGTATTTTAAATTGTGAGCATTATGGGCGCAGTCCCGCCCACCTTAGTAAAATTTTTGAGTTTTCAGATTTTTCTAGTAATTTTCTAATCTATAAAAACTCGTTTATCAAATTTCAGCTCACTAGCGCAAATTTTAATTTTTTATTATTATGGGCGTGTTTCCGCATACTTTTTTTAATCCAAAATTTTCTTTGGCCAGTGTTTATCTTTCCTGTTTAGTTTCGTTGGAAACGGATAATAGTAGTTATATAAATAGTACATTTAAATGTGTTGACCGGAAGTTCATGAAATAGGAGTTTTAAATTAAACACATTTATAGCCATGTATTATTGTAACATGTTTGCCAAATTTTAATAAAATCGTTTGAGTTAAACGCTTTAATTGTGTGTTTTAATTCTGAGCTTTATGGGCGTAGCCCCGGACCCTTGGTAAAACATTTCGGGTTTTCAGATTTTTTCTAGGTGATTACACACATAGTTCTACCTGTGTACCGAATTTCAGCTCACTAGCACAAAGTTTATTTTTATGGGCGTAGCCCCACTCCCCTGATTAAAATGTTCGGATTTACAGATTTTTCTAGTTCATCACTTACCTAGATCTACTTGTGTACCGGATTTCCGACCTCTAGCTATAGCGGAAGTGTTTCATAATAATGTCTTAAAATATGCACTTTTTCCACCTCCATATCTCCGGAACCTTTCATTGTTTCATTTTCAAACTTCGCATATAAGGTTACATGAATTTATTATAAAATACTGTTTAAATTTTATAAGTTTACGATTGCGGGAAACAAAGTTATGTGGGGGGGGGGGGGTGTACAAATAGCTCGAATGGCTTCCTGTAAATATACCCAATGCGTGCATTGGCGGGAACTTGGCCTGGCGCACTGCCGTGCGCCTAGATTTTTAATGTTCCATGGAGCAGATGTTATTAACCATAAAATTTTGTTTTGCCTTCGTTGGATTCTCTCTACATCGGAAGCTGACGCAGTGCCCCATAACTGGATACCGTAACAACATATTGGCTTCAAGAGCGTCTTGTATATTAAAAGTTTACAGTCCAGGCTAAGTGTTGAATTTCTGCCAATCAACGAGTGTATTTGAGATAACACTAAGTTTTATCTGAGTTAGCTTAGAGTCAATATGGTGTTTCCATGTAAGTCGACAATAAAGTGTATACCAAGATATTTCACATGTGAATGTTGAGGAACAATTTGACTTTTGATTCTAATGGAGGGACAAGTATCTTTTCGTAAGGTAAATATTATCTGTACGCACTTATGTTCGCTTACTTTTATTCTCCATAAGTTTAATCATAGCTCAAGCTGTGTTATATGCTCCTGAAGATATCGTGATGCCTCATGAGGGTTTTCATGCATACTAAGGCAGGCTGTATCATCGGCAAATGTAGAAATGTGTATATTACTGCTCACAGACGTATCACAAGTATAAATCAAATATAAAACTGGCCCCAGTATAGTCTCTTGTGGTACACCGGATAAGATAGTTTCGGGCGTACTCATAAATTCTTCTTCCATAACAGAGAACTTCCGGCCTAAAATATTTAGTAAATAGGTCTTCAATTTTAAAATTAGGCCATCATGCCACACTTTATCAAATGCCTGCGAAACATCAATAAATAAAGCACAACAAGACTTCTTTTCTTCAAATTTTTTTTCTTATAAATTGAACCAATCTATGCGTTTGTTCAATAATGCTATGCTGACTTCTAAAACCAAATTGATTGATCCGGTATGCACATATTATCTGTTAAAATAGGGGAAAATTTTGTCATGAGAAGCTTTTGTAAGAGTTTTGACATAGTTGACAGCAAACTTATTGGCCTACACGACTCAGCTTTGGTAAGATCTTCGCCCAGCTTTGGAATCATTTTGACCTTGGCAATCTTCTAGTGTTGTGGATAATACTCCAGTCGTAATATGGCATTAAAAATAAACAGCAGGATTCTTATTGCAATATGCGACAAGTTCATCAGCATCTTGTTCCTAATTCCATCAATACCTGGAGCTTTCTTTGGCTTGAGTTCAGCAATTACTTTTTGTATATCACCCATCTTAAACTTTAAGGATCGACGGGGTAGAGCAACTTCACTCGGCAAATCAGCCATGCCAGTACATGTGTTTGGCGTAAATACGGATTTTATGTGCTCAGCAAATAATTTACATTTTTCCGTATCGCTTCTTGCCTAACCTCCAGTAGATGTGCGCAGAGGTGGTTTATACTCAACGGGGGTCTTAAGCTTTCTAATGACTACTGAGGTATTTTTTGAACCCCAGCCAATTAACACGGTTGATCATCTTAACATATGGGTCAGGTAGGTCACTTCTTAATGGGCCACAAATTGTAACGATCGTGGGAGAGTGATCGGACTAGAGATTTAAGGAAGCTTCAAATTTAATTAAATCCCTAGATGTTTTTTGTAACGCCAAAATCTATAACATCCGGAATTTTTTGTATGTAAGTAGGCCAATAAGTGGGCTTCCCACTCGAAATGACGTCCAAACCCATTTTTGATGAAATTGTGTTGAATAATGCTCGACCTCTGGGTGTAATAAGACGCGAACTCCAGAACTTATGTTTCGCAGTATAGTCGCCAGCTGCTACAAAAAAAGGTCCAAGAGATTTTTAGAAATCCTCATACTGATTCTCAGTGATTGATGATATCACGAAATTTGTACAAAAAATTGTCTGCAAAAACATTCGTAGCTTGTATATATTCTTCACTAACGTTGTCAAGGATATAGTGCTTTAGTCTTGACTTAATTAGAATTGCGGATGCAAATGAGTCTCAGAGACTAACATTATATCAATATTTTTTTCCGTGAGGAAGTGCTCAAGTTTATTTTTATATTGATGAGTGCCGTTTGCGTTTCAGAAACATATTTTTAACGTGTTCATGGCTTGTTAACTAATGCTTGATGCAGTGTATTCTGCATTCGCAGCATTTCTTGCATCATTCTAATCATATTTGTTGTAAAGTTGTTTATAGTTAGCACCAGATTCTCAATAGTAGCTTTGAGCTTGAGTTTGCATTCGTTGAATTATTTGGCTGTGAAAATTTTGTGTGGGAATAGAACTAGCCTTAGCAGCATTGCCCTACGATACACGTGAAGTAACTAGTTGGCTCACTTGAGCCAAAGTGGCGGTGTACGCGTTTAATGGTTGAGCTGGACCTTATTTAGGTTTTTGACCCAAAGCCTTTTTAACGAAAGAATGTACGAGACAACCTCTGTAGGTAGCGGTGTGATTACTTCCACAAAAATGTTTTCCCTTTTTGATTCTTCTTATCACAAATAATATTTTTCACGTGAATTTTCACTTTTCCCTTTCTTTTGTTCACTTTATTTTTGCAGGCGAAATGAATTATTACATCGAATAATTTCGATATTTTCCTTCGAATTATATATATAAAGTTATATAGTTAAATAGTAATTATAAATTATCCCTACTTTATATAAATATTGAAAGAATTATAACATCTTAGGTTCAAATACACATGAAGAAGACAATTGATTTTTGAAAACAATTAGTACAATATTAACAGCTACTAGTATATTTAATTCCAATTTATTGCCTTATAAATTTGTGTCGGTGATATTCTCGGTAGCTTTAGTTGAGAAGTGAACAAAAAAATTTTTTTTAAACTTTACTTTTCGACGACATTTTTAAAATGAACTTTCATTTTCCTCAAAAAATGAGCAAGAAATTTTAATGAAAGTTATTTATTTCATTAAAATTTTTATTCATAACACGTTTTCAGAAATTTCAAGAAAGTACTTTCATGTGTAAATGTAGCGTAAGTGCTTACGATTGTTAACAATAATTCCCTACAAGATATTTTTGTATAGAGTATGAATCTCTTTGGTTCACACACAGTAAATTTCATGGTGGTGCTCCATGGTGGTATACTAAAGAATTTTCCAACTGTACCTAGAATATTTAAAAACATAACTTTAACAGTCTTATTTATAAAAGTTATTAAGGCCTTATAAGGGTTTTTAAGACAAAAAAATAAAAATCAAGCCCCCGGAGCAGTCATGGATTTTTTTATTGTTTTCATTTATTGTATTTTGCAAAACTTCTTGGCTTACTCGCCACGGGTTGCAATCATGATAGGACAACAAAATTTCATATTTAGATGTAATTTTCTGTAATAAAAAAATTAGAAGGTATGCGTTTCGAAATTCTCAAAAAAAATCTTTTTTGGCTTGTAAGGGACACCCTAATTTATATACAAAACTGTGCATAAAAAATATGTGCTTAAAAATAATACTCGCATTGTGTGAATGCTGAAGATAGTTCAAAGAAGAATATATAAGAATCTTAAAAATAAGGCTATCATCGTCTGAACTATCGGTCTAATTCATAAAAATTCCTTATATCAGCTTTAATCTGTACATTACTTATGAAACAGATTTTGCTTTATTAAGCTCTAATAAAAATTTGTATTCATAACTGATTAATATCAATGAATTAACTATTAAACGATTTTGCTTCTTTTGTAATTTTATGTTGGCAATATCATGTCACTTTCGCTCTCAATTTATGTTTAGTGATGCATACAAGGAAGAATCGATTATCTAGGTAGTCTGTTTTATTCGAAAAAAAGTAAACCATTACGTATAATGTTATTAAAAAAACTTAAAAAGTAGGCGTTTCACTTTTTATTAATAAATAAACGAAAAAAAATGTATATGTTACAAAAAATTGTATTTAAACACATTTATATTCGGCTGAGTACAGAGGTAGGTAAATACCTATTTTATAGCGGTCGATTATGCATCACTATTTTGTTTTAATTTTAAAATGCTATTGCACATACATACATACATACATATGTAAGCATGCAGTACCATGCAAACATACATATGCTTGTACTTATATAATTCTATTTTTCTTTTTACCAATGAATGGATGGGATTTCTTTAATTTTCAACAATTTTAAAAGTATGTATTTTTGTTTTTGTACAATTATGCATACATACACACATGTACCAAGCTTACATAAATTAATACATTTGCCCAAGAACATTATTCAATCAAGAAAATATTATTTATAATTGTTTATCAAACGCTTAAATTATTATTATTATATTATCGTTTATCGTTATGTATCTATATACATATTTTATACTCACGAATTCGGCGAATTAAATTTATTGTGAACATTGTTTTTACTATTTATGTATGTAAATCACTTTTTTATTTCAACCACTTTTATCAAAACTCAAAAAAAAAAAATCCGCGCAGATTTATTAAAATAATTGTAAACAAACATTCAAGTGTAACTTTATTAAGTGGTTAAAGTAGAGGGCACAATAAAAAAATCAAAAAAAAAAAATAAGCAACTTATAACCAGCTAATAAGCTATTATTCATTTATGAATACAATATTTTCGTATTTTGCCTGTCATCGCCTTATTACCTTGTTAAAATGTATTTATGAATTAGACTGTATGTCTAAACAACATATCTTAGTTTACATGGCTAGATGTGTGTGTGTGTTTACTTGTACTCTGTTTGTGTGGTGTACACTGTTGCCATATTTGCAAATTCCTCTGCATTTTGCTGATCATTGATCTTTGCAAAAATGATAAAGTGAGATTTGCAGATTTTTCAATCCCAAATTGCAGATTTTCAGAAATGCTTGTGTAACGTCTTTATATCGTGTTTTTCTTTACTCCATAAAAGAAATTATCTTGGTGTTACTCTCAGAAACACTGACAAATAAGCAGTTTTTGATGATTAATTTTGCAGTAACCATACCGCCACCATACCAATGTTAAAAAGAAACTAACAAATTTGTCCAAAGATATGTGTGTATATGTATACAATTGGGGTATTCACAATGGTGTCTTAAAGTCATAATGTCATAAAGTCCTAGTATGTTAGTTGAAACATAAGCAAGACGATACAAAACAAATGAAAAGAAATTTACAAAAATAAAATAATATTTGGTGCGAATATGCAAGATTATGAGAAAAAATATTCAACGACTTCTATATGTACCCGAAAATAGTTTGCATATTTTTGCAATTTTCGCAATATGTAAACAAAAGTTTTCAAGCATTTATCCTGTTAAAATTTTAAGGCTTTGGAATTAATTTGCAAAATTTTGGTAAGTTTTGCGAATCAGGTAATTTTTGATAAAACTTAATGCTCTTGCGCATAATTTTAACAAATTAAGGATGACTCAAGCCATTTCATTCTTTGATAGAATTATTTTTTTGCAGTTTTTGCACTTTACACACTTACCTACCTTTTTGATATTAGCAAGTTTATGCAAATTTTAATTGTCGCGAATTTTTCCGCTTTTTTGGAATTTCTTATGTCTTTAGGTTCTTGTGAGTTATGTTTGGGCTCATTTACAATTTTGCCATTTAACCGATTTTTAATTCAAATATCTATTTGATGTTATCAAATTTATGCCAATTTTCATTATTTTGCAAAGTTTCTGGGATTTTTTGGAATATCCTTAGGCATTTGTAAGTTATTTAAGTGCTTGTTTGCAAATTTTGCAATTTATCGCGAATTTCGTAATTAGTTCTTAAGTGCGCCATCGTAATTAGTTCTTAAGTGCGGTCAGGCTTGTGTGTGTTGTTTGGCCTTCGAGAGTTTTTCGTCTCACTCTGCCACGGATTACCGTATAATCTTGCGGTTTTTTGTGGAATTTCTTTAACAACAACGTTGCCTACTTCCTATGTGAAGGCATAGGTCGTGTACAGTCAGTCACAAAATCTTTTAAAATACTGTTAATACCATCTTGGGCATATGGTCTACGTTACTCCGCCCATATTTGTGCAACAACATATTATGCAAATTTACTTTGCATTAATATGTTTAATAAATAAATAAATAAATATATTTCTTATGTTACATTTTTTTTTTTGCACATGAGGTTATTTTTATTCTCAAAATTCACTGAGTGTGTATGCTATAAGCCTTTTCTCGGCTTATTGCTTTTTTGCAATCTATAGTCAGCTTTGGGAGATTTATTTTCGTTATTTTCATCCATTGCGAATTTATATATTTTTTGCAATATATAATGATGTTAGTAGAAATTTTCTAAAGAAAAACTCCACGTATTTAAACATAAATGGCCATTTATGTGGAAAAAGAAAAGTAAAAAGCAAAATAATTAGTTATGACAGTAACAAATATATAGGTTGAAAAATGGTATTAATATAGTACACCTTTGATATGAAGGAAAATAAAAATAATTTTAAACTGGTTTAAAATTTTAGGACTTTATGACGTTATGACACTTAAGACACCCTTGTGAATACCCAAATGTATACTATACATATGTAGGTATACATTAAGAACTCTAAATCCAGTGTTTAAAAATCTGCAGTCAAAATAGCAAAAGTCGTAAAACTGTGCTTTTTTTTCAACCTTTTTATTTTTTGACTGCCCAATCACAACCTGTTGCTCATACTTCTTCTACTGAATATCAAAGTGTCGTAGTTGATGTTTACACAATTAACGAATAACTATACAAAACGAAGAGTCTCAACTAGGGATAAGCAAATGTAAAAAATGTATCGATATATATATCGTATCGATATTTTTGCACAGTAATGATATATATATTTTCAAAACATCGATATTTCAATAAATCGATATTTTTTGCCCACAAATGTTTCAAATATATTCTAATTAATCATTGTTAAATCATTGTCCAGTGTTGAACACTTCAAAGTTTATCGTTGCGGAATACGCGAAATATCCACAGGGTATCCATCCATTAAACAATGATTTAATATTTAAGAAAATTGCGAACAACTAATTTATATGTAAATGAACTCCATGACTGGAAAAGTTTAAATTAATAATGATATCGAAAAAGATGGTAAATTTGGGCTTTTATTACAAAACACGTTTCAGCAAATTGAATTACGATGACTCAAAAACAATTCACGCATTTCATTTGCAAGAAAGTTTCGTATATAAGGCAGAAATCTACATCAACTGACACCACACACAGTGGACCAACACAGAAGAAGAACGCTGATGAGAAAGTTTAGTGGCCTTCGAAAACGGCTCGCTGTTCTGTTCAACTATGTGTTGTCAGAATATTTACAACTAACTTTGATGTTATTTGTTCATTAATGATTATCACATGTAGCCAAATTAAAAAAGCGATACTAACTTTAGCCCGTTCAAATCATAAATATAGAAACAAATTTAGTTCGAAAAATAATAATTAAAATATACTAAAATGGACATAAATTTATCCAAAGATTATCTCTGTGTTTAATTTGTGTTATAGGATCATTTCTGGAAAACTGCATTAATTTGGAAAGTACAAGTAGTCACTTTAAAAAATTTAATACAAAAGAACTACTTATGTAAGTGTCCTTAATTATATAAGTGGTATAATGCCCCTCATTACTTCAAACAGGTAATATGCCTATGGGTTTTACCTACGAGTTTGCCTTGTAAAATTTTACTTACACGATTGATATATGTACACTAATAGACATCTATGGGTAGAAATAACGGGAATAAGTCCTATATTTCTTTGATCGAGATATTAAGTAGATCACATCTGAACAAATCAAAAAATGTTTTTATGCTATGCAACATTTTAATTTAGAGTTGTCTCTATTAAATTTATTTTAATATTTATTGAATTTTTTGTATAATTTATTTCATATTTCGAAGAAAAATGCGTGTGACCTAGGCCATTTTTATAATTAAGGGCACATATGTTTAGTAGCTCCTTAACGCTTTATTAATCTTTGTATTCTGTTGCTGTTCTGTTTTGTGCCCTTCTATATCTCAATTTTAGAAGTTACATTTTCTATAATAAATTATCAGCTGTTTCTGCGCAGAAAACCACAGTCAGCTGGTTTGTAACAGAACAGAAATTAAAAACTTATTCTGCCTTTAGGCTTATACTCACAGAATCCGAATTTGACATTTAGCTACAATCAAAAAAGTAACCTGGCTGAGTGGGATCAACTTATGTAGGCGCCTTGGCTGTTATTATGAAATTGGTCTTGTTTTTCTTCTCATCATTAGCAGTGATACCAATATCGTACAGTTTTTAACGGTTAAAATTTATAGAGGTCTTAAAAGTATCGAAACCCGATACTTGTAAATAAGAACCGATATATCGGTTTTTGAAATATCGGCGACATATATTTATTTTCTGAAATATCGATATTTTTTGACCATGCTTAGCCTCAACCCTTGACATGTTCGAACATTTTTTGGTTTGACTGACAGCTGCTTTAAATAAATACGAAGTTAACGAAGCAGAAATATTTTTGTATATATGTGTTTGAATGTGTGTATGAGTGGTTTTCCTATATGTACAAATATAATAGAAATACAACAACAACAACATTTCTTTTAGCAAGCAATTAAATACGCAATTGAAACTGCAAAATCAAAAGAAAAGAAAAAACACAAAACATCTCTGCTACGGTAACTTCATAATTTATTTATTTAACATTGCGCTGACAAACATAAAACTTTTCGAACCTGTCGAAAGCTGAAGCTGTTCGTTTTGAATAACTTTTCGTTTATTGTGTTAACTTCTACAACGACACTTTAATTTTCAGAAGCAGGAGTATGAGCAGAAGCAAAAGAAAATACACAAATGAAAAGTTTTTAAACGTTGACTAAATCTCAAACTGTCAGAACTCAAAATTATGCAAATGATTTTGTTTTTTAATGGACGGCAAAAAATTCTTTTGCAGCGAAGTCTTGAACAGTTTTTTGCCATTCCTGAACATCTGGAATTTTTTGGGTTGTGTCTGTTTATGATTTATTGTGCGATATATGTATGTATATTTCTTTGCACATATTTGCATGTACATATACATTAGGGTAGTTATAAGCTATATCGAAAATTTTTTTCTTAATTTTTTCATACTCTCATACCACAAATCGATGGGTTTTATGGAAAAACTATTAAAAAAATTTCAGAAGAACCAGTTTAGATTAGGCGTGCCGCACGCCCTCCAATGTTTGAAAAAATGTTTTTTATGTTATTTATGTCTCATAATTTAATATACATATGTATATTAATTTTATTAAAAATAAGTACTGCAAAAAGTTATTGCCGGTGATGTTGGTAACAACATAGCCCTCAACGACTTTTCTATAAATCGTATTTTTTAAAATAAACTACAAATTATCGAAAAAAACCCTATACTTCATTATAACATGTTCAACCCATTTGTTTCACAGTAATCTTTAGATTTTCATAAGGCCAAACATAATTATGTAAGTATGCATATGAATGTAGGCTTAAGTGTATATGTATGTAATTACATATGTGCGCGGTTAATATGATGACCTGCACTCCGATCTCTTAGAAACTAACTTTAACAAGGCATGTTAAAAAATTTACCGTTGTATGTTTTGATACGAGTTTAGTTTATCTTGTGTATGTATTAAGAACTAGTGTTTGAAAATCATTTGAATATTAAAAGTAGAGGTGAACGTTTGAAAATAAGCTCAAGAAGTTTACGGCAAAATATATATGCACATACATACTTACTTGGAAATATTTCTACAAGTTTGAAACTTGATTTACGGAAGAGTGAAACATTTATGGGAGCAAGAATTCCAACAATAGACAAACAGCATTGTGTAAATAAATTGGACAAACTTCACTCCGAATGGAGGAGTCTATACAAAAGTTCTAAGAGACACACTGTAACTCAGAGTGAAAAACTGCAATCTTGGGTAAAAAAATAGATTATCTTTTTGATAAGTACAAGTAATTAAAATTGAAAAAGATAAGCAATTTTTGGTGAATCAGAGGAAATAAGGTAGGCCTGGTTTTATGTATGGCATAGACCATAAAACTATGAAGGTGGAATTGAGAGCTGAACAACGTCGTCAACAAATATCTAATCAAAGGGAACGTAGCATTCGTGAAAAATCAGCAATAGGTATGGTAACACTTTATCAAGTTTGACTTCTCTTAACTTTTTTGAATTGCAGAAGAAACTTTGCATTTGTCATCATCAGTATCAGAAAGTGAAAGTGATGTAGTATGTATTGAAGTAAATAAAAATGTAGTTATTAAGTTTTCTAATTCCTTTGTATATACACTATTTTCTAATAGCCTACAGAAGAAATATCAATAACGCATACGCCAGCTAATCCAAAAAAACAAGGCTTAATAAAAGTTGTTACCCAAAAACTTGCAGCAGCTTTAGATGCTTGCATGATAAGTGACAGAAAGGCAGTGCATATTTTTATTGCGACAGTTGAAGCGCTATAATACAAAATTATATTATAAATGGAAGTTTCATCCGAATTTCAAGACAAAGAATGAGAAAAGAACACGTTTTAGTTGTGAAAGAGCAATTCAAAACCATGAAACTAGATGCTCTATGTTTTCATTGGGAAGTAAAGCTATTACCCGCTTTAACTGAAAACGATAAAATTGACAGGCTGCTTATTTTTATTTTAAGCGGATGCAATGAACAGTTGCTTCGAGTTCCTTACTTATAAAAAGTGGAACCGGAAAACAACAAGCATTAGTGGTTTGTAATGCCATTCAAGAATGGAACCTTCAGGGCCACATTAAAGCCATGGTATTTGACACAACAGCCGTCAATACTGGTCGCATAAATGGAACCTGTGCTATCATTGAAATTTTTTTGGAAAAATCACTTAAGGCAGAATTAGCTTGTACGTGCTGTTCTGTTCTGAATCAGCTGTTTAGTTTCTGTTTAGTTAAAAATCTGTATGTGTGGTTAGTTTTTCCTTTCTCGTGCTGTTCTGTTGCGGACAGATCTGTAGAAAATGGAAACCAACGTTAAGTGACAGCCAAAAGTGTGTATGTATTAGTGTGTTGTGATACTTTGTGTACAAGTGTAATCAGTTCTATAGGTTGCCAGCTGATTTTTTTCACAGAAAAAGTAATTGCAAAATATTTTATATGGAAAAGAACGGCACAGAACAGCAACAGAAAGTAAAGACTAATGAAGCCTTTATGGTTACCATTTTGACACCATATCTATGAGATTATATTGAGAAGTGGTTTTGAAGAGAAACTTATAAAAAAAGGAAGTCCGAATGTTGCCATTTTCGAAAAATTTAAGACTGCATGGCCAAAATTTAATTTGCAAAACTTTCGTTCTGGGATTGAAGACAAAACAGCATTTAGTCTTTTAAAAAATTCCAGCAGTCGTGTTGTAAGTTTTGTTCAGACAATGCTCAGCCCAGAGACGATTATAAGGAACTTCTAGAACTTACTTTAATATTTTTAGGGATAAGATCAACAAATCCCAATACCGTAATGTTTCGAGCACCGGATGCAGTTCATCATGCTAGGTGGATGTCAAAAGCTATTTACAGCCTAAAAATGGTTTTGTTTTGCGAGGAGTTTAAATTGTCGAAACAAGAAGAAAATGACTTGCGAAAAATTTGCATTTTTATTGTAACAATATACGTCGAAGCTTGGTTTTCATGTAACTTACCAATTTATGCCCCCTATAATGATTTTTTTCTTGCAAAACGCACACTATTTTAAAATTATTGACGAAGATTTGTCGTGAGTTGCCATTCAAAAAATGCAAAGGCATTTGTGGTAGTTGAATCCTGAAAACGTTGCCCTGACATTTTTGGACTCAAGAATACCGAACAGCACTAAAGAAAAAATGGTTAAAGCCCTTAAAAATGTTGGTGACCTTGATCAAAATATAAAGCGACCCATTATAGCTAATCAAAACATTTCAACCATCATAGACAACGGAATTGAGCAATTTGTGTCCATGGAAACAAAACTGTTTTTCGAAAGATTCTTTTTAGATCAAGAGTTCTTAAAATCAAATTTTGAAGATTGGAAAGGGATTGCTTCTTTGTAAAAGCCAAAGAAATTATTGGGCAATTAAGGGTAGTCAACGACACTGCGGAAAGGGGAGTCAAGCTAATGGAAGAATACAATTCATTACTGACAAAAAATTAAGAGCAAAAACAATATGTATTACAAGTTGCCAAGATTATAGGCGCAAATATCCCGGATGTATTAAAAAATCAGTAATAAACTAATATATAAACTCTCTCAAAAATTAAACAAAATTATAAAATTTATCAATATAAAAATAAAAAAGTTGATTTTGAATTTATGCAAAATCCGATAAAAACGAGTTTTCTTTATGAAGAAGTAAAAAATCAATATAGATATATTTGTTAGTTAGGGCATTTTGCTTTTTGGGTTACGATATGTTTATGCAGGTTATGTCAAAAACCCATTAGCAAACCAAAAAAATTTGTTATGAATAAAGAACTAAATATTTGTTACAGTATAATTTAATTTTTAAAATTTTAGCCAAAATTAAGGATTTTCCCAAACTTCGGTGGGCGTTCGACACGCTTCTAATGGACCTAATTTTTTTAGTTTTTTACTAATAACCACTTATTCGGGATTTAATTTTTTCTTTTTTTTTCTTTTAATCTAAAGAACGACCCTAATATACATATACTATACCATTTTTTTAGTTTTATGTAGAAAACTTGTACATACATACATATATTATTTTTCCCTATCCATTTGTTAATATTTATTTTTATTAAACATTTTGTAATATCAGCATAGTATAGCAGGTTAATTTATGTTAAATAAAAAAAAATTAAAAACAATTCAAAATGAAGTTGTTTTTATGTATTTTTGCAGATTTTTTAACCAAATTTTTTTTCAAATTTTCTGGCAATATTGGTGGTGTACCTGAAGGTAATTACATATGTATACATACATTATGTATGTAAAATTTACATTGTAAATCAAGCGAATTCAAATTGACCGTAAATCAATTATAACAAATTGTTTTTACCTTGGGACAGAGGTGATGATTTAGTTCCACACGTATTATCACCGTCTTGCAATAAAGTTTGAATTTGTTCTTGAGGGAATGTTGTTGAGCTTGTTGCAGTGACTGCCGCAATGTATTCATCGGTAAAGCTTAAATTATCATCAAACGATTTTCCAGACATTGACTCAATTGTTGGTGACTTCATGACATCCAAACCATGAACGTCATCGCATGTAATTGCATAATTTTCACTTTCAGAGTTATGTTCTGCCTTAGTGCTACTATCAACAACAACATTATTATACGTCTCAATATGATTACGATCATGTTGTTCATTAGCAATATGAATACTTTCCTCAAGAATATGGTCAACTAACACGGCAGCCTCGTGACGTACATTTTCAATATTCGATGGCAGTAATTTAGCAAAATTTGAATCAGTATCTATTAAAGATTTGTTATGCTCATATTCAAAATCATATTCTTCATCCTCCTCTTCTTCGCCGTCTTTATATTCACCATCTTCGCCATCTTCAAAAATTTTCTCATTTCCTATAACAAAATTTAAAAGGCCTGGAAAATAATTGCTCAATTTTGTTTCATTGTTTCGCTTGCGCGATTTCAAAAATTTAAAGTTTAATTTATTTAATGGAAACAAAAGGGATAGAACGCAACAATGCAATTTTTTGAGCGGTTTCAGTGAAAAAATTAGCAAATAAAATGTGCAATTAAATTATAATCAATAAACATTTAAAATAATTCCTCTTTTTATCACACCGCAGGATGCTGGCAAAAATAAGAATGAAATCGCAAACACGACATACACCTGATTTACATTAAGCATTTTGTTCATGAAATTAGTTACATGAAAATTGTTTATTTTTCAATAGGAGGCATGGAAGAGAAACTTATATCAAAAGCGTTGCCAAAAATGCATCAGATATTCATTCTACGTGTCCTTTTTTATATAACATTCTCTTTTATATCGCTACAATTAGCAAATAGAAAAAGTTGCGTGCAACAAAAATCATGAAATTTCATGAAAAAATGCTTAATGTAAATGAGGTAATAGATATTTACAAATATTGAAAAGCTCCAAATTAAAACGAAGAATTAAAAATAAAACTCTTCCAGCATTGCCGATTTTGTTAAAATATTTTTAAGTATTAAAAGTACCCTTTATTTACTCACTCCCTATTCGAATATAGGTTTAACATAAGGAGCGGGATGTCTAATGTCCGCATATGTCGTATAGTGTCGTATATACTTAGGAAACCCAGTTTTCAACTAAGAAGAAACGCATTTGACAGCCTTTTTCGCAATGTATGATTATGTTATTTTTAACCCCAAATTCCCGGTTTGTTTAATAGAAACCATCTATCCAACGGTTAATGATTTCCCCATTACTTTGCGAAGTTTTATTTCAGGTGGGTGAACGACACACAGTGGCGTGAAATGTGGTAAAAAGTCCGCAACTTTTCAACTAGTGAACCGATTTCGATAAAACTAATTGTTTTAGAAAGATGAAATATTGAACTTTTCAGAAAGTATATTTGGAGGCACCGTGTTATAAGACAGGGAAATTCTTTCGGAGCTTGTAACTTTTGTAATGATGATTCTAATATATTTTCAGCGGGACAATCAACGTTAAAAAACAAAAATTAAACATGCTTTATATCTTACAGTTTCCAAGTTATTTCACTTAAAATTTTTTTTTAATTTTTGGACCTGACTTTTTTTAATCGTTAGTACATAACTTCCTTATTACTTGAAGAAAATCAGATAATTTTGTTCTTCTTGAAAGAAAACTATATTGCAATTTTATTGATATCTCAATAATTGTAGCAAGAAAAAATTTTGCAATTTGGATTTTTGAAAATTATGAGAAAATTTAGTATATTTTGTAAAAAAAAGTATTATTTCTTTTAAATATTTTTAAAAAGTCATTAAGTAGTTGATATAAACTTTGATTGTTTCTGAGAAAGGAGGCATTAAGAAAGATTGCGAATTAAATTGTAGAGATTTTTGATACTGCACCCGTCATCCAGCATTGGTCGAAAATTAGCATTTTTTTGCAAAAATTCTAATTTTTTAATGTGGCAAAAAAATTGCACGCTCGTGTTTGTACTTTTTTATTTTCCGTTATATTAACTTGTTGTTAGTAACCTGTAAGAAACTCTTGACATCCTTCATATAAATGTTGGCACGGGAGGAGATTTTCTAAAAATGTTAAAATTTTTCTAATACAATTTTTTCCAATAAGAAAAGTTTTATAACACTATATATATGGAAACATTTTAATTTAGTTCAATAGCATACATCTAGCTTTGCAAACAGAAAAAAAAATATTCTCATACCTTCAATACTTTCCGAAATATTCAAAATCCAATTTTGATTACAAAATTAAATTTTATAATTTTTTTTTTGCCTAAATTATTGATCTCATTTTCTTTACTTCAAATATTTCTTAATTTTTTGCTATTTTATCAATAACAATAGAAGACACAACTGTTTATTCTATAATATGTATAACTTTGCCATTACATCAGTGACTGATGATAAGCATGGTCGAAAAGATTCACACGGATGATGGAAAGCATTCCAACGCCAAATTATAGTAAACATTTTACGGTGGAAGACGCACTCGAACGTTATCTTAATCCTTACTTGGCCGATCAAAGTTCTTTCTATATACATATAACAATTCCTTATTTCTATTATTACAAAAGGGTTCCTCCACATATACTTTCTGAAAAGTTCAATACTTCTTTCTAAAACAGTTAGTTTTATCGAAATCGGTTTACTAGTTCAAAAGTTGCGTACTTTTGACCACTTTTTCTATTTCACGCCACTATTCGAAAAAAAGTTGAAATAATTCTGCAGTTCCTAAACTAGCAATCGGATTATAATGAAATTTCATACAGCATTGAGGGAGTTCTTACCGAGCTTAAGTCTGGAATTTGGATTTATATATTTATAAAGCGGGCAACGCCACAAAGCCCCAAGGTGGCCATCCTCGGGTTAATGACAAAAATGATTTGATTAAACAAATTTTTTGCTAGTGGATTTCTCTATCCAAGAACTAAAAAAAGTCTCCTTAATTTATGCAGTTTCGCTAAAAGTTTAGAAAATATTCGAACAAAAAATCTTAATTTTGTGTTTTTTACCAACCTTGATTATGGAGAAATCAAAACTTGTTCGATTTTAAAATAAAAACTACCCAGTGAAAAAATGGAAGTCATTTTAGTGGAACTACATTTTCATTGCTTCCAAAAATTCGATATTTTTAATTTGCGAGAAAAAAACCATATAGAAGCTTACTTTAGTCATACAAAACCTTGTAACTCCTCCATAGTGTTAGAAAATACTCACCAGAATTTAAAACAAATTAATTTTTTTAAAGAAATTTATGAACTAATTTTAGTCTAAAATTTAAAAGTTATTTGCTTAAATTTACATGAAAACACTGTTTCGGGCTTAAATCCGTATAAAAAGAAACGAATTGTTAAAATAGGCAACTATTTACCATTTTTCCTAGATGAAAATATTATCATAGAACACAAAAAAGGGAATTTTTCTTAATATTGCTTCCAATTCAGTGACCAGGCATCGAAAAAGAGAACTTCTTACAATGACAACCCTATGTAAAAATCATTAGATCGGATCGAAATTTTCACTACTTCCAGATCGCAAACTCTACATTTTCATGACTTTTTTGGAGTCTCTATTTTTGCTGGGTTGGTATGAATTAAGAACAAAATCTTTAACATTTAGAAAAAAATTTGATAACAAAATCACGTTATGCGCAAATTAAATAAAATATTTGGAAAAAGTATATTTTTTGTCGTTTTTTGCAGAAAAAAGTGCTACGATACCAACCCCATATTTTATTTATTCAAAAGCTGTTACTATAAGAAACACGTTGTTAAAAATTTTCGTTATTTAAGGTGCCAGATCGTTTCGAAATTGACTTATTTTTGTTATAAATATCAAATTTCAAGAACCTTTTTTTTCCCAAATTCCATGTCTGGAATCAAAAAATTTAAGACATTATATGTTGTTAAATAAATCCCAACACATTCGCGCTTGGCAAAAGATAAGAAAAATACAGCAGAAATACCATTTTTGGGACTTTATGAAATATATTTGGGAATTGCCGGGAAGTCAAAAGAAAATTTTCAGTGTTTTTAATTTTTGTGTATTTATTGCACAATTTTCCGCCTAAGGGAGAGTTTTCAGCTGAAAATATTGATAAATGCGAATTTTATAGCATTCCTCTGACCTCTTTCTTCTCGAAAAAATCTTTATATGTTGTAAGCAGATGCAGGTAATTAGAAAAAAATTAGTACAAATTTATTGTTATAGGAAAATTTATATTTATTTATTTTTTATTGTTGCTTGTAGTTGTATTAATTGAATATATTGGTGTGATATTCATGTACATATGTAGTTATATGTACAGCTACGCCTAATTTTGAAAAATACCTAAGAAAATACTTGTAATTATAGTTGTACACTAGGGCATCCCAAAAATTTTTTTTTTTGGTTCAGCATGATTTGAAACCTTATAGAGCCAAGAATTTTTAGTGTTTTTTTGGATTTTTCGGAAGAGGTTTAGAGGTCACACAGTCGAATTTTTGCAAAAAATCGAGTTTGCCGGCCATTTTTTGTATTTTCTTCATAATTTTAACCATAAACACAATTTTCTTAACTTTTGAGTAAACAATTTAAAAGAAAAACTCATAAGCTTTATTTTTGTGTGCAAAAACTTATAGTGTTCGGAATGAATTTCCTCTTTTAGGTAGCCTACATTAAAATTTTTCTTAATTTTTTCATACATTTTGTAAATAATGCTTTATAACATTTAAAATTTTAATAAAAATTAAAAAACTAATGATCTAACTAAAAAGTTTAATTAGTTTTAAATAATAAATAGTAAAAAACACAAAATTTAATTTTTTCTCTCTAATATTTCCTAAGCTGTAAGCGAAACTGCATAACTATTTTATTTTATTTCCTTTTCGCTAGTTCTTGAATAGAGAAATTCATTGGCAAAAAATCTTTTTTATCAGATCAAAAACATCAGCTTGGGATCGTGTTGAATTTTTCATTAACCCGAGGTTGCCCACTTCGGGGATTTGTGGCTCCGCCCTCTTATTTATTTATTTATTGAACATATTCTATAAAGTACAGGGTGGCCCAGAAAGACCGAAGTGGTGTGAAATCCTTATAACTTTTTATTTAAGACATATTTTTTTAGTTTTTTGTTTTTTAAATACATTAAATTTATAGGGAATATTTTAAGATTAGTTATTAAAAATTATATCCCGCAAGTGGTGGCCATTTTCTGCTTCGCACAAATGTGCTCTTTCCAACACATTTTCAATGACCTTTCGCAAAACTTCCGGTGTTATGTTGTTAATTTCGTCTCGAATATTGGTTTTTAATTCCTCAATAGTCCTAGGCTTATTAAGATAAACTTTCCCTTTTAAATGACTCCAAAGGAAACAGTCTGGAGCAGTTAAATCCGGGGAACGCGGAGGCCAATTAAAATTGCTTCTACGCGAAATTATTTTTTCACCAAAGATGTCGCGTAAAAGAGCCATTGTGGCCCTGGAAGTGTGCGCTGTGGGTCCATCCTGTTGGAACCATATTTGCGGATGGTTTTCCACGGTTGGCTTTACCAAATTTTCCAACATGGCCTGATATCGATCACCATTGATGGAAATGGCGACACCTCGATCATTTTCAAAAAAATATGGGCCAATGATCCTTTCTGAAGAAACACCGCATCAAACAGTATACTTAACTGGGTGTAATTGTCGTTGATGAAGTACTCTCGGGTTTTCAATATCCCATATCCTAAAGTTTTGTTTGTTAACGAGGCTTCGTCACTCATAACTAAGTTATGAATAATGGAAATGGAAAGAACACATTTGTGCGAAGCAGAAAATGTCCACCACTTGCGGGATATCATTTTTAATAACTAATTTAAAAATATTCCCTATAAATTTACTGCATTTAAAAAACAAAAAATTAAAAAAATATGTCTTAAATAAAAAGTTATAAGGAATTCACACCACTTCGGTCTTTCTGGGCCACCCTGTAAATTTGCAGAATATGGTTTCACAAAAATGGACGGGTGACTGAGACCATATTTCCATGATTTTTTTGATGTTTTTGTGACTGACTCTACACGACCTATGCCTTCACATAGGAAGTAGTCTTTAAGTATATGTAATCCAAGTTCCAGACTCAAGCTCTGTAACACCTCCTTAAATGCTGTATAAAATTTCATTACAATCGGACGAATCGTTTAGAAACTGTAGAATTATTTCCACTTCTTTTTCAAAATCCCCCACTGTGTGCTGTATCTATTTGGTTACGAAAATGTTTCAACATTTTCAAAAACATTTAAATCAACAACCAATATATTGGTGGTACGAAAATTCTTACTTTTTTTAAATTATAGGTATACGTTCCAAAAATATAAGTGTTGTCCTTTCATTTTTATTATGTTGTTTGTTTACAACAATGTCGGGCGTTTCTTTGCACAATTGTGAAGAGAGCATTCACACGTATTCTTACCCCTTTAATTTATGCAAGGAACACAATTGGGACGAACGACAACTTTCGTCCAAGTCGACGAATTCGTCGATAAGCATTCGCTGCGTAAATTCGTCGTGTGAAGCAAAATAACGACGAATTTAGTCACCGAATTCTTCTCTCATATTTAATAAAGTTAGTTGTTGTGTGTACAAAAACACAGAGAGAAGGATTGAATTTTCTCTAAATATTGTCTTTTCGTCGTTCGTCGGCGTACAAAATAGAAATAAATCTATCTAAGAGTTCGTTACGCACGACGAATTTCGTTGTACGGTGGTGTTGTGTTCATTTTCATATGCACAAATGTGTTTTATTTTTTATGACGAAAGTTCGAACCGAAAAATTCGTCGTTCGTCCCAGTTGTGTTCCTAGCATTAGTCGTCTAGGGTTCAGCGACTAATGCACATCAGGCAGATGATTACATATTTTTTTTAATATTTTTTACAAAAAGTTTTACAAATTAGTCTGCGCAAAAATTCAAAGGACTTTCGGTGTCGAAAAATACTGGTATCAATGCTTATTAAGTTTGATACATTTGGGTAAATTTACTCCGTTATGCTCCACCAAGCAATCATTCTTTTATTTATTTTTTTTTCTTGAATGGAAAACATGACAAATTATTTCCCTATCTTTCTCAATTGGCTGTTTACTTAGAAAAAGTTTCAGGGAAAATTCTTGTTCTGAAACTTACCCACTTCCTGATACTGTTAATTACCATATTAATAGTAATGATAGGTCTGTCTGGGTACTTTTCCAATAGCAAATACTCACTAAATTTTTTTTTCGGAGGGTGGGACCAATTTTACTCTGTCGGCTGAAAATATCTCAAAAAGTACGCAGACAGTATCCAGTGAAATCTTGCAAGAAAACAGGTGATCCGTATGTAAACAATTGAAATAGCAAAGCAAAATAATTGTAGCATATGTGTACGCAAAAGTGAATTCTCGCGGTATATTAAAAAATTATTAATTAAAGTGAAGCCTAAAAAGTGTTGTAAATTAAAAAACTTGTTTATTACACTGTTATTAATTTGGTAAGTTCAATATCTTCTTAGTTTTTAGTTGTATTTGTCGGGTATTTTATAAAACTTCTTTTGCCTACTTTGCCCACAAAAATGATTTCATTCAAACATTGAATAAAAACAGCTGTTCAAACTAGTTGGAAAATCTTACAAGCAGAAATTTCTCCAGCAACATTTTGCAAGTTCTCTAACTTTCAACTGTCAAAAAATTCTCTTTTTGGCTTTCTCGCTGCAAGAGTTTTGGAGATTTTATATTTAAAAAATAAATTATTTAATTAATGTACAAAAATGTACCATCTTGTACAAATGAATGCAAACATATGTACTTATGTATGTGCCCTTAATTATGAAAGTTATATTTCTTTGGTCGAGATATATAGTAGGTTACAAAAATATTTTTTTATAATGCAACAGTTGTGCTAGTCTCAATTATTATAAATTTACTTTCTTTTAAGATTTATTTACTAATTCTAATCGAAAATACACATTTTTGATTAGAAACTTAGACAACTTTCATAATCCAGGGCACATATATGTATGTATATATACTATGTACTAGGGATGAGCAAAAATATCGATACATCGAAATATCGATATTTGAGGAAAAAAATATCGATATATACTTCAAAAACCGACATATCGATACATCGCTTCTTATTTACGAGTATCGGGTTTCGATATTCTAAGGAGCTTTATAAATTTTAAATTAATATTCTTAAAAACGATAAATTTTAAAAAAAGCCAAGTTCCTTCAAAAAATTTCGCCCATCGAAAGTCTGAGATCAAAACTTGGACAGAACTTATAAATATTTTAAATAATTGTACCACGGAGCGGACAAAGTTATAAGGCGTTAAAAGAAGACAATGGTTTCGAATTCCCAACAAACGTAATCTATACGAAACTCTGAGAAAATTCTCCAAAGAAACTACGCATCTTAAATCAATCCCTATTCCGCGACTCTCGACATGAAAATGAATGTATATCCTCTTCTTTAGAAAAACAATTTTTTTTTTAAATTACAATTTTTCGAATAGAAAAATGTATGTACTGAAATATACATATGTATGCTACTAAATTTGAATGATTATTCTTCCTACCACGTATGTACGTAATCTCTGCTTTTAATTTTTTCGCGGCCCACCTAAGATATGAGTGTATGCATAATATTTGGTTCCCCATTTTTATCTTTAAACTCAATGCCTTTAAATAGGGCAGGCAGTAACCAAACAAGAAGCAGCTCTGGAGAAATACATTTTCATGTCGGGAGGCGCGGTATAGGGTTTGATTTTAGATGCATTATTTCTTCGCAAAATTTTCTTAGAATTACATGTAGATTTTGTGTTTACTAAACGATTTTTAAATTTTCTTTAATTCATACACCCAAGGCAAATTCATATTAGGTATACTCAGCTCAATTCGGTTTGAGAAATTTATATTTGAAATGTCTGAAAAATGTGTCTTGAAAACCCAAGTATGTTCAAATTTCAAGCGTCGAAAATAGTCACCTGATCCCTTGCGACCACCTAGTATGTATTCGGCTTGCAAACAGCCTAGTATACACGTTAAAAAATTAATTTTGATTTAGCCGATTTGTCTGTCGATTTGTGGAATATAAAATGACTATTATTTTATAGTTTATCGGGATTTCGATGATTTTTCGACAATTTTATCTGGCAGCCCTGAACACAGGTCTTATTGTCAGCGTTGTCAACTTTGAAATTTCAAAACGCACCAAAATGGAGAAAAAACGCACCAAACTTAGAATTTCTTTTTTTTTAGTTTAAAATTTCTATTTAATTAATTTTTGCATAAAAATTATAATATTATTTTTTTTGTACTAAAAATATAACAATGAAACGGGCTTTTACAGTTCATGGTTAAACAAAAATTAAACTTAAAAAACTCAACAAATGTGTTTATATTAATTTTTACTATTCTACATATGTACATATATCCTCACAAAAACGTAAATGTAAAAAAAGGCCAAGTTCCTTTCCAAAATTTCGGCCATTAAAAGTAGTGATATAAAAATTTTGACCAAGTTCTTGTTCGACACAATTCCTATCACTGTAATATGCTATGCATTATATAAATTTAACTAGAACTTAAAACATTTTTACTTAAAAAAATTTTTTTTTCAATGTAAATTTATAGCCTTGCATCATTGAAACATGTATGCCAAATTTCAATAAAATCGCTTCAGTTAAAGGCCTTAGATCTGTATTTTAAATTATGAGCCTCATGGACGCAGTTCCGCCCACCTTAGTAACATTTTTGAGTTTTCAGATGTTTCTAGTAATTTGCTAATCTATAACTACTCGTTTATCAAATTTCAGCTCAATAGCGCAAATTTTAATTTTTTATTATTGTGGGCGTGTTTCCGCCCACTTTTTTAATCTAAAATTTTTTTTGGCTAGTTTCGTTGGAAACGGATAATAGCACACACAAAAAAATAAATATTGTGATGGCAAATAATTTTAGCATTTGATGATTTTGCTTTTAGGCTGAATAAAAACTTGTTGGAGTAAATGAAAACCTGTTGTCGCAAGAAATTTTGCAACAATATTTTTTTTACCGCAACAACATGAAAGTATTTGAAGTTTTTTAACAGCAAAATTATTTGTTGCAAATAGAATAATTTTTGTCGTTAAAGGTTTTCCTCTGAAATAACGGCACATTGAAAATTGCTCTTGACGTAAATGATTTGCATTTGCAGGAAATTACTATTATTGTTGCCATAAAATATTTTATTTTTGAATCAAATAATATTACTGTTGTGGTAAAAAAATGTGCATTTGGCAATGACATGACCAGTCATTGAATGGCACTTTATTATCATTGCGATCAGTATAAGTAGGGCCGACTTCCTAAACGCAAGTTGCAATGCACAATTTAATAAAATGCGTGTGCAATGCTAAGGATGTATTAAGAGCAACCTTGCGTTGCGGAGACATTTTTTGCATTTTATCGGCATTTAGGAACGCCGCTATGCAACTCATACATATGTTTGCCAACAAAATAAAAATGATGCGCGATTTTGACAACTGATACTCATTAAAATGAGTTGCCAAACGATTAGGAACATTGGGCATTGCCAGAAAGTTTACATATGCGTTTACGAAGTGTATGCATTGTAAATATGAATTGCAACTTGCGTTTAGGAAGTCGGCCTAGTTTGTCGGTGTGAAAGGAGTGAAAAAAGTGAAATTTAAGTTTTAAAATAATAAAAATAAAAATTAAAGTTTTGGAAATAAACAAACAACAATGTCGGAAGATATTTTTGAAGAAACAATTTGTACGGTTGATTTATCAAATGAAGTGGTTGCATTGCTTTCAACAATGAATGTTTCAATAGAAACAATTTCTACATTCATAGAATGCGGCATCAACAAAGTCGATATATTGAAAATTATGCATTCAAAAGACATCGATGAAGTATTCTCAAAATTAGGAAGGGAGTTTATCGGAGAAAAAATCATTTTTCGCCATGAATTGCAAAAATGGCGGAATCAAAATAAGGTACGTAGGGTTAATTTGTTGTTTATTTATTTGTAAATTCTTATGAACTTTTAGCACGCTTGTAACAAAAGTTACTATACATAAACTATGTACTATATTAAAAATCTTTAAAGACTCTTACATACGTATTTCCAAATCATAATACATACATACATATGAAAATAAGACAGAATTTTAATTAATATTCTTGTGCTGTAATTCAAATGTACGTACAATGAGAATCTTAAAATGTTTGTATGTATTTGCTACATTCAATACAACAGGCTTTTTATCATTTAGGGATTCCCCCTTTTGCATGCACGTAGTATTGAATAATCATAAAATTACGAATAAAGAAAAATGTAAACAAAAAAATAGTGTTACCGTGCTGTTATAAGAATAGACAATAAATGCTAATACATACTATTGTACAATTATGAAAAAATTATTATAATTATTTTATGTTTTATATTTATGAACATGGACAGCTTCCATTACTATCTTGCTGCGGATCGGACATAACAATCACAAATTCAAACCAACCTTCAAACGAAGTGAACAATTGTGTTAATACCAATCAATCATACTCTCATAATTATGATATAAAAAACATTCTAAGTAAAACAGTTACAGGAATAGACATTCTGAAAAATTATGAAAAAAATAATATGTTAACTGACAATGAGCAAAATAATGTGGTTCGCATTGTAATTGATAATATTATCATGAATGGTATTAAAATGGATGTAAGAGTCATGACGGCAGTGGCACAAGCAATTACTTTTGTTTTCCCAAACGAAAATGAATGCACTTATTTCATTCCACGTAGTGGCAAAAGAAATGCATCTGGAAAACTATATGACAGATACTATAATGAAAAACACAGGCGCAAGGCCATGGATGCAAATTCGTTAAAAAAGTTTAAATCTGCTGAGCAAAGCACTGTAGAAATGCCTGAGTTGAATTTAACAGCATATAATGACTTCATTTCTAATAAAAATTGGCTAGTACACAATATTCCTACAAATTTAAAACAATTATGGCAGCAAACATCTGAAAATCGGCTAAAAGAAAATAAAACATCACTGGATGAATTTTTAAAAGCTTGGCCCAGATACAAAGACCCTAACGGATTTGAACTCATTGATGTCGATTTCGAAACAATGCATCCAGGAAAAAAATCTTTATTGCTAGAAAAAATTGATGTCCTTGAGAAAAACGTTTCCGAAATATTCGCAACAAGTATCAAAGACAAACTCAATTTGCAGAATTTTGAAAAATATAAATCGGCAGAAAATCGTGGTAAGTTGATGAGATATATTCTCGTCTTTAATTTATTGTATGAAAAATATTTTTACAGATTCACGACATCTTTATTTTTTTTATTTATTACATGCGGTTATAACTCCTCCACGCATCAACAAGGCAGCGAAACCATCTATATCTGATGCACAAAAGGATATGATTGGCCACATAATAAATATAAACAATTTGGTCCAGTGGGAAGATGATGCCACATCCCTTGCTGCGAAAGAAAGGCTTACATTACAGCCTAAAATACTAGTGGTTGGTGAATCATTAGATAAGTTAAGCGAATTTTACGTTCTTTTTAGTGGCGTACGATATAAGGTCGAAACCTTACTTCGTGCTGCCGATTTGATAATTAAAATATGTTTTGTCATGGATTTAGAATACTCCAAAAAGAGCAAATATGTGTGGATATTTTTACAAAATTACGTTTATAACATTCCTTCACAAGATAAAATTGCAAAATTAGAAAAAATATTAAACAAACTTATAAAACTTTAAACGTTATCAAAAAATGCCCACACATATTTGCTCTATTTGCTCCGACGTTTTTGACAATGCTTATTTGTTACTTTCTCATTTAAAGGATGTGCATATGACTCCAAATACCTTTCAATATTATTGCAATTTTAACGAATGCAATAAGTATTATCAAAATTTTTATAAATTCAAACAACATGTTATAAAACACGACAAGTGTATGGTATATTCTCAAGAGACAACATACGAAGGCAACAGAAATAAAAATCTTCCAACAACAAGTCTTACAACCTGTACAAAATCAACTGAACAACCAATATTTCAACTAAATATTCCGGATATTAATAATTTAAAAGCATCTATTTTGAAAAATACCATATCAATGAGTTTGAGATTGCATTCACGATCAAATGTTGCTAGAAATAATGTGCCGGAAGTGCAAAAAGATGTAACATGTGTTATTACTCCTTTGATAAATACTCTTGAATTATATATTCCATTTCTTCCTGAAAATGCTCAATCTTCATTCTCCGAATTAATTAATATTGCCAGAAACCCGTTTAAAGATATCGATTCAGAATATAAATTTTTCAAACAGTTAGAACAATTAGACCTTTTCAAGTTTCCAAAACAGTTTTTAATATCAAGAGATTTAGATGAAATATTTGTTCGTGGACAGCCAACATTGGAAGCCAATAATACTGAGTGCTGCTTTTGCGATATAAAACACCAACTACAAAAATATTTCGAAAGTTCCAATGTTCTAGATTATACGCTGAAAAATATTGAGCAAATAAAAGGAAACGGTAAATTAAACCACTTTATTATGGGTCATTTGTGGAAATCAAAGATGGAAAATTTTGGAGATAAAATAGTTTTTCCAATATTTGTTTACTTTGACGACTTCCAGATAAACGATGCACTTGGACCCCGTAAAAATTCTATTTGCGGTATTTACTTTTCTATACCAATTTAATTTTATTAGATGAATTTGATAATGACATTTTAAAATTATTACAAGATTTGGTTTTCGAACATAACAAATCGTTTGTAACAATATTTGAGGAAGAATTGAAATCAAAATATCATTTTCTTACTCATTACCCCACTACCATAAAAAAGATAGGTCCTCTTAAGCATCTCTGGTGCTTCAGATTTGAAGGAAAGCACGCTGCTTTCAAACAGTATACCCATATTATCGGATCTCGTAAGAATATACCATATACATTGTGTGTAAAACATTGTCTTAATTTTTCGCTACATTTAGTTGAAAAAACTTTTTTTAAAGATGACTTTGAGTTTAAAAGAACTAAAACTATTGATTTGACAAAACTTACTTTTTACAAAAATTTATGTACAGATTTAACCACTGGCTTTGAAATTGAAAAAATTATTTTTAAAGGAATTGTTTTTACAAAAGGAGAATTTTTACACTTTAGAAATGTTAACGCAATTATCCTAAATATATTTTATAAAATGGAAAATGAAATATACTTAATACTTCAGGAAGTAAAAACTGAATTTTTTGAAAAATTTCAAGGCTTTGTTATATTGCAAGAAATGAATGCATATTATTTAAAAAAAATTGAATTATTTTTAAGTTCAAAACCCCGAAAAATAAATGTTTTGAACAATAGTCTTAAGATTGCACGATTTTAAAATAAACATTCTCAAACTTAAAATGTTGTTTTCATTTATATTATATACCTTACCAATATTTACATTTGCGACAAAAGTATATTGAACTGTTGAGGCAACAATTTCTGCATTTGCGATGAAAGTATATTGAACTGTTGAGGCAACAATTTCTGCATTTGCGGCAAAAGTATATTGAGCTGTTGAGGCAACAATTTTTTCAATTGAGGCAAAGAATATTGAACTGTTGAGGCAACAATTTTTGCAGTTGCGACAACAGCAACTGAACCGTCGGGGCAACAAATATGACATTTTAGGCAACATATTTAACTTTGCCTCAAAAATGAATTTACACTTTGGGACAACAGAAACAGACTTGTTCGTACAAATGCAAAATGTTGTTGGGCACAATCCGAATGTAAATTCTATTTGAATCAAAATCAAATTATCTTGGCATTACAGTCTTTTTTTTTGTGTGTAGTTACATAAATATTAAATTTAAATGTACTGGCCGGAAGTACATGAAATAGGAGGTTTAAATTGTATGGGCGTCTTAACGCGCACTTTTTTTATAAAAATTTATAGCCTTGTATCATTGTAACATGTGTGCCAAATTTCAATAAAATTGCTTGAGTTAAACGCTTAAGATATGTGTTTTTTATTCAGAGCTTCTACTTGTATACCAAATTTCAGCTTACTAGCACAAAGTTTGATATATATGGGCGTAGCTCCGCAGCCTGGTTAAAATTTTCTGATTTTCAGATTTTTCAGTTAATCTCTCACCTAGATCTACTTGTGTACCAAATTCCAGATCTTCATAATATTGATGAGTGTGTCAGTGGTCAGTGAGTATGTCTTAAAATATGCACTTTTTGCACCTCCATATCTCCGGAACCTTTCATTGTAAAACTTTAAAACTTTGCATATGAGATGAGTTTATTCTAATTATGTTTTAAATTATATAATTTTACGATTGCCGGGAACAAAGTTATGAGGGGGGTAAAAACAGCTCGAATGGCTTCCTGTAAATATACACACTGCGTGAATTGGCCGGAACTTGATCTGGCGCACTGCCGTGCGCCTAGATAATATTTTTTTTTTTAATTTCATAAATTCTGTACAAAAGTTTTTAAAGATATCAACGGTTCATAGTAAGGACTAAAAACTAATAAAAGTATTTATCATTTTAATACTTTTATATTAAAAATACAACAATTAAAACAAACAGCCTTTTGCAATATACATATGTACATAATTAAAAAACATAACAAATTCGTTTGCACATAGTAGGGATGGACACATGGGAAAAATGTATCGATATTTTTGAATAGTATCGACATATATATTTTTTTAAAACATCGATATTTCAATATATCGATATTTTTTGTATAAATAAATATTTTTTCCAAAAATATTTCAAATTTGAAATAAATGCACATACTATCATACATATTTACGAACATGTAACATACATGTTTTATTAAAAATTCAATATTTATTTATCAAACAATTCAATAAAAATAATATAAACAAACTTAATAAGCACTCAAAAAATTAAAATTCAAGCACTTGAAATTTAACTGGAAACCAAAGCTGAATTCAAACAATTTTTCAAGTAATATTCAAGTTTGAAAATATTTTTAAATAAAAATCAAACAGCATACAAAATGTTCAAACCTTGTCAAATTAGTAACTTATTTTTTAATAAAATGGAAATTATGGTGAAAAATATCAAAAATATATTAAAAAAGTGGTTTTTAAAAAACAAAAGGAGTTCAAAATCGTGAAAACAATAGTGAAGATAAATATGCATAAAGTAATTATAAGAAAACTTGTCCATTGCATATTCCTTTCTATTTTAAACGCATTGTTTGTAAAGCTTGAAATAAACTTGAATTCAATTGTAATACAAGGTTGAATTACAGTATAATTCAAGGCTTGAATTGAACTGTAATACAATTGAAATGTTCGAATTGAATTCAAGTACCCATTTCACTGGATAATGCTATTAAAATAAAGTGGACATCAAGCATAATTCAACCCTTGACAATTGAATATGGGACTTGAATAACAATTGTTTTACACTTGATTTCAAGGAAAATTGTTTATTGGGTTATTGGTTTGCAACACAGTATATTCAAAAGGCATATTTTTCAGACATTTGAAGTATACATTTCTCAAACCGAATTGAGTTGAGTATACCTTATATGAATTTTCCTTGGCTGTATATATTAAAGACAATTAAAAAATCGTATAGTAAACACAAAATCTACATGTAATTCTAAGGAAATTTTGCGAAGAAATAATGCATCTAAAATCAAACCCTATACCGCGCCTCCCGACATGAAAATGTATTTCTCCAGAGCTGCTTCTTGTTTGGTTACTGCCTGCCCTATTTAAAGACATTGAGTTTAAAGATAAAAATGGGGAACCAAATATTATGCATACACTCATATCTTAGGTGGGCCGAGAAAAAATTAAAAGCAGAGATTACGTACGTGGTAGGAAGAATAATCATTCAAATTTAGTAGCATACATATGTATGTATATTTCAGTACATACATTTTTCTATTCGAAAAATTGTAATTTAAAAAAAATGTGTGTTTCTAAAGAAGAGGATATATGTACATTCATTTTCATGTCGAGGGTCGCGGAATAGGGATTGATTTAAGATGCGTAGTGTGTTTGGAGAATTTTCTCAGAGTTTCGTATAGATTACGTTTGTTGGGAATTTGAAACCATTGTCTTCTTTTAACGTTTTATAACTTTGTCCACTCCGTGGTACAATTATTTAAAATATTGATAAGTTCTGTCCAAGTTTTGATCTCAGTACTTTCGATGGGCGAAATTTTTTGAAGGAACTTGGCTTTTTTTAAATTTATCGTTTTTGAGAATATTAATTTACATAGATATCAATATAAAATAAATAGTGGGCAAAATTATACCAACATCTTTTAGTAGAGGTAAGTACTACGTGCATTCCAATAGTCGATTTTTCATTAAAAAAATGCCATATTTGGACTTTAAAAAAATCGTCAATTTTAAGGAAAAAATCGTCAAATCGTCATTTTGCTATTTTGGGCACCAAAAAGCCAAAATGACGATAAATCGTAAAATCTGGCTGCCGTGCTTGTGTTTGTACCAAATAAGACAAGCAAATTTGAGTGTATTAGGAATGTTAACGAGCAACTTGGTAATAAAACTGTAATTATTTTTAAGTTCTAATTAAATACGAAATTGTGTTTTTGAGTGTATAATTAAATAATAATTAAACGCCCAACATGCAAATTTGCATCACTGCGCATTTAAGTGATACTAAAAAAATTTTTCGTATACAACGGATTTTCAGGATATGTCAAAAAAAACTATTATAGGAGAATATTCTTCGTAGTTTGCTTGATCCTGCTGCAAGCAAAGATAGATTAGATGACTCCGATGATGATGAAATTATAGAAAATATATTATGAATACTCCATTCCAATTTTTCAACTACTTCTTTGATGAAGACATTTTACAACATATAATTGAGGAATTTAATTTGTATGAGAAGCAAAAAAATATTGAAGAGAGCTTTATTTTGAAAAAAACTGATATTTACCAATATATGGGCATCTCAATTTTGTCATCAATAGTGAATTACTCCAATATTCGCCTTCTATGGGACAGCCAAATTGGTTTGGACAGTGTAAAGGAATGCATGCCTCAAAACAAAAATTGAAAACATACAATCAATATTTCATTTGAACAATAATGAAAATTTCATTGCCGATCAAACAGATCCTTGTTACGACGAATTATACAAGATTTGTCCACTGGTAGACTGCTTAAATGAAAAATTTTCAGCCATTCTGTTAGAAGAACGCTTATCTGTTGATGAACAAATGTGCGCAACTAAAGCCTCGCATCATTTGAAACAATATATGCCTGCAAAGCCACACAAGTAGGGCTACAAATTATATGTACTTTCCGGAGTATCAGGTTTTTCATATAATTTCGAAATATATACGGGCCAAGACAATTTTCCGCATAAATGTTTGCCAAGTGAGCCTGATCTAGGAGCTTCTGCCAACGTTGTTGTACGACTATTAAGAAATGTCCCAAATGGATGTAAATGTAAAGTTTACTTCGACAATTATTAAACTGCCATCCCGTTGCTTGTTTATTTAGGAAAAAAGGCATACATACAGTTGGAACAGTCAGACGAAATAGGATACAAAATCGTAAATTACCAACTGATCAAGAAATAAAAAATTTCCTAGAGGATCATCATTTCAATTCGTTGCTGGCTTTGAAGGTTTAGAGCTCGCAAGCGGCTTGTGGAAAGATAATAAGAACTTAACTCTTCTGTCCTCATTCGTTGGCGTGGAACCAGAAAATGATATTAGCAAATTCGACCGTCGGGAACACAAATCGATCAAGGTTAAGTGCCCAGCGATTGTCAAAGAGTACAACCGCCAAAAAATGGTATATGCCTTTAGTTTACCATCTACTGGACCTAGCAGTTACAAATGCTTGGTTTTTGTATAAGCGAGCAACAGGGAATACGACTCCTACACTATTAAAATTTCGTAAAGATCTGGCATTTACACTTCTAAACATAAACACAAAAAAGAAACGTCCAAGAACCAACGATTCACCTTCTGTCGAAAGATTGCATGTCCAATGTTTTTGCAAGCAAAAACGAGGTCCAGCATCAGCTATACCATCCGACGATATCAAGCACAATCATGTGGACCACTTACCGGTATTCCAAGAAAATAGGGTAAGATGCAAGCTCCCGGGCTGTAAGGGCCAAAGTCAACTGATTTGTAGCAAGTGTAACATAGCTTTATGTCGAACAAAAACCAAAAACTGCTTTGTAAAATTTCATAAAAAATTAACAAAATTAATATGTTTTTTTTTTAAGTGTAAAACTTCATAAACAATAAATAAATAACACGTTGCTTTTAAAATGAAACAAAAATATTGTCTATTTAAATCACTATTTAAGTACAAAAATTTTAGATTTTGAATTTACAGCTAAATGAGCAATGATGCAAATTTGCATCAAAGGATTTTTCGCCTCCTACGCCTGCAAAAATTATACAAACTGCTAGAACAAAAGTTTGTTTTTTATCCATTTCCTTTCGTTTAAGTAGTATTTAATTTAATTTGGTTTCCTTGAGCATTAGAGGGTTAATAAACAATTCTTTGATAACCATTTTTGGTTATAAAGAAGAAAACAATACGACGAATTTGCCAATATATTAATAGTTTAATATGAAATGCCATTTACGTAGCATTATTTAAGATTTCATAAAAATTACAAACTTGTAACATGTATCTAACATCGGCATAGAAAGGGTTAAGTATGTTTTCAAATAAATATAAGCTCTTGCCATATCAAAATAATTAGAGTTTTATATTTTTTCAACTTTTTAATTGTATTTTTTAAATTTGGTAATAATGTTATAAGCTCTGAAAAAGAGCTTTAATACTAACAGAAATTATAGAATAGCTATTTCAATTACCTGTGACAAGAAATACATATGTGCCCTTAATTATGAAAGTGGTCTAAGTCATATATTTCTTTGGTCGATATACTTTGTAGATTACATTTGAACAAATCAAAAAATATTTTTATATAATGCAACATTTTTAATTAAGAGTTATACTAGTCTCGATTAATATAAATTTTTTTAAAATTTATTAAATATTTGTTGAAGATATTTTAAGATTTATTTGATATTTTGAAGCAAAAATGCACATGACTGAGACCACTTTCATAATTAAGGCAAATATGTGACTAGAAATAATTGAATTATAGCTATCATGAATTCGAGAATAGCAATGTTAGTCTTTTAATTTTTTGAACTTAAAGTGTGTCATGATATCTCATATTATGATTATGATTATGATTTACAAGTATGTACAGTGTATCTTATAATAATAGGTACATTACACCATTGTCCTTAAGATTAAATTTATGTTTGGAAATGAGTAAATTGAGTATTAAAAATTTTGTATGTGTTTTATATTTGATCTGCGGGCAATGCTGCTAATTTGCGATCAATTAATTCATAATGTGAGTAATTATTGTTTATATGTGGTGTTGTATTATATGCAAATGAATAGTATGGAATAAATTTTTCCCATTCTAATCATCTACAAAATTCAATATATATTCATTGGATTGATGGTGGTAAGGTGCCGAGAATCTTTAATCTATGTCTAACAAATTGCAAATTTTTTTTACAGTTCGTTTGTAAATTCTGTGCGTCTGTCACGCTTCATAATCTTAAAACATCCATACTTTAAAATAAAATTTTCAACTAAGGTTTTAGCTATAGTGTTTGCGTCTTTTGTTTCAATTGGGTGTGCTAGTACATATTTCGTTAATTCACACTGCATTTTTAAAATATACCCATAATTGAGGATCCGCACAACAAAATGTACTTTTTTGCTCATTTAAAATTTTTGGGAAATCGAGATTTATTTTTTTCGCCCCTTTAAAAAACTGCAAGAAACTGGAAATGCTAAAAAATTTTTTACTTATCTACAGATGCATCTAACTGTCATAAGTCACCCCATTAAATATTAAGAATGTTTGATATAATTCCATTTTTATTTCGGAAAAAGCACCTTTTGCAAAAAATGAAGTAAAAAAGCACCTTTTGTTAAGGAAAAGAAGTTTGTTAATAGAAGGATAAATTACATTGTGTAATGCGAATACACATATATGACGATACAATTTTGACTGAATGTGGTTAAACCTGATCTAATATACAAGGTGGCGCAAAAGTAATCCTCCTATCAGAAAATGCTATAAATTGGCGATTGGCGCCTAATGTCAGTTCTGTTTTGACATTTGTGTAGTAAACACATGCGAAGTACACGTTAATAAACAATGCTACGCTACGGCATACACTGCACGTGCCACAACCGATATGCTGAAGGATGCATTTCCCGGGCGCCTAATTTCCCGTTTTGGCGATTTGCACTGGCCAGCGAGATCGTCTGATTTGACCGCTGCATACTTCTTTTTGTGGGGCTTTTTGAAGTCGCGGGCAGAGTAGCAAGCCGTACCGCCGCGGCTGCCGGCTAGCCAGTCAGCCGATTTTTTTCAACAAGCCGAGCCGCCGCCGAACCAAACGGCTTATCGGCGGCTTAGTACTCAGCCGATATTTTGTCTTTATTTTTTATATTTTTTCAAATTTCGTATTTAATATGATAGCGAGCGTCCCGGAAAGATAGTTGTTTTTAATTCCACGTATAAATAAAATGTTTATGTGAACGGTAACGTAGCTGCGACAAAACTTACATACGTTCTCTTTTGGAGTCCCTTCTTAAATACATGCAAGTTTACATAGACTTCTTTCAGGCATTCAGGCGACTTTTTGATAATTAATTGTTGAAAGCTTTTTGTTTGTTGATCCGTAGCAGTGTTCCAATAAAGTAATTCAAACGGAAAGCTTAAATCAAATTTATGTAGAAGGCAATCAAGAATAAAATCGACAGCTGCCGATGAAATTAACGCTTGCTTAAAGTCTTCGTATTCATGGAGATTTGTTAAAACATTGAAACTCACTACCAACGTTCGTTTTCAGTTGCAGAATGATCCATCTGCTCATAAGTTCTCCAAGCAATTGCTGAAAATTGGGAATGGTGCAATGGCTGTTGATTACACTGGATTGATAACATTGCCAAATTATTTTTACCGTTTCGTACATTCAAAAGAGGAATTGAATATGTTTTCACTAACATAGCACAAAAATATACATGCCATGCATGGTTGACTGACAGAGCAATTTTAGCGGCGAAGAACAAAGATGTTACTGAATTACACATTACAGTCAAAGATTCCTGGCGAATTGGTGTTGTACAAGTCTGTGAATACTGTTACCAATGAAGAACATGTTGTGAAATATCCAACCGAATTTTTGAATTCGTTGGACTTACCAGGATTGCCTCCGCATAATCTCCAATTGAAATTTGGAGCCACTATTATTATGCTTCGCAATATCAATCAACCCCGTTTGTGTAATGGTACAAGATTTGCTATTAAAAGGTTGATGGCTTATGTAATTGAAGTTACTATTTTAACTGGAAAATTCAAAGGCGAAGATGTCTTCATTCCACGCATCCCAATGATTCCGTCTGATACGCCATTTGTGTTTAAACGTCTTCAGTTTCCTGTTCGCCTTGCGTTTGCGGTTACCATTAATAAGGCGCAAGTCCAATCCTTAGGAATTTGTGGAGTGAACTTAGAGTATCCAGTTTTCTCACATGGACAGTTGTATGTAGCCTGTTCGCGCGTTGGCAAACCATCGCATTTGTATATACAAACCGAAAATGGAAAAACAACAAATATTGTTTACCACAGAGCATCACAATATAAGAAATTTATCACTGATTTAAATGAATTTGAATTGATTTTTATACCCTTTACCAAAAAAATTGTAAAAGGGTATATATAGGTTTGTCATTCCGTGTGTAATTTCCACAATATTAATAAGCGACACATAAAGTATATATATTCTGGATGCTTATGCATAGGGAAGACGAACAAGCGATGTCCGTCTGACGTATGTCTGTACGTGGTGTCAGAAATTTTTCGAAAAATTTTGCTATTAAAAATCAGCAAAATCGAGCATACGGTTTGAGAGCTGGAAAACTCAAACTCTATTTTCCCATACAAAACAACTTCAGTATGAATAAAATTGGTGTTTCTAATTTAAAACAAATTAAAAAAAAATAAAAACATTAAAAAGACGTTTCCAGGGTTGGAAAAATTTAATAATTTTTCTTATAATTAAACATATTTTATGTTCTAGGAAAAATGCAATTTTCTCAGGAACCGTAAGAGCTACTTTGGTCGCTACAACAACAAAAATATGAAAGTTAAAAATTTAAGGGTGTTCCAAAACGAGCATCGAAAAATATTAAAATCCCATGTAATATCTAGCTAGGTGCACGACAGTGCGCCAGGCCAAGTTCCGGCCTGGCTCACTGTCTTTGCTCCCCGCAATCGTAAAATTATAAAATTTAACCACCATAATTAAAATAAATTCATGTAACCTCATATGCGAAGTTTTACAATGAAAGGTTCCGGAGATATGGAGGTGCAAAAAGTGCATATTTTAAGACATACTCATTGACTTACTCATCAATATTATGAAGCACTTCCGCTATAGCTACACATCTGAAATTTGGTAAACAAGTAGATCTAGGTGAGCGATAAACTAGAAAAATCTGAAAACCCGAAAATGTTTACCAAGGGTCCGGGGCTACGCCCATAAAGCTCAGAATTAAAAACACATATCTTAAGCGTTTAACTCAAGCAATTTTATTGAAATTTGGCACACATGTTACAATAATACAAGGGTATAAATTCTTATATAAAAAGTGGGCATTAAATAGTCCATACAATTTAGACCTCCTATTTCATGTACTGTACATTTAAATGTACTATTTATGTAACTCCTACTATCCGTTTCCAACGAAACTAAACAGGAAAGATAAACACTAGCCAAAGAAAATTTTAGATTAAAAAAAGTGGGCGGAATCACGCCCATTATAATAAAAAATTCAAATTTGCGCTATTGAGCTGAAATTTGATAAGCGAAAAGTTATAGATTAGAAAATTACTAGGAACATCTGAAAACTCAAAAATTTTACCAAGGTGGGCGGGGCTGCGCCCATAACGCTCAGAATTTAAAATACAAATCTAAGGCCTTTAACTGAAGCGATTTTATTGAAATTTGGCATACATGTTGCAATAATGGAAGGCTATAAATTTACGTTGAAAAAAGTGGGCGTTAACACGCCCATACAATTTAGACCTACTATTTCATATACATTTGGATATATTACATATTTATAAATTTATTTCTATCTGTTTTCAACGAAACTAGACAAGAAAGATAACTACCGGCCAAAGAAAATCTTGAGATTGAAAAAGTGGGCGGTATAGCGCCCATTAGAATTAAAATTTGCACTAGCAAGCTGGAATTTGATAAAGAAGTAGGTCTGGATTAGGAACAAGCTAAAAAAATCTGAAAACCTGATTATAGCAAGGGCCGATGCTACGTCCACAAAGCTCAGAATTAAAAAAACAAATCCAATGTGTTTAACTCAAGCGATTTTATTTTAATTTAGGTTAAATGTTGCCATAATACAAGGTTATAAATGTTCTTTAAACAAAATGGGAGTTAAAGCCCACAAAATTTGCATTCCTAATTCATGTATGTACTTCGTATCAGCACATTTAAATATACTAGTGTTTTTTTTTAGATCGTTTTAATGTCCATCAATTTGGCTTTATTGGAAGGATAATTTTATGCCATTAATGTTTAAATATGATTTCGGGCATGTGGCCGCCGCGGCTGGCTCGATAAAGCCAATTCTACAGGTCCAATTTTCAACCACTTTTTCGAGCATATGGGGCCGTATGTTGGCAATAACGCCACGAATGTTGGCTTCCAAGTCCCCTAACGTTTCTGGGTTGTTGGCGTAGACGAGCGACTTCACATATCCCCAAAGAAAATAATCCAATGGTGTCAAATCACACGATCTTGGTGGCCAATTGACAGGTCCATTCCGCGAAATTATGCGCTCATCGAATGTTTCCCTCAATAAATCGATTGTGACGTGCGCTGTGTGGCATGTAGCGCCGTCTTGTTGGAACCACAACTCATCCACATTCATGCCATCCAATTCGGGAGCCAAATAGTCGGTTATCATGGCTCTATACCGGTCTCCATTAACGGTAACTGACTCTCCAGCATTATTTCGGAAGAAGTATGGCCCAATGACTCCACCAGCCCATAGAGCACACCAAACATTCAGTTTTTGTGGATGTAATCGCGTCTCAAGGGTCTCATATGGATTCTCTTCACTCCAAATGCGGCAATTTTGCTTGTTGACGTAGCCATTCAACCAAAAATGAGCCTCATCACTGAACAAAATTTTGCGATGAAAATCAGCATCGAGATCAATCTCATTTTCGGCCCATACACCAAAATCACGACGCATTGCATGGTCTCGCGGCTTTAATTCTTGCACAAGCTGGATATTGTAAGGTCGCAAGCCAAGATCTTTGCGCAAAATCTTCCATAAAAGTGATGGACAAAGCTCCAATTGCTGTGCACGGTGGCGAATCGATTCATTCGGGTCCTCTTCAACACTTTGCTCTACAGCGGCAATTGTTTCTTCGGTGCGCACTATTCGACGTCTCTGCGGATGCGTATTATCACATAGAGTAAACGTAGTGCGAAAACGATCCATGGTTAACCGAATTAATTGCTCTGATGGACGATTATGTCGACCATAAAATGGACGGAGCTTGCGGTAAACTTCGCGAACTGAACCATTATTTTCGAAATAAATTTGCACGATTTGCAAGCGTTGTTCTTTTGTCAACCTGTTCATGATGAAATGGCAAACCAAACTAAATATTAATCACTTGATAGCTGACAAAATGGCCGCCAGTTAAAAAAGTGATGCCAACTTAAAGTTCTATACCTCAATAAAAAACACCCATTATTTATGTATTCATTATTATACATTCCCAGCAAAACTTAACAGGAGAGATAAACACTCGCCAAAGAAATTCTTGAGTTTGAAAAATTGGCCTTGATCACGCAAATAAGAATAAAAAATTTAAATTTTCGTTAATGAGGTGAAATTTGGTAGACAAGTATTTCTAAGCTGGAAACTAACTAACTAACTAACTGGAATATAGCCATAGGGGCGTAGCCCCGCCCCTATGGCTATATATGCACGATTAGAATTTGGTAGGAGAAAACTATGCTCACGTTTGATGATTAACCAATATTTCGTACCAAGGTATTTTTAGGTTGTTTTACTAACCGCATTTGTGTAACTAACTGCATTTTATAAATATTATCTCTTATTATAGAAAAAAAGAATAAAGCAGATATAAGATTTCAGAAATTATGTTCTCATATCGTATAGCTGTATTATTTTATTTTTTCTATAATAAGAGATAATGATTCATACTCATAGTTAAAGCAAGATAAAAATATCCTTTGTTTTGAGTATGAAAGTAAAACCTAACTATTTGGGAAACAGTACTGACTGACACTTGTATTACTTTTCAGTGTAATCAATTGACTATTTTAACATTGAGATGTCCTAGGCGGTATTCAATTGTCTCACTCTGCATTACTTTTCAACTAACTTTACGGTGACTTTATTTAAGTTACCTGGTAGTCAAAAAAAATGTTGCTGAGGTTCGAACTATATATCATCACATGTTGTATAGTCAACAGGGCACTTATGTAAATGCACAAGCATGCGTTTACTTATGTACATGCTGTTGCGTATCCAGAAAGTTTTGTTTCTTAATTTTACAGGTTTATAAACCTTTTTGATATATTTTTATTGTATATATTTTTATATTTGTCAAACAGCTGCTTGTTTTTTTTTTGCTTGCCTAAACTAGCCAAAAGCAAAATTACGGGCAGTTTCGTGCAAGAAGTACTCTATGAAAAGCTTCCTTACTTGCCCAAAGTAGGTAAAATCAAGATCCCAAGGCTTCCTAATGCGGAGTACGGGATATAACCTAATATAAATAACAAAAATTAAAAATTTTAAAAACCACTAAATATATCTAGAGAAGATACGATATCTTCTAAATGGATGGACCGATTTTATTAAAACATGGCTAAGAACCCTCATTGATCAAGTTACCTTTCAAACAGAAAAAACTAAATCAAAATTGGTTCAGCCGTTTGGTCTCTACGTGGACACGGAATGCACACATATACACAGACTAACACTACAAACTTATAGCACCCCTTTTTTTAGTCGGGGGTTAATAAAATAACACGTAAACGAAATCACTTTATTCAATCTCTTCTCTGTTTAATTTTATTAAAAAATATGTACATAGTTACTCGGTTTTGCTTTTAAGCTAACGATAAACAATAACTGAAATATTCGAAGCTATCACGCATTGTGTTTTAAGGAAAACTTTTAAAAATAAAATTAAACTACAAGCAAATTGAACATAACTAAAGCAACCAATAAATAAATATGATTTTGTAGTTGCAACTTACCTTGTGTAGCAATCGTTTCGATGGATAAAATTTGTTGTGGTTCCGGTACGTATGTTTGCAGTGTTTCTATTGCAGTGATAGCGGGAGTGAGTGATGAATAGAAAGGGAGAAAAAAGAAGGAGATAAGATAATTTGCATTTAAGTATTTTTGTGTCCAACTTGACAACAACATTTAATTTAAACTACATTAAAGGTAGAATTAGCCGAACGTCCACGTTCCCTAAACAATGATTTAATGATTGAAAACAATGAAAATGCTTCCCGAAATTTTCTGTAACGTTGACGGCACAATTTTGTAGAATCCAACATGATTGGAAACTGTTTAAATCAATACTTTCATGTCTGAATCAAACAGTTTTTTATTAGTAATTACTGGTTAAGCTTTTTTAAGTAATATATGTAAACTCGGCCATAAATATTTGCATATGTATAAACATACTTACGTACATAAATATGAGTGTATGTATATATATTTGTATGTATATATAAATATAATAAGGACATATATAAATAAGTATGGATATAATCACCCCTATCGTGAATAACAAGTGAAATTTTTGTTCACGTGGAATTATCATTCTCCTTGAGGGGAAAAATGCAATCGGGTATCTCCCGTGAAATTTTTTCCCCGTTAACAGTTCCACTGAATGTAAAAAAGGAAAGAAGACTTGTAAGGCTAAGAAATTAATTGAAAACTAGACAAATTTCAGTTTAATAACATGAAACACAAATGATGAAGGTTTAGTGGCCTTCGAAAACGGCTAGCTGTTCCGTTCAACTATGTGTTGTTGTCAGAATATTTACAATTAACTTTGATGTTATTTGTTCATTAATAATTATCACATGTAATTTGGCTTAAAAAGCGATACGCACTTTAACCCGTTCAAATCATAAATATAGAAACAAATTAAGTTCGAAAAATAATAATTAAAATTAACTTAAAATGAAACACAAATATTTTAGCGTCCAAATGAATTTTTTTAACTTTAAAGTTGTGTTTTTATACATTTTAGATGCAGGTGGAAAAAATTCTTTAGTATACCACCGCCCTGCACTACAATGAAATTTATTGTGTGTGGACCATGAAAAAAAGTGTTGCAGGTAATTATTGTTAACAATCTTAAAGTTTACTTACTAATATTGTCTTAAAAATAAATATTTATAACTTTTAATATACATATAATTCGAAGAAAAATATCGAAATTATTCCATGTATTAATTCAGTTCGTGAACAAAACCAAGGGAAAAGTGAAAAAATTCACGTTGAAAATATTATTCATGACAATGGGAATCAAAAAACAGAAAAAATTTCAAGGAAAAAATTATTCACGAATGTGAATTGGTAAAAAGTGGAAATATTTCGATGGAAAATATGTTTACGAAAGCGGTGAATATATACAAAAAGATTTAAATGATATCAAAACCTCTTATTGTGTATGCACTAGGGATGCCAATCTAGACTGGTTTTTACGATCCCAGGATTAGGGATTTTAAAAAATCAATTCCCGGAATTTTCAGAATACCGAAATTTTTTTAGATTCAGGAATTTTTAGGGACTTTGGGTGTTTTGAGTAAGTGCAAGATTATCAGCGTGAATTTTGCAAAGTTGTGCAACTTTAAATGACATTGCCAAGCCCAAAAAATGGACAAAAATACTTATGAAAAGAGCTAGACAGAAAATTATAACGTAGAAATACATGTTTTAGGTATATGTTTCTCATTTAAGTGAAACAACAAGTGGTTGCAGATGTGTTCTATACAAATAAATTAATTAAAAATTATAAAATTCATAAAATTTTAAAAATTCTTTACAATTGAAAGAACATGAAGTAACTTTTAAATTCGATTTTAAGAAAGCAAACACGTAATTTTATTATTTTCAAAAAACCTATGCCTCAAATATGTTGCTAGAATTTTGTTAAATAACACGAATGTTATTGATATTTATACTTTATTTACAGTATTCAGCGAAGTTCGGACAGTTTGTTTCAGTATTTTAACAAAATCTTTTAGTAATAAAGACACATATGAGTATAGTACAAATATGTATGTACGTATTTATATATTGTGTTTGACTTTTTCGACAACTAAGCAAAATGAGTTGATCTCAAACGAAAGTGCAATTATGTTTTTTACACAGTTGCAAGAGTTGACGTGAATACCTTTCTTATTTAATATGTAAGGGTATCTTAGGGTTGTTATCCGCCCTCTTTTTCCCGCAATCTGCCCTCTTTTTGGGATTTCTGTCCTCGGAAAAAATTACCGTCCGGGAAAGTCCTACTTGTTAAGGAAATTTTTTAGCTTTTACATTGCTTGACAAATGTTATTTATTAAAAATTAAGCTGAAAAGGGAAATAATTGGTATTGGACGTCAAGTTTATCTTATAAATAACACTGTTTATGAGAGTTGTGATATGTTATTTAAAATATTGATAGAGTTAAGTAAAAATGTCTAGTATTATATAGTACGTAGCTTTAAGCGAAATTTCAAAATCTTTATTTTATGAACATATAAGACATTTTAACTAAACAATGCGTTCCCGGTATAAATGCGTAGTGAATGTAAAAAACGGGAAGAAGGCTTGTTAATCTTAAAAATTAAATGAAAATCTGAAATAGTAAAATATACACAAATTTGGGTTTCGGAATGATGTGTTTGTAAGTTTTCTAATGTTTTAGGTGCCGGGGAAAAATTATTTAGTATACCATCCCCATGAAATTTACTGTATGTAAATCAAAGAGGTTAGTATTTAATGAAAAAAATTGTTGCAGGGAATTATTGTTATTAATCGTGGACATTATTTATCCTACAATAAATTATTTATAAGTTTTAATATATATTTGGAAGTATAATATTGAAATTACGCGATGTATTAAGTCAGTTCGCCTGCAAAGATAAAGTGAACAAAATCAAGGGAAAAGTTAAAAAATCCCCCATGAGAAATATTATTCACGATAAAGGGAATCCGAAAAGAGAACACATTACTAGGGAATAATCATTCATGATTGCTATATGGGGAAAAGGGAAAAACTATTCACGAAAGGGGTGAATATTACTTAAAAAAATACATTTATTTTTACTTTTGAGTCCCATTTTTTCAAGCAAATGTCCGGATTTTTTCCCTCTGCTGTACTCTTTTTATAAATTAAGCGATAACAACCCTAATGTATCTATATAATTAGTCGGCAAACATGTTTTTTGTAATCCCTTTTAAGCTATTACTACTGCACCTATATTAAAAAGGTTTATATGTTTTTAAAAGTTTTTCGGTACAGATGTGCAGAATCTATATTTTATTGAAATCGGTTTAGTATTTTGGGAGCTATTAGCGTTTAAAATTGCTATTACTACATGCACACATATATCACACGCATTTATTAGCTTACAAGTAAAGCATTAAAACATTCACAACAGCAAGCTACCGACTACAAAATGTCAAAAATAGAGTACACATGTTTATATGAGAGTGATTCTTTTGAAGACAATGTGTAAAGTGAATAAAAAATAAGCATTTGCTGTTTACTTGAAAATTAAAAAAAAACAAAAAAAGGTTTTAAAACAAATTTTTAAGTAAAAAGCAAATGCTTATTTTTTATTCACTTTACCCAGTGAGGCAACATGGCAGCAGGTTGTTGTCTATGCTGATTTTGTCGATGTTGTCCAATTAAACTTATTTCTATTTCTTTGGCTGCAATGAGAAAATTCAGTGTTGCCAGTACAATACAAAATATTGAATGAATGATGTCGCACAATTATTTCATATTATTTAACAGAAATAATATCTAAAAATTAATGTAAGGCATAAATTGGTTAATTTTTATACTTTTACGTCATATAAATACATTTTGGAAGAGTATTTTAATTTTTATAAATGCGAAATATTTTAAGGTGGCAATACTGAGCTATGTATTTATACTTAAATATGAGGTGCAGATGGTGCTGCTGCCGTCTCCAAAATAATTAAGTAGCTGGCTACGAAGCGACAAATGCTGCTGTTCGTGTAGCCTGCTGTGGTGAATGTGTTTAATGCATATTGCCTAAGCCGCGTTCAGACTATTATACTTTGTACAGGGTGGCCCAGAAAGACCGAAGTGGTGTGAAATCCTTATAACTTTTTATTTAAGACATATTTTTTTAGTTTTTTGTTTTTTAAATACATTAAATTTATAGGGAATATTTTAAGATTAGTTATTAAAAATTATATCCCGCAAGTGGTGGCCATTTTCTGCTTCGCACAAATGTGCTCTTTCCAACACATTTTCAATGACCTTTCGCAAAACTTCCGGTGTTATGTTGTTAATTTCGTCTCGAATATTGGTTTTTAATTCCTCAATAGTCCTAGGCTTATTAAGATAAACTTTCCCTTTTAAATAACTCCAAAGGAAACAGTCTGGAGCAGTTAAATCCGGGGAACGCGGAGGCCAATTAAAATTGCTTCTACGCGAAATTATTTTTTCACCAAAGATGTCGCGGGCCACAATGGGCCCTGGAAGTGTGCGCTGTGGGTCCATCCTGTTGGAACCATATTTGCGGATGGTTTTCCACGGTTGGCTTTACCAAATTTTCCAACATGGCCTGATATCGATCACCATTGATGGAAATGGCGACACCTCGTTCATTTTCAAAAAAATATGGGCCAATGATCCTTTCTAAAGAAACACCGCATCAAACAGTATACTTAACTGGGTGTAATTGTCGTTGATGAAGTACTCTCGGGTTTTCAATATCCTATATCCTAAAGTTTTGTTTGTTAACGATGCTTCGTCACTCATAACTAAGTTATGAATAATGGAAATGGAAAGAACACATTTGTGCGAAGCAGAAAATGTCCACCACTTGCGGGATATCATTTTTAATAACTAATTTAAAAATATTCCCTATAAATTTACTGCATTTAAAAAACAAAAAATTAAAAAAATATGTCTTAAATAAAAAGTTATAAGGAATTCACACCACTTCGGTCTTTCTGGGCCACCCTGTATTTCTACTTTTTAAAAGTTCAAATAATACATGCAAATGTGATAGTCTGAAAGCAAAATGTCATCAAAGTGGCAAATAATACGATGAAAATTTTGACATCACATAAGAATTTTTCGTTTTTAGAAAATTTTCCAAACGATATTACTTTTCATTAGAGCAGGGTTGCATTTTCACACAAACCAAATTTTCAAGTCTACTGTTTTACCGCCGATAGCGTGTTGCCATTGATGTTATGTTTTGTCATATGTATATCGGCTCAAAATTTTGAATAGGTGAATCGAATGGAAGTATATTTCGTTGTTGTAATTTTTGAACGTTTTTGTAATATCTTATCTTAAAATTTATCTGTTATTTACATAGAATATTTTTTTTACTGCTGAATATTTTCAAGTGCAGTCACGTCCCCGCCTACATGAAACATCTTTGCCCTGGCTATTTAATCAATAGCAGACATTTTCATTGAACAGCTGTTTTGTTTTCGGCACGTTTTATTTGCAGTGTGATGGTCTGAACACAAAATGTGACTGTACGTTAGATTTTTTGACAGTCGCAACGAATGTATTAAGATTTCTGTATCGTAAGTTTTGATGAAACTATTAATACTTGTATAATAGTCTGAACGGGACTTTATTATCATCAAATAGATTGCACTTAACAAAGAAAAGAAGAAAAAAACACGTTTTGAGAACACATTTTCATTGACACTATTAACAAGATGAAACAAACAAATATAAAAGATCAATATTGTGTTGCTATCTATCTATCAACTGAGGAAGGTCGTGATGAATTTATCTATGTAAAACAAACAAAACTTATAAAGAAATTTAGAGATTGATTGAATCCCGAAAATTCCTGGATTGAAAAATTTAAATCCCGGGATTTGGGATTACCTGTATTCTGAAAATCCCGCAATGTTGGGATTGGAATCTCTAGTAGGCACGTATGTAGGTATACAAATTATTTATATGTAGTTTCTACAAGTGAGGCAGACGACTCGTCTAGAAAATTTGTAGGAAAATCACTCAAAAATATGAGTGCTTTCCATATAAATTTTATACTCAAGTCGTCCGTCCCTGCTAGCATTTGGAAGATTGTTTTATCAAAAATCACCTAACTAAGTCCTCGTCGAGTACTTTTGACGATTAAAACCTGATTAAACACTTGCGCGCTTGAAAAAATACTCGAAAATGAGTCGTGCTTATGCTTTAAAAGTAATTTATTTATTTATTTTAAAATATATGAGTCATAAATGAGTCGAAACTGATCAGAAAAGCGGGTAATAAAAGACTCCTCATGAAGAGTCGCATGTAGGGTACCATTTTCTCCCGAGCGCATATTCTTGTTTTTTATTCACTTGAAAGTATTAAAAAAGAATCAAATTTAATTAAAAATTTCCAAAAATGCTAGCAGGGGTCTAGGTTGTAGAAACAGGGGGTTAATACATATGTATGTATGTATTATGCACAGCTACATATATATTTATTTATTACCCAGTCAGCATTTTATGAAATGAATGATCATATTCGGTATTTTTCGACTCCTCCGTACGATTAAAATAAGCATTTATGCGCTCGTTTTCGAGTCGAAAATTACTGCTCATTCGGGAGAAAATGGTCTTTTAAAAGAGTCTTTTATGACTCGCATTTCTGATCATTTCTGATTCACTTTCGAAACAGTTTGTGGTAGTATTTAAAATCAGTTTTTTTTTGTTTTAGATTTTTATATTTTCTTGATTTTATTTTTGTTTTCTTAGTGTTTCTGGGAATAATTTTCGAGTCATAATTTAAGCGCAGTTTTTGATCATCTTTTTCTTCTCTACAGTCACTATTGGAACTGGTAAAATTCCCATCACTTTTTTTTAATTACTAAAACAACAAAATAAAATAAAGCATACGCACGTTTTTAAATGATCTATAAGTGCACAAAAGTGCCAACAGTACGGCACGGCACAGTACGGCAACAGCATCGTTCGGCTAACCCAATCTTATACCATGTTCAGACGGCAACATGAACCACTTGGTTCGCTTTCTCAACCACGATTGCCAACCATGCCGTTCAAACGACACATTTGCGGTTCGTTTTGACAAATATTTTTGCTGCAGTGATGCCAACTTAATCGTTTTCGGGTTATATTAAACACGTTTGCAGTCACTCGGAAATAAAATGTGCCGCAAACTAAAAAAACTTTTTAAAATTATCTTTCAGATCTTTTAGACTTTTTTACTTATTGTTCAATATGGCTACATTTTAATCTTTGCGAACTCTTTCCCCTTTAATATAGCAATATCGACTTTTTATTAATTTTATTTTGCTAGTTTGCTTCACCAATTGAAAAGAGAAGGAAGAATCTAGAATAATCAGCTATTTCGTCCAAATTTTTCGTGCTTTGATATTCAGTACATCCTAAAACCAGACAATGTATGCATGTTTTTGGAATTGCGAGAAATCGAAATTTTATTTAATAACGACCAATTTTATATGTATGTACTTATGTAAACATATATACATATTTACTTCTATTATATGTATATGTAATATTTGCACTTTATATGCACCTTATTGTAATGTATTGATCTCATGATAGTTATCTATTTTTAATAAATTATTTTACAAACATGTTTTTGATTTTTTGATTAACAACAGAAATATTTCAAAACTACCCCGTTTGCGCGCTTATTAGAAAATTTTTACTTAATTTTGCGCTAAAAGTATGTTTTTTGAATTTAGTAATTTTTCAAAAAAAAATTACGCGTTTTGGGTATCAATAATTGGCATCACTGTTTTGATGTATGTGTATACTTATATACATATATCCATATATACATACGTGAATAGTTGGCACGAGTTTTATATGCTGTGCTATTTGCTTTTTTACTGTGGATAAACAAATTAAGAAAAAATAATTAATAAAATGTGTTGTAATATGTTTAATTCATACACGCATCCATTTTTTTGGCTTGTTTTTTATTTACTCATGTGTGCATGTTTATGCTTAGGTGTGCACTCATTTTATTTTGATAGTTCCGATAAATTAGCGATAAGCAGCAAGGTTCAAAATGAACCAAGTTAATTCGCTCTCAAAAATTTTGTATGACGAACCATGTTGATTCAATCAAGATTGGACCGCGAACCGTGAATAAGAGAATGAACCTCAATAACTGCTGTCCGTGTGAACATAGTATTAATGAATAATTATTAATAAATGATTTTGATGACAACAAAGTGTGAGCATAAAACTAAAACATCGACTAAATACTTAAATAAAATCAAACAGGGTATTGGTTAAGAAAGTGAATCCAAAGGCATTTATTTTAGTAGTAAAACATATATGTGTACTATATGTAAATATATGTACATTAGTATTATAAACTTGTGTATTAAAACTTGTGTTTTAGGTATAACTGCAGGTGTTAGTAGAATTTGTAACATTAACGATAAATTAAACAATATGTAGGAGAACGAAAATGATAGCAAATGGATTTTCTGGCTAAAGTAGTTAATCGGTAGTAATAAGGTGATGTGCATTATTCTCTCGCTTTATATTACGTTACGTTACGTTGTATTTTTACTTACGAATTGATGTTGTGATTAATATAAATATCTCTAGTTTTTAACAAAAGAACGAAAATTTTTTGGTTGACAGTTGCAGTTGATTGAATTAAAACTATTTGCTGCCTCTAGGTGCCGATTCGTCTGACTCTACATATTCAACGTCAGTGTGAGATTCGCGTAGCATACCCTTGATATGTAGTTTTTCGGCATCGATATTGAAACTATTGCTACATTTTTCGTGGACAGTTGTAGAGCTCTCGTTAAGCATTTCGTTAAGATCTTGGCCAACACAATCAACAGTTGATACTTTGATATTTATACATTCCTCTGTATCCGATGAAAATTGCATATCTTCGACGTCTGTGTTCTGTTGCTTTAAATTGTGATTTGCGGCGAGATAACTTTCCCGTAGAAATTCGGAGGTATTTCTTTTTTCTGGTTTATCTCTTTTGATAGAATCACAGGATTCCAATGTTACTACAATATTTTTGCTGTTGGCATCGTACTCTTTTAAGTTGGAGGTAATAGTGTCTATAAAAGGGAAATCAATTTCAGATACGGATGATATATCATCCGCAGTTAAGTCCTCTATATCGGTTAGTTTTTCCGAATGGGAGTGAACTGACTGTTTGTTTGTTTCGACTGTTTTGGAACACCTAAATGGAATCAACAGTCCACTCTCACTTAGATCCATATCTTCAATGTCAGTACCACAACTATCCTCTCTTGCATTTGACTTTGGTGTTTCTAGGTATTTTGATTTGCCCTTAGTTACGGCACGGAATTTCGTTTTTTTCTTGCGGCTGCTTGTACCAGCCATATAGATTTCCTCGACATCGGTGACCGACTCCGTATTAGAAATGATTTCCAAACGCTTGCTTTGTTGGGTTTTTAGCAGTTCATTGGCTATAGTAACATCAGACTCAATCAATATATTAGGTAAGGAAGGACATGGTGAAGGTGAGGATATATCGACTAGAGGTACTTCAATATCAATATCATCAGTACAGGAATACTCTTCAGTATCTGTTAAGTAATCTTCTCTTTGGGTTACATAAATTCCAAACTGGTATTCATTATTCATAGGCATTACGCTAGTAATAGTGTCACCGAATTTATTTTCTTGAAGCATAACTATTTCACATTGCGGCAGCGGTATGGCTACTGGATCGACAGTAGGAACTAATGTTGGATGTAATGCGGCTGTTTCAGACACATCTTCACAAGGCAGGTCGTCACTGTCTGTAACACATCCACCATCATCACCTATAGCCAAAATAACAGCTTGGGGAATAGGTTGTTGGTTGTCATGCTCATCATCATCATCATCAAAACTATCATCGTCGCCACTTTCTGCAACCGAGTCGTCAAACCGTTCAGTATCGGTTAAAACTTCCTCTTTTTTCATCGCTGCCACTTCTAGGAACATCTTCTTACGTAAGGACTTTGATGACACACTTTTAGGAAATGAATCATTGATTATTGGAAAAATATTCGTAGCGTGGATAAACGTGACATCTATTGGAAGTATACTTGTGCTGCTCAGTAAATCTTCCTCTGAAATATTTCTTGGACTTGATATTGAATCAGACTCTGAATAAGATATTTGACAAATTTCTGCGTTGCTAGAAAAATTTAGAAATTCATCCTCCGATATGCCATTCAGTTCTCTGTCCATGATATTGGATAAGGTTGAAGCAGCACCACTTATCTCGCTAACAACGGAAGCATCGTCAATGTTATAATCTTGGTCTTCGTAATCTTTCATTTTTGCAATTGAATCTGCGATATTGGCATTGCCCAGTTCCATAATGATCTCCTCTAAATCAACACACGCTGATTTTTCGTAATTACTTTCTATATCCGAGTCTGTATTAAAGTCCTCACAATCAGTCAAGTAGTCAGTTAGTGTATTTAGTTTTTGTGCTTTCAAAAAATCGCCAGATTTTTGTTTCACTGTCTCCCTTACACCATCGCTGGTTGATAAATGTTTTTCGAAATCATGCTGCAAGAATTCCTGCAATGACAACTTGAGATCCGGATAGGCAGCACTCTTATCATTCCCTTCATCTGCCTCACTATCATTATAATCTTCAATATCCGTCGCATCTCCTTGGTTACTGGACAATCTTTTTGGTGTCCCCAAGACATTTGTTGACAATCTTCTAGAAGGAGACCCTTCAAGTTCTGCATAACTATCAAAGTCTTCTATATCTGTAACACCTCCATTATTTTGGGTGTGACTTATGTCGCTACCAAAATTTTCATCGGAAGATGTCGAGGAAGGCTGATGCTCATAACCACGACGGCGACTTGACTCATATGTAACTGATATTGTTGGCACATTTGTGGCCATAATGAAATTTGTTATCTGTAATTTGTTTTTTTTTCGAATTGTTGGATTTATTGCTTTTTTTGAAGGAATATTTTATTATTGCTGTGTAGTGTACTTTCAATGATTTTCTATGTATTTTTTCGGGAAAAAATAAATAAACAAAAAGATTATAGGATAATCAAGAATAAAATTTAAAGCTCTTCTTTTTTTGTCAAAAGAAACTTATCAATACAAAGAGCATTCTTTAGAATAATTTTTATGGTTCACAAAAGCTCACCTGATTCTAAAGTAAATTAAACAAAAATAAATAATAACTCCTCAAAATTAAAAAATGGTCTGTGGTAAAAGAGTGCCTGGACACGTTCAGATTATATTAATATATTCACAAATTATTTCTGCTTTACTGTAGCTACAACCTTGCCTAATACCATCTGCAAAAATCTGAAGTACCTGCAGGTTATTCTGAAAAAAAAGGGAAAAATTAAAATTTTCCCTTCTTTTTGCAAACAAAAAATATAGGAAGAAATAATTTGTTTGTCGTAAAATATTAGTAGACTCTCGTAGACGCGGTAGACTCTTATCTACATTGTAATATACAATAATGGATTATTTTCATATGTAGTTAGCCGGTATCATCGGCTCTGAATTAGCTGTTAAAAAAAAATCATGATTTCTTTTTTTTTAACCCCACTGCTTCTTATAATATTTGGAGGCATAAAGAAGATTGGTCACCAAACTAGCTAAACTGTGTTTAGCGTTCTACTATCTTACTATTTAGCGTAGTACTATCATGTTTTTCCAAAAGTCATCATTTCTCACATAGTGTAATTTACATTTGAATTTTTGTTTCTAAATATGTACGTATGTGTATATACGTAAATATTCGTGAACACTTTGTAGTTTCAACATTGTTATTAAGGCTGATCAGTTAATAAAAAATTCAGTGAAGTGCGACTTTGACCCGCGCACGAAGGGTTCCGTACGGGCACGAGATAGGTAATTCAATACGAACAATATAAACTAGTTTTGGCATTTTTTTCGTTTTTGGTTTTTTTCGGTTATAAGCGTTTTTTAGTTTTATTGCTTTTCTGAATTTATTGGCGTTTTCTGAGTTTTGGCACTTTTTTTCACGTTTTGGCGATTGTTTTTTTTTGGTTTATGAAGTTTTTTTTTTAATTTTGGCAATTTTTATTATTTTGGGGTTTTTTTATTTTGGCGATTTTTTTATTTTGGTGATTTTTTTAATTTTGTGTTTTTTTCATATAGGTGATTTTTTTGGTTTTGGCGATTTTTTGTTTGTTTTGGCGTTTATTTTAAAATTTGGCAATTTTTTTAATTTTGGCGATTTTTTTTTCACATAAACAATTATTTTGGTTTTGGCGCATTTTTCGCGTTTTGGCGATTTTTTTCGGTTTTTGGCGTTTTTTCCATATTGCCGATTTTTTCGAATTTGGCGATTTATTTTAGTGCTAGAATTTTTTTTTTAATTTTGTAAATTTTTTTCGATTTGGCGATTTTTTTCAGGTTGTGGCGATTTTTTTCGGTTTGGCGATTTTCGGACTTTTTAGTTTTACCGTTTTTGAAAATTTCAAGAGTTTACCTCTTACGGTCTCCAAGATATAGCAAGTTGTCAAAATTACATAGTCAAAATTGCATTAACTGATGGACCACCCTTTAATTTAAATTTTTTAATATGTTAATGTTTATTGTTGTAGTCTATATAAAAATACAATAATTTTACAAATTTCAAGTGTCAATAGACATATGTATGTACATACAATTGTATGTATATTACATGAGATTTTAATATTTTTCGTCGCTCGTTTTGGAGCACCCTTTAATTTCTAATTCTCATGTATTTGTTGTTGTAGTGGCCAAGGTTCTACATACTCTGTCCAAATTTCAGGTCCGTAGCTTTTACGGTTCCTGAGAAAATACCGTGTGACGGACAGACGGACAGGCGGATAGCGTAGTGAAAACAATAGGGTTCCTTTTTTCACCATTGGTGTACGGAACCCTAAAAACAGTATAACACTAAAACCCACAAGCAGTTTATTGGTATAAATGAAGAAGAAGGTAATATTACTTTATTGTAAGAGAAAAATACGTTTTGTGCCGCATACAAAATTTATTTAAAAAAAATACACTTTCGTGCTCCATACGTATACCTTACTGCTGTGTATATGTTTTTGTGATGTCGTTACAAATACTTTAAGGATGAACTGCAATATTCGTTACATTTCCTTTAATTGTGAAAATATTTGGACAGTAAAAGTTGTGCAATTTTCTTTTAATTCAACTGTATTAGAAACTTCTGTTGCAAATTGCCTAAAATTTTTTCGTTTCCCAAAATGTCTAAATAAAGAATTTTTTGTAAAATGTGAAGAAAAATAAAATAGATTCATATCGAATGTAAATTATTTGCTGGCATTTCTTATAGTTTCTGAGCCCACTACGCTTATGTTTCTTTTGTGATAAAAAAATAATTGTGACTTCTCAAATAGTTTTTGAAAGTCTTTCTATGAGATAGGTATAAGATAAGGTTTGTGACTATTATATTATATGTATGTAGTTGAAGTCTACTGATTATGTGTGAAATAATTAATTTCTTATTTGTAAAAGACCCAAAATAGTAATCTTCTAAACCCCATATAATTTTAGTTCGTTTAATTTTCAGCTGCAACAGTTGTATTTAACTTTACCACCGATTTTAAGGAAAACCCGAACGTCTCCCCAAATAATATTACTAGTCCTAACATTTCCCGCATATACTTCTTACCCCCCTAAAATTATTGTTAATTAGGCAACAAAGGCGTGCGTTGAAACCTATATGCAATTTGTGTTCATGGAGGAAAAAACTATTAAACTAAATGGTAACTATTGTATGTTAAGATCTGGTGAAATACCATATTTTGGCTCTGCTGCTATTTCAAAAAATTTTACTTTTACTGTATTCCATGAACTGAATATATATTTACGAAAAATTTCTTATATTTTTTGGTGTTATGATAGTGTTGACGCAAGTGTACGATACGTTAAAATACCTCTAAAAAATATTTCTTTTAAATTCGTTAAGATGTTTTTTTGCTTTCAAAAATTTTCCAAATATACCCTGTGTGAATGAAATAGGAATTAGCGCAGCTTAAATAACTATATGAGTGCCAATTGCGATCTTTTAAAATTAAGCAACGGCACGAAGATTAAAAAAAATCAAGATTAAAATGCCGTAATTGAGGCTATTCCCAAGAACATTGCGTTGAGGAGACACTTTCCATTCAATTTTCATTCAGTGTTTTGTTACGAATCATCTGAATCTTTTTTTAAAGAAATATCAAAGATTCTTTTAAATTTTACATGTTTTTATTATTGTTTCTATTCATTTGAAAGATTTGGAATATTATTGAAGGTGTATATCAATTTTATCGAAACCAAAAATACATATGTACATATGTTTATTCGAAATGTATAAAATAAGAATTATAAATTTATTTAAGTTAATTTTTAATTCTTATTTTTCGAACTTCATTTGTTTCTATATTTATGATTTATTTGAACGGGCTAAAGTTAGTATCGCTTTTTTAAGCCAAATTACATGTGATAATTATTAATGAACAAATAACATCAAAGTAAGTTGTAAATATTCTGACAACACATAGTTGAACGGAGTAGAAAGCCCTTTTCGAAGGCCACTAAATCTTCATCATGAGCGTTCTTCTGTGTTGGTCCACTGTATGTGGTGTCAGTTGATGTAGATTTCTGCCTTATATACAAAACTTTCTTGCAAAATGGAATTCGTGAATTGTTTTGATTCATCGTATTTCAGTTTGTTGAAACGTGTTTTGTAATAAAAGCCCGAATTTACTATCTCTTGTTTACAACAGGCTTACCATTGTTGTTTATTCTTAACTAATTATGCACATGTTAGTTAATTCGCTTATTTTTTGTTCTACTTAAGACACACTTTTTTGGTTTGTTACTATTAAGTATATTTATTTAATTTTTGGACCAACACAGAAGAACGCTGATGATGAAGGTTTAGTGGCCTTCGAAAATGGCTTTCTGTTCCGTTCAACTATGTGTTGTCAGAATATTTACAACTAACTTTTATGTTATTTGTACATTAATAATTATCACATGTAATTTGGCTTAAAAAAGCGATGCGAACATTAGACCGTTCAAATAAATCATAAATATAAATTAAAAAAATATAAAGTAACAATAATAATTTTCGTGCTATATACTTAATTTAATATTAACGTACAACCATGAGACATAAAATTGCATGTGGTTTTTATTTTATTGGATGATATTACCTTTTTTGTCAGGAACGGTTTCAGCTAAGGATGTAGTCATGGGGCTGTCAGATTCAGAACCAATCATGCCGACTGCTTCAATTTTTCTTTGTAATTTGGGATCAAGCTCCTGCTGTCTGCGTATTGTCTCTTCCAAAGGGGCAAATGGACTGTGTGTGGGCTTAGGTGAGCCTGGACTGACGGCATATAAGCGGTCTTGTTCAGATGCGAATGTTGGTAAGGCGACGGAGTCGGAAAGACTTGAATCGGTTGTATCAATGAAACTCACGTCGTACTCATTGATACAACGTTGCTCAACCGACTGAGGTCGCATTATGCTCATGTAATCTACCTCCGGCTGACGGTAGATTACTTCGAAGGGCTTGTCGGGTCCAAATGTCTTTGTGAAAACTTCACTTGTTATAACCTTACGACTGCCAGACGATGAGTTAGAACTCTTTGTACTTTCATTGGACCGCATAGACCTTGTATTATTTTCGGAGTCGTTATCGTCAGTGAGGACTACAGTACTTACAAGTGTATTTGCGATTGGTTCGCGACGCAGTTTTACTATTGAAACTCTACTTGTGCCTTCAGATGTAACGGTTGTCGTAAGAGGCTTCTTCACAGACAACTTGCTATTGAGGAACTCTTTTTCAACTTTGTTTGCAGATTGAATAATTTTTGAGGTTGTTCTTGCTACAGATGTAAACGTTGAGTTTCGTGAACTGTAGGACGAATGGGAGAGTGTCGGTGATGATCTTACAGTACCACCTGCTTGACTATTCATAGTATTTTTTAATTTCTTTTGTACTTTATGATCAATATTCTTATTTTGTGTTAATTTGTCTTTTTTCGACTCTATTTTCTTTGTATTACTTTGTTTCGCAGTGACTTGCTTTTGTTCTAACTTTATTTTTGCTTTCGATTTATTGATTTCATTCGCAATTCTTTTATCAGTTTTTGTTTTAATAGGAACTTTTGATGACACACTAATATGCCGTTTTTCTGAAGCTGCTTTTTTTGCTTTCTGATCGTGTTCCTTGAGTCGATTCGAATCTTCTGATGATTCTATGCAATTTTTCCACTTTGTGGCTATTTTTGACATTGAATTTTTCTTGCCGGGTTTTTCCTTTAGTAGCACAGGGTTTTCCTTCGAAACTTGCTTCACTACAATTGATTCGTTCAAACTATCGGATCTGTCGGTTGAAGTTTTTGAAATTGTATGTTTACCTTGCAATTTATCAGATCGCTTAGTTATCAGTAAAGACTTTGGTTTAGTATCAAACCGTGGTATCCTATCATCTGCCGTGTCATTTTTGTATTTTGTTAAAGTAGTCTTCAATGAATCCTTACTAGTTATCACCGTTGGAGTCTTTATTTTGTTGGTTGAAATTGGTTTCTTGCTTTCAATTGCTATAGTATGAGGCACTGGTGACTTTACAGATCGTTCATCCAAGCTGACGTCACTATAAGTTAACTTTATATTTCCGTAGCGCCTACTGTGCGAAATTGTGGGTTGCATATAATGGTGCACACCTACAGGAATAGTCGTAGTCCGTTGACGTCGTCTTTGGAAATCGTCATTAGGTGTCGAACTTCGAGAGCTCGATGAATGGTCATTCTGTTTCCTGGCAACTGTCTTTGTAGCCTTTTGGGGTTTTTTAGTATTCATATAAGAACTTTTAATTACTGTATAGTCAGATTTGTGGAAGTTAGGTGGTGGACTAAATGTTCTAAGTTTTTGTTGTTGAGGAACTTTTGTGATGTCAGTTTTTATTCTAGGTCGTGGGGTTGAACTACGACTTGTAGCGTCTATAGTTTTAGGTACGCTACCACCTATTTGAGGATCTATTCTTCGTTCTAAGCGTATTTGATTGTTCAAAGCTGATAGTTTTGTTTTATCGGATATTATTCTCTCAAAATACTCTGAGGAAGGTTTTATTTTAGTATTTTTTAAAGATCTTTGACTCAAGGTAGAGTTTTCAAACGCAGTTTTATTGGTTATTTGATCTGCCATTTCTTGTTTATTAATTTTTGTTTGAGAGACATTTTTGAGAACTTTCAAGGAAGTTTTGGGAACATTAAGCTTCGGGTCATATGTCCTGTTAGGGGAAACAGATTTTTTCTTAGATTGAAAAGAAGGTTTTGGAGTAAATTTTGGATTAAATATTACGGCTTTGTCTATATTATTGTAATGTTGTTTAGAAATATTTGGTTTTAATTTAGGAGGTTTTGATTTATCACTTTCTAGTTTTTCATTACTAGCAACAATTTTTGACGTAGATAAAACAATATCTTTCGATTTGTCATTGGAATGATTTTGCGAAGGTGGAGTTCGCGATGCTGTAAGGTTTTTGGTTGTTTGATGTGCTGAATGTCTTTTTAAATCTTTGGACTGGTCACTGTAAAATACATTATCTTCTGATTCGTCATCAGAATGTGGTTCTAAGGGAATATTTCGTAAATGTGTTTGCAATAATGTATTAGAACTCTTATTCTTATTATTTATGTTATGAGAAACACCTTGCTCGTAGAATTTATTTACAAAATCATTATATGGTTTTAGTGATGAAGAAGAAATTGATTTGCCACCCTTAGATTTCATAGATTTGGTGGCGTTTCTTGATAAAGCCTCATCGTCAGAATAAGGCATTAGTGAAGAAAGACTACCGCGTGAATTTGTCAGTGTGATTCTTTCCGTACTATCTTTTTCATCATCTTCAATAGCCGGTGCTTTAAATTTGGAACATTTTAAAATATTTGGCTCGTCAACGTTTGTTGGTCTTGGAGAATGTGTTAAAGAATCGATGAAAACTTGAGCATCGTCCCTCGGCAATATGTCTGGTTGATCACACGGCACATAATGAGATTCTATTAAGCCCGACGTTTCATTAGAATTTATTCTTACATCAGATATTTTAGAATCAGTGATGGGTTTTGGCTCTTCAGTTAAACAAATTTCAACTATGTTACAATGCCTTGTATCAGTGTATTCCGTATCTTTGGGCTCCAAAGGAATATTTACGTAATCGTTTCGCGAAGTTGGTTCGTCAGATGATAGATTTTCTAGTTTTTCAGGCAATAATGCAGAAACTGGCATTGATTTGAAATCACTGCTTTTCTGTTTTAAAGGAGATTCTTCTAAACTTCCAGGAGATTTTAGTTTCTCCATTCCTTCAACTAATATGTGCTCTGTAGGAGAATTTTTTTGATAGTTTTCAAAAGTTTTTTCTTCATATGATAAAGTTTGTAGCTTTTTAGTCGATAATACAGGAGTAAGCAATGATTTCATATCAGTATCTTTGGGTTTAAGAATAAATTTTTCAGAACTTCTAGGATGAGGCGACTCAGGATCTATTGGTGAGCTTGTTTTGCCAGACCACAAAGCTTCAAGTTTTTTAGGTGAAGGCACTAATTTAAAGTCAGCTTCTTGAGGTCCTAAAGGAGATTTTTTTGAACTTGCTGAAGATTGCGGGTGATTCGTGTATTCAAATAATATCGATTCCGAAGGAGGTTTTTTTGGATCTATTTGCGAACTTTGTTCTTCAGATGACAAGGTTTTTAGATTTTTAAGCGATAATCCAGAAGGAAGTTTTGATTTAAAATCAGTATCTTGAGGCTTTAAGGAAGATATTTCGAAACTTCCCGGAGATTTAAATTTTTCAATATCTTTACCCAATGTACACTCCCTTTTAGACTTTTCAGAATATATTTGCGAGCTTGGTGCATCAGGTGATACTGTGTTTAGTGTGCTAAGCAAAGGTGCAGAAGGACTCGATGATTTCATCCCAATATCTGGGTGTCCTAAATGAGAGTTTTCATTACTTCTTGGAGATTTTAGTTTTAACGTGTCTTTAGCCAATGTGGTTTCAGGGTAGATATGCGAACTCAGTTCATCAGAAAAATAGGTTTGTATATTTTTTGGCGTAAAAACAGAAGGATTCTCCGACCTTAAACCACTTTCTGGGGGTTTTAAATGAGGTTTTTGGGAACTTCTGGGAGTTATTAGTTTCTTCGCATTTTTTACCAATATGGATTCTATAGGACACGTTTCAAGGTCAATTGCCGAACTTGATTTTTGACTTTGTTTTTTAGGCGATAACACAGAAGGAAGATTAGATTTTAAATCACACTCTAGGGATTCGATATATGATTTTTCGGGAGATTTTACTTTTTTCATATGTTTAACAAAACAACTTTCTGTTGGAAAAATTTCGTGATCGATTGGTGAATTTGGTTCGTTAATTGACAAGACTTTAGATGCAAGACTATTGTCATTATTTGCTAAATTAGATTTTTCAAAAATTTCGGGAGATTTTGGTTTTTCAGCATATTCACCCAATATTGCTTCTATAGAAAATTTTTGGGGCGAAATGTCTGAATAGATTGACAAATCTGGTTCATCAAACGATAAAATTTCAAGTTTTTTAGGCAATTGTGCAAAAAGCAGCACTGATTTTAATTCATTGTCTAGGGGCTCTCGAGGAGATTTCTTTGGCTTTTCCGTAACTTTAACCAAGATGCTTTCTGTAGAAGAAGCATCGGGACCGATTAAAGTACTGGTCTCGTCAGATAATTGGTTTAGTTGGGATCGTAGATTTTTTAGCTTTTGAGGTAACAACGGAGAGAAAATATCGGATTCTACATCGGTGTCTTTGGTTTTTAGGGGAGATTTATCAGGAATTATGGGAGATTTTAATTTTTCTGTATCTTTATCCAAAATAATATTCAAAAGAGAAACGTAGGGGTCGTTTAGCGTACTTGATTGGTCAGATGAAAAGTTTTTTAGCTTTTGAGACGACAATGCAGATGAAATAACTGACTCTAAGTCTGTATCTTTGAATTCTAGACAAGATTTATCAAAAATTCTGGGAGATTTTAGTTTTTCTGGATTTTTTTCTAATGTTATTTTCAAAGGAGACCTGTCGGAATCAACTGGCAAACTAGGTCCATCACATGATAGGATTTCTTGTTGTTTAGGACACAATGGAGAAAAAATAACTGACCCAAAGACAGTTTCTTTGGATTCTAGAGGAGGTTTGTCAAAACTTCTTGGAAATTTAAATTTTTCTGTATCATCATCATCATCAAGAGACATGTCGGGATCGATTGGTAAACTTGGTCGTTCAGATGATAGGATTTTTTGTTTTTTAGTACAGAGTGAATAAGAAATAACTGATCCTAAGTCTCTATCTTTAGATTCTAAGGTAGATTTTCTAGAACTTCTGAGATATTTCAGTTTTTCTGTATCAGCATCCAATATAATTTTTGAAAAAGACCTGTCGGGATCGATTAGCGAGCTTGGCTCGTCAGATAATAAATTTTCTTGTTTTATAACTGATCCTAAACGTTTATTTTTGGATTCTAAAAGAGATTTTTCAGAACTTCTGGGAGAATTACGTTTTTCTGTAATTTTATCTAAAATAATTTTCGAAGCAGACCATTCGGGATCGATTAGCGAACTTGGCTCGTTAGATAGGGTTTCTAGTTTTGTAACTGATCCTAAACGTGTATTTATGTATTCTAAAAGAGATTTTTCAGAACTTCTGGCAGATATTAGTTTTTCTATATCATCATTCAAAATGATTTCCGGAGGAGACTTGTCGTGATCGATTGGCGAACTTGGCTCCCCAGATGGTAGGTTTTCTTTTTTGTTAAGACACATTTCGGAAGAAACAACTGATCCTAAGTTTGTATCTTTGGATTCTATAGGAGATTTTTCAGAACTTCTGGGAGATCTTAGTTTTTCTGTATCATCATACAATATAGCTTTCGAAGGAGACGTGTCAGGATTGATTGGAAAATTTGGCTCGTTAGATGATATGTTTTCTAGTTTTTGAGGCAGCAATGAAGAGGAAATAACTGGTTCTAAATCCGTATGCTTTGATTCTAGAGGGGATTTTTCAGAACTTGGAGATTTTAGTTCTTCTTTATCTTCATTACATATGATATTCGAAGGAGACCTGTCGGGATCGATTGGCGAATTGAGCTCATCAGATGCTAGGTTTTCATGTTTTTTTGAATTCATACAAGGAGAAATAACTGATGCTAAATCTGTATCTTTGAATACAAGGAGAGATTTTTCAGAAATTATGGGAAGTTTTAGTTTTTCTGTGTCTTCATCCAAAATTATATTCGAAACAGACGTGTAGGTATCGATTGGCAAACTTTGTTCGCTAGATGATTGGTTTTCTAGTTTTTGAGGCAGCAACAAAGAGGAAATAACTGATTCTTTATCGGTATCTTTGAATTCTAAAAGAAATTTTTCAGAAATTGGAGATTTTAGTTTCTCTGTATCTTCATCACATATGATATTCGAAGGAGACTTGTCGGGATCGACTTGCGAACTAAGCTCATTAGATGATAGGTTTTCATGTTTTTTAGAATTCATACAAGAAGAAATAACTGATGCTAAATCTTTATCTTTGGAATCTAGAGAAGTTTGTTCACTACTTCTGGGAGATTTTAGTTCTTTCATATTATCATCTAATATGGTTTTCGAAGGAGACGTTTTGGGATAGATTTGTGAACTTGACTCTTCAGATGATATTTTTTCTTCTTTTTTAGGACACAATAAAGAAAAAGTAACTGTTTCTAAATCAAGATCTTTAGATTCTAGAAGAGATTTTTCAAAAACCTTGGGATAATTTAGTTGTTTTGTATCTTTATCTAAAATTATATTTGAAGGAGACGTACAGGTATCGAGTTGCGAAATGGGTACAACAGATGACAGGCTTTCTTCTTTTTTAGGATACAATGCAGAATAAATAACTGATTCTAAGCCTGTATCGTTGGACTCTAAAGGAGAAATTTCAGAACTTCTTGCAGATTTTGGTTTTTCTATACCATCATCCAATATGATTTTCAAAGGAGACCTGTCGGAATCGTTTGTCAAACTTGGTTCGTCAGATGATAGTTTTTCTTGTTTTTTCGGACATATTTCGGAAGTAACAACTGATCCTAAGTCTGTAGCTTTGGATTCTACAGGAGATTTTTCAAAACTTCTTGGATATTTTGTTTTTAATTTTTCTGTATTTTCATCGAAAATAATATTCGTAGAAGAACCGTTGGAGTCGATTAAAGTATCCGATTTATCAGATAATAAGTTTTCTAGTTTTTGAGGCAAAAATTCAGATGAAATATCTGACTCTAAATCTGTATCTTTGGATTCTTTATAATATTTAGCAGAAATTGTATTAGATTTTGATTTCTTTGTATCTGCATCCAATTTCATTTTTGAAAGAGACCTCTCGGGGTTGACTCGCAAACTTATTCCGTCAGATGGTAGGTTTTCTTGTTTGTTAAATAACAATGCAGAAGAAATAACTGATTCTAAATCTATATCTCTGGATTCTAGAGGAGATTTTTCAGAGCTTCTGGGAGATCTTAGTTTTTCTGTATCATCATACAATATAACTTTCGAAGGAGACGTGTCAGGATCGATTGGAAAATTTGGCTCGTTAGATGATATGTTTTCTAGTTTTTGAGACAGCATTGAAGAGGAAATAACTGGTTCTGAATCCGTATGCTTTGATTCTAGAGGAGATTTTTCAGAACTTGGAGATTTTAGTTCTTCTTTATCTTCATTACATATGATATTCGAAGGAGACCTGTCGGGATCGATTGGCAAATTGAGCTCATCAGATGCTAGGTTTTCATGTTTTTTTGAATTCATACAAAGAGAAATAACTGATGCTAAATCTGTATCTTTGAATACAAGGAGAGATTTTTCAGAAATTATGGGAAGTTTTAGTTTTTCTGTGTCTTCATCCAAAATTATATTCGAAACAGACGTGTAGGTATCGATTGGCAAACTTTGTTCGCTAGATGATTGGTTTTCTAGTTTTTGAGGCAGCAACAAAGAAGAAATAACTGATTCTTTATCGGTATCTTTGAATTCTAAAAGAAATTTTTCAGAAATTGGAGATTTTAGTTTCTCTGTATCTTCATCACATATGATATTCGAAGGAGACTTGTCGGGATCGACTTGCGAACTAAGCTCATTAGATGATAGGTTTTCATGTTTTTTAGAATTCATACAAGAAGAAATAACTGATGCTAAATCTTTATCTTTGGAATCTAAAGAAGTTTGTTCACTACTTCTGGGAGATTTTAGTTCTTCCATATCATCATCTAATATGGTTTTCGAAGGAGACGGTTTGGGATAGATTTGTGAACTTGACTCTTCAGATGATATTTTTTCTTCTTTTTTAGGACACAATAAAGAAAAAGTAACTGTTTCTAAATCAAGATCTTTAGATTCTAGAAGAGATTTTTCAAAAACCTTGGGATAATTTAGTTGTTTTGTATCTTTATCTAAAATTATATTTGAAGGAGACGTACAGGTATCGAGTTGCGAAATGGGTACAACAGATGACAGGTTTTCTTCTTTTTTAGGATACAATGCAGAATAAATAACTGATTCTAAGCCTGTATCTTTGGATTCTAGAGGAGAAATTTCAGAACTTCTTGCAGATTTTGGTTTTTCTATACCATCATCCAATATGATTTTCGAAGGAGACCTGTCGGGATCGTTTGGCAAACTTGGTTCGTCAGATGATAGTTTTTCTTGTTTTTTCGGACATATTTCGGAAGTAACAACTGATCCTAAGTCTGTAGCTTTGGATTCTACAGGAGATTTTTCAAAACTTCTTGGATATTTTGTTTTTAATTTTTCTGTATCTTCATCGAAAATAATATTCGTAGAAGAACCGTTGGAGTCGATTAGTGTATCCGATTTATCAGATAATAAGTTTTCTAGTCTTTGAGGAAAAAATTCAGATGAAATATCTGACTCTAAATCTGTATCTTTGGATTCTTTATAATATTTAGCAGAAATTGTATTAGATTTTGATTTCTTTGTATCTGCATCCAATTTCATTTTTGAAAGAGACCTCTCGGGGTTGACTCGCAAACTTATTCCGTCAGATGGTAGGTTTTCTTGTTTGTTAAATAACAATGCAGAAGAAATAACTGATTCTAAATCTATATCTCTGGATTCTAGAGGAGATTTTTCAGAGCTTCTGGGAGATCTTAGTTTTTCTGTATCATCATACAATATAACTTTCGAAGGAGACGTGTCAGGATCGATTGGAAAATTTGGCTCGTTAGATGATATGTTTTCTAGTTTTTGAGACAGCATTGAAGAGGAAATAAGTGGTTCTGAATCCGTATGCTTTGATTCTAGAGGAGATTTTTCAGAACTTGGAGATTTTAGTTCTTCTTTATCTTCATTACATATGATATTCGAAGGAGACCTGTCGGGATCGATTGGCGAATTGAGCTCATCAGATGCTAGGTTTTCATGTTTTTTTGAATTCATACAAGGAGAAATAACTGATGCTAAATCTGTATCTTTGAATACAAGGAGAGATTTTTCAGAAATTATGGGAAGTTTTAGTTTTTCTGTGTCTTCATCCAAAATTATATTCGAAACAGACGTGTAGGTATCGATTGGCAAACTTTGTTCGCTAGATGATTGGTTTTCTAGTTTTTGAGGCAGCAACAAAGAGGAAATAACTGATTCTTTATCGGTATCTTTGAATTCTAAAAGAAATTTTTCAGAAATTGGAGATTTTAGTTTCTCTGTATCTTCATCACATATGATATTCGAAGGAGACTTGTCGGGATCGACTTGCGAACTAAGCTCATTAGATGATAGGTTTTCATGTTTTTTAGAATTCATACAAGAAGAAATAACTGATGCTAAATCTTTATCTTTGGAATCTAGAGAAGTTTGTTCATTACTTCTGGGAGATTTTAGTTCTTCCATATCATCATCTAATATGGTTTTCGAAGGAGACGTTTTGGGATAGATTTGTGAACTTGACTCTTCAGATGATATTTTTTCTTCTTTTTTAGGACACAATAAAGAAAAAGTAACTGTTTCTAAATCAAGATCTTTAGATTCTAGAAGAGATTTTAAAAAAACCTTGGGATAATTTAGTTGTTTTGTATCTTTATCTAAAATTATATTTGAAGGAGACGTACAGGTATCGAGTTGCGAAATGGGTTCAACAGATGACAAGTTTTCTTCTTTTTTAGGATACAATGCAGAATAAATAACTGATTCTAAGCCTGTATCTTTGGATTCTAGAGGAGAAATTTCAGAACTTCTTGCAGATTTTGGTTTTTCTATACCATCATCCAATATGATTTTCGAAAGAGACCTGTCGGGATCGTTTAGCAAACTTGGTTCGTCACATAATAGTTTTTCTTGTTTTTTCGGACATATTTCGGAAGTAACAACTGATCCTAAGTCTGTAGCTTTGGATTCTACAGGAGATTTTTCAAAACTTCTTGGATATTTTGTTTTTAATTTTTCTGTATCTTCATCGAAAATAATATCCGTAGAAGAACCGTTGGAGTCGATTAGTGTATCCGATTTATCAGATAATAAGTTTTCTAGTCTTTGAGGCAAAAATTCAGATGAAATGTCAGACTCTAAATCTGTATCTTTGGATTCTTTATAATATTTAGCAGAAATTGTATTAGATTTTGATTTCTTTGTATCTGCATCCAATTTCATTTTTGAAAGAGACCTCTCAGGGTTGACTCGCAAACTTATTCCGTCAGATGGTAGGTTTTCTTGTTTGTTAAATAACAATGCAGAAGAAATAACTGATTCTAAATCTATATCTCTGGATTCTAGAGGAGATTTTTCAGAGCTTCTGGGAGATCTTAGTTTTTCTGTATCATCATACAATATAGCTTTCGAAGGAGACGTGTCAGGATCTATTGGAAAATTTGGCTCGTTAGATGATATGTTTTCTAGTTTTTGAGGCAGCATTGAAGAGGAAATAACTGGTTCTGAATCCGTATGCTTTGATTCTAGAGGAGATTTTTCAGAACTTGGAGATTTTAGTTCTTCTGTATCCTTATTACATATGATATTCGAAGGAGATCTGTCGGGATCGATTGGCGAGATAAGCTCATCAGATGCTAGGTTTTCATGTTTTTTTGAATTCATACAAGAAGAAATAACTGATGCTAAATCTGTATCTTTGAATACAAGGAGAGATTTTTCAGAAATTATGGGAAGTTTTAGTTTTTCTGTAACTTCATCCAAAATTATATTCGAATCAGACGCGTAGGTATCGATTGGCAAACTTTGTTCGCTAGATAATTGGTTTTCTAGTTTTTGAGGCAGCAACAAAGAGGAAATAACTGATTCTTTATCGGTATCTTTGAATTCTAAAAGAAATTGTTCAGAAATTGGAGATTTTTGATTCTCTGTATCTTCATCACATATGATATTCGAAGGAGACTTGTCGGGATCGACTTGCGAACTAAGCTCATTAGATGATAGGTTTTCATGTTTTTTAGAATTCATACAAGAAGAAATAACTGATGCTAAATCTTTATCTTTGGAATCTAGAGAAGTTTGTTCACTACTTCTGGGAGATTTTAGTTCTTCCATATCATCATCTAATATGGTTTTCGAAGGAGACGTTTTGGGATAGATTTGTGAACTTGACTCTTCAGATGATATTTTTTCTTCTTTTTTAGGACACAATAAAGAAAAAGTAACTGTTTCTAAATCAAGATCTTTAGATTCTAGAAGAGATTTTTCAAAAACTTTGGGATAATTTAGTTGTTTTGTATCTTTATCTAAACTTATATTTGAAGGAGACGTACAGGTATCGAGTTGCGAAATGGGTTCAACAGATGACAGGTTTTCTTCTTTTTTAGGATACAATGCAGAATAAATAACTGATTCTAAGCCTGTATCTTTGAATTCTAGAGGAGAAATTTCAGAACTTCTTGCAGATTTTGGTTTTTCTATACCATCATCCAATATGATTTTCGAAGGAGACCTGTCGGGATCGTTTGGCAAACTTGGTTCGTCAGATGATAGTTTTTCTTGTTTTTTCGTACATATTTCGGAAGTAACAACTGATCCTAAGTCTGTAGCTTTGGATTCTACAGGAGATTTTTCAAAACTTCTTGGATATTTTGTTTTTAATTTTTCTGTATCTTCATCGAAAATAATATTCGTAGAAGAACCGTTGGAGTCGATTAATGTATCCGATTTATCAGATAATAAGTTTTCTAGTCTTTGAGGCAAAAATTCAGATGAAATATCTGACTCTAAATCTGTATCTTTGGATTCTTTATAATATTTAGCAGAAATTGTATTAGATTTTGGTTTCTTTGTATCTGCATCCAATTTCATTTTTGAAAGAGACCTCTCGGGGTTGACTCGCAAACTTATTCCGTCAGATGGTAGGTTTTCTTGTTTGTTAAATAACAATGCAGAAGAAATAACTGATTCTAAATCTATATCTCTGGATTCTAGAGGAGATTTTTCAGAGCTTCTGGGAGATCTTAGTTTTTCTGTATCATCATACAATATAGCTTTCGAAGGAGACGTGTCAGGATCTATTGGAAAATTTGGCTCGTTAGACGATATGTTTTCTAGTTTTTGAGGCAGCATTGAAGAGGAAATAACTGCTTCTGAATCCGTATGCTTTGATTCTAGAGGAGATTTTTCAGAACTTGGAGATTTTAGTTCTTCTGTATCTTTATTACATATGATATTCGAAGGAGATCTGTCGGGATCGATTTGCGAATTGAGCTCATCAGATGCTAGGTTTTCATGTTTTTTTGAATTCATACAAGAAGAAATAACTGATGCTAAATCTGTATCTTTGAATACAAGGAGAGATTTTTCAGAAATTATGGGAAGTTTTAGTTTTTCTGTGTCTTCATCCAAAATTATATTCGAAACAGATGTGTAGGTATCGATTGGCAAACTTTGTTCGCTAGATGATTGGTTTTCTAGTTTTTGAGGCAGCAACAAAGAGGAAATAACCGATTCTTTATCGGTATCTTTGAATTCTAAAAGAAATTTTTCAGAAATTGGAGATTTTAGTTTCTCTGTATCTTCATCACATATGATATTCGAAGGAGACTTATCGGGTTTGACTTGCGAACTAAGCTCACTAGATGATAGGTTTTCATGTTTTTTAGAATTCATACAAGAACAAATAATTGATGCTAAATCTGAATCCTTGGAATCTAGAGAAGTTTGTTTAGAACTTCTGGGAGATTTTAGTTCTTCCATATCATCATCTAATATGGTTTTCGAAGGAGACGTTTTGGGATAGATTTGCAAACTTGACTCATTAGATGATATTTTTTCTCCTTTTTTAGGACACAATAAAGAAAAAGTAACTGTTTTTAAATCGATATCTCTGGATTCTAGAAGTGATTTTTCAGAAGTTTTGGGATAATCTAGTTTTTCTGTACCTTCATCAAAAATAATATTCGTAGGAGAAGTATAGGTATCAAGTTGCGAGCTGTGCTCACTAGATGATAGGTTTTCTTGGGTTTTAGGACACAATGCAAAAGAAATAACTGATTCTAAATAAGTATCTTTGGATTCTAAAGGAGAAATTTCAGAACTTTTGAAAGATGTCGGTTTTTCTGTATCTTCACCCCAAAATATTTTTAAGGCAGACGTGTTGGGATAGATTGGTGAACTTGGATCGTAAGAGGATAGGTTTTTTAAGTTTTGAGGTATTAATGGAGAGAAAATATCTGATTCTAAATTGGTATCTTTGGATTCTAAAGGAGATTTTTCGGGAATTATGGGAGATTTTAGTTTTTCTGTATCTTCATCCAAAATGATATTTGAAGGAGAAATGTAGGGGTCATTTAACGTAATTGGATCGTAAGATGATACGTTTTCTAGTTTTTGAGGCGATACTGCAAATGAAATATCTGACTCTAAATCGGTATCTTTCAATTTTTCTGTATCATCATCCAATATGATTTTCGAAGGAAACCTGGGATCGATTGGCAAACTTGGTCCGTCATTATAAGGGCTTTCTTGTTTCTTGGGACACAATTCAAAAGAAAAAATTGATCCTAAGTCTCTATCTTTGCACTTAAGAGGAGATTTTTCAGAATTTTTTTGAGATTTAAGTTTCTCTGTACCTTCATCCCACATGATTTTCGAAGGTGACGTGGCGGAATCGATTGGCGAACTAAGTTTGTCACATACTAGGTTTTCTAGTTTTTTAGGCGACATTTCGGAGGAAAAAACTGGGTTCAAGCTTGTCTCTTTACGTGCTAGAAGAGATTTTTTGGAACTCCTTGATGATTCAAGTTTTTCTGTATCTTCAAACAATATAGCTTTTCTAAGAGACTTTTCAGAATCGATTTGCAGGCCTGGCTCGTTAGATAATAAAGTGTTATGTTCAAGAAGCTTAATTTCAAAAGGAGAAACGGATTTCAGATCATTTTCTCTATTTTTCATATTTGATTTTTTGGAACTTTTCGGACATTTTGTTTGTTTTGTATCTTCACTCAATATTGCTTCTGTAGTACACTTTTCAGAAGACGTGTCAAGATATATTGACAAAAATGGTTCATCAAATAATAAATTTTCAAGTTTTCCAGAACTTTTTGCAATAGGAAGCACTGATTTTAAATCAGTGTCGAGGAGCTCTAGAGGATATTTTTCGAAGCTTGTGGTAGATTTTGGTTTTTGTGTTGCTTTAATCAACGTGGTTTCCTTATCGAGATCGATAGGCGTATTTGCCTCGTCAAATAATATTATTTCTAGTTTTTGAGGCGGCAATGCAGAGGAAAGTATTGATTTCAAATATGTGGTTTTATGTTCTAGAGGATTTTTTTCGGAACATTTTGGGAATGTATGTTGTTCTGTATGTTTAGCCAAAATGTTTTCTGTAGAAGAATTGTCAGGATCGATTATCAAACTTGCTTCGTTAAATGACAGGATTTCTGTTTTTTTACGTATTTGTGCAGAAGCAAGTAATGATTTCAAATCAGTAGCTTTGGGCTCCAGATGAGATTTGGAAGGAATTCTGGGAGATTTTAATATTTCTGTATCTTCATCCAAAGAAAATTTTTCGGAACTATCGAGAGATTTTGGTTCTCGCGTATCTTTAATCAATATGGTTTTTCGAGAAAATGTTCCGGAATGGATTGGCAAACTTAGCTCGTCAGATTTAATCTTTTCTGTATCTTTAGATAATATGACTTCTATAGGTGACTTTTCGGAAAAATCTTGGGAGTATGGTTCGTCAGGTGATAATGATTTGAGTCCTACTCTCCTTACAGCAGAGCAACGCACTAGTTTCGGAGTTTGCTCATTAGATGATAAGGTTTTTAGTGTTTCAGACAGTGCACAAGAAGGCACTGATGTCGAAACAGTGTCTAAGGGCTCTAGAGCAGATTTTTCGGAGGTCCCGAAAGATTTCTGTTTTTGCGTATCTTTAAACAACATGATTTCTGTAGCAGATGTGTCGGGATCGTCTGATGAGCTTGGCTCATCAGATGGTATGATTTCTAATTTTTGAGGCGACAATGTAAGGAAATCTATTGATCTCAAATCTGTATTTTTATATTCTAGAGGAGATTTTTTGGAACTTCTGTGAGTCTCAAGTTTTTGTGTATCTTCAACATATATAGTTTTTGTAGGAGACGAGTCGCATTCGATTGGCAAAGTTGGCTCCTCAAAAAAAAGGTTTTCTAGTTTTTGAGGCGACAATGCAGAAGATATGACTGATTCCAAAACCAAGTCCTTAGGTTCTGCAAAAACCTTTTTGGAATCTGGTTCAGAAATTGATGGAATTTCACTTATTTTAAATTCTGAAGTGTGAGAGGTCAGTTGTTTTGAACTAGTGTGTGTTTGTTTTTGTTCGTTGAACTTGATATCTATTGCGCGTTTTATGAGTAAATTTTCTGAATCATAAAAAGATATTAGCATGTTTGGATATGAACTCTCTTTCTCTGTTACTGAGGAAGTAATGCACACCGTTGAACTTGGGTAAAATTTTATGTATTCAGTTGCTGCTTCAAGGCGTCTTTGAAATAGTGGCATTGAACTAGTTCGATATTCAGAGTCTAAGATTGTTGGTATATTACCATGTTGGAATATTACCATGTTTGTTTTGGTAGTGCGACATTCTTGTTCTTTAATTGTTAATTTTTGCTGGCTTTCCTCTAACTGTTCTATACTGATTTCATTAAATTTTTGTGGCATAAATGTTGGCTGAATTGCTTTAAGGGCTATGTCACTGATTACGTCAGTTGAGTCGTTTGAAATAATTGTGTTGCGTTCTGATAGTTTTTTTTGTTCACTTATAGTTTGTTGGGAAGTTTTTAAACTTTTTTTAGTTATTATGAGTGCCAGATTGTCTAGAGCTAAATGTGTCAGAATATTTTCATGTACTTCAGTTATATTTAATTCAGTAGCTCTAATTTCTTTTTGAATTGGACTAAATAAAATAGGTTCTACTGTGGCTGTAGCGCATTTTTTCGCAAATACTTCTACGACTTCTTTTACTTTAATTAAATTATTATCAGACTGTAATGCCTTCTTTATGTCTCTAGCTATCACGGTGCCTAATGCGTTTCCGCTTTTGTTTAAATATTTCAGTAATTCAGTTTTATTAGCCACTTCGAAAGTTTTTTTCTTTTGACATAGCTTTTCGTAAACAGCTTCATCAAGAGTAGTCAAATTATCCACTTGTTTTTCAAGTACCTCACTTGGCGATAGGTTTACAATATGAAGGGGTGGTTCTGATGTATTCATCTGTGTTAACTGGATATCAAATTCGCTCAATATTTGATTTTCCAACAACGGTAGGTTACATTCCGTTTGACTTGGCTTACGTTTTCCAACGGCAAATGGTATTGCATCTACCGTAGGTGCCGTAAGTTTTAATTCGATTGAAGAAACAACAGACTTTACGTTGTCACTTTTATCAGTAGATTTGGATTCTATATCCAATTGTTTGCTTTTATGCATTTGACCCAATCCCTGTGCTTCTAATTCTTTTATTTTTCTTTTAACATAGCCATACTTCATTATCTGTTCCAAATACTCTCTATCACTAATTTCAGTTTCTACCTCAAATCCTGGTGCTGTTATATTTTTATCACCCCCTGGAGGAATGTTTTCATATTCTATTTCAGATATTACAATTGTTATTGGAGCTGCAATTGTTGTTGTTGTTCTATGAGGTATTTTCGTTCGACTACTTGCACTCATTTCTGTAAATGAGGGAGTGCATTTAGTGTAGCATGATTTTGTTGTTGTTGTTGTTGTTTTGTTTGTTGTTATAGGAGTTTTACGAAATTCTAACATATCCTTAGGCAGCTTTTTTGATTCAATTTGATTTTTAGGAGCACTTGTGAAGGTAATAGCGGTACTATTAATATAAGGTTTAGTATATTGAATGCCGAAGTACTCTGGTTCTTACGAGTAATTAATATAATCACATTTTAATACAATTTATTGTTTGAAGTTTAGTTTGATTCAGAAAACAAGTATTTGGCATAGCAGTAGGATCAGCAGAATAAGTCACAGCATTAGAAGCAACATTTTTTTATTGACAGTAGATAAATGTAGTTATATTAGTTAGAAAATAGTTTTTGGATGATACCAGCAAGTTGTTATCAGACGTAAATGTAGAACAATACACGAAGTAGAGGTTGTTTAATTAGTTTTCTTGTTTTTGTATATTTTATAATAAATATAAAATACAGTACAGACGCATGTATGTATGTATATACTTATGTAAATGTAAAATGTGTGAGTATATATGGTGTAGAGGCAGATTTATAAAAATATAATGATATACAAATATAAGCCAACTACTTATCATGCACTGCGGCCATACATCCAATTTGGCACAAATCTGCTTTCCAATTTTGTCTTAGAATATGAAATATAGAAAGGATGCCATGAAATAAAAATTAAAAAAATTACTTTTCTCTATATGCTTAAGCAGCTTTTACACGGCCTGTATTCTTTATTTGACATATCACATTTACCACTGCATTTGTACATACATGCCGTGTAAAAGCATGAATACTTTGCATTTGTAAAAGTCAGGCGGTGATTTGAGATGAAAAATTTCAATTAGAGCACGTTCTAATTTGATCTGGCGAAGCATATAACATCAACTGTTTGGAGGTTACATATGTTAAGCCAAATGCACATCTGGCATTTGTTGTGTTTTCATTCTGTGGTGTCATTTTTAAGATGTCTGTAACTCCGTTCCCACTATGTTTTTTATATGGAAAACAATACCACACAATGAAAAATATCGCAAATGACGATGCCATCAGTATACACAATTGCGATGTCACAAAATGCCATGGTGTGTACTCGGCATAAGATGTAATTAAACATCTGCCTTTTAAAGCAAAAATTATAATAGAATGCATTTTTAACTAACATTAACGCAACGGCGTAGAAAGCTGAAACAATGAATACTTTGTTGATAGAACCATTTCAGCCGTTTGTTTGAGCTTTGTTTATTTTCCATTTCATTAATTAAACTTGAGTCTTTTTAATTAGCATAAATACAGCATACATGTTTTGGTCGTACACCTTTAAGTATCTTATCGTCAACGAACATTGGTGAAATATATACATATATGGTTTAAATGGTTTTTTTTGTGTAGATATGTACAATATAAATGTTTTTTAAAATTCTTAGCACAAAATTGTTAAAAAAGTTTGCATGAAAAAACAACTTTCTGTTTGATTTTTGTTTTGTACAAACATCTACACGCATGTCTACATACATACGTGTCTGTAAAAAAAAAACCGTATTTCAACTCAGATGTCAGTTGAAAAAGACGAAGTTTAACGTATGATGCATTACATGTTTCGGCCTTTAATTGTGTGTAAATTGGTAATTTTGGCAAACATACTTAATTGCATATGAGTCTTACAGTTGAAAGTCTAATGCCAAGTACGCACTATGGCATTTTGTGACATCGGAGTAGTGTATACGCGCGGCAGCATATGTCATTTCCTATTTTTCGCTGTGTGGCATTGCTTTCCATATAAACGAAATAATGGGAACACACAAAATGACAACACAAGAAATGCCAGATGTGTGCTCGGCATAACGTTAACTACAGGCTGTGTAAAAGCAGTTTTAAGGCCGGGGCACAATGAATCCGTCATATGTTAAACTTAGCCTTTCTCAACTGACAGGTAAGTTGAAATACATGGTTTCTTATGAGGTCTGTTACATTAGGTCTGTCTGCGTACTTTTCCAGTAGCAAATACTCAGTAAACTTTTTTGGGAGAGTAAGACCAATTTTACTCTGTCGGCTGGAAATATCTCAAAAAGTACGCAGACAGTATCCAGTGAAATATTGCAAGAAAACAGATGATCGGTGTGTAAAGAATTGAAATAACAAATCAAAAGAATTTTAGCCAGAAAATTAGCATTATTGGAATCATTGATTCTGTTATTACGCCACGGTCGCACTGTATATTTGGACGTTTCCAGCATGAAATAAAATGTTTTGTTTATTATAATTTATTATAAACGTTAAAAATCAACACAATTCTAACTATTTACTTCTTCCATTGTTAAATTTAAATTTTTGTTTTCATTTCAAAATTATTTCATTAAAAAAGTAAATAAAAACAGCTGTTCAAACTAGCTGTAAAATCATGCAAGCGGAAATTTCTCTAGCAACATTTTGCAAGTTCTCTAACTTCCAACTGTCAAAAATTCTCTTTTTGGCTCTCTCGCTGCAAGAGATTTGGGGTACGCAGACAATATTTTGCAAGATTTTGTAACATTTTGACAAAATTATGCAAAAATATGTGTACGCAGACAAACCTATTCAGTACGTGTCCGTCAGCGCAAAGTACAAAAATTTTTCAACTTTTAACTCTTTGTGTACGTTGAGTAGTTTGACAGATATTGGTTGTTTTTTTTTTGGTATGTGTTTGTGTTTTCTAGCAGTAAAAATAAAATTAAACAAAACACAAAAAAAGAACAAAACAGTTCTCGTTGTACCTTTATATTGAACTAACGTCATAGCAGAGTTTTTTCTTATATACATACAAAACAAAAAAAATTTCATAAAAAAATATTCGTAATACATATTATTAGCCTTGATAAATAAGCTTTAATTGCTTCGCTAATATTTTTTACACATAAATAACAAAAACAAAAAAAAAAACGCAAACACAAAGTGCCTTGCGGAATATTCTATATAAGTACCTCAAAAACAAATAAATGTGAAGTGACTTATAACGACAGAAGTGCCTATTTTACTGTGAGGTCTGATTCTTATAATGATAACAATGAAAATAAAAAACCTGATGATAGACTTTTTCTAACAATAAATCCACTTTTTCGGCAGCGATCAACTTTGCTCTGTCCACTGCCATTTAGTGATTCTTTAACGTTACAGTTGCCTAGTACTTCGTCATTTAAGCCATCGACATCATTCACTTTGGGCTGGTGTTCATCACCTAACCAAGTTATCACTACAGATAACAGCAGATCAAAACCAAAGGTACCTCTTTTGCTCAAGTGAGCCAACTAGTTACTTCACGTGTATCGTATACCGATGCTGCTAAGGCTAGTTCTATTCCCTCACAAAATGTTTCACCGCCAAATAATTCAGCGAATGCAAACTCAGGCTTTAACTTTAGTCGCCTTGAAGTTACTATTGAGAATCTGGTGCTAACCATAAAGAACTTTATAACAAATATGACTAGCATTATGCAAGAAATGCTGCGAATGCACAATACACTGCTTCAAGCATTAGTTAACAAACCATGAACATGTTAAAAATATGTTTCTGGAACCCAAACGGCATTCGCCAGCATAAAATGAACTTGAGAACTTCCTCATGGAAAAAAATATTAATATAATGTTGTTCTCTGAGACTCATTTGGACTCAAAGAGCTTATTTAAAATTTGCGGCTACACTTTATATGATTCAAAGGACCCGAGGGGAAGAGCATAAGGTGGGTCAGTATTTCTAATCAAGTCAAGACTCCTTGATAAGAGTTGTGCAGAATATCTACAACCAACAAATATTTGTGTCGAAAATCTTGTTACAAATTTCGTGATATCATCAATTTACTCCCCTCCCAGATTTGCAAATACTGAGGATCAATTCGAGGAATTCTTCAAATCTCTTGGCCTTTATTTCGTAGCAGCTGGAGACTATAATGCAAAACATAAGTTCTGGGGTTTGCGTCTTATTACACCTAGAGGTCGGGTTTTGTTCAACACCATTTCAAAAATGGCCTTGGACGTCATTTCAAGTGGGGAGCACACTTACTGGCCTACGGACATACAAAAAATTTCGGATGTTATATATTTTAAAGTCATGAAAAATATCACTAGGGAATTAATTTATGTTGGAGCTTCTCTGGATCTCTCCTTCGATCACTCTCCCAATTTGTAGCCCACTAAGAAGTAACTTTCCTAACCCATATGTGAAGATGATCAATCGTGTTAATTGGCAGGGGTTCAAAAAATACCTCAGTAGTCATTGTAAGGAAAATATTAAGCTAAGAATACCAGGTGATATTGAATCTAACATTGAAAATCTTAACGAAAATATTAATCCTCACAAGAACATAAATGTGAAAAAAGGCCAAGTTCCTTTCCAAAATTTCGGCCATTAAAAGTAGTGAGATAATAATTTTGACCAAGTTCTTGTTGGGCACAATACGTATCACTGAAATATGCTATGCATTATATAAATTTGTAACCGTAAGAGTGTCATATAATTTTTAGATATTATGCGTAGTTTCGTTGGAAACAGATAATAGGAGTTACATAAATAGTACATTTAAATGTACTGGCCGGAAGTACATGAAATAGGAGGTTTAAATTGTATGGGCGATTTAACGCCCACTTTTTTTATAAAAATTTATAGCCTTGTATTCTTGTAACATGTGTGCCAAATTTCAATAAAATTGCTTAAGTTAAACGCCTAATATATGTATTTTAATTCTGAGCTTTATAAGCGTAGCCCGGACCCTTGGTAAAAATGTTCGGGTTTTCAGATTTTTCTAGGTGAAAAGTCACATAGTTCTACTTGTGTACTAAATTTCAGCTCACTAGCACAAAGTTTAATTTTTATGGGCGTAGCCCAGCCCCCTAGTTTAAATGTTCATGTTTTCAGATTTTTCTAGTTCATCGCTCACATAGATCTACTTGTGTACCAAATTTCAGATCTGTAGCTATAGCGGAAATGCTTCATAATATTGATGAGTGAGTCAGTAGGTCAGTGAGTCAGTGAGCATGTCTTAAAATATGCACTTCGCATATGATGTTACATGAATTTATTCTAATTATGGTTTAAATTTTATAATTTTACGTTTTCGGGGAACGAAGTTATGAGGGGGGTAAAAACAGCTCGAATGGCTTTCTGTAAATATACACACTGCGTGCAGTGGCCAGAACTTGGCCTGGCGCACTGCTATGCGCCTAGAACAGGCTGCTTAACATGCCACTAACCCCCATCCGCAGATTGGACTTACAGAATTTATTCTACATATATTGAACGTCTCTAGAAGGGAATGGCAACAGCACAGATCACCACAAAATAAAATTACTTTTAAAGAATGCACTAAACGACTCCAAGAGCTGCTTGCATATGAAAAAACTGCATCTCTTAAAAATTATCTGGAAAATCTCGATGTCACACCAGCATCTAATTACTCTTTGTGGCGCGCTGCTAGAAAGCTGAAAACACCCGTTGAGTATAAACCACCTCTGCGCACTTCTTCCGGAGGTTGGGCCAGAAGCGATACTGAAAAACATAAAATAATTGTTGAGCATTTAAAATCCATATTTACCCCAAACACATTTACTGGTGTTGTTGATTTGCCGAGTGTAGTTGCTCTACCCTGCGACCCATAAAATTTAAGACGCGTGACGTTCAGAAACTCAAACCGAAGAAAGCTCTAGGTATTGGTGGAATTAGTAACAATATGCTGATAAATTTACCTCATATTGCAATTAGAATCCTGTTATTTATTTTTAACGCCATTTTACGACTGGAGTACTGTCCATACAGCTGGAAGCTGGCGAAGGTCAAAATGATTCCAAAGCCGGGCAAAGATCTTACTAAAGCTGAGTCATACAGGCCAATAAGTCTGCTATCAACAATGCCAAAACTTTTCGAAAAACTGCTCATGAAAAAATTGCCCCCTGTTCTAAGAGGTGGATGCATCCCAGACCGTCAATTTGGTTTTAGAAGTCAGCATAGCACCATTGAACAAACTCATAGATTGGTTCAATTTATAAGAAGAACATTTAAAGAAAAAAAGTATTGTTCTGCCCTGTTTATTGACGTTTCTCAGCCATTTGATAAAGTTTGGCATGAAGGCCTTATTTTAAAATTAAAATCATATTTACTAATAAATTTACTGAATCTATTAGAAAGCTACATAGCTAACCGAAAGTTTACGGTTGTGGAAGGAGAATTAATGAGTGTGCCCGAAACTATATCATCCGGTGTGCCACAGTGAAGCATACTGGGGCCAGTTTTGTATTTGATTTATACTTGTGATATGCCTTTGAGCAGCAATATCCATACATCTACCTTTGCCGATGATACAGCCTACCTTAGTATGCACGAGAACCATCACGAGGCTTCCCGATATCTACAAGAACATATTACACAATTGGAAATCTGGTTGAACTTATGGAGAATTAAAGTAAATGAACAAAAGTGTGTCCATATAACGTTTACCCTAAGAAGAGATACTTGTTCCCCTATTCGAATCAACAATCAAAATATTCCTGTACATTCCCAAATGAAATACCTTGGTATACACTTTGATCGAACGCTTACATGGAAACATCATATCGACTTTAAGCTAACTCAGATGAAACTTAAGTTATCTCAAATACATTGGTTGATTGGCAGAAATTCGACACTTGAGCTGGACTGCAAACTTTTAAAATAGAAGCCACTTTTTAAGCCAATATGGTGTTACGGTATCCAGTCATGGCGCACTGCTTCAGCTTCCAATTCAGAGAGAATTCAACGAAGACAAATCAAAATTTTAAGGTTAATAACATATGCTCCATGGTACATTTAGAATTCAAATTTACATAGTATATACATATTTAAAAATGCCACTAGTGACTAAAGAAATTGCAAGATACGCAGCAAATACTTAACAAAACTTGAGTCACATCCTAATCCGCTTGCTCGTAGTATTTTTAACTTTCCTGGACACAGATGGGACTGCTTGAAAATACATTTATTTTTCCTTTTTGATTATCACTACTTATGTATTATTTATAACTATCACTAAGTTTATGTCCGACACTGGTCGGGCCTAATAATTATATTTTAGCTTTAAGATTTGATTACTTATTGTTAGTTCATATTTGAAGATACAATAAATAAATATATGTATTAAAAAGAACAAAAAAACGAAATAAATAATAAAGTTGAACTTAATAAATAAAAGGGAGAATCAATCTACAAATGCTTCCGTCAATAAAGTACTCATTGTGCCAACCTTCTCCGTCGCTGCGTTAATGTCAGTTGAAAAAGGCGAAGTTTAACGAATAACGGATTCCTTGTGCCCCGGCCGTTAGTCTGATCCATTTGTGACTACAGTAAAAAATGTTCATGCAATTAAAATTAAATAAAATCAGTATGAAAAGGAATTTTGTACATATACATACATCTAAAATAATTTATGAATGCCAACTAACTCTAACTTGGTCAACACTGGAAATATCGTTTTGGACTAACGAAGCAAAGCTGGAGCTGAACCCTTAATTGATTGAGGGCGTATATCTGGATTCAGTAACTTTTTGTGAAACCAATTTCGTAATATCTATTGATATATCTATTCTCTTGCAATAACGATAATGTTATTCTTTAATTTCTTTTCTACTATAGTGCACAGCTGTACTCACTATTTATCGTTGACCACACTATGAAATATTTGATAAAAACGTTTTAGTTTGTGGATGAAAGTGGAAAGCCGAATGGAAATGGGTAGTTTGTTTCAGTTAAATTCAGTTATTTTTGAATATCTCATTCTTATGAGAAAAATATGCGAACATATCTATGGCAAAAAGGAAAAAAATTGAATAAATGGAACCTCCGCAAATCTGTATAAGTACCTCTGGTAAATATCTCAATTAATTTCTGTGGGTTTTCAGGAAGTTGCAGCACTATGACTTGCAACTTATCTTTTTTAGACCTCTAATCTGATTTGGAATAATTCAGTTTAATTTACGTTATACTTTGGCATATTTCAACTTAAATGTATTACTTATACCGTGAAGAAAAATTTTTGCTTAAAAAAATGCAGCTTCAGAAGAGAATTTAAAAAATTTTCACAGCAAACATCGGCACGGGGCGTAGTGATCCCATAAATACATCTGCATCTCTGCATACAAAATGTCAAATTAAGCGAATATTGTTAAAATATGTTTCCGCGATGTGAATATTGTTTTAAAAATTACTGAATCCAGGTAATGCAGTAGTTAATTTACATAGGAAGTCACAGATCAAAATATGCTCCTTGCACTCTTTTACAGTTTTTTTTTCTTCTTTTGAATTTATTTTGCTAAGTTCTGTTGGGAAAATAAATTTTTATGGTTTTTCTTATACTGTCATAGAAAATTATGATTTAAAATAACTCAAAAGACACGTTTTATATCCTCAAATATAATATAAATTTAGTGAAAAGAAATTAATCGTCCATATCAAGAGCTGACTTGAACCTAGATTGGCTGCCAGATATTTTCAATTAAAGAGAAGAAAGCTCGACAGCAACTACACTCAAAAGTAGGAGCTGGTAGGTGATGAACCCACTCACTTAAACAAAACCTAAGTATCCCCGAAGAACTGTGCTTAGAAAACTGTCCCCATATTCACAAAAAAAATGTATTTTAAATCTATTTTAAGAAAATTTTGTATTGAAAATTTTAAATAAATTTTAAGTTTTATAAATATGGAGTTGAGTATATAGGTGTATGTATGAATATATAAATATTTTTTTAACGACTGTTGCTTTTATCGCTCCATTCACTGAAATAAGTACTTGTTCATTTATATTAGTCGACACATGGATGAAAAAACGTATTTATTCTGTATTCCACGCGTGCCTTGAAATCCTTGAAGCTTTCCAATTTACAAGTTCTACTTTATGACCACAGTATGCATATGACGGTAAAACATTCGGATTATTTAGAAAATTTGTATCATAATGTTAATAATAATTGTAAGCAAGCTATAATTGACTTTTATATTTGATTAAGGTTTGTTATAACTTTTTTCATGTCATTAGAATTCCGAAAGACTGATGCTTTTCTTTCCGACGCCATGTTTGAAACTTTTACACTAACATCAAATATACTCCACACATACATTTTACTGACCTGCTAGATACTGCTGGCGATAAGCGCCACAGGCGGTTACTCAATGATCGAAATGTTGGTCCCTCAACTACGAGTGATGGTAATGTAAGCAAAAACTTTCTTGGATGAATTCTTATCTCAAATGAATAATTTTTTTGTTTAAATTTATTTAATTGAATATATTTGCAGATTTGTGATACGAGTGCAGACTTAATAAATTGCAGTGATAACCGGCAATTGCTTATATACACAAACATCTTTTATTGAATGGCAATATTAAGTGTGTTAAAATAAATTTGATAAAAAAATTTTATGAAATTTGACGAACGAACTAAAAAAAATTAAAACAATCCAAAGGCTGAATAAAATTTTTAATTCTCTGGTAAAATAAATTATTGAATTTTGTATGTGTGAAAATGTGAATATAAAAGTTATTGAAATTGTGCACTGTGGACCCTTTGGCAAAATAAATGGTCAAATTCAAAAATACTGCTTGGTTTTGTCTGTAATTAATTTTATACTATACTAATAAAAGATTAATTCGGCTTTTCAAATTTTTTATATACTTTTAAACTTTAGTATGTATTGCTTAAATCTTGAAACGTTTTAGGAATTTGAGCAAAACAATTCGTGTTTTAGTTAAGAAGGCGCCCATTGTGCACTAACAGTTGATAAATATTTTTCTTTTTGCATTAAGCTAAAGAAAATACAAGTTCAATTTAATAAATAATTTTAGACCTTGCTCAAGTTTTTATTTTCTATGGGAGAGATGAGAAATCAATATACATATGTACGTATAATATCGGTTTCGATGCCAATTTAGCGCGCTTCGCGCTAGATTGCGCGCCTTTTTAACGCGCTTTTTTTTCCTGTTAGCGTTTAATAAAAAACTCGCTAAATTAGCGCGTTTTGAATAAAGTAAATAACATCATTTCAGTTCAATATATTTCTACTTTTTGTATAAATTTCACAATTTTCTAGTATCGAAAACTCAGACAAATTTTTGATTAGTAATTCGGCTGTCGCAAATAAAAGTCTCCTGATTGTGGTTAAACGCATATTAATACTGTAATTGGCAAAATTATGAAATTTCACAACTAATACTAATTTAATGATCAAAATGATTTATATACATAACTTATTAAGCATCTGTTATAGCTAAAGTACAAAAAGCATATTAATCGCGAAACTATTCAACATTAATTCGTCAATTGGTTTGCTGCAGACAAAATGTATTTTGAATATACTGCTCCACAAAATCAATAACCAACCGACGAATTGGCGTTACAAAGTTTGACAAATAAAATTAAAATAAAAGCCAAGAATTTCGATTATTTGGAAGGCGACTCTGCTTCTGTATTAAATGTTTTTAATTATTTAGGATTTAATTTCGAAGAAGCAATATTGTAAAATCTGATAGAGTTACTTAAAAATATTAATTTTATATACTATCGCCCAAAATCAACGCGTTTTGGCTATAATGCTAGCAACACAATTGGGACGAACGACGAATTCTTCGGTGCTAACTTTCGTCATAAAAAAAACACATTTGTGCATATGACGAACGACGAAAAACCAAAATTTAGAGAAAATTCTCTCCTTCTCTCTCTGTTTTTGTACACACAACAACCAACTTTATCAAATATGAGAGAAGAATTCGGTGAGTAAATTCGTCGTTATTGTGCTTCACACGACGAATTTACGCAGCGAATGCTTATCGACGAATTCGTCGACATGGACGAAATTCGCCGTTCGTCAAAATTGTGTTCCTACCATAATTTGTGGGTTACAAATAGGTGGCATCGCTGTAATCTTTGTATACAACTCTCTTTCTCTCTCAGTATAAATCCAAAACTTGAGCAATTAAACTTGACCTCTCCGAACCAGGTTGTAATTCAAGCAGTCGAAATTGATTCCAATGGAAATTGAACTTTTTGATTTACATTAGAATAAAAAACATCGAGCTATAAGCGACAAAAAGATCTGAGTGCCGAAAACTAACTGCCTGGCTCACGATGTCGACAAGAAATTTTCGTTCGCTTATTTATATTGAAAACAAAAACAAAATAAGAACATTTGTTTTTGTTTTCAATATAAGTAAGCGAACAAAAATTTCTTGTCGACATCGTGAGCCAGGCAGTATAGGTTATGAAACCTTCAGACATTATTATTTGATTTTAATCGATCGATTTAAGAAGAGAATATTGTTTTTTCTGTATTTTTGAATTAAACGGTTCGATATTAATATCATTGCATGTGAATGCGTTTTCGCGTGTTTGGTTGTGAAAATGAAGCTACATATGTATGCATGTACATACATACATACATATGTATATGTGATGTAACGAATGTCAAATTTTGATATTCGCGAATACGAATATTTGAAACGATATTCGCGGATACGTATGTATATTATATATGAAATTCATAGCCATCAAAATGGGGTGTTTTTTGCGCCTGCAAATTGAAATATAAGAATTTTTTTGGAAAAAGAACTTTATACTCTTGTTGGCGTTCTTTGGAGTTAATAAAAACTACCCAAAATTTTAATGATCGTCAGCATAAATTTTTTCCAAAAATTTTATGAAAATTTATTTTTAGCCTTTTATTTAAATTTAGAGGAAATGCATTTATTTATTTAATTTTTTTGAAAAAATATTTGTATTCGTATTCGCCTTAATTTAGCGAATTCGTGCATCACTAATATGTATGTATGTATATATGTATGTAAGTGTATTCATTCCAGGTGATAAATATATATATAGTAAATATTTGGATCAATTATATGTAAATTTTTATATGTGCACAAACATAGAATAAGACACGAAACTTATTTTATAGTTCATAAAAAATTTTGAGTATACACGTATATGTACATATATGTATATATATATATATATATATATATATATATATATATATATATATATATATATATATATACATATATCTACATATATATATATATATATATATATATATATATATATATATATATATATATACTAGGGATGTAACGAATACCAGTTTAGCGAATGCGAAAACGAATAAAGAATTTGAATTTTTGCGCAAGCGAATGCAAAGACTTGCAATACGGTAAAAAATCACATGAAACTAAATTTATTTAAAAATAAGAAGTTGTATTATATACTCGTACACAAATGTACTACAGGGTGGCCCAGAAAGACCGAAGTGGTGTAAATTCCTTATAACTTTTTATTTAAGACATATTTTTTTAATTTTTTGTTTTTTAAATACAGTAAATTTATAGGGAATATTTTTAGATTAGTTGTTAAAAATGATATCCCGCAAGTGGAGGCCATTTTCTGCTTCGCACAAATGATCTCTTTTCAACACATTTTCCATGACCTTTCGCAAAACTTCCGGTGTTATGTTGTTAATTTCGTCTGGAATATTGGTTTTTAATTCCTCAATAGTCCTAGGCTTATTAACATAAACTTTCCCTTTTAAATAACTCCAAAGGAAACAGTCTGGAGCGGTTAAATCCGGGGAACGCGGAGGCCAATTAAAATTGCTTCTACGCGAATTTATTCTTTCCCCAAAGATGTCGCGTAAAATAGCCATTGTGGCCCTCGGAGTGTGCGCTGTGGCTCCATCCTGTTGGAACCATATTTGCGGATAGTATTCCACGGCTGGCCTTACAAAATTTTCCAATATGGCCCGATATCGATCACCATTGATGGAAATGGCGACATCTCTTTCATTTTCCAAAAAATATGGACCAATGATCCTTTCTGAAGAAACACCGCACCAAACAGTACACTTAACTGGGTGTAATTGTCGTTGATGAAGTACTCTCGGGTTTTCCTTAGCCCATATCCTAAAGTTTTGCTTGTTAACAAACCCATTTAATTGGAAATGGGCTTCGTCACTCATAAATAAGTTATGAATAATGGAAATGGAAAGAGCACATTTGTGCGAAGCAGAAAATGGCCACCACTTGCGGGATACAATTTTTAATAACTAATCTAAAAATATTCCCTATAAATTTACTGTATTTAAAAAACAAAAAATATGTCTTAAATAAAAAGTTATAAGGAATTCACACCACTTCGGTCTTTCTGGGCCACCCTGTACATATAGCACTTGCTGCCAAAATACATATTAAGAAGAATTGGCATGATATCATGAACAATTTTTGGCGAAGTATTACTTTGTTTATCTGGGGAAAAACAAATGGAATATATCTTCAACATACTCGTATTAAGTGGCACTTGTTTCGCATAGAATTTACAACAAACAGCGGCTAGTTAAAATTGTTTGTATTTAAAATTTTCTGTACGAAGTAATGAATGGTGCTCAATATTTTTCAAAAGTTTGAACAGACTAGTATTAAGTCTTTTTTTCAAAAACTGATAAATATTTCCACACAGCTGGATTTCGGTTTAGTATTCGCTTGAAATATTCGCATACATTTTAGCGAATGCAAATAGCAAAAGTAAGCGAATAATTTGCGAATGCGAACATTCGTTACTTCCCTAATATATATATATATATATATGTAACTGTCCCGAAACGTTTGCAACTTTTAATAATTTCAGTAATGCTTTTCGCGACATTCAATGTGTTTTATGTTACAAAAATTTTAAGGAAAAAAAATGGATATGTATTAAAAAGACATATTGATTTTTTTGGAGCAGCTTCACTAAACTGCACTTAATATCAAAATTTAAAAGAGCAATAACTCGGGAAATATGGGTCGTAGCCAATTTTTCGGTTTAATTTTTTCTTCTTATTTTTTAATTTTCTATCAAATAAGTTGTTTAAAAATTAATTTTAGGAAATTTTTCATAGTTTCCTATGAAAAGTTCACAGCCCCGGAACTCGTAAAATATGGGTCGAACCCAACTTTTTTGTTTAATGTTAATTCCTTATTTTTTAATTTTATATCACAAAGGCTCCTTTTTATTTGTTTTGAGCAGCTTTACTAAACTGCATTTTTTCAAAATATTGATTTTTTTCTATGTACTTCAGAGACGAATGAGACAAATTTTCTCACACATACAACTACAGTTATATTTTTGACATTACTGCTTTAAAACGTGTTAGCTTATGAGTATCTTCTGAATACCCCAATTAAATAAAATAATATAGAACATTTCTAAAATATTTTCATATAACATACATAGATTTTTGTAGTAGTTCAAGGTGTATTAAATTTTTTAATATTTTTTTTTTGAACAATCGTAAAATTATAAAAATTAATTACATGAGCAGCCCACAGTATATATGAATACAAGTATGTATATTAGAGTGGCCGTTAATTGTATGGAGACTTTTTGTTTTTGATTTCTACTACTCTCACCCACCAAATCAGTTCAGTTTTATGTAAAAAAAATACAAAAAAATTTCATACCGATAAGTTGCGTTTTAGGGGGTGACCGGCCCTCAAAGATGGCCTTCAAACAAATTTTTCAATGTACTTTTTACATGTGACTATCTTTTTAAAAAGTAATTTTACAAGAATATGACATATGGCAATATTTTAGCTCTTCAAGTCAACAACATTAGTCTCAAAGAAAGTTTTTTGCTAAAATTAATATTTTAGACAATAATGAGTTAAATAAGCAACAAAATACCAACAATTTTATGTAACAAAATTATATTTAAATGGAAATTTTTTAGCTTATAAATATTAAATTGTTTCATACATACACACCCCCATATTCATAAAATTTAAAATGAATTTGAAATTTATTTTATTTAAAATTTTTTATAAAAATTTTTTCTAAAATGAATTTCAAATTCGTTTTATTTTTTTATAAATATGGGGACTGTATATATAGTCAAAATAAAACTAAAAAAATTAAAAAAAAATTACTTAGTTTGTCAAGATCTGTATATGTCCATATACATATGAGTCATTCTACGTTAAGAGGCAATATTGACGGCTACATAAAAAAATCATATACAACTTGAAAATTTTGCGAAATATCAAACATATTTAATAATACATCAAATCAAGTATACTTTTTTAACAAATAAATTGCAATGCCTAAATTAGCTTAGTTTAGTCATAACTTCATGTTTACTAAAAAAAAGTATCTACCCTGGCCTGTCCCTTTACTATTCTGTAAGTCTTTGAAATTTTACACAATACTACTCCATTAAACATCTAAGAGTTGTTGGTTATATAAAGTAGTGTAAATACGCAGTTTTTGTCGCTCGTATTTTAAATCTCCTACCCAGCCCATTTTCGTTTGTTTAAATAAGCCGACAAAATGCGTTGACGCTGCAATCTTTAATACCAGGCCATTTGTTTCGAACTGAATTTAACAATAAACATCGCTCGAGCCACTAGCGAGCTGTCATTGGGCCGATAAGTCGACCACGCTAGTCGTCTCGCTCGAACGTTTCAGTGATTGATGTATCTCCCATGGTTAGTTTTATTTACTTGTTATTTATCGTTTAAGTTTGTTTGTAATATTAATTTATTTTAACTTCAGCCTAGTTTACCGTGTTAGTTAGTTTTTTTCATTACAGTGCATATTTTTTATGATTATGTTAGTTTTTTAACTACCCTGCCGTATCTCCCCTGCTTCATCAGATGCCATAGTAGAGATAAAGGGTAGATAAAGAAGTGAGATATTACTTCTTTCTTAGTAGTTCACGTATATTATTTATACACCTCGCCTTAATGTTGATAGTGTACATAGGACTGAAAGTGAACCTGTCGATGAACCACTAATAAATTATGGAAAATTAAATCAGGCAGTTTCCGAGAAGGCATGCCAGTTTGTAAACGAACAGCCAGCAACATACAAGCCGCCAATTTAAAAATGTAAGGACAGAGGATTTTTTATGCTTTTGACGAAAGTGGTAATGTCTTTGAAGAGGCGAGAACTCAATCGATATATTTTATAATGTTTCTTTTTATAAGTAAAAGTTTTTATTTAAGTTTAAAGTTTTGATCAGAGCATTGATGCTCTATATGTTTATGTCACATCACGTTGCAAAATATGTACAATTAAATAATTTACTTTTTTATGTTATTTTAGAAAAAAGATGTTATGTTATTTTTGTAAGCAGATACTAAGGGCCTAATTTTGTAAAACGCAACGCTTGGCGTTGATAAATTTTGTATGTATTTTGTTCTTTTAATTGAAATTTTTTCCATATAAAATTTGACAACGCTTAAACATGCATACAAAACACATGATTAAATACTATTATCTTGGAAAAAAGTATTATTTTAAGTATTTTTAACATGCCGCCCTTCCTAATATCCAATGACCTCTTAACGTAGAATGACCCATATACATATGTATGTATGTACATGTATCTATCTTTAGGCTATTTTTGGTGTTTCTTTTTTAGGCGATGTAAATAAAACAAATTATTTATGCTCTTAAGCCTGATACTCTGTTCGAAGTTGTGAAAAACCTTCGTTATTTCACGTGAAAAATTTGACATGTACTTAGTGTAGGCCAACTCGCGGTTTTTTTCTAATTTCTCGCTTTGATTGCTTGAAAGTATGCAACATTGTTAAAATTCCGTGCGAAAAAAGTACTGCTCATACTGTTTCGCAGCTAAACTAAAATGATGCCAGACTAATTTTGCATGGAAAGACATGATTTTACGTGTTTTTCACAACAAGATTAGAGTATTACTTCTGCAAATTTATTTCGCAAATATTTCATACCAAACACTTTTAGATGTAGTTTGACAGCATTTCGCACGAAGTTGTGAACAGAGTACCAAGCTTTATGTAAAAACGATTGTTAAAGTTAAAGCATCCCTGTCAGAAATTTGGCTAACTATAAACTAACTTTAAGCTAACTATTTCCGAAGTAGTACTGACTACGCTTGAATTACTTAGCAATGTTATGAACTGACTACTCTTACTCTGCATTACTTTCAGCCAACTTAAAGTTGATTTTTTTAAACCAACTTGCAGACAGTAAATTAAAAAAAAATTTATGGGGTTCGAACATGTATCATCACAATTTGTGTACTCAAAGCGCTACCACTTAGCTAAGCTATCATCTAAAATAACAACAGCATAATGTTAACATAAAACTGAAATGAGTTTCAAAGTAGCTTAGAATAAGTTTGTTGGCTCTCATCAAATTCGACTACGTACTCAACTTAAGAATTAATTTTGGTTTGTTCTGGATGACATTGCAGTTAGCTTTTAGTCAGTCTAAGAAAAGTTAACTATTTTTGTAGTTAACTACACATTCTCCGATAGGGATGCTTTAAAACCAGTTTTGCCATACAAAATTCGTTTGTTAAACCAACTTTAAATTTACCATTCGATTTTGCATAAGGGTATTAATCTTTATCTCAACGATTCGTCGATATGGTTTGCCGACTTTATCAGGAGATGATTTTTTATTAAATTCTGTTGAAGAAATTTTTCCCATTAATATGCATTCAAATATGTACATATCTATGTATTAGTGATGTAACGAATGTCAATTTTTGATATTCACGAATACGAATATTTCAGATATTCGCCAATACGAATACGAATAGTATATGCAATATGACATATAAAAAAAGGGACATCACACTCTTGTTGGCGTACTTTAAAGTTAATGGAAAGTACCAAAAATTTTAATGATCGTCATTGAATAATATTTGAAAATGATACAAAGCACAAATTTTTATAAAAAAATTAATGTATTTGTACAAACTAGGATTTTTAGTCATTTATTTAAATTTCGTTTAGGATTTATGCATTTATTTATTTAATTTCTTTGGAAAAATATTCGTATTCGTCTGAATTTGGTTTTCCTGATGCAGACGGTTTCATATACAAATCTGTGATGACTTTATTTTCATTCCTGATGATAAGCATGTACGGTATTTGTTGTTCTGATTCTTTTTCGATCGCAAACTGTAATTTATTGTGATAATCATTGGTTGTATCTAATATAATAGTTTCGTCCTCTTTATGAATAACTGCAATTAGGTCGTCTAGAGACTTCGATATAAATTTTTTTCTCTCTCAGCTTGGTTATTACATTGTCAAGTAGTGCATCTAACACTATATCTGCAGCAATTGGGAATAATGGATTTCCCATTGGCATACCATATGTTTGATGGTAAAATTTTTCATTATACGTGAAATAATTGTTGTCAGTTAAGCAGAATTTCAGGAGCTTGAGAAAGCGTTGCTTTGGTATAGTTGTCTGTTCTCTCAGAAGTTCCTATTTGTCAAGTATATTATTTATAGCTAGCTGTGTTGGTATATTTGTGAAGAGTGATACAAAGTCAAATGAAACTATAATGTCGTTTTCGTCCAAAGATATTTTATTTAATTTGTCTTTCAATTCGAAGGAATTTTTCGAAGTCATAACCGATTTTTGATACTTCGTCATGTTATTGTTTTTGTAAAGGTCGTTCACAATATTATTATTAATTTTCTGCAATTTAGTTGTTGGGTCCATGTTTATTATACCCTTTACCCAAAAATGGTAAAAAGGTATATATAGGTTTGTCATTCCGTTTGTAATTTCTACAATATTAATAAGCGACACATAAAGTATATATATTCTGGATCCTTATGCATAGGGAAGGCGAACAAGCGATGTCCGTCTGTCCGTCTGTCTGTACGTGAAATCGGTTTTCCCAAGCTCCCAGAACAGCTAGAGACTTCGTTCTTGGACTGTTGTGTCAGAAATTTTCCGAAAAATTTTGCTATTTTGCTAATTTTGATCAGCAAAATCGGGCAGACCGTTTCAGAGCTGGAAAACTCAAACTCAATATTCCCATAGAAAATAACTACCGAAAACAAGTTTTTATTACTTTTTTATTAAATTAACTTATTTTATACTTCGGTATGAATAAAATTGGTATTTATAATTAAAACAAAAATTTTAAAATTTAACAAAATAAAAAAACGTTTCCAGGGTTGGAAAACTTTAACTTTTTTCCTAATAATTAAACATATTTCATGTTTTAGGAAGAAGGCTATTTTCTCTAGAACGGTAAAAGCTACGGGTCTGAAATTTGGACAGTGTATGTAGAACTTTGGTCGCTACAACAACAAATATATAAAAGTTAAATATTAAAGGGTGGTCCAAAACGAGTGACGAAAACTTTTAAAATCCCATGTAATATACAATACAATTGTATGTATGTATGTACATATGTATATTGACACTTGAAATTTGTAAAATTAGTGTATTTTTATATAGGCTACAACAATTAACACTAAAATTTAAAAAATTTAAATTAAAGGGTGGTCCATCAGTTAATGAAATTTTGACTATGTAATTTTGACAACTTGCTATATCTTGGAAACCGTAAGAGTTAAACTCTTGAAATTTTCAAAAACGGTCAATCTAAAAAATCCGAAAATTATAAAATCGCCAAAAATTTAAAAAAATCGCCAAAACGAAAAAAATCGCCAAAATGAAAAAGACGCTAAAAATTAAAAAAAACGCCAAAAACCGAAAAAAAATTGCCAAATCCACAATGACAAAAAAACGCCAAAAACCGCAAAAATTGCCAAAACAAAAAAATCTTATATGAACAAAAATCGCCTAAATGAAAAAAAAATCACCAAAATCAAAAAAATCGCCAAAACGGAAATAAATCGTCAAAATTATAAAAAAACGCCAAAAACCGAAAAAAATCGCCAAAACGAGAAAAAAGTGTCAAAACTAAAAAAATTGTCAAAAAGAAATACAAACGCCAAAAACCGAAAAAATCGCCAGAACAAAAATTGCCTGTATGAAAAAAATCGCCAAAAAATATAAAACTCCTCTAAATGAAAAAAAAATTGTCAAAATCAAAAAAATTGCCAGAAGGAAAAAAAGTAGCCAAAAAAAACGCCTAAAACCGAAAAAAGTCGCCAAAACGAGAAAAAAGTGTCAAAACTAAAAAAAATGCCACAAAAAAAAAAAAAAGAATTATATATATGTATATAAAAAATAAAAAAATCGCCTAAATGAAAAAAATCGTCAAAATCAAAAAAATTGCCAAATGGAAAAAAGTCGCCAAAAATAAAAAAACGCCAAAAACCGAAAAAAATCGCCAAAACCAAAAAAAAAATTGCCTATATGAAAAAAAATCGACAAAACTAAAAAAATCAGCAAAATAAAATAAATCGCCAAAATTTAAAAAGCACCAAATTAAACATAGTGCCAAAAATCTCAAAAATTGCACTAGAGAAAAAAAGTATGCATTTTTTCACAAAATTAATATGTACCTACATATCTCTGTACTTATGTATGTATCTCTGTACTACATAAACGCACTTTGGTAAAGGGTATATAAGATTCGGCACAGCCGAATATAGCACTCTTACTTGTTATTTTATATGTGGTTCGGTTCTCCAGTAAAGTCTTCATTTTTTATTTATAGTCCTTTCTGTACATAGCTAACGTTTTGTTGCCCTTGTCTGCTGAAGTAACCATCACTGCAGCCTTGTGTTGATTGATGGTCCATTTCGTGTTTTCGTATATACCTAAAATATATTTCTCCCTCGGATTTTTTCTCTGGTTTCTCTTGTAATATGTAATTATATTCGCTATGGTAGCTCTCTTTATGTCTTTTTCAGTCTCATCTTTTATTGACTGAACCCATTGTTCCATATCGGCTATGGTAGGAGTTGATAAAAAAAATTTGACTTTGCTATAGGTAATGCATTCATTTTGTCTTCATTTCAAATTGTATGTCCGTGAAATTGACGAACCAGTCTTCGTTGTATGTGATATTAAATTCCTTAATTTTGTCGTATGTGTCAATTTTGTCTTTGATTTGATATTTTTGTATATAAGCCATTGTCCTTTTACAAACTTTATATGTTCAATTTCGTTCAGTGTATGTTTAATTCTATATCCTTTTTGATAAATTGATTTTCTTATTGTTGTTGCATATATGTAAGTCTCTCGAATCTCAATATTAAGCACCTTCATATTTAAATTAGTCTATACTTTTTCCATTTCTCTTTGTGCTATATTCGATCTTAAGCGGCCCATACACTACAACAGCATGCATGCGCACTCAAGTGTTTGTGCCGTCGGTTGGGTCGTGTACGGGCATTTTGTGTGAATGTACGTTTTGCTGTAGTGATGTCAAATAGAGTTTGATATTTTGCTGATGGTACAAGCTTGCTGGTATTGTGACTGGAGAAATTGGCTCAGTTCAGTAAAGTTGTCAAGGTGTAAATATTCATTTAAAAATTATAATTTGTTTAAAAATAATTTGTTTCAATGAAAAATGGAATTTGAGCACTTTAGTTATACATAGCTGCTAATATTTGCAAAATATCAATGAAAATTTAAGCAAACAACTGTGCCACTATTCAGAACCAACCTTCTTTAATATTTTAAAAAAGTGAATATTGTACCAGCTTGCTGGTATGTTATGTGGGTCGAGCATGATTGCTTAATATCCCAGTAAAAAATGGGATCATCCAAAAAGTAATCTTGGAGCGCTCCTTTGCGAGTAATGGATTACTCCATAAAACTCCGGATCTCATAGGATTTTGAACACAGCATGTCCGCAGACACGAGTACTCCTTTTAAGCTCCTTATGTAGTACTCCCTTTGATCTTGAAAATGAGGACAGAGGGAGTAATCGTTTTTGTCTCCTAAACGAGCATAAAACGAGTAATCGTTTTTGTCTCCTAAAAGAGCATGAAGGGAGTAATCGTTTTTGTCTCCTAAAAGAGCATGAAGGGAGTAATCGTTTTTGTCTCCTAAAAGAGCATAAAGGGAGTAACATTCATATAAAATACAAATTAGATTATTTTTTTTGCAAAAACAAGAAAATATTCATTTATTTTTTAAAATTTTTTCAAAAATGTTATTTTTGTTCTTTTGTTGGATTCGACGAGGTCATCCATTACACATAATTTGCTTTAATGATCCGACTTCATTTGTGAGAATATCAACTTTGTTTTCCAGGTTTTTTATTGCTTCCTTAGCTTCATTGCTTGTTTTTGGAAAAATATAAATTAAAGAAAGAAAAGAAAAATATAATAAAATGAGTACTACAAGAACTATAATAAGGAGGCTCTATGTATTTACCTGTCACATTAATCGAAGCGCTGGTTATAGTTTCCGGCGTAAATATTGGCTGCGTTTGGAATATGTTCGCCTTGAAAGTCATGGTTCATGAATCTAATATGTGTAATAAAAATGGGATATGTTGTATAACAGACTTCTGTTGATTTTAATTTAATACTGATTTTATTTTAATAGTACATAAATACACTAAAATGTGCGAAAAAGCGAAAATGTTCGTATGTCATTTTACGGAAGGTTCAGTTTAATTGTTCTGAAAATATTGCTGCCATAATGACTTTGATGAGCTTTTATAAAGCGGTATTCCATTCACAAATATATCGATCAGTAATTCGGCATTTGCATTAAGTGGTAAGCATTGGCCGTGCATCATCAGTGCTTTTTCTAAACCACAATGAAAGTATTCACCAGGTGCCATATCAGTAATTTCTGGGCTCTCTGTGGAGCAGCATGGGTTTTCTGCATGCACTGCTTTCAACAACGTTTCTCTGCATAGTGGAACGTCCATACCTTCACTTTTTAAAATGTAAAGTAGTGAATTACAGCATTCGTTTGAAACGCGATTTTCAATTACCCAAGAAGCAAGCTTCTGATCAAAATGTTCACTGATATTGTTTGAATTGATATTATAATGAACATCAAAGTTGTTCGTTTGGCTATCTTCATTTGATAATTCATTGACTTTGTTAGGTGCTGATGCCTCTTGTTCACTTAAAGTGTCCCGATTACAATTTGAGAATTTTTCAATTTCCTTTTCGACTAGTCGTCTTAAATGACGCTTAGAAACTAAATTTTGACACATATTTTAACAATTTGTTACTATACCCGTACCTTTTTGCTTTTTTTAATAACACGTCTTTCACTTTTTAATAACTAAGCTGACTAAATAGAAAAACCAAACGAAAATGTCAACAATTATGTCAAAGAAAAAAAACCAAAAACGAACTGATACATCCCTCATTGATCCATTTGGAGTAATAAGCGAGGCATAAAAAACAAAAAAGTTTCGATAGCTCGCTTATTACTCCAAATGGATGAACAAGTCATTACTCCTTTATTGCTCAATTATGGATTAATCCATATATTTTTTACTGGGTAGCTTGATTGCGCGTGCATGCTGTTGTAGTGTATGGGCCGCTTTAGTAACCTGTATAGTTGATTTGTTGTGTTTTTTATATGTGTGTGGAAATTATTGCTGGGTTTCTGCATTTTTGTGAATAAACAGCTCTTTCAGTTGACCTTGCTAGTTTAGTTATTTCACTGTACTATTGTTTGAGTAAATAATAGCTTGTTTCTTCATTGAATCCGCGTTACATGTATTGAAAAAAGTTCTTCATGTTGTTGTTCCGAATTTAATAAATAAGCTCTTACCCCCTTATGCAAATACGAATAGTAAATTTAAAGATAGTTTAGCAAACGAATTTTGTACGACAAAACCGGTTTTAAAGCATGCTTTAACTTTAACAATCGTTTTTGAATAAGAGCATTATTCTTTTTCGGCAGGCCCTCCGTTTTAATTATATTTAATGCACTTGTGACCAATTATAAAGTAATACTTATGCCCATTTCTTGACTTGTTAATCAAACTGTAATTATTTTTAAGGTCGAATTAAATACGAAATTGTGTTTTTGAGTGCATAATTAAATAATAATTAAATACACAACTTTGTGTAATTAATAAATATTTAAGTTTTACGAGCGCACCATATGTTTTTATACTCTTGTGTGTGTTTATTGAAAACACAGACATGACATAATTTGGTCGTATTAGGAAGAATTCCGTTTAATTTTCATAAATATATAACAAATACAATTCATAATTTCATATCATGGTATAAATAAACAGAAAAATGCATTCTGACGCTCCTTTGATTTCATAAAATTTGTTTTTATGAAATTTTATTTTCTACATTTTTAAAGTTAGATTACTTTTTTGTTTATGCTAAGCAACTGTTCTTTGCAAAGCTTTCCATAATATTTGAAAGTTTTTTAGTGCTTCCGTACTTCCAATGGAATTTAATAAGAACTTTAATTAATCACTGAAAACATGAAATCGTATTTAATTACAACCTAATTTTAAATAAAAATTTGATAATTATATATTGAATTATTAAGTCAAAAAAATGGGGGTTAGTTTGTCAAGATCTGTATATGTCCATATATATGTATGTACATTAGGGCGTCTCGAAAAAAAAAAGTTCGCCGTACACCACAGAATATAAAGTATTGTTGCAAGGCAGTTTTGAAAAAAAAATTTTTAATTTTTTTTGCCGAAAGTAGGGGTCGCCAAACCACATTTTTCGTTATATCTTCGACATTTATAGTCCTATCTCAAAGTGTGATATATCGATGTTTTCGTCTTGAGGAGGCCAATATTTTGATTTAATAGTCATTAACCTCAAATATCTCATTCTAGTATTTACCTACCAGATCTCAGTTTCTACCACCCTAATGTACCACCCTATTGTCAGAAAATTAAAGCCCGCAAAAAATCATTAAACTTTTGTTAAAGAAGTTTTTCGATAGTTCCAACAGAAGTGTTAAAAAATGCAATTTATGTTTTTTGCCGAATGTAGGGGTTACCTTTTTGAGTATTTTTGTCAGATTTTCTGTATTTACTGTCGGATCTCACAGTGCGATATATCGATGTTTTTGTCTCGAGGAGGCCAATGGTCATCTTTAATATTCATTGACCTCAATATAACCGTTCTAATAGTTAAGGCTGTTCTTATGAAATATTTCCATAATTCCGGTAGATCTATAAGAAAAAAATTCATGTTTTTTGTCGAGCCTAGGAAATGTGATTTTAAATTGATTTGAAATTGATTTTAAATTTTTCGTACAAAATTTTATACCCGGCAATCCATCTTTCGGTTAGACGTTAACGGGAGATTAAGTAAATTCGAGTTAGTTTAAATCCTCTAATAATGGAAGTAGTACCGTTATTACTCTCATAGTTTATTTATTTTTGTATTATCCATGAAATATCTGTTGGAATTATCAATATTTAATCGTGTCGTGTCAAGAATTAATTTAAATAAACTAAAAAATGTCTTTTACTATCAGTGAATTAAACAACACTAAATTACCAACTAAGGGTGATGTTATTAGTTTCTTTTTACATCTTCGGCATAACGCTGGTAGAATTCGAAAGCTGGGTGCTTTTAAACAAGAAGTTTTGAGAGGTATCATCATTTTGTGGCAGCGCGCAGGCATTCCAGTAATGTCGGTAAGTGGTGTTCGTAAAAGTTTGGATAAGCTTCTGAATGATTACTACAAAATGGTAAAATATAAATTCGAATACAATGTAAATGAGTGGAATAGATTGTTCTTAATTTCGCGTTGTAAGTGCGGTATTGAAAGAAATATTGCATGCAATTGCACAGCCTCTGATAAAATTCCAGACCACGCAAAAGAGTTTTTCATCGATCAGTGCGGTCCACGATTGTTGACTATAGATTATGTTGCTGATATGATGTCGACGAGTAGCAACGGTGAAGAAATGTCGAAGACTGTTGAATCATCTTATGGGTTGCGTGACGAATTTGTCAGCGTTGGGTATAATGTAGACAGTGAAGAAGAGCAGGAGTTTGAGGAAAATGTTAACGATGTATCACAGACTTTAAAAAAATTTGTAGTGGCTGACATTTCATTGCATAATTTTAGTTCAGCTTTGGATCGCAGCGACACATCAGTTCGATACGGTGCCTTACTTGCGACCATGTTAATTAAAGATTTAAAGTTGTCGATTACCGCAAAAGCAAATGAAGAGTTATCACAAGAAACTGCCGAAAGCATATGCCAGTTTTTTGATGGACTTGTCATCGACAAAAACAAAATATTTAGGGAACGTGTAAAATTCCGTAAGCAAGCAACAGTCGCAGCAAAATGTAACGATTTAATAACGTGCATTTCTTTCGATGGTAAAAAAGAGCCTACTTTGAAAAGAATAACGGAGGCAAATGTGACTCGGAATGTTGTTGTCAATGAAGAGCATATCACTATATTGAAAGAGCCACACTCCAAATTCATTGGCTATGCTACGCCCACTGACAGCACCGCTATGGAAATACAAAAAAGTATAGTAGATTTCTTAAGGAATGGAAACTTCAGTACGGATAACTTAGTAGCTATTAGCTGCGATGGAACTCCTACCAACACTGGTTACAAAAATGGAATCATTCCAAGAATGGAACGCCAGTTACAGAGGCCGTTGCAATGGTTCGTGTGCCTATTCCACTTCAATGAACTACCATTCAGTGCTTTATTGAGATCATTGCCGTGAAAAATATAGCCAACTTGGGTCATTTCAAAATATGATTAAATAAAATTGTTTTAATATACACAGATCTTTGAATTTTTATTGTATTGGTACAGATATTATGGTAAGTTCGAAAAGAGTGTATCACAATTTAAAAAAGAAGATACTAGGCAAAAACATCGATATATAATACTATAAAATCCGACTGTGAATACCGAATATATGATAACTGTTTAAAAAGTCAACCCCTACATTCGGCAAAAAACATAAATTATATTTTTTTAACACTTCTGTTGGAACTATCGAAAAACTTCTTTAACAAAAGTTTAATGATTTTTTGCGGGCTTTAATTTTCTGCTATTAGGGTGGTACATTAGGGTGGTAGAAAATGAGATCTGGTGGGTAAATACTAGAACGGGATACAAACTACCATTGACTATTAAAGCAAAACATTGGTCTCTTTGAGACAAAAACATCGATATATCACACTTTGAGATCCGACTGTAAATGCCGAAGATATAACGAAAAATGTATTTTGGCGACCCCTACTTTCGGCAAAAAAAATTAAAAAAAATTTTTTTGAAAATGTCTTACAACATTACTTCGTATTCGGTGGTGTACGGCGAACTTTTTTTTTCTTGCCTATATGGCGAGACGCTCTAATGTACATGTATCCATCTTCAGGCTATTTTTGGTCAGTGTTTCTTTTTAAGGCGATGTAAATAAAAAAAAAATTTAATTTTTATCTCATCATTTCGTCGATATAGTTTGTACACTTCATCAGGAGATGATTTTTTATTAAATTCTGTTGAAGAAATTTTTCCCATTCACATATCGTTAACTTAATACGAAAAGACCCCAACTCATAATTTTTCGAAATGGATATTTTGATAGACCATTACTAGATACACTTCCTCCAAAAAAAATCAGATGAATTCGGAAAAAATCTTTTTTTATTCAGTTTTTTTCCTCCTTCTGTAAACTATTAAACACATGAGCTGGGGCCTTTTCGTATTAAGTTAACGATATGTACATATGCATGTATGTATGTATGTACAAATTCTTTGAAAAATTATAAATGTTTACAGTGTAACACATAGTTCAACTTACGATTATAATTTTACATCACTTGTTATTAAAATGTCTGTGTAAAGTTGGACAACATGCACAAAAAAATATTACATTGAATATATGGGCTTGAGGGCCAACTTTGAGGGCCGGACGCACCCCCTAAAACACAACTTATCGGTATGAAATTTTTTTGAACTTATTTTTACATAAAAATGAACTGATTTGGGGGGTGAGAGTAGAAGAAATAAAAAATAAATAAAATAACGGCCACCCTAATGTATATATGTACGTGTACCAGACCTGGGTAAAATGCATTACTTTTGCATTAGCATTAAATTAAAATAAATTAAGTGAAGTGCAACTTTAACCCGCGCACGAAGGGTTCCGTACGGACACGAGATATGAAATTCAATACAAACTTTATCCTATATAAAATATAGTTTTGGGATTTTTTTTCGTTTTTGACGTTTTTTTAATTTTGGCTATTTTTTTAATTTTTGGCGATTTTTTCATACAGGCGATTTTTTTTGTTTTGGTGGTTTTTTCAGTTTTTAGAGTTTATTTTCATTTTGGCAATTATTTTAGTTTTGACACTTTTTTCTCGTTTTAGCGATTTTTTCGGTTTTTGGCGTTTTTTTAATTTTTTTCGTTTTGGAAATCTTTTTTTAATTTTGGCCTTTTCCGGTTTTTGGCCTTTTTCTTCATCATGGCGATTTTTTTTCATTTAGGCGCTTTTTTAGTTATGACACTTTTTTCTAATTTTGGCGATTTTTGTTCGGTTATTGGCGTTTTTGCAATTTGGCGATTTTTTTAATTTTGGTGATTTTTTTTTAATTTTGGCGATTTTTTTCATATGATTTTTTCATGATTTAGTGATTCTTTTCGATTTTTGGCGATTTTTTTTCACATTGACGATTTTTTCATTTGGACGATTTTTTCGAATTTTGCGACTTATTTTAGTGTTAGAAATTTTATTTTAATTTTGGCGATTTTTTTTCATTTTGCAAATTTTTTAAATTTTTGGCCATTTTTTTTGGTTTGGCGATTTTATAATTTTCGGTTTTTTAGTTTTACCGTTGTTGAAAGTTTCAAGAGTTTACCTCTTACGGTTTGCAAGACATAGCAAGTTTTCAAAATTACATAGTCAAAATTGCATTAACTGATGTACCACCCTTTAATTTAAACTATATTTTGCATTAAACTCAAATCTCTTCAAAGTAATGCATTAATATTGCATTGGCATTAAATTTGATATTTTTAATGCACTATTTTTTGCATTGAATTAAAATCTCTTCCAAGTACTGCATTAATATTGTATTAGGATTAAATTTCATATTTTTAATGCAGTAGTTTTTGCATTGAATTAAAATCACTTCAAGGTAATGCATTAATATTGCATTGACACTAAATCACACGTAAAAATGCACTAATTTTTCATTATCACTAATGAAGTAGTGCAATATGATTGCATTGTCACTTAAACATATTGTACATAATAAAATTAAATAAAGGGTGAACAAAACAAGTACATATTCAAAAAAAGTAAATCCCACATATGAACATGCATACATATGCATGTATAATTTTTTTTGAGCTGAGCAATGTAAAAAAAGAAAAATTGTATATGCACTACAACATTTCAGAACCACTAGGGAAAACATTAAGTAGTTTCACACCCCAACTATGCAATTTCAGATTTCATCTATAGCTTTTACGAAAAACCACAATTGACAAAATATTGGAACTTAATTTTTTGTTTATTTTATTATATATATAGTTATATTCTTAAAACTAGCGGTTTTATAAACGAAAAATACTATCGCTGGGAACAATTTTATCAAGTTTTTTCTTTTTCTTCAAAAATTATAAAAACGAAGTTAATTGATTTTTCGTCTAAAGGCCTTATTGGTCTTTACTTTGGCCCCTTTCACATTAGGCAACTTTACTTGCGCAAGTATAATTTTCATTTTTATTAATTTTCTTTTGAACTTGCTTCTATGTTCACATTCAGTTGTTTTGTTGAGCAAGTTTAATTTTCTTATGCTCGAGTTTTCTTAATTTGTTGACGTTTTGTGGCAGAATTGCCAAGTTGTGGCAGAATTGCCAAGTTCAAACAAGTCTGTACTCAAATCTCGGCAATTCTTTCCCCTTCAACCGACCTTTCCTCTCACACCCACAAACACAAGACTTGCGCAAGTAAAGTTGCCTAATGTGAAAGGGGCCTTTCTGTTGCTGTTCTATGCTGTGAAGTTCTGTTGCTACTTACTTTTTCTATATATATGTATTTTTTAAATTACTGAAATACTATGACAAACATTTGCTCAAATAAGCATACCCACTAAATACTAAAGAAAATCCTTTTGTTCAGATACTTGTTTATTAAGTTAACCAGCTTCCAATAATATTGGATGCCATGATATTGTCTAGTAGTGCTTTCCCGGCAGAAAAAGACAATCAGCACGATGTTGCTACGATTTTCTGCGGATACAACTAACATCAGTACAACATTCGTTTGTTTGGTTGGTATCTTTGTCGACAGCCATGCAGCACTACTATCCCTAAGATCACCTCGTCTATTCAAGTCGGGCAGTGCAAGAATTTGCTATATAGACTGTGTGGTCAGAGTAACCTCAACCTCATCTGGGTTCCAGAACATAACAATTTTTTAGGCAACGAACGGGCGGACGAGCTGGCTAGACCTGGCTCTGCTATGAATGCTTTCATTGCCGAATCGGTATCCATGCCATTTGGTGCTATTATAACCAGTATTTTCAAGCACTATCTGAAATTAGATGGCGCAATATAGTCACGTGCAAGGTTGATAAGAAGATGTGGCCTTGCTACAACGATACGCACTCAAAACAATTGACAAATAGAAACCGCAGGGTCATCTCGAGACTCGTTTCAGTCATGACGAGGCACCGGACGGTCGGCGGACATGCTACTAGGATAGGTCTGTCCTATAATGAGTTCTGCCGAAGTTGTCGAGAAGTAAGTAAAGAAGAAACAATCTTTCATTTTCTTTGCGAATGCCCAGCTTTGCATCTCTCGAGACACAAATTTTTAGGCAGTCATGTACTACATGATCTTTCAGATCTATCCGAGATTGGGTTGAAAGCCTTATCAGATATCTCAACGTGACGGGTTAGAACTAGTAAAGAAAAAGTGATGAGAAAGTCTGAGGGATTGCATCACTGCTGGTCACCCATAGAAATGTATTCACCTATGTATATTAATTTATTTATATAAGAAACCGATTGCAGTTCGGCACTAAAGTGGAACTGGCCAGCTACATATGAATTGCATCAATCAATCAATTGCTATGGTACCGATAGCCTAAAATATTCCGGTTTTGAAACAAATGGCTTCGTTGCGGCTTTTATCGGAAGGAGCTTATCAAATATCTACCGGTAACTATATAAGTCGTCCATATAGAAGCATAGTGATAATTTTAGGTAATGTGCTCAACGTTATGGATCGGTTCGTTTATCAATAGTGGGTTCGATTGGAAACGCACATCAATTATAAATGCGGATCTATTTCTAGCATACATAAGTACATACATATGCATATGATTTATTCTACAGTTAGTTGCAAGGAGTATTATAGTATACCATAAAATATGTTAAAATATTTCATTTATTATAGCAAACATTTAAAAAAATAAGTAAATTTACTTAAATTTTTACAAAAAAAAAATTAAAATACGCCAAAATGAAAACTGACAGGTGTTAGGTGCTTGGTTTATATCCAATAACAAAAAATAAAAAAATATAATAAAAAAAACATTGGTTTCTATGACACCTAAAACTGACATCAATTCCATGCGAAGATAAAAATATCAACATTGGTTTTCATGACACCAAAGCATTTTTTCGTATCGTTTTCAAAACCAATTCTGATAACATTGGTTTCTGTGACACCCCTGACAGATTGTTCTTATGCTCGAAAATACCTACCAGAAAAATAGTAATGTGTACTTCCCAGGTATTTCGATTTCATTGTAATTTGTCACACAGTGTAATATAATAATTGAACTTCAAAGTACCGTTTTGTTAATTGTTAAGCTTTTTAAGTTAATTTGAAAAAAGTATTAAAATATAGTATGAAAAAAAGTTAAAATTAAGAAATTGGTACAATTGTACTGAAAGAAGTAAAATTTTTCTTGAAGATTATCACAAATTGTAAATCTGATTTCTCATCCCTGATATGTACAGTGTTGTAGTGGTAAAGCATTGATAAGAACGCGGTATTGGTAAACTTTAAGTCATATTTTTGAGTTTACAGTACTGTGGTGGTACAAACATTTTGGAAGAGTCGTAATTTCGTATTTACAGTGTTGTGGTACATATTTTTTGGGCAAAGTCAAAATTTCTGCCTGGGTTATTTCATTTCGAGGCTTATTTATTACAGTAGTATTTTTCGATTGATCTTCAATTTCCAAAATTTCGCCCATCAAGGGGAGTGAGATAAAAATTTTGACCAAGTTCTTGTTTGGCACAATACCTATCACTGAAATTTGCTATGCATTATATAAATTTGTAACCGTAAGAGTGTCGTATAATTTCTAGATAATCTGCTAAGTCCACGTCACATATTTTTTTAAATTGTTTTAATTTAAAAAAAAAACTTCTGAAATAAAATTCAATAAACTCCTGTTTGTTTCAATAAAATTGTCAAACAAACAGGAAACAGAGGGAAATATTAAATTAATACGGAATCACGATTTTACCGGAAACTTCATAATACTTATATGTATTAGGTGTATTTTATTACTCTACATTGGGATCCTGCGGGATCCCAATTTGCACGAAAAGCGTTCTCGTACTTGAAAATTGGATAAATGAGGGTGGTTTTGTGAGAGTAATAATCTTCTTCTTGCACGAAACACAAAATCAAGCAGCTTTTTGAAAAATAAACAATTGCAATGAAAAACTACATTTGCCAAAAACACTAAATAAATGGAAAAATGTTTAAAAACTAGTGGTAAACAAAGTTTTATAAGTTATTATATGAAATTAAGATAAAAAACTATTTATATCCTTAAGTATGCTGAATCATGTAAATAAATACGTGCGTGTGTATGTAAATACATAAGTATCTGTTTAGTTATGTGTATTCGCATGGATATGCAATAAAGACCTGCAAAAGACGTCTTATAAGAACTTTTAAGACATGAGGGCAATTTCAAATGCTTTACTACAGTGAAATCTTCTGAAACAAACGCTAAGTAACGTGTTCGGCAATATATTTGTTTAACTTATTGCAGGTATAAGAGTAAAGAAGAAAATAGTTCGTGACTGAAGAATTTGTGGTGCTTGTGCTTTTTTCTCTCATTGGCGCGTATACTAACGTCATGGATGTACATACATACATACCTACATAATTTTTGTATGCTCTCTTATTTTTCTGCGCATATACAAACGCACGCATGCATTTACATGAGTTGTGTGCGCTTGTGTTAAAAAACCTCCCTTAAACACAAGCATAATAGCTTACCATCTAAATCTTACACACACACACCCAAACGTGCAATATGCAAAATAACAAGCATACATTTATAAACAGTACTTATTTGCATTGTTTGTTTAAACAAGACCTATTGGAGACATCGCTTGTTAACAGTCATATACACGTACAACAATACATCCATCGTGCTTCGTTTATACTGCGACAGCATTTATTATTGGCTTAGTATAATGCATGCCACGAGAGAACATTTAAAAACATGACGTATTATACATTTCAAGACTGCTTACGCAGGCCACTAATATGCAAGCATGCATTGACGTTTACTTTCGTGTTAAAATGTTGGGTCTTCGCCTTCCCGTCACTCTTGCCAGAACTTCTAGAGGTAAAATCGTCAAAAACTACAGATTTCTGTGAAAAAAATCGTCAAAATCGTCAACTCATTTTAGAAAATCGTCAAAAAATCGTCAAATCAAAAATATTAAATTTTTTTGTATTTTAATTGTTTTATTACAAAAATTATTACAATGATTCAAACTTATTAATTATGCTTCCAACAAATATACACATATACATTAATATACACATATGTATATAATCTAAACATGAAAACAATTAAAATTAAAAATAAAAGTTAAGAAAACTTAAAATGAAATCAGAATTCACATGCGTACATACATATGTATTTATTTTTAAAACAGATAATTTATAAAAAAAATAATTAGCATTTATGTTATAGAAACATTTTATGTATAAATATAAAAATTTAAATTTTTTAACAAATTTGAACTGATCTCAGTGTCATAGCAGTTTGACTTTGTCCTTTGTGTATAGGATGACTTCTAAAGAATCGTTTTGTAAACGATTACGAACTTTGGTTTTATTTAAATTCACCTAAATATTCTTTCAACATTTGCCGATAAATGAGGTAAAATCATTATATTGTGAATAAAATTTGTTAAAATTGGGAAAGCCAGACTTGAATCACATCTTTTCATTTCGGATGATTTTTTCAAAATTCTGTAAAGTTTGTTTCCTTTCCTTCAAAAATAGTTTTAAAATCTAAAAATTGCAATTCCCTATAATTTTCGTTTAAGAAATTTGGAAAAGTCTTTGCAATGTCCAGAATAGAGTTGGATTCGCCATTTAATATTAGGTTTGGATGAATTATGTTTAAAGATTTATATTGACTTTCAAAATCAAATCTTTTAAGTATCTGGTCACATAATTCAATGTAAAATTGTAGGTATACAATTATTCATTATTTCTTCTACATCGATTTCGCAAAGATTTGAATTTGAAAGAACTTCTGCAGCGTAAACACATATATGTATGTATATACATATGTACTTTTTTATTATTCTGGAAATTAAATTTAGAAAAATCGTCATTTCTGGACCTAAAATCGTCACTAGTGCATTTTGAGAGGTAAAAATCGTCAAAATGCAGAGAAATCATCAATTCTGGCAACAGTGCCTCCCGTACTTTTGTGCATTTTTGTGTATTATTGAGGGAAGTTATAGTTTCCTCTCATTTAACAGAACTTCACAAAAAAAATAAAGAAACACACATATTATCAGATGGTGAATGTCAAGAAAAAATTAGAGAATGGAAGTACCTTCTATATTTATATCATGTACAAAAGTGTGTTCACTCAGTGTATACTTCACTGTACACAAAGTATATACATATATAATATTATATAAACTTTACATTATAAAGTGTATGGAGGTCTTCAACAACTAAGGCCGGGCTTACATCTGTGACCCAAATGCCACAAAAGCGTAAAAAAGGCGTAACCAACTAATTACTAATGAAAAACTATTTGATTCAGACATGTATTTATTAAGTTAAACAGTTTCATACATAGTTAATAGATTAAATTATTAAATTAAATGATTGCAAACTGTTTAAATCAATAAATATATGTCTGAATCAAATAGTTTTTTATAAGTAATTAGTTGGTTACGTTTTTTTGGGCAAATGACACACAAGAAATGCCAGATGTAAACTCAGCCTAAGAAAATAAAAAAACAACATGTGCTTCGTTGGTGTAAAAATAAGGGATGAATGTCAAAAACAGATGAATACAACCAGACCTGGGGCAAATTACGGCAGTCGATACCGTTCGAAATTTTAAAATATTTCCATATAAACTCTATTGAAATATTTTGTAATTTAATTTAATTTACTATTTTTTGCACTAAAATAAAATCTCTTAAAAGTAATGGATTAATATTGCATTAGCAGCTAATGGCATGGCGAAAAATGCACTTATTTTGTATTGACATTAAGCTCATCATGAATTAATGCAATATTATTGCAATATCACATATTGTACACAGTAAAATTATATAAAACGTGATCATATTTTTTATCAGATTGCAATAAAAATAAAAAATTCAGTAAAGTTCATATTGAGGGCACCTGTATACGTGAAAGATCAGACCTTGGGTTTTCGTTTATTTTATTGTAAAGTTATATCTTAAAAAATTGTGATTTTATAAATGAAAAATACTACCGCTTGGAAGAGTTTAATCAAGTTTTGAATTCTCTTGAAAAATTTTTGTTAATAGAAAATTAGTGCAATATTAACTCTTTAATTTGAGGAGATTTTACTTTAGTGCCAAAAATAGTGCACTAAAAGTAACAATGCAATATTCATGAAGAAATGCATATGCATTGATTTGGTTTAGTGTGGGAAAATGCTTATATAACCTAATTAATTAATTTATTTATTTAGTCCCAGATCTGCATGCAACATAAATGAAATGTATTGATAGACAAAACCAAAGTGAATTTATTAATTGATAAATAATAATTAAATATAATTATTTTCAAATGTTTTGTAACACCTTTTTTAAGTAAAAATTTACTTAAACTTTTTCACATACGTTTTCAGTACACACAATTGTGTTTAAAAAAACCAAAACAAAACAAAATGGCGTACTAAAATTGTAAACAACTTTTGACATTCACGCATTAAAGCTACACGAGAAAAAAATTAATCAACTGAGTACTTGCATACATACATATACATATGTACTTTATATAAATTTACTTTGACTGTACATATCTAAATACACAGAAAAAAACACTCTTCATATAATAATAAAGACTGCAAAACAAGACAAGACCAATACAATTATTAAGAAATCAAAATTATTAAATAATATTATGCAATAAAAACAACAACATTGCCATTATCTAATCTTCCTAAATCAGTCATAATTAACAATGTTATGAAGGTATGCAGTACATGTACATATGTACGTGTGTATGAATGTGTGACTTAAGATAGGTTAAATAATTAATGTATAGTTTCCACAGTGCAAGCAAGCGACTTGTCTGGAAAATTTGTATTGGAATCACTCAAAAATTTGATTGCCTTTCATATATTTTTTCTAGACAAGTCGCTTGCTTGCATTGTAGAAACTATACATAAATCATGTACATAAGTACAGATCGCTCATTTACTTCAATAGCGGCATAACTCAAAAAATGGGTTTCTTGAGTTAATAATAAAGAAAGATTCGGAATTTCGTATTTTATCTTGTGTAAAAATTTCATACAAATGGCTTGTACCATCACCTCCTGAGAGAAGATTTTTTTTCATTTCTCCATTGAGTTGTATGCAAATTGAAAACTTAAAACGCGTTTTCTGCAAAACTGGTTTTTTTGAGTTGTGCTACTATTGAAGTAAATGAGCGATATGTTTGTATATATGTATATTGTAGAGGCTTTCGTTTTCTCAACAAGTGTTTATCATAATGAAATTTTTAAAAACAAAAAAAAATTATTTTAGTTGTACACTAAATTATTTTCTCATAAAAGTCCTGACCATTTATAAGACCTTTCAAGACATGAGAGATTTTTCAAAATCTTTACTACAGCGAAATATTCTAAAACAAACGCTAAACAACACTGTTGGCAAGTCATTTGTTTCAGTTGTTTGTCTTGCCACCAGTGTTGTTAAGCGTTACATTTTAGGCCATTTTAGGGTTACGTACACAAAAGGTGAAACAAGGAACCCTATTGTTTTCTCTACGCTGCCCGTCTGTCTGTCTGTCCGTCACACGCTATTTTCTCAGGAACTATAAAAGCTATGGACCTGAAGTTTGGACAGAGTATGTAGAACCTTGGCCGCTACAACAGCAAATACATGAGAATTAAAAATTAAAGGGTGTTCCAAAACGAGCAACGAAAAATGCTAAAATCTTATGTAATATACATACAATTGTATGTACATATGTATGTATATTGACACTAGAAATTTGCAAAAACTAGTGTATTTTTATATAGACTACAACAATTAACACAAAAATTTAAACAAATTTAAATTAAAGGGTGGTACATCAGTTAATGCAATTTTGACTATGTAATTTTGACAACTTGTTATATCTTGGAAACCTTAAGAGGTAAGAAACCGTAAATCTGAAAATTATCAAATCGCCAAACCAAAAAAAAATCGCAATAAATCGCCAAAAACGAAAAAAAAATTCCAAAATTAAAAAAAATATCTAATATTTTTTTAAATAATTTTATGATATTTACCGCAGTTGTAATTAGCCGATTTTAACGAAACTTACCACACTCCTTGAGCTGTAAATTATACACAATTCCCCATTAAAAAAATGGGCAGAATTACGCCCATTAAAATTTTATATTTTATTTTATGTGGTTCCACTCTATCGACTTTTACAAGACTTAACACGCACCCTGAACTCTGAAAAACACACAATCTTGCATTTAAAAAGTGGGCGGAGGCACGCTCATTAAAATTCAATTTTATATTACACGTACTTCTTCCTATCTTCGTCTTACAGATCTTTGCATTGATTGAAATCGATTGAAACTTCCAGGATTTTAAAAATTTCTTGGTTATCTTTGATTTAGATTTATTTGGGTATCGAATTTAAGCTCTCTTCTAGTGCACATTCTAGCTCTAATTGTTATGGCTGTTACCCCCACTCTCCGTCACTTTTTTGAACTCAATACTTTGTTGTGAGCAGCGCTCAATTATCATCGTTCAATTTTTAAGATGATAGTTTTAAGTTAAAGCTTCAGGTAAACGCTTCAGTACAATATTATTTTTTCTAGTTGGTTTCTCTTCCTTTCCTACTTGCGTATCAAATTTCAACTCTCTAGCGGAAATTTAATTATTTTATTTTTATGGGCTGGTGCTAATCATACGTATCAAGTTTCTTTGGAAACGGATAATAATATCTGCATAAATAGTATATGTATATAAATCTGCTGATCTGAAAAACATGAAATAAGAGGCTTAAATTTTATGGGCATGTTAACGCCCACTTTTTAAAGGAAAATATATAGCCTTTCATCATTTAAACATATATGCCAAAAATAATTTTTTTAGTTCTTAATTAAATGGGCTATGGCTATATTTTCCGGGTTTTCAGATTTTTTAGTTATTTTCTAGCTGAGACTTATTCGTTTATCAAATTGAGCGCAAATTAAAATTTTTTTCTTATGGGCATGGTGATGCCTACTTTTTCAATCTCAAGATTTTCTTCGGCCAGTAGTTATTTTTCCTTTAGAGTTTCGTTGGAAACGAATAGTAATAAATATATAAATACGTAGTATATTTAACCTGACCAGACAGCCTCCTTTAGGCGGGATTATACCGCTTTTCGTTAGTCGATCCCACTTCGGATTTATATCCCGCCTTATCCCGGTTTTTAGAGTTTTGAAATTTTTATTGTCTTGTTATGTTTTTATTAAAATGTCAGTCATCAAAATTCATTCCAAATATTTTTTTAAGTGTAGTTATTGCTTAACCCTGGATGGTTACTTTTCGTCGAATTGACGAGACTCATTTAGTATTTACTACATAAGATTTTAATGTGTGTTCTAATTATGATCTTTTTGTCAACAACGTCATTTGATAAGTAAAGCTTGCAGTGAGTGGCCGTATACTGTATACTTATTTTGTTTAAGTTGAAATTCACAGGTGTGTACTCGTCGAAACGTCGAAGACTTTTGCGTTGACAGTGTAATAAATCTGTTCTTTTATTTTGGCACTTTGTATAATTGTTTTATTAGTATTATTACAAAATATTTAGTTTCAAACAATTTATTATTTTTTATGTTAAATACAAATATTAAAATTGTTTTTAGAGTAAAAAATTATCTCTAAGAAATTACTTACAGACGCTGATAAAATAAGATTTTTGCAAAATTGTACCGACGACGATTTCAATTTCTTGGGTACTTCAGAGAAAGAAGATGACGTTAGCTATGAAGGAAGTCAGGAACACTGATTTAGAAGGAGAGCAGTCACCAGTCGCTAGAGATAACGCACCACTGTCGTCTGAGTTTTCCCATCTTTATCTTCCTTCAAATGAAGATGATATTCCCCTCAATGTGCTTCGCTCAAAAACGCTTTTGTAAATAGCTGCGTCATATGTACCCCCAATATAAATATAAATCTAAAAACTACCGACAGTACTTGAAAGATCTTCACGAATCTCTAATGGCTCCCTTTTTAAGAGGCAGACTTGAGATACCTACCTTGTAGCCCTCAATTAAGGAAAACATTCAAAATATATTACAAAATATATTACCTAATCCGCAGTTAGAAGTTAAAAACGTTGATTAAGTGCCAATAAAAACATGAAACTTGTCACCTCTGTCCGAGTAGCGAACGAAGAATGACAAAAGCTACATTATATGTATATGTAAGAAAAGCATCTGTGGTGAACACAAAGTTAAACTTTGTGTCTCTGGTGTAAATAAGTTTATTAACTAAAATTCTTTTCCTGTATTATATTATTTGATTGATTTTCTGCAAAAGCTGTGAATAAAATAAGCAAGGTTGGCAAACGGTATAGTACAAATACCGATACCGAATCAAATACCGCTATAATTAGATACCGGTATCGATACCGATACCGAAATCTATTTCGGTTAGAAAATACCGGTATCAGGAATACCGGTTAGGTCTATACCGGTATGTACTGGTATACCGATTCTCACCAAAAATAAAATTTCAAAAATTTATTTCAATTAACTTTCTTTTATAAACACGTTTTTGTTCTCCTTTACACATTCTTATGAAGCGTATCTCTAGACATATAAATGTTTTAAATTGGTGAAAAGAGCGAGAGTTATTGTATATGAAATCGCGAAAATTAGTATATTGGCTGTTATCGATACACAAGCTAATGCGAAGATTTAAAGTTTTGGAGAGTGCTTTTTTAATATATTGCACATTAAACTGGTTCCAAACATATTTTTCTTTAATTGATATACTACATACTTATGTGCTCTGTATAAAATATGAGGTTTGCTACCATAAATGCCTAGCGGGGCCTAAAGTACCCGATACACAGTGAGGATTTTGTAAAAATATTAGAAATAAATTTCTAAATTAGCTGTTTTATTGTTATGAAATCTAACACAGTATTGAGGAAGGTGTCACAGAGCTTAAGGGGCTGTTTCTCTAAATGCGAACGATAATTTCGATCGAACATTTATATCAAAAACAAAAAACTGAAATTTGTTTTTGTTTCCAATATTAATATTCGATCGAATATATCGTTGGCATTTAGAGAAACAGGGGTAAGTCTGGAATTTAGACTATATATCTTTAAAGGGGGCGGAGCCACAAAGCACCAAAGTAGCAACCTTGGGTTAATGAAAAATTAAAATCCATGCCAAGCTCCTTTTTTTGATCACATAAAAAGGATTTTTTGCAATTGTCTTTTTTATCCAAGAGCTAAAAAAATCTACATTTATAGGTTTTCGCTTACAGTTTAGGAAATATTAGAGAAAAAATATTAAAATTTTGACTTTTTTACCAACCTTTATCCACTGTTCTGCTAATGGAGAAGTCAAATGTTGTTAGATTAAAAAAATTAAACTCATTATGAATAAGGGAGAAAATTTGTAATATTAAAAAAAATTTGGTATCAAAATCACAATTAAGTCAAAAGTTATACTCAATTTAAACTAAAATTTTGAACAAAAGTCGATTTTCACCGTTTTTTAAGAAACAAGTGTGTTAATTATCTCGCTATTATAAAAGAATTTTGCCAATCAATATTTTCGTCTGAAAAAGTCTCTCTTAGGTAGAAAATTATGCAATCAATATGCAGTTTGCTTTTGAGTTCCCGGCAATTTCCATGAATATTCAATTAAAAATGGGACTTTTCAGTATTTTTGCAGTATTCTGCTCATTTTTCGCTGGACGCTGATTAAATTTTTGGGTATACAAAAACAAATCTTGTTTTAAAGTGGCCTAATACATTTTTTGTTTACAGCTTTGCATTTTGAGTTAAAGGCAATGTATCCTTCCTGTTAAGTTAAATTAAATTTATAATAATGAATAGCCTAAAGTAGCGTTTTATACGTCCGACAAAATCCTACTTATAAATATATTTAAGTTGTAATAATTGCCCTTAATGTTAATTGTACGAGAAATTTGTTTTGTTTGTTTTTAAGTTGGCTACAGGAATATTGTTTATTGCTTGATATCAAATATTCAAATATTCGTTTCGTCTGAATTTGGCGAGTACGAATACGAATATCGAAAAAAGACGAATATACGGGAATTCGAATACGAATATTCGCACATCACTAAGTGCATACAATTCTACATGTACTTCGTGTATAATGTACATACACTGTATGTATTTATTTTTATTATTTTGATTAATTAACCAAAATGTATACTTTATACATACATATGTACATATATGCAAAGTTTCAATTGCAGTTTCCTTATTTTACTTTTTTAATAAATTATTTTTTAATAAAAGTATAAAAACGTATATAGAAACTTATAAGTTTAAATGTTTTTAGATATTAATGTAAAAATACTCCCTTTTCGAAGTAATTTAATAAAAAAAAGAGATTTTTTTCTATATCCACTGTCTGAACTAATAATTTAGCAGTCATATCGGTATACCGGTATTATAAACTCAATAACGGTATGTACCGGTAATACCCATACCGAAATAAAAAAAATACCGATACCGTTACCGATACCGAAATTTAAAAAATAGTTGTACCGGTATCAATACCGATATCGTTATTTGTTTCGGTTGCCAACCTTGGAAATAAGACATTTTTATTATTACTTATTCAGTTAATATTGTTTTGAAAAGTTAACTATTTTGAAGAGCCAAAAAATAGTCCAAATCCGTATCGAATTTTAAGAGGGGAAAAGACTATTTAGTTTTTAAATTTATTTTTTTCTTTATTTTTTTACTAAAATATCTAACCAAGAAATTATTTGCTTATTTTTAACTTTAAAAAGTGTTCTTCTAGAATTTTTATAAAAAATAGTTCGTCGATTCGCCGAAAAGTAACCATAATGTACTAATATAAAGAGTAACATTCCACGGTTAAGTAGCCGAATCCCTGTGTGCTTTGCTACACGCAATAAACGTTTTGAGGTGAAAAGAAAATTATTTATATCACAAGTGCTACGCTTGCGGTTCAACCTTCACTATTTTGTAAAATATTTATTAACATAAATAGTCATTAGTTCCCAAGATATTTTTGAAGTAAACATTTTCTCTATAATCAGAAGAATTTCACATTACCAAGATATTAAAAACTCAATACTTTATTTACTTATTGACTCCTTTTTATATTTTATTGACTCTTTTTTATAATACTATTATCTTTACGAAAACATTTAAAATTTTTACTGTTTTGTCCTCCAAGATTTCTCTATGGAAAATGCAACGACAGCTTTAGGCATTAAAAAATTAATAACCAGTTGCTTCATCTAGACCATCAGTAATAGTCTGTGGGCAAAACATCAAAATCAGTACACTGATTATCGACAGAGTAATCCCTTTAAAATGTCTTCCTTCTCCCTATATTACTTTTCCAGATATCCCAAAGTAAATTATTTTCTTTATGTGAGGTTTCACACACATGTCTAATTCGAACTTCTTGCTGAAAGATATTCCAAAACAAATAAAATTATATGGGAGGTGCCGCCGCTTTTAATTGATGCGATTACCAACAAACGACATTCGATTTTTATTCATATACATAGATAAATATTTTTTTTATTTAACAGGGTTTTTTTTAGTTGAAAACAGTGTTTCCTAAGTACAAACGAAACTGTGTATATGCATATTACACATCCTGCTTTCTACAAGTATTTATTTTAAAATCCCGCTATTTCGTGGTATTTTCTTCGAAATCCCGCTTTTTGATCGATCACGTCCCGCTTTTTGAAAAAACCACCTGGTCACGTTGAGTATATTCAAATGTGCTATCCGAAGTACATGAAATAGGAAGCTTAAATTTATGGGCTGTTACAAACCCCATTTTTTCAACGAAAATTTATAACACTGCATTATTGCAACATGTGTGCCAAATTTCAATAAAATCGCTTGTGTTAAAAGTTTTAAATTTGTTTTCTAAGTTCTGAGTCTTATTGGCGTAGCACCGCCCCCTACGTAATATTATTGGGTTTTCAGGTTTTTTCTAGTAATTTGCTATTCGTACATTCGTACAACATAGTATTCCTAAATTTTATGGGCGTGTTAAGGCCCACTTTCATAAAATCGCTTGACTTAAACGCCTTAGTTAAGGTTTTTTAATTCTGAGTCTAATTGGCGTAGCCCCACACCATTGGTTAAAATTTTCGGGCTTTCAGATTTTTTTAGGTGATTAATACCCTAGTTCTACTTGTGTACCAAATTTCAGCTCTCTACCTATATCGGAAGTGCTCCATCAATTTGATGAGTGATTAGTGAGTCAGTGAGTATGTCTTATAATATGAACTTTTTGCACCTCCATATCTCAGGAACATTTTGTTCTAACTTTCAAACTTCGTTTATGAGGTGACATGAATTAATTATGAATTAAATTTTAGAATTCTACGACGGCGGGGAGCAAAGTTGTCAGGGGTGTAAAAACACAACGAATGGCTTTCTGTAAATATACACACTGCGTGCATTGTCCGGAACTTGGACTGGCGCACTACCGTGCGCCTATATCCCATTTATGTGCACTTCTTATTTACAAATATAAGTCGAAAGCGTTGCCGTATAACTTTTTTATTGAAAGTAAAAACTCATGAAAAATATTTGTATTTGTAAGAAATATAAACCACAGCTAAAAATGTGTGGCAATATGGAACGAAGATAGCAATGTATGCTATTTGCGTATAAACGGTGAGTTCAGTATTAATAAATAGATATATTTGCAATAATACAATTTTAATTTCATAAAAATTATCAATGAACCCAAGTTTTGTTTTAAGATAGATTGAATGTATGTCAAATAATTCAACGAAGGTAAGCTCAAGCTTTATTTTTAGTCGCCTTGAAGTTACTATTGAGAATCTGGTGCTAACTATAAACAGAATGATGCAAGAAATGCTGCGAATGCAGAATATACTGTTTCAAGCATTAGTTAACAAGCCATGAACACGTTAAAAATATGTTTCTGGAACGCAAACGGCATTTGACAACCTAAAAATGAACTTGAGACTCATTTGACTTCAAGAAGCTTATTTAAAATAAACGGTTACACTCTATATGATTCAAAGGACCCGAGGGGGAGAGCATGTGGTGGGTCAGCAATTCTAATCAAGGCAACACTCAAACACTATATCCTTGATAACATTTGTGAGGAACATCTACAAGCAACAAATATTTGCGTCGAAATTTTTTCTTACAAATTTCGTAATATCATCAATTTACTCCCCTCCCAGATTTTCAATCACTGAGAATCAATATGAGTATCTCTACAAATCTCTTGGACCTTGTTTTATAGCAGCTTGCGACTACAATGCAAAACATACGTTCTGGGGTACGCGTCTTATTACACCCAGAGGTCGAAGATTATTAACCACAATATCAAAAATGGGATCGGACGTCATTTCGAGTGGGGAGCCCACTTATTGGCCTACTGTCATAAAAAAATTCCGAATGTTATAGATTTTGGCGTCACAAAAAATATCTCTAGGGATTTAATTCAAGTTTAAGCTTATCTAGATCTCTCGTCCGATCACTCTCCCACGATCGTTACAATTTTTAGCCCATTAAGAAGTGACCTACCTGACCCATATGTTAAGATGATCAACCGTGTTAATTGGCTGGGGTTCAAAAAACACCTCAAACTGAGTTTAATAGAATTTATTCTACAAAAATTTAACGTACGTGAAAAGATAACAGCTAGAAGGGAATGGCAACAGCGCACATGACCCCAAAATAAAATTACTTTTAAAGAGTGCACTAAACGACTCCAGGAGCTGCTTGCGTATGAAAAAACTTCATCTCTTAAAAATTATCTGGAAAATCTCGATGTCACACTAGCATCTAATTACTCTTTGTGGCGCGCTGCTAGAAAGGTTAAAACACCCGTTGAACATAAACCACCTCTGCGCAGTTCTACCGGAGGTTGGGAACTGAGAAGTGTAACATATTTCTTAAGCATTTAAAATCCGTATTTATCCCAAACACATGTACTGGTGTGGTCGATTTGCCGAGTGTAGTTGCTCTAGCCCCTCGACCCATAAAATTTAATACACGTGATGTTCAGGAACTAATTGCTGAACTCAACCCGGAGAATGCCCTAGGTATTGATGGAATTATAAACCAGATGCTAATAAAATTGCCTCGTATTGCAATCATTATCATTATTAGAATCATGTTATTAATGTTTAATACCATTTTAAGACTAGAGTATTATCCCCACAGCTGGAAGTTTACCAAAGTTAAAATGATTATAAAGCCGGGCAGAGATATTACCAAGGCAGAATCATACAGGCCAATAAGTCTGTTATCAACAATGTCAAAACTTTTCGAAAAACTGCTCATGTTAAAATTGTCCCCAATTCTAATTGGTAGTGGGTGCATCCCAGAACATCAATTTGGTTTCAGAAGTCAGCATAGCACCATTGAACAAACGCATAAATTGGTTCAAATAAAAAATAAACATTCTAAATCTTTTGGAAAGTTACATTATTGCCCGGAAGTTCACTGTTGTGGAAGGAAACTTTATGAGTATGCCTGTAACTATCTCATCCAGTGTGCCGCAGGGGACTATACTGGGGCCATTTTTGTATTCGATATATACTTGTGATATTCCTGTGAGTAGTAATATACATACTTCTACATTTGCCGATGATACAGCCTGCCTCAGCATGCACGAAAACCCTCACGAGGCATCCCGATATCTTCAGGAACATATTAACCAGCTGAAACTATGGCTACAATTATGGAGAATAAAGGTAAACGAACAGAAGTGTGTCCAGGGGCCAAATTACGGCATTCGATACCGTTCAAAATTTCAAAATATTTCCACATAAACTCTATTAAAATATTTCGTAATTTCGTTCGATAACGAGTGCCATAATTTGCCCTCAGGTAACCTTTACCCTACGAAAAGATAATTGTTCCCCCATTAGAATCAATAATTAAATTGTTCCTCAACATTCACATGTGAAATACCTTGGTATACACCTATATCGAAGGCTTACATGGAAACACCACATTGACTCTAAGCTAACACAAATGAAACTAAAGTTAACTCAAATACATTGGCTGATTGGTAGAAACTTAACTCTCAGTTTAGATTGCAAACTTTTATTATACAAGTCACTTTTGAAACCTATATGGTGCTACGGAATTCAACTATAGGGCATTGCTTCAGCTTCCAATGTAGAGAGAATTCAACTAAGACAAAACAATATTTTAAGGGTAATAACGTCTGCTCCATGGTACAGTAAGATTTACATTGTGATTTAAAAATTCCTCTAGTGACTGAATTAATTCCAATATACGCAGGCAAATACTTAACAAAACTCAACACTCCAGATGGGACTGCTTGAAAATACATTTCTTTTTGCCTTTTTGATTATCACTACTTACGTATTATTTATAACAATCACTAAGATTATGTCCGACACTGGTCGGGCCTAATAATTATATTTTAGCTTTAAGATTTGATTACTTTTTGTAAGTTCATATTTGAAGATACCATACCAAAGTTAAATATAATTTTATATTGAAAAATTAAACTATATATACATATATATATATATATATATATATAAGTTCTTGCAATTTTTTTACCGGTCATGTTCCTATATGGTTAGTACCTGGCACCAACTTCAAACAACACTATAGGTAACATATGTAAAAATATTTTATTTAACTAGATCAATATTATTTTTAGCTTTTTCGATTTAATTTTTTTTTAAGTTATATTTTTAGCTTTTTGTGAAATATAGTTTTAAATTTAATAGGGCGTGGCTACACCCACTTTTTTAAATAAGATTGTGTATTTTTGGGTATGTGCCAAGTTTCGTAAATATTGGTTAAGTACAAGCACGTAAAATATTATACTAAGATTAAATAGGCGTTCACCGCCCACTTTTTTGAACGCAAGATTGTACCTTTATTGAAGCTTAGGCTGTGTGCAAGGTTTCATATAAATCGGTGAAATAGAACCACGTGAAATGTTATAATACATTTTGATGGGCGTAGCCCCGCCCACTTTTTCAACTTTAAAATTGTGTAATTTTAAGAAGCACAGATGTTTGCTATGTTTCGCAGCAATCAAATAACTAAAAGATCGTAAGATCGAGTGAAAAAATTGTGGGCGTGTCCCTGCCCACTTTGTTTAGAATGGGACCAATGGGAAGCTATACCCTCTTAGACAACAAAAAAGTTTTACAATCGGTTTAAAATGCACTGAGTTATGAACCTACACACCTAAAAAAAATAGAGACGAATTGTTAACCTCTTTCTTTTTTTGAGGTCGGTTAATGAAGTCGATTAAAAATAAATAGTTTTCTAGTACGTTCTTATGCTGAAACTTGTTGGAAAATTTTTCTTTTGTAAACGTAAAATATTGAACACTTTTTAAGAATCAGGTGAGCATTTAAAAATGTTGTCAAATCACATGTAGCATATACATATGTTACACTTTTATTTTAGAAAAGAAAACGCTATTATATCTCAAATCAAAATTGATACACACTATTTAAAAAATGTTTTTAAAGTAACGGATTTCGAAACAAGGATTGTTCTCTAATTGCCTTGTTTCATTTATTTTTAGCAAACTTGCCGCTTTTTTAATTATCTTTTTTTTAAGCATTAAGTTTTGTTATTAATTAATATAATTATTTATGTAAAACCTTTTTTCAATTTATGTGAGTTTTCCAACACTTTAAAATTATTTTAAAAAAATACTGAATATTAAGCATTGTTTTTTTAATATAAGACTTTATTAAAACGCGTACACATTGAAATATTTTTGAAACGTTCTTTCCTTCCTCAAATTAAAATTTTAACTAAATTTAGAAATTTCATAGGACACAGTAAGAAGCCAGCCTAAATCTAGTTTGTAGATACGAGGAAAATAAAATAAACCAATAAGATACTCGTTTTCTTTTAAAACTTTTACAGTGATATGATGAAATACTGTTGGTATGTGCGTATTTACATATACATATATAGTACCCTGAAGGAAATGCCGATGGTGAAAATGTTCTGAAATGAAATGTTCTACTAGTAACACTAAAACAATTGACTAGGTAGTGACTACATAGTTCTTATGGGAACATGGAGACATACCAACCAGACATTTACTGGTGCATTTATATACCTTAAGTACATACAAACTTACTTATATGGACAAGTTGTTGAAAAATCCAGCAGAAATACACCACATCTGTTTCCTCTCTCACTTTTATACTAACGAATAAAAGAGAAATTGTAGACAATGTAACTACCCAGCGGAAAATTTAGCGAAGTACTTCGATAATAATCACTGACGTCAGTATGACATCGTAAGCGAGCAATCTAAGTACTTGGATTGTAATGTACGTCTAATCTGATATGTCATTTGTTACTAATAATTTCGATTACGATGTAAGCCTACTTTTAGGGTTAATTTATTGTCATGCCCGCTTACAACTTCGCTGTCAATGTAAGTGCAATGGTAGAGGCACGTACTGACATGGTAGCTTACTTTGTAAGCGAGAGCGCGTCACTTACGCGTCCTATGACACTTTTATGTTAAGTCTAAATAGCAAAATAAATAAGTGAACGAATTGCTACTAATTATTACTGATATCATCGATTATCTAATGTATATTTTTACCACTGGGTACTACTACAATTTTAGTGTTGACATAGAGACATTTGGCCCCAGTCTGACTGCAGGGTATGTATGTACTTACGTCTATACACAAATTAAATTAAGAAAATTTAGCCATTGGTTTTTAATGGCCCTGAACTGAACGACTTTAAAATGTTTTTGCTATCGCTTTCATCATATTCGCTTTTCAATAATAACATTTGTTTTCATAAAATCTTTTCGTTTGGTTTTATATTTCAGTTTTATATTTCAACTATTGAGCAATTAATACATATACATACATATTAAGGTTTTTATCCCTCAACGTTCTCTTATTTCTGTAGCAAACGATACAGAACTTTGTTGGCTTTTGAAATTATTCCATGCAGGTTTCTTTGAGCCTACAGTGCACGGCATGTATAAAGACACATGCAGTCTGACGTAATTTTGACGTCATTATGAAACTACATTGGCTACATGCTATGTACTAACAGCTCTTGTAAATGTATAACTTATCATATTTACACATGGGCTTGCTGCGTTTGGAAATGTATCCCATTCGAATAAACGTGCCACATTTGGATTTTGGAACAAAAATGTTAATTTTAAAAAACATTATAAAAATTCTCGTGACGTCATAGCCATATGCGCATATGGCATTTTACATATCGTGTACTGTAGGCTTTAGTATCAAAATGAAAACTACACAACACTAATAAAATGTATGCTAGCTCAGGGATGTTGGTACAATTGTACCTTTTTTGGTACTATTCAAACTCATTAAGTACAATATGGAATACATCAATGACTTATTTAGCACATTTAATTTATATTATACATATTTGCTGTTTAGATTTAGTTGCATATTTATTTAGGATTTATGTTTATCTTAGGCTGAGTTTACATCTAGCATTTCTTGTGGGTCATTTGCCCAAAAACATGTAACCAACTAATTAATAATGAAAAACTGTTTGATTCAGACATATATTTATTGATTTAAACAGTTTGCAATCATTTTGGATTCTATAAAATTGTCTATTAATTATGTATGAAACTGTTTATCTTAATAAATACATGTCTGAATCAAATAGTTTTTCATTAGTAATTAGTTGGTTACGCTTTTTTTACGCTTGGCATTTGGCACACAGATGTAAACCCGGTCTTAGTGTATTGGTTCATGTTAATAAAAATTCAACATAAGCTTTTAGACCTAAGTGAAAACACATTTAATTCTTATCTTTAGACTTATAATTAGTTGTCTTTATTTACTTACAAACATTCTGCCGGCCGGAAAGTGCTCTAGGAACTGTGAAATCTATTTGTTTTTTGGCCTTTTCTTGCAGTATCTCATTTTAATGATAAATATTAACCTAATTATTAATATCCTCACAAAAACGTAAATATAAAAAAAGGCCAAGTTCCTATCCAAAATTTCGACCAATAAAATTAGTGAGATAAATTTTTTTACCAAGTTCTTCTTTGCAACAGTATAGTGCTCTCGCTCGCACACATCAGTACTAACGTGTATATAACTAGATATGTAACGGTATCAATACCGGTAGTATTTTTATATAAATAACTTGTTATTTAACTGATACACATATCAGTTATTACTACTTAATAATATCAGTTATTGTATCCGTATAAGTAACTCGGTAATTAACCGTTATTTTTATTGGTTACTGATACTCAATACTAACAGTTATTGTTTGCTATAAATAACTCGTTAATTAACTGTTATTTATATCCCTTAGTCTTACTGAATACTTATTTTTAATAAAAAGCCCATTATTCGATAAAATGTTATTTTAATGAAAATAAGCAGAAAATATTGTTATATAAATAAAAATTGTTTTTCATATTATAAAAAAAAAATTAAAAGATAAATAAGTTTATCTTTCATCAATTTCTTAAAATCGTCATCCACTGATCCTCTGCCACCTTTGAGATGGAACAGATAGGACTTCTGTATTAAATAGATTTTAATATACAATTGCCTGGAGGTATCCTGGCTTCTCCAACTTATCCTCAACATCCAGTGCCGCATCAATGGATGACAATGGCAATGTACCCGTAATTTCTGTACTCAGCTCATTTTCGACGGTTAAGCGGATTAGTGATTTATTGATCTTTCTCAGAATCGCTTTGCACTCTCTGGTAGCGGACGGACAACTTTCTGGGCCTGCAGGCAGAGCAATTGCACTGCCAACAATAGCAAATTTACTTATGTCCCTATATTTTTCCACTTTTGTTTTAAAATTTTTTTTTCCCCTCTTAAAGCATTTTGTTTTGATTTTTTATTCATTTTATATTAATTACTTTAGTTTTACTTATCTGTGTGTTGAATTATTTTCACTTTTAACGCGTATGAAAGTATGTATATGCGCGTCAATTTATTTTTTCTTTTCGACAAATTTTTCGCCGCTCATATGTATTAGTGTTAGAGTAAAGAGTAAGGTATAACAAACATCTTTAATTGAAAAGGCTATTTCTTTTTAACCTTAGGTGATTATTGAAGATTAGTATGCGTTTTTTAAAATTTAAAAATCTTTTAATGTGTTGGGGTATCGGTTAGATATGTTTGGCAGGGAAGTAATAAACTATAAACTGCTAAGCCGAAGCACATGAAAGAAAAAGTTAAGATTTATGGTAGTCACGGTCACTTTTCAAAACAGGAAATTTTTACTCTGAATTAGTGCAATGTGTATGAAAAGTTTCAATAAAATTGATTTTAATTTTGAGTTTAAAGTGCTTGTTTCCGCCCCCTGATTGAAACTTCAATTTTCCTAGAATTTTCTAGTGATCTCTGATCTAGATTTATTTGTTTATCAAATTTCAGCTCTCTAGTGAGAATTTGAGTTTTAACGGTATTACCCGCATACCGGATAAAACTTCTTAATTTTAAGATTTTCCCATAGGTGTACTCATTCATATAAACTTAATTGTGTATAAATTTCAGCTCTCTAGCACAAATTGTACTTTAAATTTTATGAGAATTACCCCGCCCGCTAGTTTAAACTCAAAACTTTGTTGTGAGCAGCGCTTATAATTCAAGCTAATTTTCTTCTAAAATATGCTAGACCTAAGTAGGTTAAACACAAGGCTAACATTTTATGGGTGTGATGACGCCTGTTTTTTAAGGTTGTAGTTTAAATTCTCGCATACGTGCAACGTGTATGCAAGGTTTTACTAAAATGGCTTGAGTAAAAAGGTGTATATTAACTGTTTAATTTCGCACAATAATAGCGTAACCACGCCCATTCTAGTAAACTTGTTTGGGTTTTCAGATTTTTCTAGTTGGTTTCTCACGTAGACCTACCTGTGTATCAAATTGTAGCTCATTAGCGCAACTATTAATTTTTAGTTTTTAAGGGCACAGGCCTTCCAATAAAATTATCGGGTTTTCAAGTTTTTCTAGTTGGTTTCTCAGCTATAACTACTTTCATATAAAATTTCAGCTCCCTAGCGCAACTTTTATTTTGTTAATTTTTATGGGCGTGACCCCGACTACTTTGCACACTCAAAATTTTTTCGGCCAGTGCTTATTATTCGTGTCAAGTTTCGTTGCAAACGGATAATTATACCTACATAAGTAGTGTATCTAAATATGCTGAGCCGCAGTACATGAAATATGGGGTTTAAATTGTATGGGCGTAGCTCCGCCCTCCTGGCTAAAATTTCTGAGTTTTCAGATTTTTTTAGTTGAGTGCTCACCAACACCTAGTGACGTATCGAATTTCAGCTCATTAGCACACGTTTTAATTTTTATCGGCGTAGCCCGCCCCCACGGCTTAAAATTTCGCATTTTCAGATTTTCTAGGTCATTGCTCACCTGCATACATCTAATTGTGTAGCAAATCTCAGCTCTCTAGCTACAGCGGAGATGAAGCTCATCAATTTGATGAGTGTGTCAGTGGTCAGTGAGTATGTCTTAAAATATGCACTTTTTGCACCTCCATATCTCAGGAAGCTTTCATTGCAAAACTTTCAAACTTTGCATGTGATGTTACATGAATTAATTCTAATTAAAGTTTAAATATCATAATTTTAAGATTGCGGCTAAGTTATGAGGGGTAAAAACCGCTCGAATGGCTTCGTGTAAATATACACTCTGTGTGCATTGGCCGGAACTTGGTCTGGCGCACAACTGTGCGCCTAGAATACCAACACGATAATTAAGGATGCATGTCCACTAATAGTATGCAAGCGCAACTATCTTATCTCGATTTGTGTTGATTGTAGCTTCTCTAAATGTTTGGATAAATCGTCGAATTGAGCTCTGAGCTTTTAGTGTAAGGTTCACTTCTATTTTTGTGCCGCATGATGGCCTTGGGTGGAAAATTTGTGTTCGAGTTCAAATGTTTTGAAGACTCTAAGAAGAATTGTGGGGAACTCGCTTTACATCCAAATTTGAGAGTTACAATTCCCTGCGTTGGCAAATTTAGCCAGTTCATTAGACCCTTGCCACAATTTATTTCTAAGTCCATATATTCAGTTAATTTATACAGCCAGCTATTTTTAACCTCCGACTAAAAATGGTGTGTTATATGTTTGTAGTGAGTGGCTTTGTGTCTGTCCGTGTCGACGTGCAGGACAAACGGCTGAAAGGATTTTGATTTGAAAGATGACTTGATTGAGAGGGTTCTTAGCTATGTCTGAAGAAAATCGGTCCAGCCATTTAGAAGATATCACATATATATGCGGGGGTTCTTAGAATTTTTAATTTTTGTTATCTTTCCAGAGCTTATATCAAACATTTTTAATTTCGATTTGCTTACATTTGCAGTCGGCCTTACGTAAACCTTTTAGAGTTGATATTTCACATTTCTTATTTGTAGCGAGTATCCATCCCCACTTTTAAGGCACATCTAATTCTCTAAAATTTGTTTGCGAAACCCCACACGAGTGCGAGTGCTATCACAGTAATTTCCTCCCTTCATTATTGTGATAGCACTCGCACAATTTGTATTTTTATGTAATGTGTACCAGTGATTACGAATCAAATGGCATAATATTGCATTTTCTAAAATGAATATGGAGGTAGCACTTAACATTAAAATAATGAATGATGCTATTGCATGATTCATATCAGTGAGACTCTTGTTAACAAATACATGCCACTGCTTGCAATCTCTATTCATTCATACGATTCACTAAAGCAATGAATCAGTATGATTGTTTTGAATACTTTTTAAAACCCCTTCTGACAAATACAATTTTATGTAATATTATGAAATAAAATAGCTAGTCCCATTTTGTTTTATAATACGAGAAAAACTATTAATTAATACGCCATGTTTTATTAACTTAAGACTTCATCTAGTCAACATGCTTTTGAGAGTTATTTGATTGCTATACAAAACAATCAAACCACAGTAAGAATTTTTATTGATTTTTACTAACTGCACAAAAAAGAGAGTGAGTTAAAGACAGTCAGTTGTTAGAGAGGCAAGCAATATCATTAGTACATATTGATGTTAAGGAACAATAAAAAAGCATTGTAAAAGTGAGTGGACAGCGGAAGTGAATCAACTCATACAGTTCACTGATGTGTACTGAATTGTTACTTCAAACAGTGTTACCACTTAAGTCTCAGACTATTCATGTGTGTCGGTTGTGTAGTCTATTTTACTAGACAACAATGAATTCTTTTCAAATGAGTTTAATTTCAAGATTTTCTACTTTTTAGAGCTTTAATAATCATATCTGAAACTAACTTATTATTTACTATTCTGAATACATCAAATGTGCGTTAATCTCTTTTTGAAAACAAGAAATTGACTCGAATTTGAGTTTTACAAATATATTACAAATATATATTGGCAGCCATGCTCAGGGAAGGAAAATGACTTTTTGGATTTTGTACCAACTATGAAAACAAAATGTACTTTTTATACCATGACGGTACACTTTTTTTAGCAGAAACGTAAAAAAAATTATAAAAATTCAGAAGTATACAATAAATACAGAAACTTAACAAAAATGTGCATAAAAATTCAGTATACAATAAAAAAAATAAAAAAATTAAATATTACATTCATAAAGGTACATGCGTAGATTAGACTTGTTAGAGATCGGCTATTTTACAAATTTTGCTTATTAAATATTTTTAGATAAAAAATTTTCATTTATTTTAAAATTAAAGCAGCACGAATTTTTTTTTTTTTTTTTTTTTTTTTTTTTTTTTTTTTAATACATATATTTATTTATTGTATCTTCAAAAATGAACTAACAATAAGTGATCAAATCTTAAAGCTAAAATATAATTATTTAGCCCGACCAGTGTCGGCCAAAACTTAGTGATAATTTAAATAATACAAAGTAGTGATAATCAAAAAAGGAAAATTAAATGTATTTTCAAGCATTCCCATCTAGAGTGTTGAGTATAAGAGCCCTTGTGTCCCTCTTTTTTAGGCGGATGTGACCATTAAAATTCAAAATATTACGAGCAAGCGGATTAGGATGTGACTCGAGTTTTGTTAAGTATTTGCCTGCGTATCTTGCAATTTCTTCAGTCACTAGTGGCATTTTTAAATCACGATGCAAATTTGAATTCTTAATATACCATGGAGCAGATGTTATTAACCTTAAAATTTTGTTTTGTCTTCGTTGAATTCTCTCTACATTGGAAGCTGAAGCAGTGCCCCATAACTGGATACCGTAACACCATATTGGCTTCAAAAGCGACTTGTATATTAAAAGTTTGCAGTCCAGACTAAGTGTTGAATTTCTGCCAATCAACCAATGAATTTGAGATAACTTGAGTTTCATCTGAGTTAGCTTAAAGTCAATATGATGTTTCCATGTAAGCCTTCGATCAAGGTGTATACCAAGGTATTTCACTTGGGAATGCTGAGGAATATTTTGATTGTTGATTCGAATGGGGGAACAAGTATCTCTTCTTAGGGTAAACGTTGTATGGACACACTTTTGTTCATTGACTTTAATTCTCCATAAGTTCAACCAGATTTCTAACTGTGTAATATGTTCTTGAAGATATCGGGAAGCCTCGTGCGGGTTTTTGTGCATACTAAGGCAGGCTGTATCATCGGCAAACGTAGATGTATGGATATTGCTGCTCACAGGCATATCACAAGTATAAATCAAATACAAAACTGGCCCCAGTATGCTCCCCTGTGGCACACCGGATGATATAGATTGGGGCAGACTCATGAATTCTCCTTCCACAATCATAAACTTTCGGGTAGTTATGTAGCTTTCTATTAAATTCAGAAAATTTATTGGTAAATATGATTTTAATTTAAAAAAAAAAAGGCCTTCATGCCACACTTTATCAAAGGCCTGAGAAACGTCAATAAACAGGGCAGAACAATACATTTTTTCTTCAAAAGTTCTTCTTATAAATTGCACCAATCTATGAGTTTGTTCAATGGTGCTATGCTGACTTCTAAAACCAAATTGATGGTCTGGGATGCACCCACTATCAGTTAAAATTGGGGACAATTTTGTCATGAGCAGCTTTTCGAAGAGTTTTGACATTGTTGATAGCAGACTTATTGGCCTGTATGACTCAGCCTTGGTAAGGTCAAAATGATTCCAAAGCCGGGCAAAATCATTTTGACCTTCGCAAGCTTCCAGCTTTGTGGATAATACTCCAGTCGTAAAATGGCGTTAAAAATAAATAACAGGATTCTAATTGCTATATGGGGCAAGTTTTTCAGCATATTGTTACTTATTCCATCAATACCTGGAGCTTTCTTCGGGTTGAGTTCAGCAATTAGTTTCTGAACATCACGCGTCTTAAATTTTATAGGTCGAGGGGGTAGCGCAACTACATTTGGTAAATCAACAACACCAGTACATGTGTTTGGGGTAAATACGGATTTTAAATGCTCAACAAATATGTTACCTTTTTCAGTATCGCTTCTGGCCCAACCTCCGGTAGAAGTGCGCAGAGGTGGTCTATATTCAACGGGTGTTTTAAGCTTTCTGGCAGCTCGCCACAAGGAGTAATTAGATGCAGGTGTGGCATCAAGATTTTCTAGATAATTTTTAAGACATACAGTTTTTTCATATGCCAGCAGCTCTTGGAGTCGTCTAGTGCACTCTTTAAATCTAATTTTATTTTGGGGTGATCTGTGCTGTTGCCATTCCCTTCTAGCTGTCCTTTTTTCACGTAAAAGACGTTCAATGGCTGTAGAATAAATTCTATTAAACCCAGTCTGCGGATGGGAAGTAGTGGCATGTTCAGCAGCCTGTTTAATATTTTCGTTAAGATTTTCAATGTTAGATTCAATATCAGCTGGTGTTCTTAGGTTAATATTTTCCGTTAAATGGCTACTGAGGTATTTTTTGAACCCCAGCCAATTAACACGGTTGATCATCTTTACGTATGGGACAGGGAAGTCACTTCTTAGTGGGCTACAAATTGTAACAATCGTGGGAGAGTGATCGGAGGAGAGATCTACAGAAGCTTCAACATGAATTAATTCCCTACCGATATTTTTCATTACTCCAAAATCTATAACATCCGGAATTTTTTGTATGTCCGTAGGCCAGTAAGTGGGCTCCCCACTTGAAATGACGTCCAAGCCCATTTTTGAAATTGTGTTGAACAATGCCCGACCTCTAGGTGTAATAAGACGCGAACCCCAGAATGTATGTTTTGCATTGTAGTCCCCAGCTGCTACAAAACAAGGGCCAAGAGATTTGTAGAATTCCTCGAATTGATCCTCAGTAATTGCGAATCTGGGAGGGGAGTAAATTGATGATATCACGAAATTTGTAACAAAATTTTCGATACAAATATTTGTTGCTTGTAGATGTTCTTCACAAATGTTATCAAGGACATAGTGTTTGAGTCTTGACTTAATTAGAATTGCTGACCCACCGCATGCTCTCCCCCTCGGGTCCTTTGAATCATATAGAGTGTAACCATTTATTTTAAATAAGCTCCTTGAAGTCAAATGAGTCTCAGAGACCAACATTATATCAATTTTTTTTTCCACGAGGAAGTGCTCAAGTTCATTTTTATGCTGGCGAATGCCGTTTGCGTTCCAGAAACATATTTTTAACATGTTCATGGTTTGTTAACTAATGCTTGAAGCAGTGTATTCTGCATTCGCAGCATTTCTTGCATCATGCTAGTCATATTTGTTGTAAAGTTGTTTATAGTTAGCACCAGATTCTCAATAGTAGCTTCAAGGCGACTAAAGTTAAAGCCTGAGCTTGCATTCGCTGAATTGCTTTGCGGTGAAACATTTTGTGAGGGACTAGAACTAGCCTTAGCAGCATCGGCATACGATACACGTGAAGTAACTGGTTGACTTACTTGAGCAAAAGAGGCGGAGTACGCGTTTAATGGTTGGGCTGGGGCTAACTTAGGTTTTTGACTCATAGTCTGTTTAACAAAAGAATATACAGGGCATCCTCTATAGTTAGCGGTGTGATTACCTCCACAATTACTACATTTTTTTCAGCTTGTTCTTTTGGCTTAGTGCAGCTAGCAGTACCATGCAATTCACCGCAGATAACACAAACTGTAGGTAAATTGCAGTAAGTTTTTGTATGGCCATATTCTTGGCAATTATGGCACTGTACAGGACCTGAACGCTTACGTGGCTCTTCAACTGTGATTTTTCGGTGTAACAGAAACTTTACGCTATAAATTGGATGGGTTTCATTTTTTTTCAATTGTATGTCATTCGGCTCCAGTTCAATGCGAAATAGGGGTTGGGCGACCTTTTCTCTGTTAATTATATTAGTAACGTTTTTTACCTTAAATCCTTGGTCTAGAAGTGCACATTTTACTTCTTCGGGCTCAACGTATGAATCTATGCCCTTTAGTACTATCTGTAGGCCTTTAGCACTCTTAAGTTGGTATGTGTAAAAGTTTGTTTTATTTTTTTCAAAATCATTTACAATTTTTCGAAAATTGTTTTCATCGTATATTTGGATTTTAGTTTCATCAATATTACCTCTTTTAATTGGAACTACGTGAAAAGTATTTTCACCAATGGTCGACAGACGAATTTGTTGACTTTAATAAATCTTTTGTTTGTATCAAATGTGAAATAGTAGAAACGTGTAGTATATATCTTTCCTTGTTTTAATTATTTAATTAGGTTTTAGTAAGGAAAACACGTTTGACGTTGGCCGAGGAATGTGGAATAGACAGAATTCCTCTTACAATTTTTCAAATATCTGCAAACATAAACTCATTTAATTCATTTCCCATCTGTGACAATTTAGACCAAAATCAGGAAATATTTGAATTTTGTGTGATTTCAGTTCAACCACATCGGCTAGTGCTCTCTACTGATTATTTATTGCCTCATAGTTAGATTGTTCAATTGGAAACACTTTTACCAGAAGAGGTACTATTGGAATTTATTTCTCCCATAACTACTTTTTCTTGAGTAAACTTATCGAACCATTTCATAACTTCATTATTAAAGTTAACTTTTGATCTTAAAACACTACAAAATTGCACATAAAAGTTTTTGGTTTTTTAATGAAATTTATTTATTTTACATATTGTCAGAAGTGTAAATACTACAATAATTGAAATTTATTTGCTGGTGGTTTAGCATGTCTATATACGCATTTCATTGGCGCTTGAACCAAATCATCAGTAGACTTCAACCACAAATTTTGAATAGTCACAAACCTCTTACTTTATGCACAGACTTTCAAAAACTATATGAGAATTCACATTTGGAGATATTTGTCACGAAGTTATTTATTTTTGGCGTTATTTTAAAGGCATTTATATTTTTGATATGGGTTTTTCCTAAAGCATGTCTTTTGATATGGGCAACACCACCCACCAGTTATTGGTACTTTGCAAAGGGTACACATTTTGATTTGTCCACATTTTGCCTTTTCTAAACATGGATATTCTTTCGTCCAATCTTCGCGAAATGGTATCACATACGAATTTACTTGCTAACTTATCCTAGAATATAAATATTTTAAAACAATTTACTACATAAACACAATTCAAACTTACCCTGCTTCCTCGTTCGGCATTGTAAATAGCTTTTCAATAATTTTTTTTTTTTTAATTTAAGGTAAAAGCGGGATTTTTACTTGTTATTTAACACATGAAATTATAGTAGTAAAAAGTTCTAACGAATCATACGTAGTTAACAAAAATACATAGAACCCGAGCCAAGACGAATTCATGTACCAGGTGGTTTCAAGTTAACAGCTACAGGTAAAGTACTAGGCAGACTTTTTGTTGCCGACTCGACACAACCTGGTACATGAATTCGACTTGATAACAATATTGGAATAGAAAGAGAAGCGACCGTCTAAGTCTCTAAAATAAAACACACAAAAAACTAAGAGAATACAGCAAAATTAATTTCACTATATAGTGAAACATTGGCATTTTTAAATTGTACCAAATAACTCGCGGTAGTACCACGGTACCAACAAGAACAAAAATGTATCATAAAAAGTACAATTGTACCATGATTTCCATCCGTGTCCTTGCTATACGAGCAAAAGATATTGCGCTCATAAACGATGCACCAACACAAACATAAGTGTGGATGTATATGTGTGGGGATCGCTGATTTTGTATAACACATGCCACGAGAATACATCTAAAAAATAAAACGTATTTAAAATGTAAATACGTCATGTTTTGTAAATCCATTGTCGTGGTATGTATTGTACTAAGCCAATAACAAATGCTGTACTGTTGATACATGTATGCTTGTTATTTTGCATACTGTACGTTTGGGTGTGTGTGTGTAAGATGTAGATGGTAAGCAGGGCTGCCAGAAAAATGTATAAAAAAATCGCCGAAATCCCTATAAACTATAAAATAATCGTAATTTTATACTCAAAAAATCGTCAGAAAAATCGGCTGAATCAAAATTAATTTTTTAACGTGTAAACTAGGATTTGTATGGATTAAAAAAACTTTAAAAATCTTGTAGTAAAAACAAAATCTACACGTAATTCTAAGAAAATCTGGGAAGAAACCATGCGTCTAAAATCAAACCCTATACCACGCCTCTCGACATGAAAATGTATTTACCCTTCCTGACTGCTTCTTTTTTTGGCTCCTGCCTGCCTCATTTAAAGTCATTGACTTTAAAGATGAAAATGGGAAACCAAATAGTATGGGTATACTCGGATCTAAGATGGGTCGCGAAAAAATGAAAAGCGGTGATCACGTACGTGGGAGGAAGAATAATGATTCGAATTTAGTACCGTATATTTCAGTACATACATTTTTCTATTTGTAAAATCGTAAAAAAAAATTGTTTTTCTGAAGAAGAGGAAATACACACATTTTCATATCCAGAGGCGCGGAATAGGGATTGATTTAAGTAGTAGTTTCTTCTGAGAATTTCCTCAGAATTTCGTGTAGATTACGTTAGCTTGAAATCAAATTATTTTAATCTTAATACTCTGTTAAATGCGAAAATTCTTGATTCAAAAATAAAATTTTAATTCTTTTTAACCCAGATATGCCGACGGGCATACTTGTGCAAGTTTCTTCGTAGTTTTCCAAAATAGATTTATTCAGACATATTAAATTACAAAACTGAAGAAATAATTTAAAAAAAATATTTTTAACTTGGATTTTGAGTCCGTACTACATGTAGTACGCTCGGCACATATGGAAGTAAAAACCAGTATTTTCTTGTGATATAATTCAAGTCTTTTTTTATTCAGTAACGTTTGTAAAAACACAAATTAATAAAAAAAATTATTTATTGGTGTGGTGCACCACATTACACTTTACATGGAGCGGCACATCACATTTAATGCAGCTAATAGTCTCATTATGGCAATGATTACAACATAGCGGTTTACATTTCCCATCGATTTGACGGGTGTTTGTGATAATATGTCTGTGATAATATGTCTTTGTGATAATATGTCTTTGTGATAATACGTCTTTGTGATAATATGTATGTAGCAATACGTTAAGACTACTCTTGGAGTAAAAACCATTATCTTGTACGTACTATTTGTGAAAGTCCCTGCACTCTGGTACGACTCGAACCAAATAATAATGTAGCCTTGATAAATCACTCCAACCCAAAATGTATAGCCATATCTTATATCTTTCCTTGGATATATTGCCTATATTCGTGACTATCACAGTATGGAACCACTGCTTGTCCACTGAATGCTGTATGGTTTTCGGAGCAATACTTTGGAAACTCTTGTTCGGTAAAAGTGATCTCATTTTTGCAAACTTGTCTGCTTTATCCAGACTGTTTTTATCCACAAAGTGCAAATTTCTTATTATGAACTTAAATCTACCAATCCATGAAAGCTTCTCCTCAGCATATAATAATAAGGGTGGTCAATTTTCGAAATTCACTTCACGTTCTTCTCCAGAATCTTCATCTGTGACGTAGTTGTTCGCATCCTGAGTGAGCACAATTGAAATGTCTCAAGAATTTTGCAAAAACTCTCCATTACTTTCCTCTAAGGCATTTATTATCTCATTTAACGTTAAAAATATGGAAAAAAATAACTTTTTTTTTCATCACTAATGCCGAACGTACTACATGTAGTACGTCAGCAAATACATCAACTAAAATCACATATAATTTTGTTTTTCACGTATAATTTTGTTTCGTATTCGTTCTTATAACTATTATAATTAAAAAAACATATAAACGAAGAAAAACAATATAGGCATATAAAACTTTTGCTCACCGATTACGTGACATCTTCCAACTTTTTCCAATATCACAAAACTGAATTATCTGATCCAAAAAAATACACATAAGCAATAACCCTAGATAAAACTTATCAACGCAAGCTTTGTTGACCGTTATATTCCGAAGCACAACAACAAATAGATTAGAAAATTTAAAGAACAGTAAACGCAGAAACCTGAACATAACTGGTGTACTACATGTAGTACGGTCGGCATATCTGGGTTAAGATCGCATTTAAGATTGTACTCAATTTGAATTCAAGATTTAGTTCTTAATAAAAATCTTAAATTAAGATTATATTCTTAAAAATTTAAGAATATAAACTTAAAATTAAGACCACGTTCTTGATTTCCAAAATTCATTCTATAAATTAAGAATTTATGCTTAAATTTGAGAAGGTCAATCTTACTGAACAAATTTTAAGATTGAAATTTGAAAATTATACAATTCTACAATTTAAATTCAAGATTTTGGTTCTTAATATTAGATCGTACTTTTTTATTATAGAATTGTGTTAAATCAATCTTTTGACAGAAAACTTTTTCTAGGACGACGTATATGTGTTTCTACTTTCTTAATTTATTCTTTATTTACACCCTGTTTTTAGAAAACATAAGCCCTTTCGTTTTTATATTTCGTTTATAAACAATAACGTTTAAAAGTTGCTTTTAATAAAACATTTTCAAAAGCTTTCGTTTTGTCATAAAAAGAGCTTTTTAGGTATAACCAAAAAAATCAAACTCGCAAAATTGTAGCAGTGACGGAAAGAAAAGTTAAATTCATTTCAAATTTATTTTAAATTTTATTAACAAGGGGGTAAGCAATTTTATTTTTAATTAATTCAAACATTCATTTAGAAAATTATACACAGGTTAATATAGATTTTCATTGTACTATTTTACATTTTCCGTTGTTATTTGAACTATGCTTATTTTTTCCTATAACTTACTTATTTATACTTTATTTTGACCCAATGCTAGAAAATTTTTGTGATTTGTTTGACAGTTAAATTATAAACAATAATGCAAATAGTATGAATTTGATAACAGAAATATTACAGAAACAAGATAATTTTTTTTTCTTTATATGTAAGTTGAGATTCGTTCTTGTGAAAGTTAAGTTAATCCGATTAAAGAAAATCCCCAAGTGTATGTTAAAATTTATATATACTGTATACTTCAAGCGCACGTAATTTTTTTTTGCATAGCGGAGAAAGTCTTTCACATTTGCTCGTGTATTTAGTAATTTTTGTATGAGAGAAATATAAAAGAAAAAAATTTTTCTTATAGTTTTAAGTCAGTTAACATTTCAACATTAAAAATTAAATAGAATTTTCGTTAAAGTCAAATGGAAAATATGTAGACCAAATTTTCATTAATTTTACATACAAAATTTTATGAGTTTAGAAACTGAAAGCTCTTGTCACTCACATGCAAATAAATAAATGTTTTAAAAACGTAAACATAGTTTTGTTCGTTATTTTAAAGAACGTATACACTTATTCATTTTCGAAAAACAGGCTGTTAATTTTGTATCTACATGTGTTGAATTTATATCATAATGAACGAACAAGTTAAAAACAGTATTTTTTATACCGGTTTTTATTAGAAGTTGTTCATTCATTGTTTTTTTGTAATAATGCGAGGTCCTAAGTAAAAGCAAACTGCCCCTATCTGCCAACCTAATGAAAAATATTTGTATCAATCGTAATAAAATTTTTGATATATTACGACGTTTTTGAATTAAAATTAGGAGAATATACTCGTAGTAAAATAAAATAATAAGTTTAATAAGTGCTTTATTTGGATTTTAATTATCGTTATGTCTTATAATATTTTTATTGCATTAAGGTGTAAGAATAAAACAGATGCATATCGAATATAAATCGATTCTTGTGTTTTGTATAAGTTTCTGAGCCTACTCGCTTATTCTATTGGATTTTCCAAAAAGCTTATGTGAATTCTCAAATGATTTGTTTGATTATTTTGTATTAAAAATATTAATTTTAATTTTTTATGAGTTGAATTTGAACTGGGACAAATTTTTAATCGTAATTGAGCGATTAATGGGTGCGATTACGATTACAATTAAAAGGTGCGATTAATCTCGATTACGATTACGATTATAATCGCTGTCCAAACTCTAATCAGAAGTATTTTTCATATAGTGTTTCCACACTGAAAGTTAAAACCATAAACAGCTGATTTTGCATTCACAATGCAATTTTGTTAAATTCAGGTTTTAAGTCACAGAATGTCTAACAACTTTGCTCAAAAATAAAGTAAATCTCCTACAGAAATGCGTCTTTTTGTTGTTTTTTTTTTGCTTTTTATAAAAATTATTTGCCAAACTGTATAACTGTTTCTGTTTGTATGAAAAACTCGGAAATTTTACAATGCTTTGTAAAATAGAAATTATTTTATATTTTGTAAATAAATATTTTAAAATTAAATTGAGCTAATTATACAAAGTGAAGAAGTGCTTGGAAATCAAGTTATTGTATATAAAAAAATACACAAATACATTATAAAACAAAACTTTTTTATCGACGAATCGCTGTTAGCCATATCGTTTATTTTCACTTCCCAAAAGGCAATGAAAATATTTTCGTTTTTTTTCCAAAAAACTGAATTTTTCCATAATTTTTTGATTATTGCTGCTGCTACATCCATTTTCAAGTTTAAAAATTTTCAAGCGACATTTATTGTTATTCATTAGAGGTAACCATTATCAGCTGCTTCTGGTCATTTTGACTTGGCAGCACTAAATTTATCACAGCGAAAACAAGGTTGCATTTCATAAAACCAATTAGGGCCTGTGTCAAACGGTAGCAAAGTACTAGTGTAGGTAAATTTTTGACACTTCTGAGGTGAATAAAATTTCACTAGCCCCAGGGGCTAGTAGAATTTTTGACACAACAGATAAATTTTTGACAAAAGCAAATAAGAAGCATGATATCATAAAATGTAAAACCACCGCCGTCGCTTCGAGCTGTCGCCCATTACATAAGTTCTTACGTCCCTAAAGTGTAGTTAGACTGTGAAAATGCATTGTTGATTTTAATTTGCGAAACAGTTTGCACCATATATATAAATTTATATAATTATGTGCCACAAGAATATTGCTTTATATAAAAATCTCCTTTTAAAAAAATTGCTGGTACCCGGCGGCTTGTAGTAAAATTTTTTGCTTCGCCGCCTCAGCAATTTTTTCATCAGCTTTTTTCTACGTTAAAACGAATTTGTCAAAATTTTACATTGTCAAAAAAGATATCATTTGGCACAGCAGAAAAATGAAATATTTTTCCCACAGGCAAATATTTTCTTACCATAGTACTTTACTAGCGTTTGGCACAGGCCCTTAAAACCAAATCAAAAAAGGTTTTAAGTTGGTTTTCACAATAATTTGTATGGTAAAAACAGGTTTTAGCAGCTGGTTTTAACGTTAAAACCAACTTTTATTAAAACCATGTCAGTGTGAAAACACTAATAGTCTACTTACACCCTTATTCTGAACTTTGTGACAAAAGACAAAATTATAACAAATGACAATTTTTATATCTTAAGCAATTAAAAAATTGTCATTTGTTATAATTTTTCTTTTGTCACAGAGCTTAGAATACGGGTATTAGATTAAAACTTTTTGTGTGTAAATAAAAAATTAATGCAATTCAAAAGGGTTGGAAAAAACTAACAGACTTATTTATAAAACTTATTAAGGATTTTAAAAGGCTTTTTAAAACAAATTTTCATACAAAATTTTTCTTAAAAAGTCTTTATAAAGCCTTAAGAATTTTTATAAATAAGGCTGTAAGTTTATACTAGGGAAGTAACGATACATCGTTTTGCCGATCCAATACCGACACCGATACTCAAAAAGAAATATCGTCCATACCGATTCCGATACCGATAGACATATTGAAATTGATCTCAAGTTAAAATTAACAAAAACTAGCTTAATTCTCTTATTATACAAAATTACAGTGTAAGAGAATATTTACGAAATTTATTATTCCACATATTGTCATAATTATATTTTAATTTTAGATTTATTTGCTGGTGGTTCAGCTTGGTCTATATCACTGATGTCAGTTTCTTGGCACAATTGTGCAAACTAAAATCACACTCATTCTTAAGGCCCAACTATAATATGAATAAGCTGACTTAAGCTAATGCCAGAATTGAACGATAAGTCCGTCAAATACTTAAGCAATTCAGATGTGACTTTTATGTGGCCACAATGTACTTACATGCACTTAAGTATTCTTTAGCCACAGCTGCACATATATGTAGGTATTGTTCACAATTTTTTAGTAATTTTGTTTCTTCTTGTATGTGTGTATATGTGTATCTTTAAACAAAGAATGAAAATAGAATTTTTGCTTTCTTTTGTGGGTTTAAAATAAGAAACAATAAAAAATTATTTAAAATCAATTAATATTTTCTGATGCTGTTTGCTTGAGTTTAAAAAAATGTACAAACAGTGTTTTCCGTACGGAATGTGCGTTCAGTTTGGCACTTAACTTAAGCAAATGACATTTGACGAAACTTGACGAAAAGTTCCATAAGTATATTATAGTTTGCTACATACGTTTTACATGATACCGCACAGTTGCTTAAGTTCGCTCATTCATATTATAGTTGGGCCTTTATTCTCTTTCATTTAAGGCCCAACTATAATATGAATAAGCTTGCTTAAGCTAATGCCAGAATTGAACGATAAGTCTGTCAAATACTTAAGCAATTCAGATGTGACTTTTAGGTGGCCACAATGTAGTTACATGCACTTAAGTATTCCTTAGCCATAGCTGCACATTTAGGTATTGTTCACAATTTTTTTATAATTTTGTTTGTTCTTTTAACTACTAAATGAATGCAATTCAATCAAATTAACTTGTTGGAATGCCCTAATCTATTAAAAATTCACGTGTAATTATATCCACCACTTTATTACTTGTTTTAATTGGTTTGCTTACCAAAAAGTACAACAGTGAACATAAAAAATAAACTCATGTGTATGTCTGTATATGTGTATGTCTGTATATGTGTATTGTAAAACAAAGAATGGAAATAAAAGTTTTACTTTCTTTTTGAGTTTAAAATAAGAAATAATAAAAAAATATTTAAAATCAATGAATATTTTCTGCTGCTGATTGCTTGAGTTTAAAAAATGTAAAAACAGTGTTTTCCGTACGGAATGTGCGTTCAGTTTGGCACTTAACTTAAGCCGAAGGTCCATACCATCCGTTCAATGCGTAGTTGCGTTTTATGCATGTGTCAAAAAAGTAGAATCAAAGTAATTTTATGTGGCAAGTTACAGAACAAAACGCAAAGAACGTATAGACGCATAGGACGGATAAAGTAGATCTACTTTCTACTTTTGTATCCGTCTCATGCACCATGAAAAAAGGTCAGCTGTTTTTGAAAGCGAAAGATGGCAAATTATATTATATTTTCAATGATATCGATAAAAACGTTAGTGTGGTGGATTTAAATTTTAAGTTTTTTTGTTATAAAAAAGTTTATAATAAATGAAAAATATTTTGTAATAAAGATTATAACTATTTTCAAGAATAAAATATATTAAAATCAGTTTTTAACATAAATATTTCAAAAACAAAATTTGCATTCTAGTTATCGATTGCTTTTGTGTACTGAGTGTCATCTCTGTTGTGTTTATTATTATTTAAGCAAGTGCAATGGAGGAGAAGCTAATTGAAGCTGTGAAAAATCACGAAATTTTGTATAATAAAAGCCTACTCCTCTACAAAATATTATATAGATAAACTCAATGAATTGAGTGAATTCATTTAAAATCACAATTTCACTTTCCATTTTTGCAAGAACTGTTTTTATTTTTAAAAATATTCACACTACAGCTGATCACAACAAAAATATTTGGCGCATAAAACGTATTGCATGTAACTTGAACTTATAATCGAAGAGAACGTACAGAAACGCATACAACGCATATGCATAGAACGGATGGTATGGACCTTCAGCTTTAAGCAAATGACATTTGACGAAACTTGACGAAAAGTTCCATAAGTACATTATAGTTTGCCACATACGTTTTATATGTAACCGCACAGTTGCTTAAGTTCGCTTATTCACATTATAGTTGAGGGTTTAGTCGTCAATGAAACAGCGACGATAACACATGCGCACCGGGTGTATTTAATTTTTCATAGATACAGTGAAAGAAAAAATGTGGTATGAGAAAAATATTCTATGATCACTAATGCTTTTCGCGACATTTAATGTGTTTTATGTTACAAAACTTTTAAGGAAAGAAATTAATATGTACTTAAAAGACATTTTGATTTTTTGTGGAGCAGCTTTACTAAACTGCATTTAATATCAAAATATGAGTCGCAGCCAATTTTTTTGTTTAATTTGTTCTTCTTATTTTTTATAATTTCTATCAGATAAGTTATTTAAAAATTTATTTTTGCAAAATTTTCACATTTCCTATGAAAAGTTCATAGCCCCGTAACCCGTAAAATATGGGTCGCCGACAAATTTTTTATTTAATTTTAATTCATTATTTTTTAATTTTCTATCACAAAGGCTTCCTTTAATTTGTTTTGAGCAGCTTTACTGAACTGCATTTCTTCAAATATTTATTTATTTCTATGTACTTCAGAGACGAATAAACAACTTTTCTCACACATACAACTATATTTTTAGTTTTGACATCACTGGATTTTATTTTTCATTTTGCCTTGTAATTACTTTTATTGTTATACGATGGATTTCTAATTGAACAAAGGTGTAGAAAAATAAAATAGATTCATATCGAATATAAATTATTTGCTGGGTTTTGTATAAGTTTCTAAGCCTACTATGCTTATTTTTCTTTTGTGATTTTAAAAAATTTTATTATTTGTGAATTCTCAAATAGTTCTTGAAAGTCTGTGCATAAGATAAGAGGTTTGTAACTATTCAAAATGTGTGGTTGAAGTCTACGTAAGAAATTATTAATATGTACTTAAAATTGATATTTTAATTCATTCTGAAATTAACAAAACAAAAATTATTTTTTTTAACAAAATACATATCGAGAGCCTATATTCAAAAGACGTTAACCCAAATTTGGCCAAAATGAGTTTCTGATGGCAAATAACTCCCCTATGTAATATTCATCTGCAACATAAATTTCGAATAAAACAAATGGTTTTTTCTCGTTTTATATAAATTTTTCTTATTCTGCTATCTCGAAGTATAATTTTGTTTGGTGAAAATAAATGCCAACTCCCATGTAAATTTCCAATATTTTTCAAAAATTAGTAATTTGTTATAAATCTACCTTATTTCTGATTGCATTTGACATGCTGAAAACTAATCTGGTAAAAATTTTTATATCCTATGCCTAGTTTTTGAGATAGGGTGAATTTTTTTGGGGGTGAGAGTAGAAGAAATCAAAAAAAAACATAACGGTCACCCTAATACACATACTTATGTATGTGACTACAATTTAAAAGGATTTCTATAAAAAAAATATTTCGAATTTCTTATTTAAATACATACATGTGAACAAAATAAGCCATAAAGTATTGTATGTTCCAACCACATCCAATTTAAATTTATTTTATTTTGTTTTTCGTTTTCTCTATTCCAAAATTATACTTTGTTAACAAGAAAATTTGATTAAGATATACACCATTGTTGGTTTTAATCGATAAAAAGCATTCGATTCTTTAGCGAACAAAATGTGATTCTAAGTCAGGCATCCTCAAAACACCGCATATGGAAATTGTACTTAATAATAGAAGTGTGAGGTGCTTTGGCGATGCCTGTGCTAAATTATCGATAAGATTTTACATGACATCATGGATTTTTGCAATAAGTTCATACATAAAAAGCCTTTGGACATTACACTCAAATTAAAATTCAAAATAATAATTGAAAGAAAATATTTAAAACTAAATTTAAAGGAATATAAATAATATGAATATTTCGCAATCTACATTTAGCCAAAGTAAAATTAAAAGTGATAGATTTTTATTTTAGAATTTAAAAGTTTGCTGTTTTGTATTAGTTTTATGGTTAATAATGGTAAACATAAAAAAGTCGAATGGTTTTTAAAAGCAAGAAATTTCTATGAAAAAATGTTTTTAATGTAATCGGACTTACTTATTGTTGAAATGGTAGATACACGTTCAAACTTCGATTCTGTGGTATTATGCAACGTTTTAACTGTACCGATCAAATCACCTAAAAACATTAAACAAGAAGGTTATATAAAAAAATAAGATATAAGAAATATTTATACATACATACGTATGTCCCATGCCAAATTCACAAACTAGTGCAAAGGGTCTTGCATCGTAGCATGTGCAAAATGGTTAGTACATTGATACCCACCACTTACCAATTCTTAGTGGTGAGTATCAATATACTATACAATTTTCCACATGCAACGATGCAAGACCACTTGCATAAGATTGTGAATAGACTATAATAATACTGTATCTTAAGGTAAATGCTAGTTCAATAACGTTCCCTTAAGACAGTTTTGAAATTTCAGTCAGTAAATTTCTAGAGAAGTTCTCTCTTTATTAATGTTCATATCAAAAAAAAATCCACATTTTTCGAAATTTATAAAATTTATTTTCTATAACAGGTATGTTCAGAATCAACAGTGATGCCAATTTAGCCATTTTCTGGATAAATTTATAAATTTTTTATTTCACTTAGCCGGAAAAAAGTGAGTTTAGCTATTAGCTATTTTTTTAAGCAAATTTTTATTTCAATCCAGCTATTTTTTAAAAAATGAAATGTTTTTGTGGTTTTTCATTAAAAAATTTAAATTTGCATCAAATGAACATTTATTAGATAACTACCAAAACGCACAGCTGAGTATGCCTTTGTTTTCGCATTAATATCAATAAGTACCGGTTCAAACTTACCATTTTTGTTGCAGCAGTCTAAAAGCCCTTACACGCAATTTTCGCTGTGCCTTTTCTGCTTGCCTTTGCAGGCAGGGTTTTATAGTGTCTTGGTCAGAGGAAGTGAGAAGCTTGAAGGGTAATACCAAGGCGAATTCAATATTAGGTTAACTCATCGCTTCAACAATTTTACAACACAAAAAACAACATGTAGTTTGCTGTGCTACAAAACCAAACTGTCAGAAGATTTCCAAGCAAATTTTGACATTAGGATCAAACTGCTATATTTTGCATCAACAGCTGATACTACGCTGGGCTGAAGAGGTCACCTGATGTTTAATTCGCCTTGGGTAATACGAAAGGCACAAAATAACAATTCCCACCTTTTCTTCTTGCAATTAAAGTACATTGCTTATTGAAGGTTAAGAAAAAAAGTACACAGTATAAAAATAAAGTACAATCTTTTTTCTCTTTACTGTTATTAAAACCCGACCAAAAAAAGGAGTGTTATAACTTTATGGTGTGTGTCTGTGTATCGGTGTTTCTGTGTGTCTGCCAGAGTCCACGTACAGACCAAATGACTAAACTAATTTTGATTTAGTTTTTTCTGTTTGAAAGGTGACTTGATCCAGAGGGTTCTTAGCTATGTTTTAAGAAAAACGGTCTAGCTGTTTAGAAGATATCACATCATTTCTAGTTATATCCCAGGTTTTTAAAATTTTTAATTTTTCTTTCTCTCTGTGAATGCTGATGTGGCAGGAACAGGAAGTAAAAAATTAAATTACCCTATGTCCTAGTTTAAACTATGCAAGTCTATTGCCAGGCTGAAATTTTTGTCATTCGTAATGTTAAGAAAGCACACATACATGCACAAATAAATGCATAAATAATATGAGCTGAAAAATAAGACTTGCATTGTGTGAACGCCGATGAAAGTTCAAAGAAGAAAAAGTGATTAGCTTAGCAATAAGACTTGAATAGTGTTAACCAGGGTTGTCAGATTATTTCCGAACTATTTCGCCAAATTTATTTTAAAAATCGCCAAAAGTCGCCAAATTATTTTCATGTAGTTTTTCTTAATATATACATATTTGATAAAAAATTTGTTTTTATATAAAAATTTTTTAATCAATCAATTTAATAAAATAATCGTCTAAAAATTTAAGAGAAAATCGCCTAAAGCAGAAATAAAATGACAAAAAATGATTTCTTGTAAATTTTTTACATCCAAATTCGAAACGCATTAATTACTATAATTAATATAAGAAAAATCATAAAAACCCAATTGTTTTAATCTCTTGCAGACGTGTTTTGGTAGGATTTATTTAGTATACTATTTCGACAAACTAATTTCAAGAATTACAAAAATTTTGAAGTTCAGAGTTGTTAAAAATTAAATAAAAATAGCCAACAAGTTTATTTATCGCCTGAAAAATCGCCATGTCGCTAATCCAAAAATTTGGACGCTAAACAAGTTGAAAATCGTCATATATGTCAGCCCTGATGTGAACTGGGACTAGTTATACACATTTTATAAATAAATAAATAAAATAAAATTCTTTTTCAGTGTTCAATTACCAATTGATTTTTATATATTTTATTCTTCTGTCTCATCGTATCAATTTTTTTACGCAGGTTTAGGCGTAATATATTCGTTGTCTATTTGATTCGTTTTATTTAAAAAAACTATAGTTTTTTGAAAGTATTTTGCTTTTGAAAGTCGCTGTCCATGGCTGATTAATTTTATTATAAGTCTATAAAACATATACATTAGGGCGGGTCGATTTGTATGGACGCAAAAAAACGTGCAAAATACAAGGAAAATCGTATTCTAGGGATCAAAATAAGAAACTTTGCCGAAGGAACCATACCTCTAAAATGTATTTTGATGTCCCGACTTTTGATCCGAAGGGTAAAATTTCGATATATCTCACTTTATTGGTTATAAATATCTCACTTTATTGGTTATAAATAGTATATAAGCTGAAGAAGTTTTTAAATAAAATATCATTATACTTTGATCACTCAGCAAACGCTCGTGTATTAGACTTTCATTTAATACATTACATGATAAGCTGATCTGAAAACCAGATTAGCTTCTGATAACCTGATAGAAAATTAGACCAGGTACCTGATCTAATAGCTGATACCTGATCTAAAGCTGATACCTGTTAGTTACTGTTATTAAACATGGATGAGAAAATTTTAAAACAGTTGGTGTTGACAAGAAATGTCTTGAAGGAAAAGCTTCGAAGTATAAAAACTGGTGGAATAGATACACGTGAACAACTAAGGCCCAAATTTACAGTTATAAGTTAACTAATAGCAATAGTTTAACCACTAATCTTTGATTCACAGCTCTTTGTTTACCATTAGTTAAACTGCCAAATCTCATTGATTAAGAAATAGTTAGACAACAGCTGATTTGTTATAAACTTTGTTTGTATTGTTGCATTATGAAAAACACATTTCACACATACATTTTCAAGCTGTAACACACTCTTTATTTTGTTTTATATTATATTTTAGTTTTTCCGATCATCAATAATTCAATATTTTGCACGGTAAAGTTAGATGAGCATGCACTGTTTTATCCATTTTTAAGCAACAATACAGCAAATATAACAAAAACCATATGCTATAGGAGAGCTATAGCGATTCTGAAGAAAATATGTTACACTATACATGTGTAACATTTTGAAATTCTACCTAGAATCACTCACAGTCAGTGCTGCCACAACCAAAAAAATTTTACAACCAAAATTCGCTTTAAAAGTTACCAAATGAGAAAAAATATAACCAAATTTCAGTCGTTAAGCAGCTCTGGGTCGGGGAACATCTCTCGCGTCATCGTAATTATTTCTTAAGTGCGGTCAGGCTTGTGTGTGTTGTTTGGCCTTCGAGAGTTTTTCGTCTCGCTCGCACTGGTTGACTGATCTGCCACGGATAACCGTATAATCTTGCGGTTTTTGTGGAATTTCTTTAACAACCACGTTGCCTACTTCCTATGTGAAGGCATAGGTCGTGTACAGTCAGTCACAAAACCTTATAGAATACTGTTAATACCATCTTGGGCATATGGTCTACGTTACTCCGCCCATATTTGTGCAACACCATATTATGCAAATTTACTTTGCATTAATATGTTCAATAAATAAATAAATAAATAAATAACCAAATTTCAATATGTAGTATTTTTATTAAATAGCATCCAAGCAAAGAAGACACTCCAAAACAGTCATGAAAATCTAGAGTTTGCGATGTGGATGTAGTGAAAATTTCGATCCGTTCTAATGAGTTTTACATAGGATTGTCATGCAAGAAGTTCTCTTTTTCGATGCCTGGTCACTGACTTGGAAGCGATATTAAGAAAAATTCTCTTTTTGTTTTCTATTTAACAATTCGTTTCTTTTTATACGAATTTAAACCCAAAACAGTGATTTCAGGTTAATTTAAGCAAATAACTTTTAAATTTTAGACTAAAATTTGTTCATAAATTTCTTTAAGAAAATAATTTTTTTTTAATTCTGGTGAGTATTTTCTAACACTATGGAAAAGTTAAAAGGTTTTGTATGACAAAAATAAGCTTCTACATGGTTTTTTGCTCACTCTCCGCAAATTAAAAATATCGATTTTTTGGGAAGCAATGGAAATGTAGTTCCATGAATCTGTTTCTGAAAAACATGAATTTGAACCAAATATCGTCAAGTTTTAAACTTGGAATTTTCTGAGGGTTACGCACTTTTCTTGGGTAGGAGGCGATGCTGGTGGACAAAAGTGGTCACATATTACACTGTACAACAAAATAACATTTTTTGGCTGTCCTTTAGATAAAATTACGCGGACTATATGGATTTCGATGCGTTAAATTCAAATCTACTTTCAGTTTTTCTCTATCACGTAGAGATTTTTTTTATGGGCGTGGCTAATTTTGCCCCCTAAATTAGTCGGCCATACTAATATATTTTACTATAACTCGAAACCCGCTATTTCGATTTTAATAAATAATAAACCAAAAGACGCGACACAAAATTTTGTTAAAAAAAATTAATAATCATTTTTTACCTATCTTTTATGGTTTCGGAGTTATTCAGAATTTAAAAAAGAAAAAATTTTTTTTATGCAAAAATCGCGTAATTTTTTTACATGAAAATTGCAATAAAAAAATCAGAAACTCAATAGTTTTATATTTTTTAAATTTTTCTTAAAACCACATATCCTAGGAATAAAACAAGCTATAAAACGTGAAAATCCAGCAATAAATCTTGATTTTATTCGCAATTTAAAGCAGGTACCTTAAAATGGAAAAATGTGTGTAAGCATTAAATGCAGTCACATTTACATCTGGTAATGCTACTGAAAGGGCATTGCGGGCAGGTTACAGAACTAAAAGAAAATATAAAATAAAGAATTTTGGGTATACATAAGTATGTTCACTCATCAGTTGCCATACAATAACTGTTTGTGAAACCGAAAAGTAAATTTTCAACCGCAACAAAATTAAAAAAAAAATAGCTAAAAATGTTAGCATAAGCTGAATTTAAAAAGTGATAATTTCTTCATCTATTTTTTGGTAAGTATTATTATTACTAATTCAAAATGTTGTATTTATGATGCGAAGTAATAGTTTTGTATCAAATTGTTGCAGGTTTCAAAATGCCAAGGCTTTGTAAAAATTCTGCTGATTCATTCTGTTATGTATGTGGTGATTTAACTTTAAAATCGCAACGCCAGACAATAACTTCCCAGGTTAAGAACGCCTATAAGCTATGTTTTGGGTTTCCTATCGATGAAAGAGATAAATATTGGCTACCAAAAATATGTTGTTATAGCTGTTCAAGGGCTTTAAGAGGTTTGATCAAAGGAAATCGCAAGTCTATGCCATTTTCGACACCAATGATTTGGAACGAACCAAAAAACAATACAAATCATTGCTACTTTTGTATGACTACAACACGTGGGTTTTCCAGAAAGAACAAAAATAAAGTCATATATCCCAATATTTCATCCGCCAAACGACCAGTTCCTCTAAGAAGTAATGATTTACATCCAATGTCCCCTACATACGAGGAAGAAGATGTTAAGTCTGCAAATACTGAATCCAGTTACGACACGATGGCTGCTTCTGCAAGTTCAACATTTACAAGTAAAGCGAGCAAACGTTATTTTCCGAAGCAGTGCGACCTGAATGACTTAGTTCGTGATTTAGGACTTTCAAAAACAAAGGCAGAACTTCTTGCATCCAGATTGAAGCAATGGAATCTGGTAGATAAAGACGTGAAAGTCACATACTTTCGAAACAGAGAAGATGAATATTTGAAATACTTCAGCAAAGACAGGGATTTAATATTTTGTAATAATGCTGATGGTCTTCTGCGAGAACTTTCGTTCAGTGATAAATCTGAAGAATGGCGACTTTTTATTGATTCATCAAAGACGAGTTTGAAAGCAGTTTTGCTTCACAATGGCAACAAATATCCATCAGTCCCACTAGCGTATTCAAGAAACATGAAAGAAAACTATTATAATATGAAAGTGTTACTTAACAAAATTAAATACACACAGTACTCATGGAGCATTTGTGCTGATTTGAAAGTTGTAGCAATGTTAAATGGATTGCAATGTGGATATACCAAATTCTGTTGCTTTTTATGTGAATGGGATAGTCGCTCAAAAGAAAATCACTATAAAGTTAAAAGTTGGCCAAAGAGAGTAAATTTTATTCCAGGAGAAAAAAATGTTTCAGAAGAACCTCTAGTTCAGAAGGAAAAAATTATCTTACCACCTCTTCATATAAAGCTAGGCCTAATAAAAAACTTTGTTAAAGCAATGAACAAGGATGGTGATGGCTTTCTATATCTTAAGAGCAAATTTCCTCGAATCAGTGATGCAAAAATAAATGAAGGAATTTTCGTTGGTCCACAAATACGAGAGCTTATGAAGGACGCAGTCTTTAAGACGAAGTTGAACGGCGTGGAAGAAAGAGCATGGACGGCTTTTGTGAATGTGTGTAACAATTTTTTGGGAAATAAAAAAAGTGAAAACTACCATGAAATCATTCAAGAGCTGCTTTCTGCCTATGAGGCTCTAAAATGCCATATGTCGCTTAAAATTCATTTTTTAAACTCGCACTTGGATTTTTTCCCCGAAAATCTTGGTGCCGTATCAGATGAACATGGTGAAAGGTTTCATCAAGACATGATATATATAGAAAAGCGTTACAATGGAAAATCATTGGAAGTAATGCTTGCAGATTTTTGTTGGTCCATTCGACGAGAAACTTAATTGAAGATATGAATAGGAATAAAAATGTCAATTAGTAAATAACAAGACACTTTTTAATTTTAAAACGTTTTTAAAGTACAAATATTTTTCTTACAAAAATGGTGTTTTATTTCAAATAGTTAAGTGTTGTAGTTCAAGCTAGCACTTTTTCTTAAAACTGAATATACATACTTAGCGCTTCTAGCTTAGTTTATTGACAGCATACATAATAATACATAAAGTGAAAAATATTTGCGACTAAAAGTTTTTCATTATATTTTGAGAGCTAAAAAAAATTAATATTAAACCAAAATTATTTATTTCGCCAATAATTTCTGAATACTCGGAGTTATTGAGAAATTATTAGCAGCTGAAATAAAAAAACATTGGATCAGCATTTAATGCATTACACACATTTTTCCATTTTTAGGTACCTGCTTTAAATTGCGAATAAAATCAAGATTTATTGCTGGATTTTCACGTTTTATAGCTTGTTTTATTCCTAGGATATGTGGTTTTAAGAAAAATGTAAAAAATATAAAACAATTGAGTTTCAGATTTTTTTATTGCAATTTTCATGTAAACAAATTACGCGATTTTTGCATAAAAAAAACTTTTTTCTTTTTTAAATTCTGAATAACTCCGAAACCATAAAAGATAGGTAAAATATGATTATTAATTTTTTTTAACAAAATTTTGTGGCGCGTCTTTTGGTTTATTATTTATTAAAATCGAAATAGCGGGTTTCGAGTTATAGTAAAATATATTATTATGGCCGACTAATTTAGGGGGCAAAATTAGCCACGCCCATAAAAAAAATCTCTACGTGATAGAGAAAAACTGAAAGCAGATTTGAATTTAACGCATACTTTTATCTAAAGGCTATTTTGGCTGTTGTACAGTGTTATGGACCACATAGTACTCTAAAAACTAAAAGCATACTCAGAATTACTGGAAGTTCGAGTTTTCAGGAGATTTTCGAAAAACTTTAAATTTGTCCAACTAATTAAAATTTTCCAAGATGTGACCAATTTTTTTAGGAAGGAGGCGATACGGGCTGATAAGCAAACTCACCTCCTATGGACCACATAGTGCTCTGTAGTACAGAGTTGAGACTATTTAGTTAAATTAAAAGTTGTTGACAGTGTTGTAAAAGAAAAGTATTGTAAACAAGTGAGTAGCAATCAAGGCGAATTCATAACAGGTGGCTGCACTAGCGATTTTAGTCACAGCTGATTTATTTTCAGTTGCCTTGGTAGCAATACTAAAAGCTGAAGAACATAAAAGCTTAAAAAGTATAACATAAAAAACATGTACATGTGTATCATTATTTTGGCAAAAAATAACCAAAATGAGAACAATATTCACATCTCCACATTAAAGAAAAAAATAACCACTTTTGGTTAGAAATAACCAAAAACGGCAGCCCTGCTCATAGTGCTACATATTCTGTTAATACAATCGAACAAAATAAGCTGTTTTTATTTACAACGGTTACATTTTGTCATTAATGTCCTTCATTAGCAATTTTAAGGCTATTTGAGAGGTTTTCCGTACACTATTATGATTTGTAAGCATACATTGACGTCACTAATTACGTTTAAATAAACTCAAACAGTCACAATATTTAAATAAATATTTATTTATATTAATTTTTGTGGTAATAATTTTTATACTTTCTATTTAAGAAACATTCTCTTAAAATTATTAGCATGACATGCAAAATAAAACCTTCGGTAACACAGTTGGAAAAAATGGCAGTATGTACACCTTGAATAAAGCGATGGTAAAATATGTAACATATTTACATGTTTTTCATGCAACATATTCAGAAAAGAAATGGAAAATGTTTCCCACACTTGTATTTTTTGTACAAACGAAAACAGAAATGTAACACATGTAACATATATGCAACATATTTGTCAGAAAAGAAATCGCTATTACTTGTTTGATCAGGTTACTATTCTTTGCTCATATTAAAAACTTTACTTAAACACTGCACTGTGAATATGAAGTATTAGTGAAACAATAGTTATCATTTTAGTTTACTAGTAATTAACTAATGGCTGTAAACCTATAACAGAACGTAGAATAGAGTAAAATCAAGACAGAAGTTGGAAATAATACAAGTTTAAAGCCTGAAAAACCCTCAGTCAAGATAGAGACAAGTACACCAAAGAAACTAGCAGAAGGAACAATATTTGATAATAGCATATTATTTAATGATGATAATACAGAGAATGATGATGACGATGATGAAGATGATTTTTACTCATAGACTTCCAATTCTGAAGACATTTATACTGACTTATCAGTCTTGGAGGGAAGAAATGAATTAGATACAAGCTATGGTCCACCGAAAAATTTCAATAATGAATGGAAGTTTGGTGATAGTAACCTTAAACTGAATGAAGATAAAATTCAAGTTGGTGGTCAAATATGGGCTCTAACACCAGGCCTATTTTCTCTAATGTTTCATAAAATACCAAAAAATTATGATAAATTTGAACTCAAAATCTATAAAGATTTAAATTATTAGTAGTTTCTACGCGGAAAAAACCCCAAGAATTCCCGGGAATTATTTTCTTACAAATCCCGGGAAAATTTCAAAGGGAATTTCCGGGAATTTAATATTTACGTTTTTTCGAATTTAATTTTTTATCATTGCTGTTCGTTGTTTTGTTACCTAAAAATACATCTTTAATCAGAGGTGAAGAGGTTTACATAATAGTTTCAACAAAAAAGTACTTACAGTATCTAGATTGGCAGATGTAGATGGAATTTCCATGCTATAACTCAAAGCATATAAATTTATTTGTTTTTGTTTTGTTCTTTAAATATTGTTGTTCGTCAAATAAACGGATAAAGTTGTTTTGTTTTTAATTTAAGTCCACATTAAACGATGATTTAATCTTTCTTTACCCCATACGAGAATCTACAAATTTTAGTAATTTAATTTAGAGAAAGATAAATTAAAAACATTTTAGGCCTTATTCAGAAAAAAATTATTTTGGCATACAAAACGTTTAGCAAACAAATGTCCATAAAAAATTAGTTATGTAAACCTTTTTTAAACCAAAATTATTTCTTCAAAATAACAGCAGTTATTTATTATTTTATTGGAGCTACACTAGGTAACTTGAAAATTGTATGTAATTCTTTTGCATTAAATTATTTAAAGTGACAACCTCTGCATTCGCAATTAAGGCATACTCTTCTACAGTTTTTTAGAAATTATCTTATAATACAAATTTAACATACAGCCGTATTTTGATTTTCTGCTCTCATGGAGTTTATTCAGATTTAAGTTAAATAGTTGTGAGTAATATCTTTAACTATTAAATCATTATTTAGTAGATGCTCATTTTAAATTTCCTGATATGCTTGGCATTAGAAGAATAGGGGGAAGATCTGATACAAAGACAGGCACTGTGACATCAAAATAATTAAATAAAAGTCTATGTAATTTCGAACAAAAACAAATTTTGAAATGGTTTATGGGCAAAAATAAATTTTGGGTGTAGTTATTTTAAAATTTATGCAAAAAAATGCAATATGATAAAAAAATACCTGTAGTTTGGCCAAAATAAAATATTCTTCCAATACTCCCTATACTCTTATATTAGTGACAAAAGTACCTAGAGGTAAAACTGTTTTGTATTATAAAAGCTGTTGTCACATTGAATGAAAAAATAAAATAAAGCAACATATAATATATGTATAAATAAAATTTTTAAAAAGAAACCAACACCTAGCTCACACGGTGATTTTTTTAACGTTTTTTTGAAAAATGATTTTTTAGTTTGTGGGGGAACGGTATAGAAAATAAAAGGGGGTAGAAAAAATCACATTTTCAGAGTTTATTTTAATTTTTCTTTACACATATTTTAATTATTGATGTTGCTTTATTCTATTTTTTCATTCAATGTGACAAACGGATTTTTTAATACATAACAGTGTTACCTATAGGTATTTTTATCACTAATATAGGAATATAGGGAATATCGGACAAATATTTTATTTTGGGCAAAATATTATCATATACAATTTTTTGTGCATTAATGTCGCCGTGCCTTTCTTTGGATCAGATCTTTCCCCTACCCTTCTAATGACAAGTGCATCAGCAAATAGAAAATGGGCACCTATTAAACAACTTAGAACTATTTAACTTAAATACAGCTGTGTGTTAAATTTTTATTATAAGATAATTTCGCAAAAACTGTAGAAAAGTTTGCATTAAAAGTAAAAGTAGTCACTCTAAATAACTTAATAAAAGAAAATTACTTACACACATATGTCAAATTTTAAGTAACCTAATATAGCTCCAATAAAACAATGAATGCTTTTGTATTAAGAAGAAATAATATTGGTTTCAATTGGTTTACAAAACAAATTTTGCATTGACATTTGTTTGGTAAACGTTTTGTAAGCCAACATTTTTTTTCTGAATAAGGTCTTAAATGTTAAGTTATCTTTTTTTAAATTAAATAACTAAACTTTGTAGAATTTCGTAGGGGGAAATTTTTGAACTTGTACGGAAAAAATGAAATGGTAACACTGATGAATTTTTGGAAGAAAAAAAACCAAAACTAGAAACATGGAAAAAATCATTGTATGAAAAAAACCAGATTTTTAAATCATCATATGAATTGGGCGTAAAAGAACGGAAAATGTGATTTTTTTCTACCCCTTTGGCTTTTCGATACCGTTCGCCAACAAACTTCAAAAATCGTGTTTCAAAAAATCAATGTGTGAATTGCGTGTAAATGTTTTGTTTTTTCATAGAATTATATTTTTTATTGAGGTCATTTAATTAATTTCATATATTTTTATTTCAGTTCTCGTTGTACCTTCATATTGAACTAACGTCATAGCGGAGTTTTTTTTTACATACATACTTAACAAAAAAAAATCATATAAAAGAAAATATTCGTAATACATATTAATAACTTTGATAAATAAGCTTTAATTGCTTTGTTAATATTTTTTTGCATAGTCATAAATAACAAAAACAAAAAAAAACCGTAATAAAAAAACAAACAAACAAACAAAAGTGCCCTTGAGGAATACTCTATATGAGTACCTCAAAAACAAATAAATGTGAAGTGAGTTATAACGGCAGAAATGCCTATTTTACTGTGAGTTCTGATGCTCATAATGATAACAATAAAAATAAAAAACATGATGACAGACTTACTGTGAGTTCGGAAGCTCTTAATAAAAATAAAAAATCTGATAATACACTTTTTCTAACAACAAATCCACTTTTTCGACAGCGATCAACTTCGCTTTGTCCAATGCCTACTAGTGATTCTTTAACATTACAGTTGCCTAGTACTTCGTCAGTTAAGCCATTGAAATCATTCGCTTCGGGCTGTTCATCACCTAACCAAGTTAACACTACAGATAACAGTAGCTCAAAACCAAAGGTACAAGTCGGAATGGACAGATATATAACCGTGGTAAAGCGTGGGCGAAGCCCGAATTCTTCTAAAATTTCATCTGTTCCAAAGATGTCTAGGGATAACAGCGCATCATCCATGAATCGCCAAAATCGTTTTTCATTATTGCAAGACGATAACGAGAAGACCGCTTCATCATCTCAGAAGTCTTTTAAGCCACCACCAATATATGTGAGGGAAAAAAATTCTAACGCGCTTCTAAAAAAACTACTGTCGACCATTGGTGAAAATATTTTTAACGTAATTCCAATTAAAAGAGGTAATATTGATGAAACTAAAATCCAAATATACGATGAAAACAATTTTCGAAAAATTGTAAATGATTTTGAAAAAAATAAAACAAACTTTTACACATACCAACTTAAGAGCGCTAAAGGCCTACAGATAGTACTAAAGGGCATAGATTCATATGTTGAGCCCGCAGAAGTAAAATGTGCACTTCTAGACCAAGGATTTAAGGTAAAAAACGTTACTAATATAATTAACAGAGAAAAGGTCGCCCAACCTCTATTTCGCATTGAACTGGAGGCGAATGACATACAATTGAAAAAAATGAAACCCATCCAATTTATAGCGTAAAGTTTCTGTTACACCGACAAATCACAGTTGAAGAGCCACGTAAGCGTTCAGGTCCTGTACAGTGCCATAATTGCCAAAAATATGGCCATACAAAAACTTACTGTAATTTACCTACAGTTTGTGTTATCTGCGGTGAATTGCATGGTACTGCTAGCTGCACTAAGCCAAAAGAACAAGCAGAAAAAAAATGTAGTAATTGTGGAGGTAATCACACCGCTAACTATAGAGGATGCCCTGTATATTCTTTTGTTAAACAGACTATGGGGAAAAAACCTAAGTTAGCTCCAGCCCAACCATTAAACGCGTACACCGCCTCTTTTGCTCAAGTAAGTCAACCAGTTACTTCACGTGTATCGTATGCCGATGCTGCTAAGGCTAGTTCTAGTCCCTCACAAAATGTTTCACCGCAAAATAATTCAACGAATGCAAGCTCAGGCTTTAACTTTAGTCGCCTTGAAGCTACTATTGAGAATCTGGTGCTAACTATAAACAACTTTACAACAAATATGACTAGCATGATGCAAGAAATGCTGCGAATGCAGAATACACTGCTTCAAGCATTAGTTAACAAACCATGAACATGTTAAAAATATGTTTCTGGAACGCAAACGGCATTCGCCAGCATAAAAATGAACTTGAGCACTTCCTCATGGAAAAAAATATTGATATCATGTTGGTCTCTGAGACTCATTTGACTTCAAGGAGCTTATTTAAAATAAATGGTTACACTCTATATGATTCAAAGGACCCGAGGGGGAGAGCATGCGGTGGGTCAGCAATTCTAATTAAGTCAAGACTCAAACACTATGTTCTTGATAACATTTGTGAAGAACATCTACAAGCAACAAATACTTGTGTCAAAAATTTTGTTACAAATTTCGTGATATCATCAATTTACTCCCCTCCCAGATTCGCAATTACTGAGGATCAATTCGAGGAATTCTAAAAATCTCTAGGCCCTTGTTTTGTAGCAGCTGGGGACTACAATGCAAAACATACGTTCTGGGGTTCGCGTCTTATTACACCTAGAGGTCGGGCATTGTTCAACACAATTTCAAAAATGGGCTTGGACGTCATTTCAAGTGGGGAGCCCACTTACTGGCCTACGGACATACAAAAAATTCCGGTTGTTATAGATTTTGGAGTCATGAAAAATATCGGTTGGGAATTAATTCATGTTGAAGCTTCTGTAGATCTCTCCTCCGACCACTCTCCCACGATTGTTACAATTTGTAGCCCACTAAGAAGTGACTTCCCTGTCCCATATGTAAAGATGATCAACCGTGTTAATTAGCTGGGGTTCAAAAAATACCTCAGTAGCCGTTGTACGGAAAATATTAACCTAAGAACACCAGGTGATGTTGAATCTAACATTGAAAATCTTAACGAAAATATTAAACAGGCTGCTAAACATGCCACTACTTCCCATCCGCAGACTGGGTTTAATAGAATTTATTCTACAGACGTTGAACGTATTTTACGTGAAAAAAGGACAGCTAGAAGGGAATGGCAACAGCACAGATCACCCCAAAATAAAATTAGATTTAAAGAGTGCACTAGACGACTCCAAGAGCTGCTGGCATATGAAAAAACTGTATGTCTTAAAAATTATCTGGAAAATCTTGATGCCACACCTGCATCTAATTACTCCTTGTGGCGAGCTGCTAGAAAGCTTAAAACACCCGTTGAATATAGACCACCTCTGCGCACTTCTACTGGAGGTTGGGTAAGAAGCGATACTGAAAAAGGTAACATATTTGTTGAGCATTTAAAATCCGTATTTACCCCAAACACATGTACTGGTGTTGTTGATTTACCAAGTATAGTTGCGCTACCCCCTCGACCCATAAAATTTAAGACGCGTGATGTTCAGAAACTAATTTCTGAACTCAACCCGAAGAAAGCTCCAGGTATTGATGCAATAAGTAACAATATGCTGATAAACTTGCCCCATATTGCAACTACAATCCTGTTATTCATTTTTAACGCCATTTTACGACTGGAGTATTGTCCACAATGCTGGAAGCTTGCGAAGGTCAAAATGATTCCAAAGCCGGGCAAGGACCTTACCAAGGCTGAGTCATACAGGCCAATAAGTCTGCTATCAACAATGTCAAAACTCTTCGAAAAGCTCCTCATGACAAAATTGTCCCCAATTTTAACTGATAGTGGGTGCATCCCAGACCATCAATTTGGTTTTAGAAGTCAGCATAGCACCATTGAACAAACTCATAGATTGGTGCAATTTATAAGAAGAACTTTTGAAGAAAAAATGTATTGTTCTGCCCTGTTTATTGACGTTTCTCAGGCCTTTGATAAAGTGTGGCATGAAGGCCTTATTTTAAAATTAAAATCATATTTACTAATAAATTTTCTGAATTTATTAGAAAGCTACATAACTACCCGAAAGTTTACGATTGTGGAAGGAGAATTCATGAGTCTGCCCCAATCTATATCATCCGGTGTGCCACAGGGGAGCATACTGGGGCCAGTTTTGTACTTGATTTATACTTGTGATATGCCTGTGAGCAGCAATATCCATACATCTACGTTTGCCGATGATACAGCCTGCCTTAGTATGCACAAAAACCCGCACGAGGCTTCCCGATATCTTCAAGAACATATTACACAGTTGGAAATCTGGTTGAACTTATGGAGAATTAAAGTCAATGAACAACGTTTACGCTAAGAAGAGATACTTGTTCCCAAATTCGAATCAACAATCAAAATATTCCTCAACATTCCCAAGTGAAATACCTTGGTATACACCTTGATCGAAGACTTACATGGAAACATCATATTGACTTTAAGCTAACACAGATGAAACTTAAGTTATCTCAAATTCATTGGTTGATTGCCAGAAATTCAACACTTAGTCTGGACTGCAAACTTTTAATATACAAGTCGCTTTTGAAGCCAATATGGTGTTACGGTATCCAGTTATGGGGCACTGCTTCAGCTTGCAATGTAGAGAAAATTCAACGAAGACAAAACAAAATTTTAAGGTTAATAACATCTGCTCCATGGTATATTAAGAATTCAAATTTGCATCGTGATTTAAAAATGCCACTAGTGACTGAAGAAATTGCAAGATACGCAGGCAAATACTTAACTAAACTCGAGTCACATCCTAATCCGCTTGCTCGTAATATTTTGAATTTTAATGGTCACATCCGCCTAAAAAAGAGGGACACAAGGGCTCTTATACTCAACACTCTAGATGGGAATGCTTGAAAATACATTTAATTTTCCTTTTTGATTATCACTAATTTGTATTATTTAAATTATCACTAAGTTTTGGCCGACACTGGTCGGGCTAAATAATTATATTTTAGCTTTAAGATTTGATCACTTATTGTTAGTTCATATTTGAAGATACAATAAATAAATATATGTATTAAAAAAAAATAAAAAATATATATTCTTGAAATTCCCGGGAATCCCCGGGAATAAAACATTTTACTTCTCGATTCCTGGAAATTAGAAACCCTAATATAGAATCATCATCGTTCACTGACGGAGAACGATGTTATCACAAAATTTTTTATGGAAACTCAAATCGAAAAACTAAAGGACACTTTAATAATATGGCTTGAGGCACTAAAATTCTAGAATATTTAAATGCAAATAAAACTAGAGATAGAGGACGGTTATACAATTTAAAAATGAAATCATGTTTTAAAAGACAAATTCAACAGCTGAACAATGCAATTTATAGATTGATAAATTAACTATATGTTAGTATAAGTAGCTGAAAATGTATCAAGTAGTTCACAATACTCCAAACAAATTTCCAAAACAACTCAATGTCCTTAAAAAGAAATTTAGTAAACCAACTCCATAAGCAATCTCTTAAACTTATTGTGCATTGTAGAAATATAATGAAAGAAATAGATGATATTTGGAAAGCTGATTTAGTTGAAATGGGGTACCATACTACAGAAAATATAAATTATTGATTTTTGTACGCTGTAATTGACACATTCTCGAAGTTTATATGGTCGGTATCATTGAAAATAAAAGCTGTACTCTAAATAACCAAGGTAATAGAAAATATTTTCGAACTGGTACGAATACCAAACAACTTAGAATCAAATGATGGTACAGAATTTTTTTAATAAACACTTTGGAAAATTCATTTACAAAGATAGGATTTAACCAGGGACCGTAAGGGGTATAATTTTTATTTTAAAAATCACTGTTTAATTGTTATTTCCTTATTTTTATTTATTCCTCACAAAATAAGTGCTATTTTGTGAATTTTATTTGTTCCCCAACAAAAAAAAACAGTTACCTTTTGATTTTTATTGTTTTGCTTAATTTTTAAAATTTAAAAATCGTAATTTTCACGTTAAAATTAATATTACCCGTTTTAAATTTGAACTTATCGCTAGAGTCTGTAAAAAAATTCTTATATGTTAAATTAAATTTACTTTTTTATAGTTTATTCATTTTAAAAATTAAAATATTTTTGAGCAAAAAAATAAAAATCAGAAAGTAAGTGTTATTTTGTGAGGAATAAATAAAAGTCACAAAATAACTCTTATTTTGTGAGGAATACATACAAATAAAAAAATTATTGCATCTATACGTAGTCCATGTAACAGGGACTTGGTATATTCCTTGTTCATGTAGGACTTCTCTATTAGTGTGATTTTTTAAATTTAAATTTGAAAAATAATCGTTATTTGCGATTTCTGGATTTAACATTACTAAATATGCAAGCATCAATAGTAGAATAATTTAATATATCATTAAAAGAAATGATGTGAAAAGAATTAATGGTTCTTATAAGTGGATGGATATATAAAGAGTTACTTTAGGGCCACTCAGACTGTTATACATGTATGAGGACTTTCACCACACTTTACGAAAAAGAAATCTAAAGACATTTGATTCGACTGTCAAAAAATCTAACGTAAAGTGAAATTTTATGTTCACACCATCACACTTCATCCCGAACAACAGCGCTAGTTTAGCACCTACCTATGCTGTAGGAGTAGCAGTCTCCTGTCGGGCGCGTCCCCAGGCGGCAGAGAGGGAAGGGACACTATCACCAACCTTTATGCCACACTGCACGAGTGGTGATTTATACTTCTGTCATGTCTCGGGTCTGGCACAAATTTGCGGGCTTTCTCTTCAGAAACTCAGAGGATCGTTGTCATGGCCAGGCTGGGTGCTGGTGGAAATGCATCCCTGATATCTCAGCGAAAATGACGTGCCCTGAGATAGAGGCGTCCAGGTTGGGAGAACCAAGGGAGAGGTAACCACTAGTGGAGACTCCTGATCACGAAAAATATTCCACCCATATATGTGTTTGTGATGGGGAGATGCTATCTTACATGCTCCACCTTCCAACTCTGTAGGAGATCGAGTAGGGTAGTTACTGCTAATGAATTCTAAGAAGATCTCATAAGACTCCTAAAGGAAGTCATGAATCTAGCTTGGAATTCATGCTGTAGCTCCTTTCTTATGGCTACGCATGGAGCCCGCGGACCAAAACTGAACCACTTGTAAGGTTAAGGTGGATGGTAGCAATGAACCTGAATGGCTACTTAGTGGTTAAAGAAAACTAGTCGTTAACAGCTCCACGCCGATGCCAGGGCACGGGTCGGTTAAAACGTTTTTGCCTAGCCCATGTACGCCGTCCCTGCATTGGTAGTCCAACCCCTTATGCCCATACTCATGGAAACAAAATTGAGAAAAATATAAAAAAAACAAAAACCAAACTTTGCCAATCCGTTAGGAAAGACAAGGTTAACTCGTAGCACGTCCTTGGACTTCAGTCCAAGCACATCTGCTGCAGCCAAATTAAGTGCTGACAAATCTGCCAAAACAAGTCTGGGTGTGCCAACCGGGAAACCCTCGGTAGTGCCAACTACACCTAAAAAGAAAAAGAAACGAGCGCCAGCTGGAGAAATGCCAGCCGTGGCAACTGTACCAAATAATACGATAGTGCTCGAGAAGGATACCAGTCAGCGTTAAGCCAACAGCGCCAAATTCATCTGGATCGAACGCACAAGAAACACGTGGGCTGCTCAACGTTTTATCGATCAGTTGGGCAATAAGCCGTCTAAGGAGCTAACTAGCAAAGAAAAATCCTCCCTAGCATGGGCCAAGGCTCACTTGGCTGCCCACGATAGCTCCAACCCTGTAGTAGTTGCAAAAACACCAGCAGTCACTACGCCTAAAAGGCAACGCTCAGGGGAAGAACCTTCGCCGCAGCTAAGGCACAACCATCTAGCAAGCGGCAAAAGCAAGTAGACTCTAAGGTCATAAACAGATCTTACAGTGAGGCATGAAACCTGCTGGTAAGGGCTGTTCTTGACCACAGTAACTGCGACGGAGCAATTGATCATGACAAGTGGGGATTGATCTGTCAGAAGTTACTAGATATCTACCTGCAAGATAGTGAAAAGAATCAAGGGCATTCACCTTAATTTTTCGACGCAGGTTGGTTTCCGGGACATGTGAAACTAGTCTCCTCCATGGACGAGCTATCGGCGTCCAAGTTAAAGGATATAATTCAATCCCTAGGGTAAGTGTGGCCCGGTGCGAGACTGGAGTTGGTCACAATCAGCGAAATACCACGCAGGCCGAGAGCAATTGCTGTCATTCCAGCGGAACCACGCGACCCACCGAAGATCCTGGACATCTTCCGGAAAATAAGCCCGGACCTACTGACCAATGACTGGAAGGTAGTAAAGGTATGTTTTCGAACCGGTGGGTGCTCGTAGGGAGGTGATCGTGGTCCTTAATAAGGAAACGTTGACATTACTGCGGGGTAGACAAGGTCTGGTGTAATAGGGGCTTATGGGCATAAGACTTCGCATATACCGGGGTGATGATAAACCCGATCCCGAAAACCCTGTTGCTACAGAGGTATCGCAAGGAGTTGAAACAGTCAACACTGAGCACAAGGTCAACACGGAGGCCACAGTTGAACCTGCGGATTCAGTCGCTTCGGGATGCTCTCAAGCAGACTCTTGTCTGATTGAGGACCTCCTGGATAAACTTGACTTCGCATACGATGAAAACGCTCTTCTGGGCCCAAATCCAGCAGACGCAGACATCGTCGTCAACTACGATCCTGATATTTGAGGATGGCGAAGATAAATCAAATCAACCTTCACCATTTAAAAGCAGCCTCAGCGGCATTAACCAGCCGAATTCTAGAAGGAGGTGTGGATACTGCACTTATCCAAGAACCATGGACTCCCAATGGCATAATTTTTGGACTTAGCGCAAAAGAATACAGGTTACTGTTTGTACATAAATCAGATAACAATGATAATAACATTCGATCCTGTATCATGGGGAAAACCAGCTTAAATGTCTTCATTCTATCTAATTTCAGTGATGAAGACACAATTGCTGTGGCATGGGAGACGGGAGAATCTACAGTATGGTGGCCACTCTCATGTTACATGGCCCATGACCATACGGACCCTCCCCCCTAGCGATCTGATCCAAAAGGCAGCGAAAGAAGCGAAGACGTACGGTATTGCTATTATAATAGGCACTGACGCAAATGCGCATCATCAGATCTGGGGCAGATCAGATACGAATGATAGATGGGAGTGCATTTTTGATTTTATTATTGATAACAATCTGGTAGTACTGAATCAAGGTTCGGAACCGACTTTCGTAGTCTCCAATAGGCAAGAGGTATTAGACATAGCCCCAGTCAACTCGAGGCACGCTCACTTGGTTCGGGAATGGAGGGTCTCCTCAGACTGCTCATTCTCCGACCATCCCTATTTAACATTCTCAATTAGCATTTCGAATAGGAATATAAAATTATACGTTAACAGACGCAAAACAAAGTGGTAGGTACAGAGCCAAATCCTCACAAACTTCATTGCGCAACTTCCTAATATAGAGGAGGCAGCGAATATTGACTTAGCCGTAGACATATTAGTAAATGCTTTCAAAGAAGCTACTGGTTTATCCTGCAAGGCATCTGTACAACGCAAAAATAGGAGACTACCCTGGTGGTCTGATAATATTGCAGAAACTCGTAAAAACTGCAGATAATTATTCAATGCGGCGAAAAGGACAGGTAACTGAGCACTTTGTAAAGCCTCATTAAACAAATTTAAAAATTAAGTCAGGAACGCTAAACGAAAAACTTGGAGAGATTTCTGTAATAAAGTAGAATCCTACTCCGACACTTGTAGGTTGCGTTAAATTCTAGCAAAGAAACCGATTATGCCCAGCTACATCCAGGATAACGATGGAAACTGGACAAAGAGTAGTAATGGATCTCTAGACGTCCTCATGAACACCCATTTTCCGGGCTGTCAACCCTGTGGTGATAGTCGACAAACTCTACCTTTATTTTCCAATTTGCATCTTTCTTCCAGATATAAATGTTGCCGAGAAAATGTCCAAAAACCGAGATGTGTTGTTTTGTCAAAATAATTTTTCATCGAAAAATCAACCCTTCTCTAAATAAAGTATTTTTTCATACTGAAAATTAACAAATATTTCGCAACCTTTCTCGGAACTAGTGCTTTTCTTAAAATGAAATAAGAAAAACTCAGTGACATATGTTATTTTCTTAAATAGAATTCAGTTTATTTTAAACGAATATTATAATAATATTATATAATAATATTATATATTATATTATATTGTAATTCACATTTATATTAAATTGCTCTAATTTTTATAATTCAGAAGAAATAAAGAATAATTCACTCTACATCTAATCATATTCGTCAATATCCCAATCATCTTCCAATTGTACTTCACCTTCAACGTGCAAGTTATTGTAAAAATTATGAAACTCTGCATTTATAAATGGCAGAACGAAGGAGCAGAATAACATTTATTAAATTTGAAATTTGTTGTTTTGCGTCGCCGCTGTGTTATGTCTAGTTTCTTGAAGTCCTCGTCCAGCTGTAAAGATAGCTTGTACTGTAAAATTCCGGTCTTAGATTTCTCATATCGCATCCAACGTATTAGCTACCATTCAAATTTGTCACCTTTACAAAACAACAAATAAATGTTATACTAAAAATATACAAACATAAGCAGTGTTACACGCACCTAATGCATTAGTATTTCTCCACGTGTATTTGTTCTTTAATAAACTACCGAAGTCAAAGTATTGATCTTGAACCATCTCGATTGCATTGTATTTGTGATTTGTAGTTGCTATTAAAGTAGCCCAGTCATGTGGGTGATGTATGGATGTATGATGTATTTTTTCTTCCTTTTTTCTATTTGGGAATGAACCATGTCACATTCCATATGCGTGTGTCCAACAACCAGAAACTTGTGATCAATTAATTTTAACCTTTTCAAACATGGCGCAAATATGAGAATTACGGTTTTGCCCGGGACAGGAGTCGCTGTACAAAATAACATGCTTCACATGTATTGGTAATTCCATAATACATTTGAAGATACAGACACTAATCTCGTTTGCTCCACGCTTTGCAATGGTCTCATTCCATATATAAAAATTCGCTCTGTTTGTTGCTCCGTCATGCATCGTAAAATTAAATGTCCACAATGGTCGTTTGTAGAAGAACATTGTCACATTTAAGTGTGGTGTTGGCAAACATTGCTGCAGATCAAAAGTATAAATTTTGATAGATTTATCCTTCGAATTCAGTTCTTTATCACGTTTTTTAGATTCATATGTCATGTCTGCCTCTTCGTGATGATTTTTTTGTTTTAATTTAAGAGTTGCTATTTCATCTTCAGTTAATGCATTTTTAATATCTATTCTTAAAGTCTCACACTTGTTGCATACATCAATATGCGGCTTTTTAAACTTAATGTCCAGCTTCTGAAATATTTCTCGATACGTTGACAACGAAACAGGTTGAGAAAATTTGTTTGTGTATAATTTGTATAATTCTGCCATGTTTAAATTACACTGAAGATATAGTTGTTTTGTATGATGACATCTGTAATGGCTCACATATTTCGGAAAACTATTAATGTGATCTAAAACTTCCTGGTACTTTTATCGCACTGAACAATTTCAACGGAGCTTTCTTTAACTTTACACTTAGGAACAGTTTTAATACTTTGAGCAGTTTTGGCATATATTTTCATAAAACATTGCTCACATACTCTTCTCCTTTGACCGTTAATTTCACAATTATACAAATAGTTATACTGTCGATTTCCAACGTTATTAATTGAATGCGTTTTCTTAAATTCAACATCAATCAAGCCTGACAGATATTGCTGTCGTTTGTTGTAATCACCCAGGTTCCAGTATAGTTTAAAAATAATCTTTTGCTCCTCAAAATTTAGGTGAGTATTACACAACCTTCTGCATTTTGAAAGTGCTCTAATTTTTTTAGCAGGGATGATTTTCTTTTTATTGGTCACATATTCTTCTCCTAAGTTTTTGTTAAGCCTGTTCTTATTTTTAACTGCTGATGCTGTTCGAAGTTCGAATAGTTGGGTTTCATCAATTTCGGTGAAATCCTAATTACTTACATTGGACTCAATGGTGTCTATTCTGAAATACGAGGCGACTTGGTTGAACTTACATGGAAAACAAAAACAAAACTGTGTAAATGTAAAAACTTTGTTTTTGTTTCTCTTACAAAATTAACCGTTTTTAAAAGAAAGAGTAACGCGTTTGAATTCTCACGTTTATTTCATTTAAGAAATACATGGCAAACAAAAACAATTTTTGAAAATTTGTTTTTGTTTGAATGTAAAGTTTCACTTCTTCGACGCGTTTTCCAGAATAGCCCCCAATATCTGGAGCCATTTCCTGCGTAGTGGTGTTAAGATCGGAATCTGCCTCCGGGACAAAATCGGAGTCATCAAAATTAGATTCGTGGAAAGGATCTTTATCAATATCAATATCTTCATCATCAATATCTTGGGAACTTGTGTGGGACATTTAATTTAATTTAATTTAAACACAACTTGAATGAAAAATAGAAAAAGAGTATTCATTTTGTCATAACTGACATATCTGTCATTGATAGTGTGACTTTTCACAAATGTCTTACTTGGATTCGTTAAGTATCGGCAGTTGAACAAAGGTGCAATTCATTCGATAAGCACGGCACCCTCTAGAAAAGTCGAAAATTCTAAAATCGTTGAAAATTCCATACAAATTGACAAACTCTTTGGAGCCATGACGTACATACCTTCAAAATAGCTGATAATTTCCGAAATATTGTAAATCTATACATTGACTACAAGCAATGTATTCACTTGCGAGAGAGTCAATGCTCCTCCAAAAATTAGGAACCTTTGTTTTTTTGTCTTCCTCTGTGCATTGTTTATGTTTTTCTATATTAGGGAACAACATATTTTCATTAAAAACGTCTCAATTTGTTACACATGTACACGAAAAAAGCACTTGATTTGGTATAGGTTCCTCTTATTTCGTTAATTCCCACTACACTAATATGAGTTATATTAACATAGTTTATTTTGTCACAATGAATGCTAATGATCAAATGGCTATTAAAAGAACTTAACTTTAAAAGGGAACGTGTTATTTTCATTTATGCATTTGATAAAAGAACATGAGTGCAAATACGTTGTTTTGTCAAAATAATTTTAGTACATTATTGGAAATCCATATTCAAATGGGTTATTTTGTCAAAATTACGTTATGATATTTTTCTTTGTGCCCTGCAGCATATTTCGATATGGGTTTTTTTATCAAAAGCAGATTGTAAAAATGGCGAGATAGGTTGATTTGGGGCTTCTATATCTTCCGATCTACACCATCTAGAAACACGCTGAAAAGACAGAAAGACGCGCTTTTAAAACTTATACATATGGTTGAAAAAGTGGAAAATTGGACGATATCGAGTTAGGTTGTTTTGTCAAAACTCCACAGATATATGTATATATAAGTATATATTTAAAAATTATATATCGTTACCTTAAATGCAAATAGAAGTAACTATGCAAAAATTCGAAATCGAATTTTTGATTGATTATGGTTCATTTTATCAAACTACATGTTCACGCAAATACTTAGACTTTGCAATCAAAAATGACGACTTTATTAAGGAAATTCAAACGGGCGTAATTACGAATGCATCTATTTTTTTATTGCAAGGAATGTAACTAACATAAGTATCCATACTAAAAGAAGGTTTCTAAAAATTTTTCAGGAACACTTTATTATTATTGATTATGAAACGTTTTTTTATTTCTCCTGTAAAAAATATAAAAGTGCAGTTACGTCCGTTTGCATTTAAGGTGACGATATTATAAATGTTCTCTATTAGAAGCAAAAATAAATGAAAATAAAGAGTGACTGACTAACTTATACGTACAATCTGTCTGACAGACACACAAAGCACAATTAAATTAAAGATATCAACAATATGAATACAATACGCTGAACTTTAATAAAATGGGTAAAAATCCTATTATCTAGAACATCAAATAAAAGCCATAGGCGACCAGCCTTCATAAAAGATATATCCTACTAATGTAAACATACTATGAGTATCAAGAAACCCAATTTGGGCAATTAAAATTAAGTTAGCTGAAATTACACAGAAAAAAAAGATTTGTAAATACAAATAATTTATTTGTGAATACAATTAAAATATTATTTAAAAAGGCACCTACAACGATTTTTGTAAATACAAACCCACATTTGTAACATAAGAAAACAAAATCAACTCAACTATTTCCAATTAAAATGATTGTGTTATTAACAATTGAGTTGTTAAGAGAAAAAAAATGTTTTTAATGAATTTGTTTTTCAAATTCTAATGTGTTGTTTCTTTGTTTGTATTTTTTTAGAATTTTGTTTTTTGCTAAATTTTAAAGATGTTTGGATGAGTCGAACCGGCAATCGCTTGATTAATAGACTAATGTACTTACCACTCAGCTAAAGAGCAAATCGTTATTAGATAAGCAAATAATGAATACACACAAAATGTGAGTTCTTCTGTTTCTTCTACATGTGCGTATTCCGTTATGATATAATTTAACATATAATTTTGTTGAGTAATTTAACTGACTAGAAAAATTTTAATTTGTTAAATCAACAATGAATTTTTTGAGTTTTTGCGCCATGTATAACATAAAATTTGGTTAGTTTAGTTTATTGAAAAAAATTTCTGTGTTTGTCATATCAACAACTTAATTTTTTATATTAACTAAATATTTATTTCAATTTAAATTAACTATTAACAATTTGTTTTGCTGGTTGCATTTTGATGACATTTTTTCTGTGTAGCTAAAAGTAATGCAGAGTGAGCCAATTGGCTACTGCCTGGGACATCGCAATGTTAAAATAGTCAGTTGATTACATTGAAAAGTAATTCAAGCGTCAGTCAGTACTAGGTGTGAAATAGTTAGCTTAAAATTAGTTTAAAGTTAACGCAATTTCCGATAGGTTGTATTGCAGCTATGAACAAAGCAAATAAACACCAACACACTCAAACAACATATTATTTCTTGTAAATTTAATGTTATTTGAATGAATTTGACTCAACCTTTTAACATGGTGATTTTACATTGGTATTTTTTCTGTGTGTAGATTAAAAAAAAATTTTGCAATACCTTCTTTGTTTCCCAACGGATTTCTATTAATTATTCTTCTGTTTAAAGGATCTTTCAAACAAGACATATTTTTTGTAAATCGGTCAATAAATGGCTGCAAATTATTAAATGGTGCAATTATTATATATTAATTGCATGTAAATAATATAACTTCTGTTTTTATGTGTGAAAGTCGAGAATTTTTTGTAATATGCCACATTGTTTTGAAAAAATATTTTCAATTAAAATAGTCAATTAAACTTTTGATTGGTTGTAATATTTTCTATGCAAACAAAAAATATACTTTAGTTAAAAAAATTATTAATTAAATTTAATCTTTCTAATTTTGACGTCCGTTCAAAAAAACATAATATTGAAATAAAAAAACAGATATTAATTTTTTTTCCTCATTTCTCAACAAGGAAATAATAATAAGAAATTCAAGCTCATGGACCAAATATGGATGTTAAGTTAGTACATTGGTGGTATGGTGAATTCGATGCAAATTGCCTTGTTTGAGTATATGTATGTACGCAAAATATCGTAGCCTTTATTTAAAATCCAATCAGAAAATACACACACACAATTCAAAGTAGAGTTACGATATTCGGCATTTACACTTACGCAAGACTATCACACACCGAATACGGCCATTGTACTTTTTTATACCATTCGAACTTGAAAAACCATAGATTGCATGAGTATGATTTTTGGTACAATAGATAAATGTTTCCCTTTTTAGGGTTCCGTACACCGTTCAAACAACACTATAAGTAAAATATGTAAAAATATTTTATTTAACTAGATCTAAATATATTGTTACGTTTAAATTTTATTAAACTTGTGAGTTCTTTTGATTGCTCAAAAATAAATAACAACACGATTTTCTTATTTCCAATTGAACTTCCTTTTATTCTTGACTAAACCAATTACAACTTGTCTTTTCTTATTTACTTCTTAACGTTATTATCCACGGCACGATGTCTTTTACTTTCAACGATGTTGACTCTACTAAATTCCAATTTGTACTGACTGACTTCTGACATACGGTAGCTCTTTTTATACTTCCAAACCGGATCTAGAATATTCGTAAGTAGATGACGTAGCAACATGCATGCATGTACTTAGTAAAGACCAACACAGAAGAAACGATATGGCTCTTTAGGCGTGTTTGTTTATTGGTAGCCAGATGTTCAAACAGTCTTCTAGCATAATGGGGAAAATTCATGTCGCCGTTTCTAGATGTTTGTAGGTGATTCGATTGGCCGTTAGTTTTTGAATTTTCAAAGTAACGACTGGTATGTTGGTAATGCGGTGTGGTATTTTTAGTACAGAGTGGTTACCATAAGTGCTCGCACTTTTATTTGTATACGTGTATGTCTGTAGCTTTGTACACAATTGTTGTTGCTATAGTGCTTGCACGTGAATATGTGTGTACGTTTAGTGCTTTAGTTAAATACTTCTAGATAATTCTTTGCATTAACCCTGTAGGAATATTTTTACGTAACAATATTATTTTTAGCTTTTTTGTGCTTATTTTTGAAGCCGGTTTAATTTTTTTTAAATTAAATTTTTAGCTTTTTAGTGAAATATATTATTAAATTCCATGTGGCGTGACCACGCCCACTTTTTTAAGGCAATATTGTGTATTTTTAAGAGTTTAAGGTGTGTGCCAAGTTTCGTAAATATTGGTTAAGTACTTAGGGTGTGTGCCAAGTTTCGTAAAAATCTGTGAAATAGAAGCTTGTGAAATATAATATTAAATTTTAATATGCGTGACCTCGCCCATTTTTTTAAAAGAAGATTGTGTCTATTTTAGAGTTCAAGATGTGTTGTAAGTTTCGTAAAAATTGGTTTAGTAGAAACACGTGAAATATTATAATACATTTTAATGGGCGTAACCCCGCCCTCTCCTTTTTTTGAATTCGGTTAAACAGTTAATCATCCGTATTGCGTATGTCACATCGAATATTCGTCTACGAGAATTTCCTACTAGATTAAAGGAAATGTGGAAAAGGTTTGTTTAATCTAGGGTAAAATTCGCGTCGTCGAATATTCGACGTGACATACGCAATACAGGTGAATGTAAACAAAAAATATCAAAGTGACAAATTTTAAAATTTCACAATTTCAACCCAAATTTAATTATTTCAACCCAAAATTTAACAATTTAAATTGGCGCCGAATCGGCAAACCCCTACTTCTCATGATAAATTGGGTGCTAGTAAGTATGTAAATGTTTTTTGTGCTTTAATGTATGTATATTTTTGGAAAGAATTGCGATTATAATGAAATAGATTTTGTATTTCTGTGTAGATATAATTGTGATCGCATTTTTATTTCAAGTAAAACTATTTCAAAATCGCACAATTTTTAAAATACATATATACCTTTCCTTTATTTTTTCTATGGTTAACAATCTAAGTTTTACTTGAAACAAAATGGCAATTACAATTAGTAAATATATTCATACAGAAATACAAATTATATTTCATTATAATTGCAATTCATTTCCTTAAAAAGTATTGTAGTATGTAATGACATGATATCATGAATGAATTTGCTGAATTCGATATCTATGGTATCAAAATTTTAAAAAATGCAAAAACTTTGTTTTACATCGCTTGTTGAATGTACTAGATACACAGAAAAAAATATCATCAAAATGCTACCAGCAAAACAAATTGTTAAAAGTTAATTAAAATTGAAATATATATATGGAATGACAAACACAAAAATTTTTTTTAATAAACTGAACTAACCAAATTTTATGTTATACATGGCACAAAAACTCAAAAATTTCTTAATATGTTTTTATTAAAAATGTCAACTCACGATTTTGTTGTTGTCCATTGTTGATATAACAAATTAAAACTTTTGTAGTCAATTAAATTGCTCAACAAATTTATTTGTTAAATTATATCATAACGGAATACGCTCATTTAGAAGAAACAGAAGAACTCTTATTTTGTTTGTATTCATTCAAATCTAATAACGATTTGTTATTTAGCTGAGTGGTAAGTACATTAGTCTATTAATCAAGAGATTGCCGGTTCGACTCATCCTAAACAACTTAAAAATTTAACAAAAAACCAAATTAAAAATAATATAAAAGAATACAAAGAAAGAAACAACACATTAGAATTTGAAACACAAATTCATTAAAAATTTTTGTTTTCTGTTAACAACTCAATTGTTAATAACAAAACCATTTTAATTGGAAAAACTTGAGCTGATTTCGTTTTCATATGTTACAAATGTGTGTTTGTATTTACAAAAATCGTTGTAGGTACCTTTTTAAATAATATTTTAATTGTATTCACAAATAAATTATTTGTATTTACAAGTCTTTTTTTCTGTGTAGTTTGTATTAGACTGAAAAACAATTTTGTGTATCTTTAAGCTAGTATAGGGCTGCCAGAAGTATGATCCCGTCAACCAGGATACTCATACAAACCACAAACGAACGTACAACAGAACCTTATATATGCATTAGAATGGCCGTTAATATTTTTTTATTTCTTATATTCTCTCCCCCCCCCCCAAAATCGGATCAGTTTCATTAAAAAAAAAAATAAAAAAAATTTCATAGCGATAAGTTGTGTTTTAGGGTGTGCGTCCGCACATTCACAATTGGAATTCAAGGTAATTTTTCAATTACATATGTACGTTAGGGTAGCCGTTATTTTTATTTATTTTTATTTATTCTGCTCTCACCCTCCAAATCGGTTCAGTTTTATGTAAAAAAATACAAAAAAGTTTCATACCGATAAGTTGCGTTTTAGGGGGTGCCTCCGGCCATCAAAGTTGGCCTTCAAGCCCATTTTTCAATGTAATTTTTTTCATGTGACTCGTTTTAAAAAAGCATTTTACAAGAATATGACATATAGCAATACTTTAGCTCTTCAAATCAAGAACATTAGTCTCAAAGAAAGTTTTTTGTTAGAATTAATATTTTAGAAAATAATGAGAAAAATAACCAACAAAATACCAAAAATGTATGTAAGAAAATTATATTTGTATGGAAATTTTTTATTTTAAGCATGTACAATAAGAGGTTATATATATTAAATTATTTCATACATATACATATAGTTAAAATAAAACTCAAAAGATAAAAATTACATTGAATATATGGGCATGTATGTACCTATCAACCAAAAATTCATCCACATAGTTGAAATAAAAATTTAATCAGATTGGCTCTCGTTTAAATTTATTGTAGTTGCTGATAAATTTTCCTATACAAAAAAACAAGGACAAGAGTGGAACAGGACACCAGGACAATTTGTCTAAATCCAGGATTAAGGTACTTGAATGTAGTACAGGGATAACTATATACAAAGATTGCAACCTATGTGCCTTTGAGGAGTGGGCATAGGTTCATTCTAAAAAGGGTGCATGGGGGCGATGGTCTGGCGTCTTACCTAGCACCCGGTGCTTTGGCACCCGTGAGATTAGGCCGTCAAGGCAGGTGCTCACGGAAAGCTATTGCACATCTGTCTAAATCCAGGACAAATTCTGGGAAACCAGAACGTATGGCAGCTTTACCTGGTACAACAATTTAAGTCGATTTAATAGCTTCCATAAGCAGAGTGACGAGAACAAAAAAATTTTGCGGATAAATTGACTTCAAATTAAAGCTAAAAAATACTAAAAAATAATTAAAGTGCTAAACATAATGCTGAAATTTAACATGTACTTTTTTTAATCAAATTGTTTTTTTAAGTTGTTATTTTGTAATTCCTGCTTACATTGCTTTACTTATATTTATTTCCTTTGAATGAATTATAATTTTTTTAAATTAAAAATTTTTTCTTGAACATAAGAAAAATGACGCAAACGCTTAACGATTTTTGGCCTATAATTACATTAAAAATCACGATAGGATTAATATTAGGCGAAAACTACATTGTGTGCCGATTTTTAATGACAAATTGTATGGAGGAACTCGTTTTCGTCACTTCCTACAAAAAAAAATTATTTGAAAGCACTAACAACTGAGGGAAGCAATTTATTTTAAGCGGGGCTCTCACAAAAATTATACATTATTACTTCTTTGAAGCAATATGTATGTATTGCTGTATTGTATTGCTTCTAGCTGGTTCATTCATGTGGAACAGCAAGTGATTCTGTAACATTGTCTGCCTTATAAGTACGCTTCGGGAAAGCAGTAATTATTGCTGGGTTATTCTGCCGCCATATCACTATACACAATGCCGAAAAATATGAATTCACGGAAGGTTCTTCTAGAAGAAGCCTTTCTCCCACTTACGTTTAATATATAAACAAATTTTAAAAAATGGTTTTTTAAAAATACTGTAAAGCTTTTGTCTATTACACTTTTTCGTAAAAAGTACAAAGTTAGTAGTCTTCGGATACGGTATTTATTACGCACACAGATCCAAAGTTCCGAAACATTGTAACCAAGAGCATCAATTTTGCAACCCATGCGCTGATGGATTGTTTGTTTGTTTACTTGTCAATAACGTTTTGAGAGGATATGCATTTTCAATGTTTTGTCCCGCGGTGTTATGGTAACTTGGCAATATTTTTACCTTTGGAGTACAAGAGATAATAATGTTTACCTTTGCACCACTTTCTATGGGAAAAATGTTGTCCAGTAGCAATTGTCTAGCTATGAGATTTTACCCTGACGATGACTAATACTATATGTATGTATATAATGTATAGCAGATTGTCGAGATAGGTATTGTACCAAACAAGAATATTGTTTTTATAAGATTATACAAAAATTCAATGAAAAGTGTGTTTTTACATCTAACGGATATTAAATTACAAATTGCGAAAATAGTCACCTGCGCAGTTGAGAGCAGCTAATATGAATTCGCTTTGATCTTTCCGATAATTTATTGCTAAGTTATTGTTGCTTCTAAAAAATATATAAATCTAATAGATAATCAAATGCATAATTACCTTCATCCATTGTAAGGATTTGTTGAACTTCGTCGTCTTCCTGTTTCTCCATTTTAGTCTCAATTGGTGTCGGTGGAGGTGTCTGAGAAGGAGGAATATCACTTTCTGAAAAATAAAATTGTGTGACAATGAGCTAAGCAATAATCCATAATAATATTTAAGTACATATATAATATCGCTTTTTTACTTTAATATGGTTGTTATGGATCTTCTTTTTCCCGGAAACATTACTATTTTTAACAGACTTCAAAAAAAGAAGGAGGTTAACAATTCGTCTCAATTTTTTTAAGGTTTGTAGGTTCATAACTCGGTGCATTTTAGACCGATTGTAAAACTTTTTTGTTGTCTGAGAGGGTATAGCTTCCCATTGGTCCCATTCAAAAAAAAAAAAAAGTGCGCAGGGACACGCCCGCAATTTTTTTAACTTGATTTTACGATCTCTTACTTATTTAATTGCTGCGAAACCTAGCAAACATCTTTGGCTCCTGAAATTATACAATTCTAAAGTTGAAAAAGTGGACTTGGCTACGCCCATTAAAATGTATTAAAACATTTCATGTGGTTCTATTTCACCGATTTTAAAGAAATTGGCTTACAGCCTAAGCTTAAACAAAGCCAGGTACAGGTACTAAACATATAGGAACATGACCGGTAAAAAAATTGCAAGAACTTTTTATGTACATACTAGTGATGCACGAATATTCGTATTGGTATTCGAATTGTCTATTATTCGGCCATGTTCAGGCGAATACGAATGTATTCGTATTCGCCAAATTCAGGCGGATGCGAATACAAATGTATTCGTATTCGTCAAATTCAAGCGAATACGAATATTTTCTCAAAGAAATTAAATAAATGAATGCATAAATCCTAAACGAAATTTAAATAAATGACTAAACATTTTAGTTTGTACAAATACATTAATTTTTTATAGAAATTTGTGCTTTTTATAATTTTCAAATATTATTCAATGACGCTTATTAAAATTTTGGGTATTTTTTATTAACTTTAAAGTACGCCAACAAGAGTGTTGTAGCAGTATCTAATTTAATGTTTGCATTACTTTCAACGTCTGCATGTACAATTAAAAGATTCTAATATTTCACTAATGTTGAAGTCGTACAAGTGACAACTATTCAAGGCCAAGTACAAATGTGCATCGACGGCAAATTTAAGAAAGAGTTTTTTATTGTTGGCACCTGAACAGCCACATATAGTCGCAATCGTGGGAATAAATTTGTTTTTTAAAACAAGCATCATATTACGGCCACATTCCACACGAAAATATGTGCACTAAGTTTAAGTAAATAATAGATTAGTGAGAAATTTTTTTTTAGATATTTTAATTGAACTGTAGTGAATTTTAATCAGAAATAATTCATAGTTAGGCTCAAGTTCAGTAATTTCAATTCTTATTGAATGAAATATTTTTATTAATTAATGTGAGTTTCTAAAGAAGAGAAGAAAAATTAAACTTAGACTTTAAGCTGGGGGAAATACCGATACTTTTCTGTGCAGCCACGCACTTCATCAGCACCCTAGTCTATCTACTTGGGTAGAGATTCTTATTAACATCAGCTATTTAACTTAAATGTACAATGAACGGAATATGAGAAACGATTGTTTTGTATACAATTGATTTACCTTTGGTAAACACATTTATAAGTATCACTATTAATTTTCTGTTTTTTCCAATTTTTCATTTTTCTATTTAGGTTAGCACGAAATTATTTTTCGGTATTTCCCCCAGCTTAAAGTCTAAGTTTAATTTTTCTTCTCTTCTTTAGAAACTCACATTAATTAATAAAAATATTTCATTCAATAAGAATTGAAATTACTGAACTTGAGCCTAACTATAAATTATTTCTGAGTAAATAATAGATTTAATTTCACTTTATTTTGTGCATACATGTTCGTATGTTTCAACATAAGTATGTCAATATGTAGGGTTAAGATTTATTATCATAAGTAGTATATAAGCTATAGTAATTTAATTTTCATTTTTAATCTGAAAATTACTGCGGCCTAGAGCTGCAACTAAATAATAAAAAGAAATTTAAATAAACCTTCATGTTTATAGTGTGAATTTCTTTTTCATAAAATTTTTTTAATATTTCATATTGCATATAATATTTGTATTCGTATTTGCGAATATCGTTTCAAATATTCGTATTCGTATTCGCGAATATCGTTTGAAATATCCGTATTCGTATTCGCGAATATCAAAAATTGGCATTCGTTAGTACATACATACATATATATATGTAAGTATGTATGTGCTTAGTTACCAATATTGCTGCCACCAACTTCAAACAATACTATAGGTACCATATGTAAAAATATTTTATTTAACTAGATCAATATTATTTTTAGCTTTGTAATGCTTATTTTTGCATTCGGTTTAATTTTTTTTTAAAAAGTTTTATTATAGATAATGCTATTTATGGTACGATACAGGACTTAAGGTGGAAGTACATAGCACGCGTTCAATGCGCCAATGCGATACACGCGTCTGTCAAAAAAGTTGAAATAGTGTGTTTTCATAAGGCAAGTTACATACAAGAGTTCGCGACACGCGTACTTCGCAAAAAGTTGAACATTGTTCAACTTTCACGCGTTGTATACAAAACGACAGCTGTTGTTGCCAGATTCATAAAGTAACATGCACAAAAATTATTAGAAATGTTTAATGCATTAAACATTTAAAGAATAATCAAACTTCAATACACGACAAAAAAAGCCGGCAAATTCTTGAAATTTTACAACAAAAAAAAATTCAGTGAAGTGCGACTTTGACCCTCGCACGAAGGGTTCCGTATGGGCACGAGATATGTAGTTCAGTACGAACAATATAAACTATTATAGTTTTGGCATTTTTTTCGTTTTTGGGTTTTTTCGGTTTTAAGCGTTTATTTTTAGTTTGGGGGTTTTAGAATTCATTGGCGCTTTCTGAGTTTTGGTACTTTTTTGCGTTTTGGCGATTTTTTTTTTTGGTTTTTGAAGTTTTTTTAATTTTGGCGATTTTTATTATTTTGGCGTTTTTTTATTTTGGCGATTTTTTTATTTTGGCGATTTTTTTTAATTTTGGCGTTTTTTTCATATAGGTGATTTTTTTAGTTTTAGCACTTTTTTTTCGTTTTGAGGATTTTTTTTCGGTTTTTGGCGTTTATTTTAAATTTTGGCGATTTTTTTGTTTTGGCGATTTTTTTTAAATTTGGCGATTTTTTTTTAATTTTGGCGATTTTTTTCATTTTGGCGATATTTTTTCACATATACAATTATTTTGGTTTTAACGCATTTTTCGCGTTTTGGCGATTTTTTCGCGTTTTTTTTCATATTGGCCATTTATTTTCATTTAAACGATTTTTTAGAATTTTACGATTTATTTTAGTGCTAGATTTTTTTTTTTAATTTTGTCGATTTTTTTCGATTTAGCGATTTCTTTTTAATTTTTGGCGATTTTTTTTCAGGTTTTGGCGATTTTTTTCGGTTTGGCGATTTTATAATTTTCGGATTTTTTAGTTTTACCGTTTTTGAAAATTTCAAGAGCTTACCTCTTACGGTCTCCAAGATACAGCAACTTGTCAAAATTACATAGTCAAAATTGCATTAACTGATGGACCACCCTTTAATTTAAATTTTTTAATATTTTAATGTTTATTGTTGTAGTCTATATAAAAATACACTAATTTTACAAATTTCAAGTGTCAATATACATATGTACATACAATTGTATGTATATTACATGAGATTTTAACATTTTTCGTCGCTCGTTTTGAAGAACCCTTTAATTTCTAATTCTCATGTATTTGTTGTTGTAGTGGCCAAGGTTCTACGTACTCTGTCCAAATTTCAGGTCCGTAGCTCTTACGGTTCCTGAGAAAATACCGTTTGACGGACAGACGGACAGCGTAGAGAAAACAATAGGGTTCCATTTTTCACCTTTGGTGAACGGAACCCTAAAAACAATGTGAGTCAGATCACAGGGGAGATGTCTAAACATATAGTACTGAAAAATTTTTTTAAAGTTGGAAGGTACTTATGCTTTTGGTATATTTTTTAAGTTAATCAATTCTAAGCATCAAAACTTTCAATATTGTAAATACATAGAAATTTGCTGGTTTTGGTTTATTTTATTTAACTTTAGTTAGTAAATGAGCACACTGCAGTATATATGTATGTACTGCATTAAAAATTGCAGTAAGCAGTAAATTTACTGATTACTGAAAACATTCAGTAAATTTTTACTGATAATGAAATTTAATTTGCATTACCAGTAAAATCGTAGGGCCGTATTCATAATAAAATTCTAGCAAGTGGCAACGTTTTTTTCACTCAAATTTTTTAAATTTTTTTTTTTTTTTTTTTTTTTTTTTTTATGAAATAAATTTAGCCACTTGGTAGAATTTCATTATAAATACAAGCATTACTGATTACTGAAAATTCAATGACCCTCATCACATAGTAAATCATTTAGGCACTTTATAAAAATTGCAGAAAAAAATTTTAGTAATCAGTAAAAATTTACTGGTTAAAAAATTATTTTTACTGAAATTTTAGTAGTACTGCAAAGTGCCCATCTATGGTAAATGCCTTTAGTACAAATAATTAATATTGGCTTATGTTAACTAAAATAAGATATAAAATTTTTTGACTCTACTGTATTTAAAAATCTATGGAAAACTGCATCTATAGTAGTGGAATTATTAGTTATGAGGGTTTGTTGAGAATTGTTCATACACAAGTACAAAACGACAAATAAAAATTTTGATAAAGCTTGAGACTGTGGGTTTGCAACATTTGTATTAAAATCTCCACCCAGAATATTTGACATGAGAGCTTCAGTGTAACGCAACAGTACGTAATGAAGATATGCTATAATATTATATTATAAATTCTTTACTGCTATATATCTTTTAAGCAAATATTTGACATTTAAAACGCTCTTTTATTTAAAAGTTTATATATATTTTATTTATTTTATATTTTTCAACTTTTTAACAAAATTATCCCCACTGGCACACTATTACACTTCACAGACCATTTCTATTAAAATTAACTCCTGAAGGTATGCTCTGAAATTCGGATGAGTTATTTTTATGCAAGTGTTGGTTCTTGTCAGCGTTACCGTTGTAAAATTTTAAAAAGTGGCAAAAAAAGGGAATTAAAAAAATGTGGCACCAAAAAAGGGATTTTAAGAAAAAAGGGGCAACTTTAAAAACAAGAAAAATTAAAGCCAATCTGCTTATTTTTAAAAACATCAAGAATAGAAACCAGGTTTTGCATATCTAAAGACTAAAAAATACTATTTTTATGATAAAATAAAGCCACAAAATATAAAAATAAATCACATAATCTGTGCTTATAATAATAAATTACCTGAATCTTCTGAAGATACATAAATATATATTTTAATGCTTTCTTAGCATTGGCACTTATTTACAAAAAAACTAACTCAGCTTATTTACTTTAGAGAAAATGTATTTTATTTATTTGCAGTCAAATCCCGATAATTCGTAATCGCAAGGGACCGGTCATTTCTTACGGATTATAGGGGTTTTTGATTTAGCGTGATTTCAATTTAACGGGGTTAAAATAAAATAAATACGAATTAACGGGATTTATAAATTTATTTACTATAATGATAAAAGAAAACCTTTTTCTTTATTACTCATTAACAAACTGATCTTAAGAAAATAAACACACAAACAAGAAAAACGAAAATTCCTTACAAAAAATAAAATAGCGGTTAACAATATTTCTGCTGTTCTTATTACGAATTATAAGTGGTACTTTTCAAAAATTACGATTTATAAGAGGTAAAGAAGATTTTATTTGAAAAAAATTACGAATTAACGAGGGATCAAAATTTATGGAAATTTTACGAATTAACTAGATTTTTTTCAAGGGACCGACAGTTTATTACGAATTATCGGAAATTACGATTTATCGGGGTACGAATTATCGAGATTTGACTGTTTTTTATTTCAATTTCTTAATAAATATCTGAATATTGAATTCTCAAGAATCAGGCACAAGATAATTCTGTAAATTTTTTGAACATTGCATTTTTTTAATTAACGGAAAAAGTTTGAATTGAAAATTTTTAAAATTATTAATTTCCTATATTTGAAACTGTATATCTGTACTTTTGAATAGGTTCATCATTTGGAGTCCAGTCTTCCAAATCACTTTAAGAAGATAACATGGTATGACAAGTTTTAACTTTCAGTCCGTTAGATAATTTATTTTCTAATGAAGGCAATTTAGAAAAGTAACCGCTCAGCAGGAACAAACTAAAGATATTTATATATAGCAAATGTATATAGCTTTGGATAGAAATTTTTATCCAAGCAATTTGAGAACTCTTAAAAAAACATCAAGTCCACTTATTATATTACAAAAAACTAAAACAATTTAATAAGTACTGGGTCTAAATAAATTCTCAAATATAATCGGTCTTTTAACGCTTCGCAATTTTTTGAAGTATATAAAAGTTTAATAGTGACTTTTTTTAATCAGGAATAATTTCTTAATCGGACTTAAGTTCAGTATTTTTTATTATTATGAAATGAAATATTTTTAGTAGTTAATGTGATAAGAAAAGGAAAATTGAACTAGACTTTTTAGGTGGGGGAAATGCACATTTTTCTGTAAAGCCATGAAGCTGATGAAGCACACATGTTTATCTACTTGGGCAGAGATTGTTATTAATATCAGCTATTTAAGTTGTATTTTTAATGAAATAGAATATGAGAAAGGATTACAAGCCAATATATTAAAACAGCATAACATATATAAACAAAACCGATAGTAGGAAAAAGTACATCTTCATTCAGTAAAAAGTATCAAAAAGAGTATAAAATTAGAAAAAGTATCAAATTTGGATGCATTTTGTTAGAGTAGCACAATAGTATCCAAGCAGTCGAAAATGTGGCGAATTGCTACTTTAGTAGCACAAACGTTAACGCTGCTTCTTGTTCGTATGATTACACTAATACATAGATAGCTCTCACCGATTTGGTAACGCCCCTGAAGGAAATGTCACTAGTGAATCAGTACTGACTAATTATACCCCACACAATGATTTTTGCTATAGACATTTAACATGTGCGTGTCATTGAAAAGCAACTACTGACATTGGTACTACGGATTACATAGTTCTTTAGGGACCATATGGAGACATTGGAAACAGATTGTCTCTAGTAAATTTTAGTAATTCTAGCATACACTTTAGATAATGAAATTGCATATTTTGTTCACATTTTGGTATTTTATTAAATAAATTTATAAAAAATCTAATTTATGCATAAAAAACATAGAATAACACGGACTAATTTATTCAATCGTTCAGCATATTATCAATCAGCAAGTAGGCATTTTGTTTGTCATTTCTATAAATACATATGAATTAAAAATTTTATGTTTCGCTGAATAAGTAAAGTCAAACACTCAGGTATGGAGCTGAAAGTGTGACAAATCTTTAACTGATGGCACAAAATCTTCCACAGGATCAAACAAAAATTTCCATAATTGGCACCTTTACTTAAAATTGTATAATTTTCACATTTTATATTTTGTATACAATATGGATTGTTATTTTATTTGTTTTTTGCAACTTCTTTTTGTGTATGTTTTTTATTTATTGTTCAATACGTATCTATTGTTTTAATTTGATTCTTTAAACTTATTTTTGTAAACATTTAAATTTTGCTGGACGCCACTTTTATTTTCAACAAACCAATAAAACGTTAAGAAGAAGCATAATTGTGTGTATCTAAAAAAATTTTATCTACGCATTAAAACAATATTAATAGACACTCCGTTGACAATGTCACCAAAATAGTCGACAAAAGTGGTGACTTGGGGACTCTTAACCCCACGTTTCCTTCAGGGGCGGTGTGATCTTACTCAAAATTTGTGATTGTATTGTGAAAAAGATTTTTATCTCCTAGCGTATAGATGTTTACACATCAAAAAGCCTCAAAAGCGTGTTGTGTAACTTTTCATATTTATAGCGTTAAAAGTTTAACAAGCCAGAAAAGCGTTGCCGCGTAACGCGTCGTATGTACCTCCACCTTTAAGGCTGAGTTAACCGAACGTTGCTGTTGCTGAACCGTACCGTACTGTACTGTTAGCACGTTTGTGCACTTATAGAACATTCAAAAACGTGCGTACGCTTTACTTTGTTGTTTTAATATGAAAAAGGAACAGCTGTTCACAAAAAAGTGATGGGAATTAAAAAAGTTCTAATGGTGACGGCAGCGAAGAAGAAAAATACCTAAATTATGTAAATGCTACTAAAATTGTATCGGACCATGTACTTACATAAAAATATATGTATGTATGTATGTTATACATTTATAATAAATAAACATGTTCATACATACATACAAATCGATGGTCACAAATAAAAAGGCCCTAGCTCGTATTTTCATGAAATTTAATTTTTCAGTGCTTCCAAATACAACTCCTCACAAAAATTTATTGCAATAGTGTAAAAAATAATAGCCTGTTTGTAGAACGCGACAAGGGCGACTCACGACGAGCCATTTCATGGACGACTACGTAATTAAAAGCGTTTGTATAACGCGTCTCGACTTTGTCGTGCAGCTTACGTTAACTCGCCCTTATGTCAACTATGTACTAAATCGTACTATTGCCAACTTGTTCAAAAATAGTTTTAGTTTTTATTTTTTCATACAAAATTGTATTTCAGCTAAAAAACGGCAACCCTATTCGTGTGAATAAATGAAACTCAACTGACATGCACATATGTACATACATACATAAATAAAAACAAATTGTGTGTGTAACATTAGCTTTAATTAAAATATTATTCATTTTAAGAATAATTGTTAATTGGCTGTTCTTGATCTGGTATTTTAACAATAGGATTTGGTGATACTGCCGCCAGTACTATTGGATGAAAATTTGGTCATTCTAAATGGATACGTAAGTATGCATGTTCAATATATTTGAATTTTGATTTTAAGGAAATGTAGTGTATTCTTTTACATTTGTAGACAGTCCAAGGACGTGTAAAGGCTCTATTGCCTATATTGTGGCTGTGCTGAACCAGTTATTATATACATATGTATGTATACTATGTCCCGTGCAATCTTTAATAATAATTTTAGCTGTTGTTCGGTCATGCCACAGAGTTCAATTCCATTCGGAAACAGAATTGAATCCACCTTAAGATGTCAAGCCCTAGCCGGAGAATAACCCAGAATACCAGCGCCCCAAATGTCTGGACACACCTGACAAATTTTGGTATTTAAGTTTTATTTTTAAGCACCATCTACGAAAATGGGGAGGATTGATTTCCTTTTCCGAACGGAATTCAACTCTGTGACATGACCAATTATAACCTGTCTTATAGAGGCACATAGAGATCAAGAAGATAATTTAGTGTTGACTTTGGTATTTCATATTATTGTAAGTTTGGCTTGATTAAATAATTATAATATAAAGTGTGTAAATAAATAATTAAGCGAAATGTATTGGAATAGATTATAATTTTTCGGTTAAAAAAAAATACTTTATTTTTAATGTGAGATTTTACATTATGTTTTGTTACACATTTTTTAATAAAATAAAATTTTTAGCCCCAATCAAAAAGGTGTTTTTTCTGTGTGCCTGTACGAGTCCACGTACATACCAAACTACTAAACCAATTTTAATTTAGTTTTTTTCTGTTTGAACGGTGACTTGATCGAGTGTTCTTAGTTATGTTTGAAGCAAATCGGTCCAGCCGCTTGGAAGATATCACATCTTCTCTAGATATATTCTTTTGAATCTGTGAGTATTTGACGCCGTAGTTCCGAAACGGCTAGTCCGATTTTAATTTAGTTTCTTTTGTTTGAAAGCTCACTTGATCGTATATCTTCTAGTATACCATTGAACAAAAACGGTCCAGGCTTTTGGAAGTTATCATAAATTTTCTTGTTGATGAATCAATAATATTATTTCTGAGGTTTGAACAAAACTCGGTTAAGCCATTGGAAGTTAAGAGCCGTATTCTGTCTGTTTCTGGGGCACCAAATACACGAACTATGAAAACTAAAACAACAACTGCGTCGGGGGTTTTTGAAATGTATAATAATATCCAAATGGCTGGATCGCTTTTCCTTAATAATATATTAGAAAATATTAAATCAAGTCACCTTTTAGATGATAAGAACCAAATTAAAATCGGTCTACATGAAAAGATGTTGCATCTTAAGAGCTGCCGGACCCCGTTTTCTTCAAACCTAGCTAAGAACTCTCCATTAAGTCACTCTTCAAACAGAAGAAGCTAAATCAAAATCGGTTCAGCCGTTTGGTCTGTAAGTGGACTCGTACAGACATACACTACAAACTTATAACACTCCTTGCTGCTACCAAACTGAGGAGTTCCTGTGGCCAAGCGTAAAAATTGCTCCATAGATGTCCCAATTGATTTTACTGCAGCATTATTGTCGTTTGGATATTTTGCTGCTAAAAATTTAAGCAATCAAAACAAGAATAATCTTAAAATGAAAGTTTACTTACCTTTTCCTTTTTGAAAATTCCTTTTTTTACTTTTTCTTAACTTTTATTATTTATTTGAATATTTTTGTTTTGTGTTTTGTTTATTTGTTTAAAAGGACTACAGTTTTTTAATCGTCCTCCTTGCTGTTTATTGTGAGTCAAATCGTGTTGTACAAACCCAAATAAACTGACGTGTGTTACGTTATTTAATAAAAATCGTCAACAGTCATGTTCTAAAACCCCAAAAAATAAATAATGCAAACATGTTAGCGCTTTTTATTGACGAGTCGTGTTCTACAAACAGGCTATAACTGATGGACCACCCTTTAATTTAAATTTTTTAATATTTTAATGTTTATTGTTATAGCGTACGGACTACAATTATTGGCACCAAGAAATATTGACCCAACTATTGGCACCCTCTGCTTGCATAGCAATAGCAAAGCGTCCGTTAAAGTCCCGTTGTAGCTTAAATAGTTTTTTTAATTCTTTGTTTTGTTTTCTTGTTTCTTATTCATTATTGTTTAACTTTAAATGGCTCAGTTGCTTGTAATCGTTCGTGTGAGAAAGCTGTTTTTGAAGAACGTTGGTTTGAAGTTTTAAGTATTGATTTCAATAGTGAGGTGAAGTTTGGTAAGTACCATTTTTTTTGTATTTATTGGTTTTTCAATGAAGTTTTATGATTACTTTACTAAATATACGTCAAACCTAAATAATTTCACCTTAAAATATGAGTTTTTTACGATAAATTGTTGTAAAACGTGAGTGCCAACAATTGGTTCCAAATAACTTTAAATTCAATTATTGGCAGGGGGTGCCAATAATTGAATTTGTAATTACTACAATAATTGGCCCTGCCAATAATTGTACCTTTTTTGAGTGCCAATTATAGAATTTAATATATTTTCAGAATATTGTTAAGTTTTTGTTAAATCAAAAATACATCCATAGTGTATTAAAGTGTAAATAATAAAATAAAATTGATTTCATATTAAATTTTCGTTCTTTATTTCCCTTCGAAAATAGAATAGGGCTTAAGTATTGTTAACACTTTTTAAGTCCCATGGTGCCAATTATTAATTTTTTGGTATGCCAATAACTATGGTCTCATGACAATAATTATAGTTTTTCAAGTGTCAATAATTGTAGTCGAGTGCCAATAATTATATACATAAATGTGCCAATGGTTGTAGTGCAGTGCCAATAATTGTAGTTTTTAAAAGGCTTATTTTATTTTAATTTTAAAAAATTACACATAAATCATATACATTTTTCATAAATGTGATCTTATAGAAAACATATCCAAAAATAAAAAAAAAAAAAATCCGCCAAAAAATTTCTCTATAAACCAAAGTAAATGATACATGTTCAAACTAAAAAATTCCTTATGGGTGCCAATAATTGTAGTCCGTACGCTAGTCTATATAAAAATACACAAATTTTACAAATTTCAAGTGTCAATATATATATGTACATACAATTGTATGTATATTACATGAGATTTGAACATTTTTCGTCGCTCGTTTTGGAGCACCCTTTAATTTCTGATTCTCATGTACTTGTTGGTGTAGTGGCCCAGGTTTTACATACTCTGTCCAAATTTCAGGTCCGTAGCTCTTACGGTTCCTGACAAAATACGGATAGACGGACAGCATAGCGAAAACAATAGGGTTCCTTTTTTCACCTTTGGTGTACGGAACGCTAAAAACAGTTATGTAAACTTGTACAGGGTGGCCCAGAAAGACCGAAGAGGTGTGAATTCCTTATAACTTTTTATTTAAGACATATTTTTTTAATTTTTTGTTTTTTAAATGCAGTAAATTTATAGGGAATATTTTTAAATTAGTTATTAAAAATGATATCCCGCAAGTGGTGGACATTTTCTGCTTCGCACAAATGTGTTCTTTCCATTTCCATTATTCATAACTTAGTTATGAGTGACGAAGCCTCGTTAACAAACAAAACTTTAGGATATGGGATATTAAAAACCCGAGAGTACTTCATCAACGACAATTACACCCAGTTAAGTATACTGTTTGATGCGGTGTTTCTTCAGAAAGGATCATTGGCCCATATTTTTTTGAAAATGAACGAGGTGTCGCCATTTCCATCAATGGTGATCGATATCAGGCCATGTTGGAAAATTTGGTAAAGCCAACCGTGGAAAACCATCCGCAAATATGGTTCCAACAGGATGGACCCACAGCGCACACTTCCAGGGCCACAATGGCTCTTTTACGCGACATCTTTGGTGAAAAAATAATTTCGCGTAGAAGCAATTTTAATTGGCCTCCGCGTTCCCCGGATTTAACTGCTCCAGACTGTTTCCTTTGGAGTTATTTAAAAGGGAAAGTTTATCTTAATAAGCCTAGGACTATTGAGGAATTAAAAACCAATATTCGAGACGAAATTAACAACATAACACCGGAAGTTTTGCGAAAGGTCATTGAAAATGTGTTGGAAAGAGCACATTTGTGCGAAGCAGAAAATGGCCACCACTTGCGGGATATAATTTTTAATAACTAATCTTAAAATATTCCCTATAAATTTAATGTATTTAAAAAACAAAAAACTAAAAAAATATGTCTTAAATAAAAAGTTATAAGGATTTCACACCACTTCGGTCTTTCTGGGCCACCCTGTATATACATTTTGTGAATATTGTAATTTTTTGCACATTTTTATTTTATCTAGGCGCCAGGCCAAGTTCCGGCTAATGCACGCAGTGTGTATATTTGCAGGAAGCCATTTGAGCTGTTTTTACCCCTTAATAACTTTGTTCCCCGTAATCGTAAAATTTAAATCATATTTAGAATAAATTCATGTAACCTCATATGCGAAGTTTGAAAGTTTTACAATGAAAGGTTCCGGAGATATGGAGGTGCAAAAAGTTCATATTTTAAGACATACTCACTGACACACTCATCAAATTGATGAAGCATTTCCGCTATAGCTAGAAAGCTGAAATTTGTCACGAGTAGCAATGAAATCTTAAAACCCGAAAATATTAACCGGGGGCGGGGCTACGCCTATAAAAATTTAAATTAGCGCTAGTGAGCTAAAATTTGGTACACAAGCAGAACTAAGTGAGTACTCAACTAAAAATATCTGAAAACCTGAAAATTTTAACCAAGGGTGCGGGGCTACGCCCATACAGCTCAGAATTAAAAAACATTTCTAAGGCGCTTAACTCAAGCGATTTCATTGAAATTTGGCACACATATTGCAATAATAAAAGGCTCTAAATTTTTTATTGAAAAATGTTGGCGATAACACTCCCATACAATTTCGGGTCAGCACATTTAAATTTACTATTTATGTATTTACTAATATCCGTTTCGAACGAAACTAAACAAAAAGGATAACTACTAGCCAAAAAAAATTTGGGGTTAAAAAAAGTAGGCCGGAACACGCCCATAAGCATAAAAATTTAAATTTGCGATAGTTAGCTGAAATTTGATAAACGAGTAGTTATAGATTAGAAAATTACTAGAAAAATCTGAAAACTCAAAAATTCGACCAAGGTGGGCGGGGCTGCGCCCATAAGGCTCAGAATTTAAAAACAAATCTAAGGAGTTAAACTCAAGCGATTTTATTGAAATTTGTCATATATGTTGCAATAATACAAGGCAATAAATTTTTGTTAAAAAAGTGGGCGCTAACACGCCCATACAATTTAAGCCTCCTATTTCATGTACTTCGGGTCAGCATATTTGAATATACTACATATTTATATATTTATTGCTATCCGTTTTCAACGAAACTCGACAAGAAAGATAACTAATGGCTACAGCAAATATTGTGATTAAATTAAATGTACGCTAGTAAGCTGAAATTTGATAAACAAGTAGGTCTATTTTGGCAACTAACTAGAAAAATCTGAAAACCCGGAGATTTCGACCGGAGGGGCGGGAAATTTGGCAAAGATGTAGGAATAATGTAAAGTTATAAAACTCCGTTGAAAAAAGTGGGTGTTAACACGCCCATACAATTTAAACCTTCTTTTTCGTGTACTTGGGATAAGCAGATTTAAATATACTATTTATTTAAATATTAATATGCGCTTCAAACGAAACTTTACACGTATGATTGGCACTGACAAAAAAAAATTATTAAAAAAAGTGGGCGGGAATACGCCATAAAGAATTTAAGTTAAAGGATTTACGAACAGGAAAACTCTGAAAGCACCGATTGTTAAATTAGGGAAGTAGGGCCACGTTAATAAAATTTTTATCGAAATATTATACGGTAGAGAACTGAAATTTTGCAAAAAAAAAAAAAAATAGGCTTAGGTAAGTTACCAACAAGATAAATTTAAAACACAAGTAAATGTATTGAAACTTTGCATGTACATTTCAATAATGCTAGCATTTACTTTTGCGTTTCCTAAAGTACTTCGTCTGATCAGACTTTACTACACTAAAATTTACACTATATTTTACATATTTCTACTCAGATGACTCTTAAAAACTTAATCAAATTACTCGGTAATTATTATGACACAATGGTGCACATATCACCCTATAACTCATTATTTTATGTAACTCTGTCCTTTTGAAATGGAGCTGACATTTTGAATAGAACTATAACAGACTAGAAACTTAAAGTTTAAGAAGATTTATTAAAAAAACCGTCCAAAAAGTAGTCAGATCCTCACAAAAACATAAATGTGAAAAATTGCCGAGTTCCTTTCCAAAATTTCGGCCATCAAAAGTAGTGAGATAAAAATGTTGACCAAGTTCGTGTTTGGTACAATACCTACCACTGCAATATGGTATGCATTATATAAATTTGTAATCGTAAGGGTGTTGTATAATTTCTAGATAATCTGCTAACTTGGCAATACTTTTACTCTTTTAAGAAAGGAGAAAATAGTGTATATTTGTTCAAAAATGAAAAATGTTGTTTAGTAAGCAGATTATCTAGAATTATATAAGACCCTTACGATTACAAATTTATATAATGCATACCATATTGCGGTGATAGGTATTTTACCAAACACGAACTTGGTCAAAATTTTTATCTCACTACTTTTGATGGGCGAAATTTTGGAAAGGAACTTGACCATTTTTCACATTTATGTTTTTGTGAGGATATATTGCACAAAACAGACTATAGTTTTAAGCTTTGTTCAATTATATGTATGTACTTGTCTTGTGGAATGTCACTTTATTGTACACACGTTATCTTATGACGTCAAAATATGCGTTGCACATAAGGTTAATAATTTTTATGTTCACACGTTGGTATGTTATGCACATATGACTCAACCTTTAATTCTTCATTTTCATTCGCATTGAACTGGAGCCGAATGATATACAGTTGAAAAGAAATAAGATACATCAAATTTAAAGCCTTAGGCTACCTCTTATACCAGACAAGCGTTCAGGACCCGTACAGTGCCATAATTGTCAAAAAAATGGCCTTATAAAATTTACTGCAATTTACCTACTGTTTGTGTTGTGGGTGGCGATCTACACGGCACTGCTTGTTTAGGGCTGAATTATGAGCCGTTCAACCAGGACACTCACGCAAACCAAAAATTAAAGTACAAAATAACCTTATGTATACATGTGTACATATACTCCAAGAACTAATTGTTTAAAAATTAAATCAAACAAATTTTTATTTTGATACATGTATCAACCATAAATTGCAGAATTAATCCGAACAATTACTGTAGACACAAGAGAATAAACAAAAATAGAAAATACATTTAAATTCATTCACTTAGTTGAAACAAAAATTGAATCAGAGTGGCTCTCGTTTAAATTTATTGTAGTAAATGGTAAATGAAAAAAAAACAGGACAATTAATAGTGGACCAGGATACCAGGAAAATTTTTCTAAATCCAGGACAAATCTTGGAAAACCAGGACGGATGGAAGCCAACAACAAGTTACACTAAGTCAAAAGATCAAAGTGATAAAAAAATGCAGTGATTGTGTAGGTAATCACACCGCTAACTACAGAGGTTGTCCTGTGAACTCTTTGGTGTAAAAACCTTAATTAGCTCCAGCACCATCAGAAAACGCTTACTCCGCCACTTTTGCGCAAATGAGCCGACCAATAACTTCACGTGTATCGTGCACCCACCGATGCTGCTAAATAAGTACAGCCAAATAATTCAACAAATACAAACTCAAGCTTTAATATCATTCGCCTCGATGCTGCTATTAATAATCTGGTACAAACTATGAAAAATTTTACAACAAATATGACTAGTATGATGTAGGAAATGCTGCTAATGCAGAATACACTGCTTCAATCATTAGTTAACAAACCATGAGCACATTCAAAATATCTTTCTGGAACGCAAACGGCATTCGCCAACACAAAATGAACTTGAGCACTTCCGCACGGAAAAAAATATTGATATACTGTTGGTATATAAGTCTCATTTGACTTCCAGAAACCTTTTTAAATTTCATGGCTACAACTTATATGGTTCAAAGGACCCGTGAGAAAGAGCATGCGGTGGATAAGCAGTTCTGATAAGGGATCAATACAAGAATTTCTACAAATCTCTTTGACATTGTTTTTTATCAGGTGGCGAATTCAATGCAAAACATACATTCTGGGGTTCGCGTTGTTCAACACCATTTCCAAAATTGTCTTGGACGTCATTTCGACCACTATAACACCAGTATCTAATTACTCTTTGTGGCGCACTGCTAGGAAGCTTAAAACACCCTATGTGCAGTGTTGCCAGAATTTCTAAGGATAAAATGTGAAAAATTTGAACATTTTTCACGAAAAAATCTTCAAAATCTACCTTTTATTATTAAAACATTCAAAGTAATTTTTAAAACAACTTGTTTTATATTATATTCAAATAATTTGCAAAAATATGGATGTACATGTGTAACATAAATATTTTTTCATTAACCCATATTCATAAAATTTAAGCTGGGTTTAAATGTATTATATTTAAATTTTTAGAAAAATTTTTCTTAAAATAACTTTCAAGAACATTTAATTTTTTTTCATTAATGTAATTTTCAAATGTGCATTTCGTTTCCGCTTAAGAAACTCATCAGTCGGATTAAACCAAAAAATACTTGAAATAAGGTAAAAACTTCATAATATAATATGTTTATAGAACCAATATCAATATGTTATTAAGAATTATAAAAAAAAACGCTTAACAAACAAATTTCCATACAAAAAAAAGCTTCAAGCAGATATCTTTACAGGCTAACACCTTCGACTTTGAATCCATTATTATTTTCTCTTTACCTTTTTACAATTAGCTGCCACATTGGTTGAAGTCTACTGATGAGTTTGGCGGTTTTTCTACCCGCTAAGTTTACTTTGCAAAGTCGTCAGAAAGAATATAGAATAAGATCTCCTTTCTCTTCTCTCCCGCAAACTCAAGATGTTGCAAAGTCGAAAAATTGTCATTATTTAGGAGAAACAAATGTATATAACCAACAAACAAATAGAAATTTCTTATAAATATGGAAAGGAATCGGATATATAAAAAATTACACTAAAAGTTATTAAAAAGTCATTCTTTAGAAACTTACATTAACTAATAAAAATATTTCATTCAATACGAATTGCATTGCTGGACTTAATCCCGAGTACGAAATTATTTTTGATGAAAAAGTCATTTAATTGGTGCATAAATATGCAAAGGACTTCAAAGTTATGTTTAATTCAAGTTCACTTGACTGAAAATTCTTTCGACATTTGCAAATGAATTTGGTTTGATTTTCCAGCCCTAAGTTTGTTCAAAATTTTATCAGAATAGGCTCGTGTTACATCAGATATTTGTTTCCAGAAGCTTGCCAAGATTACTTCTTGGTTTTCTTTAATGATGCCTTCTAAGTTCAAAAATTTTAGCTTTCTAAGCTATGAGTAGTTAACACATAAATGAAATAAGAAGTAGTACCAGTATTTGGAAAAATTTAAAAAAATTCACTGGAATTGGAGTTGAAAAATCTGAATTTTTAAGTTAAAAATCTTCAAATCTGCATTTGGTCTTTTTGGGGGGATAAAAACCTGCAAAATCCAGATAAATCTGCATTTCTGGCAACCGTGCCAATGGGGCACTGCTTCAGCTTCTAATGTCGAGAAAATTTAACGAAGTCAAAACAAAATTTTACGATTATTAACATCGGCGCCATTGTACATAAAAAACAAATTTAAATCGAGATTTAAATATGCCACAAGTGACTGAAGAAATTGCAAAATACGCAGGCAAATATCTAACAAAAATCGAGTCACATCCTATTCCGCTTGCTCGTAATATTTAGAGCTTCACTGGACATATCCGCTTACAAAAGAGGGACACAAGGGCTCCAATACTCAACAGTCTAGACGAAACTGCTTGAATATAATTTTACTTATTTATTTTTAATTACTATCTCTTAGTTTATGCTCGACACTGGTCGGTCCTAATAATTATATTTTGGATCTAAGGTTTGAATACTTACTGTTTGTTCATATTTGAAGATACAATAAATAAATACATATATTAAAAAAAATTGTATGGAGGAACTCGTTAACACCTTGTTCAATTTCATCACTTCTTCCACTTAATGCCAGTTTTTCGTTATGCATAAGGCTGTATTTAGTTTAATAGCCTGTTTGTAGAACACGACAAGGGCGACTCACGACGAGCCATTTCATGGACGACTACGTAATGAAAAGCGTTTGTATAGCGCGACTCGACTTTGTCGTGCAGCTTACGTTAATTTGCCCTTATGTCAAATATGTACTAAATCGTACTGTTGCCAACATGGTAAAAAATAATGTTTCTAAAATTTTTTCATATGAAATTATTTTTTTAGTTTAAAAAAATGTCAACCCTATTCTTGTGGTGACATGCTCATAAATAAATAAAAATAAATAAAATAAACAATTAAAACAAGTTTCATTTCTGTCGCCACAAAATGAAGGAAATCAATCAACCCCTATTGAACTTCCAAATAATCAAAGTGAAAGGAATACGCAACATTCCAAGAACCGAAACTATGGATGGTGTGCAAAGCGAATTAAAAATTATTTTGAATATTCCCATTTTCGAAAGTATTTTCCCAGAAATTGATTTCATTTTAATAAGAATATGAGTAATATGAGTAATAGGAATGTTGGCAGACATACCAAAGCGCCAATTCCAAAATAAAGATTTGAAGTAAACAAATTGTGTTTAATTTTTTTTTTAATTTAGTTTATTAAAGTATTTTTATAAAGGTAAGTAAAGTGATGTGCATACATACTTAAATGCAAATTAGAATTGGTGTAGCCTTTTGGGAGCTACTGCGTCAGAATATGTCTAGAAAAGATGTGATATATTCTCAATGGGTGGACCTATTTTCTTCAGACAATGCTAAGAGCACTCTCGATCAAATCACCTTTCAAACAGAAAAGGCTGAATCAAAATCGTTCCAGCCGTTAGGTCTGTACATGGACTCGTACATACACACAGATACATATACAGACACGCACTATAAATTTATAACACATCCATAATCCTACCAAACTGTGGAGTTCGCGTGGCCAAGTGTGAAAATTGCTCCATATATGATACAATTGGCTAAACTGCAGTCTTGTTGCCATTTTGATGCTAAAAATTTAATTAATCAAAACAAGAACAACTTTAATATGAAACTTCACTTACCTTTTTCTCGTTGGAAGTTCCATTTGTTTATTTTTTCTTAACTTTTAGTAATAATTTTAAATTTGTTTAGTGTTTTATTTATTTTCATGAACTTTTTTTGTAAACACGATTAGAATTTTTGAATCGCCCAATTTGACGTTTATAGTGAGTTAAATCGACTTGTACAAACCCAAATAAACTGACACAGTTACGTTTTTTAATAAAAATCGTCAACAGTCGTGCTCTAAAACCCCAAAAAATAAATAATGCTAACATCTTAGCGCTTTTTATTGGCGAGTCGTGTTCTACAAACAGGCTGTAATTATATCCTTGCCACACTCAAGATTTTCCTCCGAAGAAGACTTTTGTGTCCAACAGGTTTTTAAAATTATCAATCGAAATCAAAAAACGTTTGCAACATATTTAATTTACATAGACGTGTTTCATCTCACATGCCATTGCTTTTATAACAAATTAAGATTTTTTAAATTTTGGAAGAGAGCAGCTGTTATGATTCTTTTGGACCGGTTTGAAGTATTTTTATTTTTAAAGGTACAATAGCTGTGATTACAATTATAAAAATTGTATACTAATATATTATGATTTATGAAGTTTAGTTGTGGACTTAACAAATTTTTAAAAAAATTTCAGTTAAGTAGATTATTTAACACAGCGTCGATGTTTTCCCAGCGGAGATTAAGGTCTCAAGTAAGCAGGCTTATTAGCAAAACTTTCCTATAATTTTTGCGGATTTTATTAGGAAGCACTGCTATTAAAATACAGGAAATAAAACAAAAAACATTATATTATTTTTTAGTGCCTACATACAGTTTAGTAGGTTATATTCCAGTAAAAAAAAATTTGTTGGCAAAGTAATGAGTTAAATTGCTAAGAAACATACGAATAACATACCTTACATTTACTTCTTCTTTGGCATTCTAGCTCATTACCTTGGATTTTAAGTAATAACTTAGAAGTCATTGAATTGATAAAACGTAATAAAAGTCAACATCTCTGCTCATAGTATTGAGCTCGTGTTTGATGTTATTGAAATCCTCACAAAAACATAATTGCGAAAAAATGCCAAGTTCCTAGCCAAAGTTTCGCCCATTAAAAGTAGTGAAATAAAAATGTTATCAAGTTCTTCTTTGCACAATACCTATGAATAAATATCCGCTTTTATCTTCTGTGTTGCAAGGATAAAAATATTGCCAAGTAAGCATGTTGCACGTAAAGTGTATGCAAGGTTTTACTAAAATGGCTTGAGTTAAAAGCTGTATATTAAGTTTTAAATTCCGCGAAATATTAGCGTGGCCCAGGACATTCTGATAAAGTTTTTTGGGTTTTCAGATTTTTCTAGTTGGTTTCTCACCTAGACCTGCCTTTAAATCAAATTTTAGCGGCTTAGCGCAATTTTTAATTTTTAATTTTATGTGCGTAACCCCACCCACTTGTCCAAAATCAAGATTTTTTGATCAGTGCTTATTATTCTTGTAAGCTTTCATTGCAAACGTATAGTAATACACATAAATAATGTATCTAAATATGCTGAACCGCAGTGCATGAAATATGAGGTTTAAATTGTATGGGCGTGTCAACGCCTACTTTTTTGAGGATAAATTTAAAGTCTTGCAATATAGTAGTATATATGCAAAATTTCAATAAAATCGCTCCGTTAAGCATTTTAGATTTGCTTTTTTAATTTTGACTTTTATGGGCGTAACCACCCACCTGGATAAAATTTCCGTGTTTGCAGATTTTTCTAGTTCATTTCTCTAGCTATAGCGGAAATGCGTCTTCAATTTGATGAGTGTGTCAGTGGTCAGTTGCCAGTGAGTATGTCTTAAAATATGAACTTTTTGCACCTCCATATCTCAAGAACCTTCTGTTCTAAAACTTTAAGACTTTGCATATGAGGTAACATGAATTAATTCTAATTATGAATTTAATTTTAGAATTTTACGATGCCGGGGAACAAAGTTACAAGGGGGGCAAAACACGACGAGTAAATATACACACTGCGAGCATTGGCCGTGACTTGGCTTGATCAAACTTACGTACCTTCGGCAGGATCTGAACATCCAGATATCTGCATGATACGCTTGAGCTACGTTACTGCACTACATAAAGAATACTCCATTTTGTTTTCGGCAAGTTTTGAATATCGAAATATCTACATGATAAGCTGAACGTCTACTACTGCACCACAAAGAAAATAATCTATTTGGTTTTTTACTTTGGAGTCGTTGCATAACTGCCGTAAAGTAATGCGGATGGTATGTAGTTTGTAGTTATGCTTAATATATGTAATTCATTATTAATATTTTTCTGGGATGCTACGATGAACCTCAAAACAATTATTTTATTGAAAACATCAAGTCATTCTAATAATAGCAAACTTAATTTAAACTTATAATTAATAAAAATATGGTGTTTCATATTACCCACCTTTCATTTTAATTTCATCACTTATTTCAATTAATCCCTCACTCATTTTCTTAGTAATGGATTCTTGAACAGATTTACAGAATTCAGCATCGGTGAGAGATTTACGTGGCTCAACTGAAATGGGAAGAACCAGATCACCAGTGGTTTTAGCACTTGAATCTGATTTGGATTCTTGTTTCATTAAGCAAATATCGCCGGTCACTTTGATGATATCTTGTTGCATTGGCTCTATTTTGAATTCTGGCTTTGTATCTTCAGCTGAAGGCTTAAGCGTTGTGTACATGGGTGCATATTGTTCAAAAGCAAGAAAATCTTGGGTTAGGGCCTTTACTACTTCAACGGGAGCAGCTATTTCGATGCCGTCATCTTTTGGCTGTTCGGATTTTAAAGAACTATCAGTATCCTCTTTTTCTCCATGTGCAGCTGTGAGTATTTCCCTTGGAATTTCGGTGCCGGCCGAAATTCTGGTCATTATATCTGATGCCTTTATAAGTACTTCATCGATAATTGAAGACTTTTTTGTGTCTTTCAATTCGTCGTGCTCATCAGCTTTTGATGCAAGGAATGGCTGTTGCCTCTTCTCCATGCTAAGAAAATCATGGGTGATTTTTTTGGCATCAGTGTCGGCCTGTTCCAGTGATATTTTTTCGGAATCGGTTTCTATTATGTGAGACTTGTCCACAGAGTGCTGCGAAGTTTCAGTTGAAAATTCTAAAGTATCTTCTGAAGTCTGCTTTTCGTCAGGGAGTTGAGTTTTTTGTTCCACGTTTAAAAAGTCGTGTCTGCGTTTTCTTGAATCCAAATCTCTTTCCTGGACTGAACGTTGGGCTATTTCCTTTACTACACTATCATAAGAACTTGTATTTGTCTCGGACTTTGATTCAACTTGTTCCTGGATTGATTTCGGTTGTTTTTCGGTAGGTGAAAAGCTAATTGTCGTTCTAATAGTTTGCTCTGCGAGTTTGGTATCTTCCTTGACTTCAACTTGGACTGGTAATTGGGATTGCTGTTCCATGTTTAAGAATTCCTTGGTGATCTTTCGAGCATCGGCAACAAGTGATTTCATTTCATCTAATTTTTCTAGGGACTCTTCAAAAGTTAAAATGTCAGTAGTTGCAGTCGCATTGAGCCTTCTAGGTGCTGCCTCGGGAGCAGTTGAGGTTTCAGAATAAATTATCTCCTTTTCTTCCTGCTCTGTTTTAATTGGAAATTCTACTTTTGGTTCTAAGCCATGATATTCACATGCAACCTTTTTAGCTTCAAAATCAGCAATCTTTTCTTCGAGTTTTCCTGTTGGAATATTTTTTTCTTTTTCAGATGTGGATTCTGAACTGGATTTGTCAAAAGATTCGGAAAGAGATCTTATTGCTTGTGAAACTTTTTTGGTTTCTTTCTTTGCAGAACCTTTTAAGTCATCAAATTTGTCCGCAGTTTCCGATGTTGTAACTTTTGGTTCTGAGAACGATTTTATAGCTTCAGCAACAGTTCTAGTTTCAGTTATTATGTAATCGTCAGTTGTTGCAACTTCTTTGGTTCCCGTTTTGATATCTTGAATATTTACTGACACAAGTTTTGGTTTTATCAAAGTTTTAATAGTAACATTCGCTGTACTCTTAGTTTCAACATCTTTAGCATCAGATAAAAAGTTCTCCAAATGTTCAATTGTGTTATCTAGAAGACATTTTGTTCCTTCGCTTATATCCGATTCTGCAGAGCTTTCGATATTTTCAGTACTAGTTTTAGTTTCTGCAGCAATCGATCTTTCTTTGATCACAGCAGGTTCTTTCCGTTCTTGGATCTTTGTTTCAGCGTAATTTTTAGTTATTTCAGCAATGATTTTTGCTTCCGCTATTTTGTCTAATACCTCTTTACTTAAATCTTTCGCCTTATAATCAACAATATCTAGCGCTGAAGTTTTTTTTGTAAAATCATCAGTTTGAGGTTCGGTGAAAGCCATGATGGTTTCGGCCCTAGTTTCAATTTCGACAGTATCTTCGTTGATATTATCAGTTTCGGGTTCTTGAAAAACCTCAATTGTTTCAGCTACGCTTTTAGTTTCATTGAGTATAATATCGTTTGTCTTAGAGGCATGTTCTTTGACATCGTCATTGCATTTTTCATAAGAAGATTTTGTTTCTATAATAAGTGGGTCGCTTGAAAGTTCAGATTTGTTTCTTACATATGTTTCTTTAATTTGTTCTTTTGCCGATTCATTGCCTGGGCGAATGGTCTTGGGAACTTTTGTAGCTTCCGATAAAAGAAATTCGTTCGTAATTTTACTGACATCTCTGTCAACTTTCATCTCAACAGCTTTTTGGGACCCTTCTTCGTACAAATCTGTGGTGCTTGACAGTTTATTTTCTACAGCATCTATTTTGGATTCAGTAAAGGCTTTAATTTTATCTTTTACACTGAATGATTCGCTGGCAAATATTTCTTTGGTCTCATCAATTACTTTACCGACTTTCGCAGTTTCTTCTCTATAAAATGCTTTTGTTACATCAGTAAAGGTTTTAATGTCTTCTGATGGTAAATCTTTGGGACTCTCGGACTCAAATGTTGAAATAATACTTTCAACTTTTTTGGTGGCAGTTATCACAGTTGTGGCAACAACCTTTTCTGCGGTTTCTTTAATGTTGTCCGTTGGGTTTACCTTATCAAAGCTGTCCTTACTTTCTTCAAATGATTTTTCAGTTATCACCATGCCTGTACTCAATATTTGCGAGGGTAACTGTGTTAATTTTTCAAAAGCTAAAAAGTCTTCGGTCAGTTGCTTTGATCCTGAATCCATTGATGGTTTTTCACCAATTAATGTATCTATAATTTTATTAGGTTTTTCGACACTGGTTATGTCCTTAACTATCTTCAAGTTGTCAACTTCTTGGCTATACGTCTGGAGATGCTGTTCGATATATTCGTCAGGAATCTCTTCTTCCGAGCTACGGCTAGAGGATTTGAACTTGTGCGACAGCTCTTTATCAAAATCGCTCTTGCTAACTTCTGTTGATTCTATTTTTCCCATTTTCATTTTAATGACTTGTTCAGGTACAACTGCAGACTTGACGCTATTGTCAGCTGGCAATTGCATGAAAATCTCGGACTGGTGTATTGCCTTTTTGTCTTCAATCAAACTCTTTCGCTTAATTTCTATTATTTCGCGGGTTATTTCTTTCTTCTGGGACGATGCTGGTATTTGACGTTCAACTGAAAGTCTTTTCACTATTTTCTCTCTTCGCTCTGCCACTGTACGCTTAGCGATTTCCTCGTCAGATTCTGATTCTTCGATTTCTTTTTCTTCAGCTGAATACTTGACCTCTTCTCTCTCGTGAATTCGCTGTATCCGTTTGCCTGTTAAAAAATATGTATATAAAATTATGTTAAATTAAAAATATTTTTAAGAAGTGCTTACTTTCTTGCCGAACCAGATCTTCCACAGACTCAGAAATCTTCATGATATCAGTTTCATCAAAGTCTCGAGAATGCGACAGTCTTCCACTTTTGCATTTATTCATTATGTCATCGCGCCCGATACTTATAAGTGCTTGTTCAAGAGAGTGTATATCATAGTTGGGCTTATCTTTATATAATCTAATCATACTTTGTGCTTGACGGGCTATACTGTCCGTATTTTGATTTACAATGTCATCGATTTCTTCAGGGCTAATATCAATTTCAGAAGCCAATTGTATCCAATCTTTGCCCAGCAGGTTTGAAAGGTCTACAATGCGAATGTCGCCAATATAGTGATCGTTCTGGTGTTTGCTAAAGCTTACTAGCGAGCTTCGGTATGTGGGTGTTATTTTATCAGAGAAGGCAGTTATTGAGTCGGGAATTACAGCTTCGGGTAAGACAATATTTAATATACAAATTGGATGCTGCGGAGGTTCGCCCTTAGCTACTTTTGGCTCTTTCATAAACAGAGTTCGCCCAACTATATCGGCATGCTGATCTTTTACTCTCACAGTGAATGGTAGGCGGTTTTCTCGGAATGCTTTAAATGGCAGCTGTAGTTGTTCGCCTGATTTCGTAACTGGAACTAAGTTACCGGCCAACTCTATGTACTGCGGCTTTCCTTCTAAAACTTCTACATCACGACTCTTGGCAACTTGTGTATAAAGTTCCATTTTTTCGAGAGTTTTATCTTCCCGGTCATCTGTCATGCAAAATACTCGTAGGCGGGCTTCAAATGGCTCAACCTTTTTCGCAAACACAACAAATTTTGCTATGAAGGGAACATGAATCACCTCCCTAAATGCGGAAAAAAAATCACTCATTATTGAAATTAATAAACATTTGGAATGAGAAATATACTTGTAAAGTTCGGTGGCCATTTTTGTGGCTTCGCTGATGTTACGGCAGTCCATTAACCAAAATCTTGCTGAAACGGTGGTAGTAAAGGAAACGCAGTCGTTGACAAAAGTCAAGGGTGTCGATCCGGTAACATCTTCCCATTGGGCCCGTGACGGACCACCTATTTGAAGAAAATATTAATAAAGAAAATGTTCCCTTTACTTTTAATTTCATATGTTATTCATTCAACTGAGATGTTTTGTATTAAATTTTCATAAAAAAAAATTTATTTGTATAAATATAAGCAAATAAAAATTTATATTTTTATTAAATTTTGGTATCAACAAAAACTTTCTTTTTTTAATAATACTTAATTTAGCATTACGTTAAGAAATTAAAAAATATTTAAAATGAAAACATAAAATAAACGAAAAATACGATTAAAATGTGATAATAAAAAAAGTTATGATAAAAAGCTCAAATGCTCAATTTTTCCATGTTTAACAGTGCAATAGATTGTGGGATAGCAAATTAAATATGCACATACATACATACATGCATATGGTATTATTAAACTACGAAAATTAGTCCTTACAATTCGTGGCAGTCATATATTGAGTTCTCTATTCTCAAAAACTAGGATGTGTGTATAAATATATACCAATTTGCTAAGCAAAAGTTAATATTGAGTACACATTTGGCATTTCTTTTGTTTGTCGTTTTGTGATGTCACTTACAAAATGTATGCAATCTTGTTCACATTATGTTTTTTGTTTATAACATAATAATTGCGATCGGGACTCAAAAGTTTTTACTAAATTTTACTAAACTTTACTGCATTTTACTACATTGCGTTTTTTTACCTAAAAAAAGTAAATGAGAACACAAATTGAGATAGTAAAGTGACAGTTCTTGACTGAGTGTCTTGCAAATTATCACTGCATAAGTTAGTCATAGTAAAGCTTGGTAAGATAAAAACTTATGATTCAAAATGTAAACAAATGAAAAATAAGTGAACAACAAGTGTAAAAATTTGAGAAAATGTTAAATAAAAGTTGTGAAAGCCACTAAAAGATATTTAATTTACAAAGCGTAGCAATAGTAAATGTTAATATACATATCCTCACAAAAACATAAATGTGAAAAATGGCCAAGTTTCTTTCAAAAATTTCGGCCATCAAAAGTAGTGAGAGAAAAATTTTGACCAAGTTCGTGTTTGGTACAATACCTATCACTGCAATAAGTTATGCATTATATAAATTCTTGTTCGTAAGGGTGTTATATAATTTTAGATAATCTGCTTACTTGACAACATTTTTCCCGATATAAAGAAATGAACAAATATACACTATTTTCTCCTTTCTTAGAAGAGCAAAAATATTACCAAGTTAGCAGAATATCTAGAAATTATATAACGCCCTTACGATTACAAATTTATATAATGCATACCATATTGCAGTGATAGGTATTGTACCAAACGCGAACTTGGTCAAAATTTGTATCTCACTACTTTTGATGGCCGAAATTTTGGAAAGGAACTTGGCCATTTTTCACATTTATGTTTTTGTGAGGTTCTCACTACTTTTTGGAAGATTTCTTTAATTAAGCTTTTTAAACTTTAAATTTCTAGTTTTTTATAGTTCTATTAAAAATGTCAGCTCCATTTCAAAAGGACAGAGGTACATAAAATAATGAGTTATAAATTAAAATGTAGTATAAATTTTAGTGTAGTAAAGTCTGATCAAACGAAGTACTTTAGGAAACGCAAAATTAAATGCTAGCATGATTGAAATGTACATGCAAAGTTTCAATACAGTAGCTTGTGTTTTAAATTTATCTTGTTGGTAACTTACCTAAGCCAATTTTTTTTTGCAAAATTTCAGTTCTCTACCGTATAATATTTCGATAAAAATTTTATTAACGTGGTCCTACTTCTCTAAAGTAACAATTGGCGCTTTCAGAGTTTTTCTGTTCGTAAATCCTTTAACTTAAATTCTTAATTTTGAGCTTAACGTGCGTGTCCATGCCTCCAATTGAAACTTCCAGGATTTAAATCTTTTTTGGTTATCTCTAATTTAGATTTATTTGTGTATTGAATTTAAGCTTTCTAGTGCGAATTCTAGCTTGAAATGTTATGGCCGTTACCCCCACTCTCCCCCTCTTTTTTAAATTCAAGATTTTGTTGAGAGCAGCGCTCAATTATCATAGTACCCTTTTTAAGATGATAACTTTTAGTTATAGCTTCAGTTAAAAGCTTCAGTACAAAATTATCGTGGCCCCTGCCACTCTACTTTAGTACTTGCGTACTAAATTTCAGCTCTCTTATGTGCGTATTCCCGCCCACTTTTTTTAATAATTTTATTTTGTCAGTGCCAATCATGCGTGTAAAGTTTCGTTGCAAGCGGATATTAATATTTAAATAAATAGTATATTTAAATCTGCTTATCGCAAGTACACGAAAAAGGAGGTTTAAATTGTATGGGCGTGTTAACACCCACTTTTTTCACCAAAATTTTATAACTTTACATTATTCCTACATCTTTGCCAAATTTCCCGCCCCTCCGGTCACAATCTCCGGGTTTTCAGATTTTTCTAGTTAGTTGCTAAAATAGACCTACTTGTTTATCAAATTTTAGCTTACTAGCGTACATTTAATTTTTTTTCTTATGGGCGTAATACCGCCTACTTTTGTAATCACAATAACTGCTGTAGCCATTAGTTATCCTTCTTGTCGAGTTTCGTTGAAAACGGATAGCAATAAATATATAAATATGTAGTATATTCAAATATTCTGACCCCAAGTACATGAAATAGGAGGCTTAAATTGTATGGGCGTGTTAACGCCCACTTTTTCAACAAAAATGTATTGCCTTGTATTATGGCAACATATATGACAAATTTTAATAAAATCGCTTGTGTTTAACGCCTTAGACTTGTTTTTTAAATTCTGAGCCTTATAGGCGCAGCCCCGCCCACCTTGGCAGAATTTTTAAGTTTTCAGATTTTTCTAGTAATTTTCTAATCTATAACTACTCGTTTATCAAATTTCAGCTCACTAGCGCAAATTTAAATTTTTATGCTTATGGGCGTGTTCCCACCTACTTTTTTTAACCCCAAATTTTTTTTGGCTAGTAGTTATCCTTTTTGTTTAGTTTCGTTCGAAACGGATATTAGTAAATACATAAATAGTACATTTAAATGTGCTGACACGAAACACATGAAATAGGAGGTTTAAATTGTATGGGCTTCTTAACGCCCACTTTTTCATTAAAAAATTAGAGCCTTATATTATTCCAACATGTGCCAAATTTCCATGAAATCGCTTGAGTTAAGCGCCTTAGAAATGTTTTTTTAATTCTGAGCTTTATGGGAATCTTGGTTAAAATTTGCAGGTTTTCAGATATTTTTAGGTGAGTACTCACTTAGTTCTGCTTGTGTACCAAATTTTAGCTCACTAGCGCCAAATTAAATTTTTATAGGCGTAGCCCCGGCCCCTGGTTAATATTTTCGGATTTTTCTAGTTCATTGCTCACCTAGATCTACTCGTGTAACAAATTTTAGATTTCTAGCTATAGCGGAAGTGCTTCATCAATTTGATGAGTGTGTCAGTGAGTATGTCTTAAAATATGCACTTTTTGCACCACCATATCTCCCGAACCTTACATTTTAAAACTTTCAAACTTCGCACATGAGGTTACATGAATTTATTCTAATTATGATTTAAATTTTATAAATTTACGATTGCGGGGAACAAAGTTAGGAAGGGTGTAAAAACAGCTCGAATGGTTTCCTGTAAATATACACACTGTGTGCATTGGCCGAAATTTGGCCTGGCGCACTACTGTGCGCCTAGATTTTGCTTATTATTTATACTTTTATTTTTAAAATTATTTAAATTACTCAGATTTGTAAAATTGTAAACTATTTGGTTGCTTAAGGCCAATTTCACCAACTCTGTTTAAATATCAGTTCATATTTAAACATCGATTTTCATTAATTTTTGTATGGAAAAATTACTTTTAAATACGAATTGATAATTAAATAAGTTGATGAAATTGGCTCTTAGTATTGCTCTTGCTTTTAAAGTAATCAGTAACATTAACAAATAGTCATGTAATTTTTATTAATTTAGCCAATAATAAAATAATTAAAATCAAAAAGAAATTAATTCGTTATATTACAGTAACAAATTACAAAATTTATACTTAAATTGTGTACCAATAATTAAAAGAGTTGAATAGTCAAAAGTTTTTATATTTTTCAACACTATGTGGAGTAGGGGTGGAAAACTATCGGTGGCACTATCGAAAGTTATTTTTTCCAACTATAGATGTTTTAATTCTGCAATCGATCAGTACTTGAAAACAATAGATATTTTTTAGTCACTATCGATAGTAAATGGTACACCATTGAAGGCAAACAAATGTAAATATGTTGTTTTTCATTAACAAAAACAAGTGGATGATGGAAAATTTCTTCCACTGATCACACTAATTTTTCATACAATTTCAGTAGTTTTGACTTAGCATGCGCAATCAACTTTACACGACTTTTTGTGCAGATAAGTCAAAACTGAGTTAAGTGCACTTACCTGCCTATATGTGCAGGTATAAAATATATAAGTATACTCATACATCATAATTCAAAATTGCAAAAAATATGTTAAATGCGCAGCTATACAAAGTGCAATTAAAAAATGATTTTGAAGAATAATTACAGGAACAATTTATTTTGCGCAGTTAAGTCAATGTGCGACTAACATTGATTTTTTGTATGATATTTCTTGCGGCACTTATCTTAAATGTGCAGGTATTGAAAGTGCACTTAAAAACGAACTTGTATTGGATTTTAAAAAATAGTGACAGAAATTTATCAGTTTAGGCAGTTAAGTCCGAAGTGCATTTAAACAAAGGCAGCTAAATCAAAACTACTGTATTGTAATTTTGTTATTTATTGAACTGACAAATAAAATTATATTTTGTTTTGTCTTGTTTTGTTTAATAATATTTTTTTTTAATTTTTAGTGTAAATAAAAACATACTTTTGTGGTAGATCTACCTCTTTTGGGTATCTCACTCAACTCTACCACTTTCTGAGAAAAATCTACCACCTTTTTAGTTTTTCAATAATAATGCTAAAGTATAGTTGCCCGAGTTTTTTTAATCTAACCCAGCTAGAAGTTCAACTGAAATATATTTTAGCAATGCATCTAAACAACGTTGTGTTGACTTCACTATTCGAAGCCCAAATGTTTCCTTCACTGGGGGCCAGTTTGTGAGAAAATTGCATACATAGTTCGAATGTTGAAAGTTAATTTGTTAAAAAGTATTTGTAGAAACAATCTTTACTGATATTCTGCAAGGAAAGCTACACGATATATCAAGGTAGGAGTCCATAACTGGACTTGTTTCATTCTATACTTAGTTCGCGTTGAGTTACATGCACTGCTTTTCATGCGCCATTTTATTTTTTTGTTTTTTTCTCTAAGAAATTTTTTATATTGAAATAAAAGAAAAAAATTATCCATGGCAAAATAATATTTATTGATAACGTAAGAAATAAAGTAATATTTAACATCTTTTCAAGAACAGATGAATTTCTTTCATGGTGCTTGTAACGCGTATAAAAGTAGAAGGTAGATCTCCTTTTTTGCTTTGAACGCGCCTACGCGTTCTGCGGTTTTTGCAATGTAACTTGTCACGTACTATTCCATTAAAGTCTCTTTTCACAATGTATGGTTATGAGTTAACTTGAACTTTAACTGACAGTTCTTCATATAAAACTAGCAGTTAAATTTCCTGTTATCTTTTAACCATACATTGTGAAAAGGTACGTAATTCTACATTTTTGACAGATGCATAGAAAGGGTAACGCGCAAAAAGCGAGTTATGGACCTCTACCCTCAGCGCTAGCGCTGGGCAACCTATAATTATAGAGGAGCATTAGAAATTATTTCATTAAAATATTCATTCGTTTAAATATGAGAATAATAAAGATCTAAAAATTAATTAAATAACGATGACATAAGTGAATTCTTATATTTTTTAGTTGTTTTTAATATTCAAATTTTGAATATTAATCATCCGCAATTAATATTGTCATAAAATCCCTTATAAAATATTTCTTATCGAAACGAAAGGTTAACTAAGGTAAAAAATGATTTTTCTAAAGTGTTGTAGATCTACCTCTTTTTTAAGTAGGATTTGTTGGAAGCTACCTCTTCGTCACATCGAATCTACCTCTAAGAAAGATTTTCGGTTGGCATCACTGACATACATATGTACCCAGCAAAAATTTCAAAAAAGGTAACCGAGTGTGGAATTAAGCATTTTTATTGGAAGCTGTTCTTTACTGGATTACCAACTTAATGATTTTAACAAGGCTTGAAACTAAAAAAATCGATTCTTGAGAAGTAGTTATGTTGTTTATTGTAGAAAGTAGTTATTTTTTTCATTTGGGGGAAACAGTTATTTTTTTCTAGATGGAACTACTTTTTTTAACTATGCCGTTTGTGTAAATGGAAGAACTTTATTAAAAACTCAGTTTGATTAAATATATAATAAATATAAAGAAACTATTGTTTTAGTACGAAATACACCATTTTGTAAAAATTCTTTTAGAAAATCAATTGAAGTGGGTTATATTTTATTCGTAACCGTGCCTGTATTGATACTTATACATAGATAATATATTTAGAAAAATTTCAAATACTTTGATTGATTAATTTTTATAAAACCGAAAATAAAAAAATTATTTGGAACATCTTATATTTAAATAATAATTTTTTAAAATGTAAGTAATTATTTTTTAGTTTAAAATAAATGTTTTTTAATACATTTATTTATTTATTGTATCTTCAAATATTAACTAACAATAAGTATTCAAATCTTAAATATAAGTATTAGGCCCGACCACTGTCGGACATAAACTTAGTGATAGTTATAAAGAATACATAATAGTGATAATAAAAAAAAAATATATATATTTTCAAGAAATCCCATCTGGAGTGTTGAGTTTCAGGCGGATGTGACCAGTAAAATTCAAGATGTTACGAGCAAGCGGATTAGGATTTGACTCGAGTTTTGTTAAATATTTGCCTGCGTATTTTGCAATTTCTTCAATCACCAGTGGCATATTCAAATCACGATGTATATTTGAGTTTTTGATGTCCCATGGGGCCGATGTTAACAGACGTAAAATTTTATTTTGCCTTCGTTGGATTCTCTCGACACTAGAAGCTGAAGCAGTGCCCCACAACTGAATTCCGTAGCACCATATTGGCTTCAAAAGCGACTTGTATAGTAAAAGTTTGCAGTCTAGGCTGAGTGTTGAATTTCTACCAATCAACCAATATATCTGAGTTAGTTTAAGTTTCATTTGTATTAGCCTTGACTCAATATGGTGTTTCCATGTAAGTCGTCGATCAAGGTGTATACCAAGGTATTTTACATGTGAATGATGAGGAACAACTTGATTGTTGATTCGAATTGGGGAAGAAGTATCTCTTCGCAGGTAAATGTTCCCTGAACACACTTTTGCTCGTTTACCTTAATTCTCCATAATTTTAACCATAATTGCAGTTGTGTAATATGTTCTTTTATATATCGGTAAGCCTCGTGAGGGTTTTCGTGCATACTTAGGCAGGCTGTATCATCGGCAAACGTAGATGTATGGATATTACTGCTCAAAGACATATCACAAGTATAAATCAAATACAAAACTGGCACCAGTATACTCCCCTGTGGCACACCGGATGATATAGATTCGGGCACACTCATGAATTCTCCTTCCACAACCGTGAACTTCCGGTTAGTAATGTAACTTTCTAATAAATGCATAAAATTTATTAGTAGATATTTTTTTAATTTAAAATTAGGCCTTCATGCCACACTTTATCAAATGCTTGCAAAACGTCAATAAACAGTGCAGAACAGTACTTCTTTTCTTCAAATGTTCTTCTTATAAATTAAACCAATCTATGCGTTTGTTCAATGGTCCTATGCTGACTTCTAAAACCAAATTGATGGTCTGGGATGCACCCACTACCAATTAGAATTGGGGACAATTTTAACATGAGCAGTTTTTCGAAAAGTTTTGACATTGTTGATAACATATATATTGGCCTGTATTATTCTGCCTTGGTAAGATCTCTGCCCGGCTTTGGAGTCATTTTAACTTTGGCAAGCTTCCAGCTGTGGGGATAATACTCTAGTCGTAAAATGGCATTCAAAGTGAATAACATGATTCTAATTGCAGTGCGAGGCAATTTTATTAGCATTTGGTTACAAATTCCATCAATACCCGGTGCTTTCTTTGGGTTGAGTTCAGCAATTAGATTTTGTACATCACACATTTTAAATTTAATGGGTCGAGGCGCAACTACACTCGGAATGTCAACAACAACAGTACATGTGTTTGGGGTAAATACGGTATTTAAAAGGTATTTTAAAGGTATTTGCAAACAAGTTACCTTTTTCAGTATCAATCGTGGCCCATACTCCGGTAGAAGTGCGCAGAGGTGGTTTAAACTCAACGGGTATTTTAATTCTTTTCGCAGCGCGCCACAAAGAGTAATTAGATGCTGGTGTGACATCGAGATTTTCCAGATAGTTTTTAAGAGATGCAGTTTTTTCATATGCAAGCAGCTCTTGGATTCTTTTAGTGCACTCTTTAAATCTAATTTTATTTTGGGGTGATCTGTGCTGTTGCCATTCTCTTCTAGAATATATTCTATTAAACCCAGTGTGCGGATGGGAGGAAGTGGCATGTTCAGCAGCCTGCTTAATATTTTCGTTAAGATTGGCAATATTAGATTCATTATCAGCATGAGTTCTTAGCTTAATGTTTTCAGTGCAATGACTACTAAGATATTTTTTGCATCGCAGCCAATTAACAAGACTGACCATTTTCACATATGGGTGAGGAAGAGCATTTCTCAGTGGGCTACAGATTGTAACGATCGTGGGAGAGTGATCGGACGATAGATCTAGGGAAGCTTCAACGTCAATTAATTCCCTAGAAATATTTTTCATGACGCCAAAATTTATAACATCCGGAATTTTATGTATGTCAGTAGGCCAGTAAGTGGGCTCCCCACTCGAAATGACGTCCAAGCCCATTTTTGAAATTGTGTTGAACAACGCTCGTCCTCTAGGTGTGATAAGACGCGAACCCCAGAAAGTATGTTTTGCATTTTAGTCGCCAGCTGCTACGAAACAAGGGCCAAGAGACTTGTAGAAATCCTTGTATTGATCCTCAGTAATTGCGAATCTAGGAGGGAAGTAAATTGATGATATGACAAAATTTTTGCAAAACTTTTCGACACAAATATTCGTTGTTTGTAGATGTTCTTCACAAATGTTGTCAAGAATATAATGCTTAAGTCTTGACTTTATTAAAATTGCTGATCCCCTGCAAGCTCTTCCTCTTGGGTGCTTTGAATAATATATTTTGCATAAACTTCTTGAAGTCAAATGAGTCTCAGAAACCAACATTATATCAATATTTTTTTCCGTGAGGAAGTGCTCAAGTTCATTTTTATGTTGGCGAATGCCGTTTGCGTTCCAGAAACATATCTTTAACGTGTGCATCGCTTGTTAACTAATGCTTGAAGCAGTGTAGACTGCATTCGTAGCATTTCTTGCATCATGCTAGTCATATTTGCTGCAAAATTATTTATAGTCAGCACCAGATTCTCAATAGTAGCTTCAAGGCGACTAAAATTAAAGCTTGAGTTTGCGTTCGTTGAATTATTTTGAGGTGGAATATTTTGTGTGGAAATAGAACTAGTCTTAGCTGCATCGGCATATGATACACGTGAAGTGACAGGTTGGCTCATTTGAGCAAAAGTGGCAGAGTAAGCGTTTGCTCTTTGTGCTGGAGCTAATTTAGGTTTTTGCCTCATAGTCTGTTTAACGAAAGAATATACAGGACATCCTCTGTACTTAGCGGTGTGATTACCTCCACAATTACTAAAATTTTTTCTGCTAGATCTTTTGGTTTAGTACAACCAGCAGTACCGTGCAATTCACCGCAGATAACACAAACTGAAGGTAACTTGCAGTAAGTTTTTGTGTGACCATATTCTTGACAATTATGGCACTGTACGGGTCCAGAACGCTTGTGTGGTTCTTCAACTGTTATTTTTCGTTATAAGAGATATTTAAAAATTATAAATTGGATGAGTCTCGTTTTTTTTTTTAAATTTTATATCGTTTGGCACACGTTCGACGCGAAATAGAGGTTGAGGAATCTTCTCCGTATTTAATATTTTAGATACATTTTTTACCTTAAATCCCTGTAGGACGAGTGCATCTTTTATTTCCTAGGGAGCAGCATAGTCTATGCCCTTCAATACGATCTGCAGGCCTTTAGCGCTCTTAAGCTGATATGTGTAGAAACAGTTTTTACTTTTTTCAAATTCAGTAATCATTTTGCGAAAATATTTTTCTTCATAAATTTGAATTTTGGTTTCATAAATGTTACCACGTTTTATTGGAACGATTTGAAATTTATTCTCACCAATGACTCAAATGAAATTTTTAATAAGAGCGTTCGAATTTGTTTCTCTCAAATAGATTGGTGGCGGCTTGGATGTTTTGTTCGTATATACATCGGGGTCGTTGTTGCCATCTTGCAATATTTGAAAACGGCTTTAACGGTTAATAGAGGATGCGCTGTTATCCCTAGATATTTTTGGAGCAGATGAAATTTTCGAAGACTTTGGGCTTCGCCCGCACTTTACACAGTTATATATCTGTCCATTCCGACTTGGACCTTGGATTTTGGGCTGCTCTTAACTTCAGTAAAAACTTGGTTAAGTGATGACCATGAGCCCGAAGCGGATGATATCGCTGAGTTAAGTGTAGAAGTACTAGGCAACGGTAATGTTAACGCATCACTAGTTGGCATTGGACAAAGCGAAGTTGATCGCTGACGGAAAAGTGGCCTCGCCCCTAAAAAAAGTTTATTATCAGATTTGTTAAATATTTTGTTTTCATTAAGAGCTTCAGAGCTCTCAGTAAGGCTATCATCAGATTTTTTATTTTTATTATTTTCATTAGGAGCTTCAGAACTCACAGTAAAATAGGCATTTCTGCCATTATTGTTATTTGTTTTTGAGGTACTCATATAGAGTATTCTTCAAGGGCACTTTGTTTGTTTGTTTTTTTGTTTGCGGTTTTTGTTTTTGTTATTTATGACTATGTAAAAAAATATTAGCAATACAAATAAAGCTTATTTATCAATAACAATATGTATTCCGAATAATTATTCGTTTGATTTTTTTGTTTAGTATGAAATAAAAACTCCGCTAAATCGACTGTTCACTATGAATGTACAACGATACAATGAATAAGTAGCAATTTAGGAATATATATAATTTATTTAAAATAACTACATATTTTGGCAATATTTTCACGTCTTCTTTTAAAACACTTCTCCTTCTTATTTTTAAAATTTTACGTAATGTAATTTGTAGGCGAGCACTTCAATTTCGCCATCAAAAAAGTAAGTCAGATGGTAATGTCTAATTTTTTGCTGGCTATGGGCATTTTCTGACACTCGCGAATCGCATAACATTTGCGGTACTGTCTTGAACTCGCAAGAGAGGTGTTCTGCAAATCGCAATCGGAAGACTCTTGATGAGTTCAAATCGCAAGAGTATACTGCAGTGAACTTATTAATTTAGCTAAAACAAAACTTTTAAAGAAACAATAAAATGGTTAATAAATGAAATTAAACATGATTTCTTTTGATTTTAATCAAAATTATTAATAGTTTCGCAAAATGTTTATTTCAAAGTTGAAATTAATAAAATGTAATTTTCTTTTTGTTTTGTTAATTTTTTCTTTGCATTGTTTACTTATATACTGACGATTTTGAAAAACAGCTGACTCATTTGGTACATTATACTCGATTTGGTACATTATACTCGCTACTATCATGATATATCGATAGTTTTTCTAACTTTTGATAGTCTTGAATCGATATACCGATAAAGCTTTTTAAACTATCTAAAACTTTCGATAGTGACACTATCGATAGTTTTTTGCCTCTAATGTGGTGTAGGAGTCAGCTGTTTCTTTAATCTTACTAATTTTTACTATTTTTCTGTTCGCAACAGCTCTTTTTGAGAGTAAATTTAAAAATTTTCGTAGTATCTACTCATTTTACTGCAAAAGTAAAAAAACACAACTTTTGTGATAATATTTTTGTGCTAGTATATCATTTTTGTATTAAAAATAACTATCACTTAATTTGTGTTCAACATATGTAAGTCGGACCAGGCCCATCAAGCTTTACAGTAGTTGTAAAATGTTGTAGGTAATTTCCATAGAAAAGTTTGCTACGACATCTAAAACAGTTTTCGCTATGTTTGCTGAATGTCGTAGAATGGCATCAGGAATGCATAAGCTTATAAAAGTGCTAATGATTTTTAATTACATTTACCTTAATTTTTCTTTATTAAATTAATACAAACTAGTGCATTATGTATGCAAATAAATAAAAAAATTCGCGAAATGACGAAAATTGGCAAAAAAAAAACTACTAATAGCACGATGATAACAAGGTCTAATAATGTTTTAAAACCTTCAAAATTGTAAGGACGCTAAAAAACATGCAAAGAGCCGCTTTTATTGCGAACTTCGTAAAAAAAACGCGAAAATTGTCAAAATTTCAAACAAGCCATAATATAGATTAAAAGTCAATAAAACTGTAAGGAATGCGAAAAATTCGGCAAGAATCGCAAAAATTACGTAAATTTGCAAACACTTATTAACAGTAGGATGATATCTTTTTTTAAACCGGAAGTCGCGAAATTTTAAACAAGCCATATTGATTAAACCATATTGATTAAAAATCGCCACAAATCAAAAAATTCAATAAAAATCGAGAAAATTCGCAAACAGCTACTAAAGCTATGAACAGACGATTGTCAGATATTAAAATATTGTCAGATCTGTCAATGTGCTGACAATGTGCATTATTCCTTTTCAGTTCACACGGTTGTAAGAAAATCTTACAATTTATTCCCAGACGGTTGTATGGCAATAAATTCATCTTACAAAATCGTTAGTCGAAAAATTGTCAGTTCACACGGTTGTTAATGCACAAATTGTCAGATCTGTTGTTATGCGTTGCCAGACTCAAAGCATTTGTTAGAAATTGTTAAATATCAATCGTTTGTGTTTGAGTTAAATGTAAAAAGTGAAAGTATAAATTATTATGGACTATACTGAAGCAATTGCAATGATTTTGTGTGCATATATTTTAACATAAATTATTTCTTTAAAATCAAGCCTGTGCAATGTTACCCATAGAAATAATTCTCTTACAATGACGCCATTGTCAGATTCATAAACTTCGCACATCTGACAATATTAAAATGTCTGACAAATATTTGGCAATAATTTTACAATGTGTTCACACGATTGTAAGATATCTGACAATTTGTTGTCAGCTGCTAGTCTTGCAACGGTAATGTTAACGAATCACTAGTTGGCATTGGACAAAGCGAAGTTGATCGCTGACGGAAAAGTGGCCTCGCCCCTAAAAAAAAGTTTATTATCAGATTTGTTAAATATTTTGTTTTCATTAAGAGCTTCAGAGCTCTCAGTAAGGCTATCATCAGATTTTTTATTTTTATTATTTTCATTAGGAGCTTCAGAACTCACAATGCTTTTTCTGGCAACGACGTCTGACAAAATTTGTCAATTCACACGGTTGTAAGACATTTGGAGCACATTTTACTGGTAATATTGTAAGATCTGACAACCGTCTGTACATACATAGCTTAACAGAGGGATGATAACAAAGTCTAAAACTTTTTTAAAGATCGGCAAAACTGTTAGGAGGCTGAAAGCATACAAAAGCCGCTTTTATAGCGAAGTGTGCAAAAATTCACGAGAATTTGCATAATTGGAAGCAAGCTGGAACAAGAGTGATTGTCTTCTTCAGAATCGTCTGAAATTGTTTGATTTTTTATGAAATTGTAATTTTCCTGATGTTTTAATCAACCGAATCCACCATTAACATTTCTGCAGTATATTTTTCGCAAAATGCCAAATTTTTTTTTTGCTTTTATTAATTATACCCTTTACCAAAAAATGGTAAAAGGGTATATATAGGTTTGTCATTTCGTTTGTAGTTTCTACAATATTAATAAGAGACACATAAAGTATATATATTCTGGATCCTTATGCATAGGGAAGACGAACAAGCGATGTCCGTCTGTCCGTCTGTCTGTACGTGAAATCGGTTTTCCCAAGCTCCCAGAAGAGCTACAGACTTCGTTCTTGGACTGGTGTGTCAGAAATTTTCCGAGCAGACGGTTTCAGAGCTGGAAACCTCATACTCAATATTCCCATAGAAAATAACTACCGAAAACAAGTTTTCATTACTTTTTTATTAAATTAACTTATTTTATACTTCGGTATGAATAAAATTGGTATTTATAATTAAAAAAAAAATTTAAAAATTTAACAAAATAAAAAAACGTTTCCAGGGTTGGAAAACTTTAACTTTTTTCCTAATAATTAAACATATTTCATGTTTTAGGAAGAAGGCTATTTTCTCAGGAACGGTAAAAGCTACGGGTCTGAAATTTGGACAGTGTATGTAGAACTTTGGTCGCTACAACAACAAATATATAAAAGCTAAAAATTAAAGGGTGTCCCAAAATGAGTGACGAAAACTTTTAAAATCCCATGTAATATACATACAATTGTATGTACATATAATTAACACTAAAATTAAAAAATTTAAATTAAAGGGTGGTCCACCAGTTAATGAAATTTTGACTATGTAATTTTAACAAATTGCTATATCTTGGAAACCGTAAGAGCTAAACTGTTGAAATTTTCAAAAACGGTAAAACTAAAAAATCCAAAAATTATAAAATCGCCAAAAATTTAAAAAAAATCGCCAAAACGAAAAAAATCGCCAAAATAAAAAAACGCTCATATTAAAAAAACGCCAAAAACCGCAAATTTTGCCAAAATAAACAAAAAATGGTTATATGAACAAAAATCGCCAAAAATTAAAAAAAATCGCCTAAATGAAAAAAATCGCCAAAATAAAAAAAATCGCCAACACGAAAATAAATCGCCAAAATTACAAAAAAAACGCCAAACACTAAAAAAATCGCCAAAACAAAAAAAATTGCCTTTATGAAAAAAAAATCGCCAAAAATTAAAAAAATCGCTTATATGAATAAAAAATCGTCAAAATCAAAAAAATCGCCATAACGAAAATAAATCGCCAAAATTAAAAAAACGCCAAAAACCGAAAAAAATCGCCAAACCAAGAAAGTGTCAAAATGAAAAAAAATTCACACCATGACAAAAATCCGCAAAAATCGCCAAAACAAAAAAATCTTATATGTATAAACAAAAATCGCCAAAAATTAAAAAAAAAATCGCCAAAATCAAAAAAATCGCCAAAACGAAAATAAATCGCCAAAATTAAAAAAAAAACGCCATGAACCGAAAAAAATCGCCAAAACAAAAAAAAAAATTGCCTATATGAAAAAAATCACCAAAATTAAAAAAAACGCTAAAAACTGAAAAAATAGCCAAAACAAAAAAAAATTGCCTATATCGCCAAAATTAAAAAAACGTCAAAAACCGAAAAAATCGCCAAAACAAAACAAAAATTGCCTATATGAAAAAAAATCGCCAAAAAATAAAAAAATCGCTTAAATGAAAAAAATTTTCAAAATCAAACAAATTGTCAAAAGAGGAAAAAAGTCGCCAAAATTAAAAAAAAGCCAAAAACCGAAAAAATCGCCAAAACGAGAAAAAAAGTGTCAAAACTAAAAAAATTGCCACAAAAAAATAAAAAAAAATAATATATATAAAAAATAAGAAAATCGCCTAACTGAAAAAAAAATCGTCAAAATCAAAAAAATCGCCGGAACAAAAAAATCACCAAAATTAAAAAAAAACGCCAAAAACCGAAAAAGTCGCCAAAACCAAAACAATTGCCTATATGAAAAAAAATCGCAAAAAAAACATCAAATTAAACATAATGCCTAAAACCTGAAAATTGCACAAAATTAATATGTACCTACATACATATCTCTGTGCTTATGTATGTATCTCTATACTACATAAACGCACTTTGGTAAAGGGTATATAAGATTCGAATATAGCACTCTTACTTGTTTCAATCTATTTGCGTTATATTAATTCTTTCTCTTCTTTTTTTTAAATGTTCGACATTTTTAAAAGTCTAACAACAAATACAACAGGCCGTTCAAAACTAATAAAATTTACAATCTACAGTAGGTTGTGAATTGGCTATATATGTATCTAGACCTAAGATTTGACTGCTTATTTTTAGTTTATTATTTTTTTAAATGCAATAAATAATATATAGTATAAATAAAAAACAGTATTTACATCAATCTACAGACCTTGCAACCGTTGGTACAACATGAGCAGTTTGTGTATGAGATTGAAAGGTGTGTGCGGTCATCGCATGAAGTTGTATCTCGGTTGTACGAAAAATTTAAAAGATTTGATATTTTGGCAACTTGTATAGAGAGGTTGTAAAATTTAGGAGTATGTTGTACAACTTAATTTAATTTTATTTTGATGTTCGTTGCGGTCATATAAAAAACGCCGCACACGAATTAAAATGTGCGTCTAAAATGGAGTATTCAGCAGAAATAAGATATTTTATTGAATTTTATAAAAGTTTGCGGCAGATATTGCTTTTCTGAATATGGTATCTTGCATTGAAACTCTTGACCAAAATAATCAACGAATACAATACGCGCAATATCACCCAATTTCATGTTTACAAAAACCTTTTTTTTTTGCGAAATGAAGCTATGCACTAATATTGTATGCGTTGTTGTACAGTTTGTGAGCAAAACATACAATTTGGCAAACCAACGTGTTGTACCAACGGTCGCAAGGTCTGTGGATTGCATAAAAATTTGTCATTGCAAATTTGAATATTGTTGAGCAAGACTTAAGGTAAGACTTGGCATTAGTGCAAAAACCTTTTGATTCAGACACGTATTTCTTCATTCAAACAGTCGTGTTGGTAGCATGACTTGTGTCGATCAAAATGTCACAAATTAAGAAAATAGGAAGGCACAAAAATTGTAAGATTAAAGTCATCGCAAAGAGAATTATGAAGAAAAAAGGGCACTATGTTTCTTTTGCACTCCATTCCATACACAGACTTGAAACATGTTGAATTTGACTGTGATGAATCGGGAGATGGATGGAATTCGAAAACGTGGAAAGAAGAATTTCATAGACGACAGAATGGTTGTTTGTATGCTTCATCAGTGCAACTACCAAAGTGTTGGGCCACAAAATTGAGAATCTTGCTCTAAATTGCACAATGTAAAAAATATCTTCCGCGTCATGGAAAGAAATTTATTTTAGCCAAATTATAAGTTTTTCTTTCAGCTTTAGTTTTTAAGATCCCTGAAACATTTCTTTTGCATTATAACGGAAAGATATTTCCCACAATGGCTGAAAAATATAAAATATACATGTGTACATACTAAAGAAACAAAACTGCATAAAAATATTAGTAGTACATAATATATATATACATACATATATATTATTATTATTCAGCAAATTCTATCAGGATCATAGACAGATAGCATCTCCATATCTGTCGGTCTGTTGCTATACGACGTAGTTCGTTGAGATATACATACAATTTGACTTTGATATATAAGCTCTATTTGCTTTACTAAGTCCCAATACCTGTGAGAATTTAAAAATCTCGTTTTATTTCCAGTTCTTCAAAAACAGTGAACATTCGTACAATGATTTTTTACATGTTTCTAGTTTTAATTGTTTTTTTTTTGTTAAATTGTGTTAGTACTCCTATAAAAAATTAGTTTTTGTCTCTACATGTTAAAAGATTTTCCGTTGCGAAAATCTACAAATTTTAATAATTTTACTGTAAAGGAACATGAACTAGACACATTTATAATTTTATTGGAGTTACATTAGGTTACTTAAAACTAAATATATGTTAGTGTCATGCACAAGACCATTTATAAGACTTTCAAGACATGAGAGACTTTTTATATGTTTTCTACAGCGAAATATTCTAAAACAAACGCTTAACAACGCTGTTGGCAAGACACACAACTGAAACAAATGTCTTGCCAACAGTGTTGTTTAGCGTTTGTTTTAGAATATTTCGCTGTAGTAAACCATATGAAAAATCTCTCATGTCTTGAAAGGTCTTATGAATGGCATTATGCAGGACTATAATATATGTATTTCTTTTGTATTAAATTATTTAAACTGACTCACTGCGCATTCGAAATTAAAGCATACTTTTCTACAGTTTTTCATAAATTATCTTATAATAAAAATCTAATATACAGGTATATTGGAGATTTCGTATTCGAATCCGCCTAAATTTGACGAATATGAATACATTCGTATTCGCCTGAAAATGGCGGAATATTCGACAATTCGAATACGAATACGAATATTCGTGCATCACTACACCTAATTCAATTTCGTCACTTGTACTAACTTCATGTAAATTTTTTTTTATATGTACATGAGGCCAGGCCGTAAGTATTTGCATTCGCTTTCGCGAAAATTAAAATTTACTATACGCATTAGCTTTCGCTAAACTGAGATTCGATTCATATCGAATCAATAGTTGGAAGTCGTGTACTTGTTTCTAAAATGTATATTTTCACATACCCTTTATATACATACATACATATATATGTACACTGAGGAACAAAAGACGTTGCACATCAACAACGCCTGTGTTGAATATAACATGTTGTTAACAACTATAGGTGTCAATCTGTACACTGATGTTTATGAAACGATAGCGGCACGTTGTTATTGATAACAATAGTTGTCAACTTTTACACATTCGTTGCAAATACTTCGCTGTCAAATTACAACAGCCTGTATAAATTGAACTTATACCAAAAGTTTGAGCAAGTATGGTGTAATTTTTTTTCTGAATGTATGTAAGTATGTACAGTATAAAAATTAAATTAATAAATTTGCGTACAAAAGTGTTATAAGCAATAGTATTTAAAAATATATACATATGTTCAAGTATATGTATACATACATATGTATGTATGTAAATAGTAGGTACATATATTCGTCAGTAATTAATATAATATTAAACGAGAAAGGTAAATTTCAGTAGCCATTTTACGAGTACAAAGATGTTTAGATGTTTAAAATATGAGTATTTGTTTAATCATTTAATATAAATAACAACATGCTTATTTGAATAGGATATATGAGTTATAAATTTGAGTGTAATGTTAAATTTTCATCCAGGGTGTTATAATGTCTTTCAAAATAAAATGAAGTAAAATTAATTATAAGAAGAAGAACATAATAATCGTTATAAAATATGTTGCTAATAAAGAATACATATGTATATAAATGTGAACAATTATTTTGGCATATTATTTAGGTGTATAAATAGTTGAAGAAAGATATTCGAAATTATATATTCCCAAAAAAGATGTTTTGGTTTCAGAAAAGTTCTCTTTGGAGCCTTTATTTTTTAATTGTTAAAATTACTTAGTTATAAAAAATAAAATAAAGTAAAACAAAATTATAGTAAAAAATTATATTTTGAGTTTAAATTGAAGCAAACATATCATTGATTCATACGAATTTTAGAATCGCTGTTTTGTTTTTAATTTTTAATTTTATTTTTCTGCAAAATCAAAAAAATTATAAATGTATTTAATGAGTTGGATGCAAATTAGCATTACATATATTCAGATAATTCACAAGTTTGCAATTGTTGCATTGATTATGTGTTATGATGAAATTTTTTTAAACAAATATTAAACATGATTCAAAGATTTTGAAGCTGTTACCACTTGCAACAACTGATACAATAGTTATTAACTACTGTGAGTGTTTCTATTATTGATAAATTATAAAAAGAAATCAGCTGAATTTTTTGGTTAAACAAAATATTGCTATAATTGAAAGAGACTTGGGCCCAAAGAGGAACTTTTTTTAGTTGTAACATACATTTGAATTTAATAAAACATATGCAAACATTAACTGTGCTCAGAATTTTAGCGTTTAAAAATATTTTATATATTACATGAATTCAATTAAAACTTTTTAATACATGATTAGTTTCTTTTTAATAATTTTTCCAGAAAATTTAAAAATAGATTGAAATTTATTGTATAATTTCATTTCATTAACCATTTTTATTTTTATATATGAAATTGGACACAAACTCTGACTAATTTCTTTCATTAATGCGAATTTGAACTTTACACTTGAAAAAAATTGCTTAGAAAATATTACTGCTTCCCGGAAGAATTTTTGTAATAGAAACAAGGTAACAGAATAACTTACTAGTCACGAATAAGGTATATTCTACTTTCGTGATATACCACCTCCTAAGCAATAAATTTAAATATTTTTCATCTACTAAGGTTTCTGTAGAAGATATCATAACATTTTAATTTTATTTCAATTTATGATTTTTAGAAGCACTTAGTCCAGTGCTACTGCTTCTACATCTTGTTTTTGGCGGAACTCAGAAGTGTTTAATATAAATCTTCATGTTATCTTTCGACCGGTCATTAAATATCGAACCAAACTAATACCCAAAAAATCTCAATTATAAAAAAAGTTATTTCACGTTGCTGCTGATTTGACCAGATATACTGTAGTGGTAAAAACATTTGCTACTAAAACACGAATGGAGGTACCATGTTCAAAGCCTGCAGCGTAAGTCACGGAATTAAATAAAAAAAATAAATAAAATAAAATAAATAAAATAAAAATAAGTTAAATAAAATAAATAAATAAAAAATTACTTTTTACTTTTTAAAATTTTATGCAATTGAATTAATTTTTGTAACTCATTCAACGAACAATTTAATTGTTTAAAATTTCTAAGCTCAATTATTAATTTAATTAGGCCAATTAATCATTTGTTTAAGATAAACGCGTTATTTCAATTAACTCTATTAATTGATCTCAACAGCAAGAAAATCTCATTCTTACAAATTCATTAATTGATATTATCAATTTGTTTGCAGGACGAAAATCAGTACAGGATTTAATTAATAGTACAAATTTCTAACTAAAATATTAATTAAAGTTGATTTTAAATATTTTCTGTGTAACAGAACCTCTCCAAAAAAAATTAAGAAAATGCCTAATATTTGATTGAAATTTAATCGATTGAAATTGCACTTAAATGGTTCTTCGATTCGGCGAAAAGCTCATCACCATTAAGGCAATTTCAGCAGACTGCAACAACTCCTCGATTGTACTTATGTGTAGGAATGCCCTTAATATGTATGGTATGTGCTGGTAGACAAGCACATACCATGAATCGACTCGGCAGATTCACTGAGCCAAAGATGAACTCAATTACCGGCTGAGAGAACGGTATATCTCCGGAAATCAATACAACACCTAAAATGTATCATAGATGAAGGAAGAAGCGGAAAAATTTTGCGTGCGACAAAAACTTGCAAAACTTCTAAAATCATGTGGAGCTCCTATGACTCCAAATCGACTAAATTCCTTTTATCATTAACTAGAAGCAACTGTAAACTTCTAGTGGCGGTATTAACTGGACGGCTTCGTATGCCGTCAAAATAGGACAAATACTTGACGGTACCTGCAGAAAATGTCAGGAACCCGGGGTAATTGAGAAAATAGAACATCTATTGTCCCACTGTCCGGCTCTACCCGAGATATAACTGGCTTGGTGCTCATACCGGAGTCTTGAGGTTGTGTCGAGAGTGGAACTGTGTAAACTGCTAAGATTTGTTAAATCTCTGTCGTAGTCATACTTACAGGTTTTCTTGTCAGCTGCTGATATCGCTAAGGATTAATCCCAGTCTATGCGAGGGCTATGACCACCCAGATTAACCTAAACTACACTAATCATTCCGGAAAACCTTATTGCCAACGTTGCTAGCCTGTATTATAAACGACAAACAGCTCTCTTGCGTTGCACTAAAAGCCTTCAATAAGACAAGTCGAAAGAAAATGACTGCAAGCAGCGTAAGCATTTCAATACAAATTCGTGACCTACTAATATTTTTTCAGTTATATGTACGCACTAAAGTCCTGCACAAGACCATTTATAAAACATTTCAAGACATGAGAGATTTCTCAAAGGCTTTACTACAGCGAAATATTCTAAAACAAACGCTAAACAACACTGTTGGTGAGTCAATTAACTGAAACAAATGTCTTTCCAACCGTGTTTTTTAGCGTTTGTTTTATAATATTTCGCTGTAGTAAACTATTTGAAAAAACTCTCATGCCTTGAAAGGTCTTTTTAAGGCCGGGGCACAATGAATCCGTCACACGTTAAACTTCGCCTTTTTCAACTGACATTAACGCAGCGACGGAGAAGGTTGGCACAATGAGTACTTTATTGACGGAAACATTTGTAGGTTGATTTTCCATTTTATTCATTAAATTCAACTTTTTTATTTATTTCGTTTATTTCTTTTGTTTAATTTTATTTTTGCTGCCACAAAACACAAACACATACCAAAAAACCAACCAATAACTAACTGTCAAACTACTCAACGTACGCAAAAGTTAAAAGTTGAAAAATTTTTATACTTTGCGTTGACGGACACGTACTGAATGTAACAGACTTCGTAAGAAACCATGTATTTCAACTTAGCTGTCAGTTGAAAAAGTCGAAGTTTAACGTATGACGGATTCATTGTGCCCCGGCCTTAAATGGTCGTTTATAAAAGAAATTCTTTTCAATACGAGCACATGATGTTCATGTGTATGCCTTCAAAAACGCACACACGCATAAAAACAAACATAAGCACACCCAGCCAACATGAGATTCGGAAATAAACGAAGGTTTGCTATAGCGAAACATTCTCGTTAAAAAAAGTTTAGCAACAAGAAACAATTTGTTTCTCTCAATTTTTTATTTTTTTGCATGTACAACCAGAGAGGAATAACGTATTTTGCTATTTGAAGCAATGAAATCGAACTATTAATAACGTGTTTTATGTTTCGTGATAATATCGCTAAAGGTTCGCTATTGATTCGTAAGCGAAACATCGATATCGAAGGATTTGCTGCCACAAACTGAGCGGCGAGTGAGCTCTAGCATAGGGCTGCCAGAAGTGTGAGCTCATCAACCAGGACACTCATACAAACCGCAAACGTACGTACAACAGAACCTTATATACGAAAATCGAATCTTCAATTTATATTATGAGTATCGAAGATTTCGTGACCAATCGAACAGAATTTAGCTTTCGATGAAAGAAAAATTGTAAACAAAAGTTTTTGTTTTTTAGGTATAGTTGTTGAAAATTTTAAAAATCACTGAGTGATATTTATAATGACATTCAAATGAAAATTCGTTCGATCAGTACTTTCGACTACAGTCGAAGATCGAAAGTTGCTCATAATAAGGGCCTTAGTCAGTGGCTCTATAAGTTTGTAGTGTGTCTGGTATCTGTGTGTCTGTACAACTACTCGTACAGACCAAACGGCTGGACCGAATTTGATTTTTATATTTGAAAAGTGACTTGATAGAGTGTTCTTAGCTCTGTTTAAAAAAAAATCGGTCCAGCCGCTTAGAAAATATCACATATTTTCTGGATATATCGGGATTTTTCAAATTTTGAATCTTTGTTATTCAATTTAATAACTGTCTTCACGTTGTAGTCGATCAATTTGCATTTAAATATATTCTTGAATATTAAGGTCTTAAGCCATAGTAATAAATTGTCCTTTAGTTTGTCGATTTCAGTTTCCAGAAACAATTTTCTGATAACATCGTTCTCCGTCAGTGAACGATGATGATTATGTATGCATTCATTAGTAGAAATTATATATTTTATTTAGTTTCCAAATTCAAGTTTGTCATAGTTTTTTGGTATTTTATGAAACATTAGAGAAAATAGTCCTGGTGTTAGAGCCCATATTTGACCACCAACTTGTATTTTATCTTCGTTCAGTTTGAGGTTACTATCACCAAATTTCCATTCATTATTGAAATATTTATGTGGACCATAGTTTGTAGTTTGGAAGAAATGAATTTCTTCCTTCCAAGACTACTAAATCAGTATAAGGGTATTTCGAATTGGAAGTCCGTGAGCAAAAATCATCTTCATGATCGTCATCATCATTTTCAGTAGTAGCATCATTAAATAATATAGTATTATCAAATATTTTTCCTTCTGCTAGTTTCTTTGGTATAATTGTCTCTATATTGACTGATGGTTTCTCAGGCTTCAAACTTGTATTATTTAAATTTATCGAAGTTGCTGGTAACTTTTCCTGTACAAAAATAAAACCAGGACAATTTAAGAGTGGACCAGGACATCAGGACAATTTGTCTAAGTCCAGGACAAATCCTGGAAAACCAGGACGTATGGCAGTCCTACTCTAGCAGCACTTTCTCTTTCCAGTTACGATAGCCGTTCTCGAGTGTTTTGTCCGAAAAATGTTTACGCAACATTCGAATGCGATATTATCTACGAATGTTTTGGTTAGCTGGGTACATACAGCTCATAGAACCTAAATAGTATTTAAATACACAAAGTTAGGCATTCAAGTATTATTTAAATAATTAGCATTTCATTATCAATTTAAAAGATGAGCACTTGTGTATTTTTATATAGACTACAACAACTAACACTGAAATTAAAAAAAATAAAAACTAAAGTGAATTGTCTGAGTTAATATAATTTTGACTATATAATCTTAATAACTTTTTGTATCTTGGAATCGTTAGAGCAAACAGCGTTACCGTTGAAAAATTTCAAAAAGGGGCACAAAAAGGGGATTTTCCAAAAAAAGTGGCACAAAAAGGGGATTTCTAAGAAAAAAAAGCGGCAACTTCAAAATGAAGAAAAATTAAAGAAACAAGCATATTTATTAGGTTATTTTTATTTGAAACAAACAATAAAAACAAATTTCTCATGTATAAGAAGTACAAAAACATTCATTTAATGAGAACTCATATACTACGTTTATACGCACCTGTTATTTGCAACTAAGAACGAAATCGTTTTTAAATAAATTTAAAGCAGACAGCATGAACTGGGAAGTGCCTACTTTCATTATATTTGATAATTTTTTAGTAATGTTAATTTATGTTCATTTTTTGTGTGAAGAAATAAGGTGGAACTTGTCGACGTTGCAACTAATGAATCTGGGTACCTATTTGTTTGCGATTAATTTGCCCAATTCTTTCATTGACTTAAACGAGTGGTTGCAACTTATCATTTTTAAAACAAGCTTTATTTCAGCAATAGCCACTTTTTTCCGAAAATCGGTGTTTTTTGTACTTTTATCAAATTTGGCTTTCATAATTGCTGCGGAAAATGCAGTTAGAACTATCTATGTAAATATGTATGAGTGTATGTAATTTAATATTTAAAAATCTTACAAAATAATAATAATAATAATACGCCATACTGTCAATTTCCCAAAAAAAATTAATCTTCTTGTAGGTTCTTATATGAAGTATGACACATATTAAATAAAATCTTGTCGAATGTGGTAAAATCTGTACGAATTAGCGTACATATTGTAAAAATAAAAACGAAAGTGAGCTTTAATCAAAAAGGGACAAAAGGGGCACAAAATAATGCAAATGATACCAAAACAGGATTTAAAACTAAGGGGCATAAAAAGTGGTAAGGCAGTCGAAAAAGGGGCAACATGCGACATTAGTCGCACAACGGTAACGCTGAGAGCAAACTCTTGTAATTTTCAAAAACGCTAAAACTAAAACACAAAAAAGAACGCTGATGATTAACCTTTAGTGGCCTTCGAAAACAGCTAGTTGTTCCGTTCAACTAAATGTTAGTCAGAATATTTACAACTAACTTTAGTGTTATTTGTTCATTAATAATTATCACATGTAATTTGTCTTAAAAAGCGATTCGAACTTTAGCCCGTTCAAATCATAATGATAGAAACCAATGAAGTTCGAACAATGAAGTTGTAAATTAGAGATGGTGAATTTGGGCCTTCATTACAAAACACGTTTCAGAAAATTGAAATACGAAGAATCAAAACAATTCACGTATTCCATTTGCAAGAAAGTTTCGTATATAACGCAGAAATCTACATCAACTGACAACACACACAGTGGACCAACACAGAAGAACGCTGATGATGAAGGTTTAGTGGCCTTCGAAAACGGAGGCTGTTCCGTTCAACTATGTCTTGTTAGAATATTTACAACTATCTTTGATGTTATTTGTTCATTAATAATTATCACATGTAATTTGGCCTAAAAAAGCGATACGAACTTTAGCTAGTTCAAATAAATTATAAATTATTTTTTTAATTTCATAAATTCTGTACAAAACTTTTTAAAGAGATCAACGAGCAATAGTAAGCATTAAAAACTAATAAAAGATCAGTATTTATTATTTTATTCAAATATTTTTTAACATTTTTTATCAGAAGTTTAACATTTTCATATAACAAATATAACAATAAAAACAAATAGCCTTTTGCAATACATGTGCCGTACATGGGCGTACATCAGTAAAATTAAAATTCCAGTAAAAATTAATTTTTAATTATTATTGAAAAAAATTTCAGTATCCAGTAAAAATTTACTGGTTACAATATTATATATTTTTGTACATTAACGGCCCTATGTATAAGCAACAATTGGCATGAAGTTAGCATAAGGGACGAAATTGAATTAGGTGTTAACTAGTTCATCCATACAATTTGACATTAAAAACGGTAGTATTACCTAATTTTATCCCACCTCTAAGTCCTAGCATGATTTTTAATGTAAAGTTTCATCGCAAAACTCTTTAAGATCATGTTCAATTTTGCCACTTATGATAACTTCATGCATATTTTTGCTTATACATTGGGCCGTAATTTTATGAATTCTGCTTAAAAATTTTTGATAAGAGACCAAAAATTTATTATTCCAAATTAATAAAGCTAATATTTTCATCATTATTGTTTGTGGCCATAAAACAAATTTCTTTACAAATTGTGATGTTTCGTAAACATCATTACTATTAATATAGTAATTAACACTATGAGAAAGTTGTAAGTTTCACAACATGCATTTTCCCGTTTTAGCCCACTGTTGGGTTAAATTTGCATTGGTGCCACCAAAAATTAAAAAAAAACGCGCCGAAATTAAAAAAAAGCGCAGAACGCACATACTGAGGAATTCTTCGCACAAAAAATTTCAAAAAGCACCCAAAGAGGTGCGAAACGCATTTATGGTTAAAGTTATGAAGAAAATACAAAAAATTGCCGACAAACTCGATTTTTTGCAAAAATTCGATTTATGTGCAAACGAAAATTTAACTGTTCTAAACTGGTTCACTGAAGTAGATAACGCATAAATAAATGTCAAATATGTTGTACAAACATGATTACTACTAAAATGGATTATCAGCGAATTTGTATTGCATTTTAAATAAAAGTTTGCACGTATGATGCAGAGCAGAGATGCATTTACGAACTCACCCATTATCTGAGGTATTTTTTAAAATTGGACGTAGGTGCATAACTATATACATGAATATTACACCAATATATTCAATTTATACAGCTACAAGTAATAATAAAAAAATAAATAAGTATTAAGTTTAGCCCGTTTAAATCATAAATATAGAAACAAATTAATTTCGAAAAATAATAATTAAAATTAACGAAATAAGTATTAATTTTCCTATAAAAATAAACTTGTACTAATTTTTTTCTAATTAGTTGTAATTGCTTACAACATATAAAGAGTTTTCCGAGAAGACAGAGGTCTTACACAAAGGGATGCTATAAAATTCGTATTTATCAATATTTTCGGCTGAAAATTCTCAATTAGGTGGAGAGTTATGCAATAAATACACAAAAGGTAAATCCACATAGAATTTTATTTTGAGTTCCTGGCAATCCCATAAAAATGGGATTTTTTGGTATTTCTGCTGTATTTTTCTTGTCTTTCCCGTCCAAAGACAAGAAAATAAGCAGATAATATTTTGGGAAATATTTAAAAACATATAATGTCTTAAGGTAAAATCACAAATTTTTTGATTTCAGCTTTGGAATTTGAGAAAAAATTCGTTTCATTTGTAATTTATAACAAAAATAGATCAATTTCGAAACGGTCTGGCACCTTTAATAACAAAAATTTTGAACAATAAGTTTCTTTGTGATATTTCTTATAGTATTACCTTTTGAATTAATAAAAATACCGGGTTGGTAACGTTGAAAATTTTTAACCCACTTTTTTCTGCAAAAAACGACAAAAATCGACTTTTTTTAAATATTTTATTTAATTTGCGTATAACTTTTGGCTTAATAGTGATTTTGATACACAGAAAAATTTGATACACAGAAAAATATTATTATTAAATTAATATTTTCAATTAAGAATTTAATTGATTTAATTAAATTTTTAATTGTATTAATTAATTTGAGTGGAAAAACTTAATTGATATTATCAAATTGTTTATAGGGGAAAATTTAATTAATTTTTTAATTGGTATTACAAATATTTTAATTAATTTTACAAAATCATTCATATTACTTTTTTGGGTGTATCGAATTTTTTTAAATGTTAAAAATTTTATTCTTTACTTATACCACGTTTCTAGTTTAAAATCGAACAAGATTTGATTTCTCCAGTGGACCAAGGTTAGTAAAGAACCCAATATTTAAATTTTTTTCTCGAATATTTCCTAAACTGTAAGCGAAACTGCATAAATGTACCAGGCTTTTTTTTAGCTCTTGGATAGAGAAATCCACCTGCAAAAAATCTTTTTTATCAGATCAAAAACATCAGCTTGGCATCGGTTTGAATTTTTCATTAACCCGAAGTTACCCAATTTGGGGCTTTGTGGCTCCGCCCCTTTAATGATATATCATTCCAATTCCAGAATTAAGCTCAGTAACAGCTCCTTAACACGCTCTATGAAATTTTATTACAATCAGACGGCTCGTTTAGAAACTGCAGAGATATTTCCACTTTTCTTTTAAAATTCCAAACTGTGTGTCGGCAAAAACGAATGCTTCACATTCAAAATCGTTAAGTAGAGCAAAGAAATCATTCATATATATCATAAATAGTGAGTGGCCAATAACAGAGCCCTTCGGTACACAACTAGTTAGTGGAAGACACTTCGAATTAAGGATACTGCATTGAACATATTGTGAGCGACCTGATAAATAAGAATATATTAATCTACAAGCGTATATAGAGAAATCAAAATATGTGCAAAGTTTGTTGATTAAAATTGCATTATCAACCTTATAAAAAGCTTTTGGTAGATCTAGGGAAAGCAAAACAGTTACGTCGTCCTTATCTACAATTCTTCTAATGGAATCGGAGAGACCAATTAAAAGAGAAGTTGTGCTATATCCTTAACGAAAACCTCCATGAAAGCAATATCACGAAACGAGTGGTGATATTTAATCAGCGGGGTGTTAAACCAATTATCTCTAGTAGGGGAGATCATGGCCTTTCTAGCTGGTACTAGAGAGTTAAAATGACGTACACATGACATTGAGGTGGCAATTGAAAATTAGCATCACTGCTATTATATAAGCTAGAAAAATCATATTATTGGAATTATTGTTGTAGTGATGAGACGTTAATATTGTTATAATCCTTAAATTCAACAAACTGACTATTCGGCCTTGTAGAGTATGTGATGATCATAAAGATTAATGAATGGTGGGAAATGACAGGATGCATTTGGTCAGACATATGAACCGATAGATCGCGAGTCAATAAGAAATAATCCAGCAGAGTAGAGGACCTAGAGGTTACATAGTGGGTGGGTAGATTATTGTGACGATATGACAAACCCAAACGCCGACATGTTGGCAGTACAATATCAGTATTCTCAATATTCAACAAATTAAGATTAAAGTCGCCCATAATTACAATGTCCTTGTATCTCACCACTAAATCACCTAACCGATTTTCCATAATATTAATATTGCCAAGGGAAAGGTATACAACACCTAAGAGCAACTTAATATTAGTATAAGTGATTTCTACGAATAGAGATTCGAAAAATCCAAAGTCACGGAGACAGCACTAGAAGATATGTGTGGTTTGAGCCACGTCTCACTAATACCAACGACATCAAGAAGGAATCCATTTAAAATATTACGTATTTCGACCAGTTTAGTAGACCTGGAAGACACGCTGAAACTTTAACAGTTGAAATGACCTACATATATTAAAATCATTAGAACGATTATATAATCTAGAGCGCAAGTAAGTGTTATCATTTGATACTGGTCCAAGGTTTAAGCTAGATGACATAATAAAATATATAAAAAGAAAAGAGTATTTAATGTATAAAAAAATAAAAAGATTTAAATATAGAAAAAAAATTTTATATAATTAAAAAAAAATTTGTTAGTATTTATATTTAAAAAAAATAAATAGAAGTAACTAGAAGAATATTGGTTGGTGGTATTACGAAAAAAAATTCCAGAAAAAAAATCATGAGGTAGACAGCTAATGAATTAGAAGCATCAAAACAAATATTATACGGCAGAATCCGCGAATAGCTTCTCACATTCATAAACATCATTCGAAATAGATGCCCCATCCATAAAATAAATTATGACTTTTGGCTTGTCGGCATTGTAAATTTAAAATTTTTTAATTTTCTTTTTCTTCAGCAGTTGTTTACACATGAAGTTCATTTTGGCGGCCATAGGCGCGTAGGGGTCATTGAGAAAAACTCTAGAGAGAACAACATCTGCCATTAAGGTGTCGCCTATATGAACACATTTTAACTTGACCAAAACCGATTTACTTTTATTCATAAAATAGACGTGTTGGATATCGTTTTCGTTTATAGTTATACCATAAATAGTGCACAAGTTTACAACAACATATTCAAGATTTCGTGTGGCAGCCAGGGCTGTCAGGTCTATTTTCACCTTTTTCGCCAAATTCAATGTCAAAAATTGCCAAAATCGCCAAAGCCTCTTTTTGTTAGTTTTTCACCATGAAGTATATATTTTATAAATTATTAAAAATATATTTTATAAATTGTAAAAAATTAATTGGTTCCGAATAGTTAAAATTCGCCAAAATTGGAAAAAAATCGCCATTACATATATTTTGCCTAATTTTTATTTAGAGTAATGAAAAAAAATGATTATGAACATAAAAAGGTACAATGTTTGATAAAAATAGTTTATAATAGTCTATGTAAAGAAGCTTTTTGCGGTAAATATTAATAAAATATTGGATATTCATAAGTATATACATTTGTATGTTGTTTAAAGTAGTAACCACTTTAAATTGTATTTGTTTTATATTCTATTAAAACTGATTATTTATATATCACCACATTAACCAACTCTGAATTGTAAATGATTTCATTATCATATTGTATCGCAACTATCATTATTATCATTTTTCCTTTTATATTAACGCCCAAACTTTTATGTCGTTGGTTCCACTGTTTTCGGATGAGATCGAACAATCTTTCGAATGAAGTTGTTCGTTCATTATTCAATCTCGAACCGTCAACTTAACCATCAAGGAGGAAAGGCGTAGTGGTATATACTTTTGTGAATTTAACTTTATCTACATCACATCATCAATAAATGTAAGTGATTGAATTAATATAATTCTGTCTCAAATTATTCAAAAGGAAAGAACCCTCGTGATATACGATATTTTCTTATCGCTCCTTATCCCTCTCTAAAATACCTAAGATCAAACCTCTTTGTTCAGCCATTTTCCTTCAAGTTAATTCATAGATTCAAATCCTCTTAAACATATTGATCTGAATTTTCATACACCAGTATTCCCACTAGTATATTAAACATGGGCCTTCGATACCTCTTGAATGCCGTATATATGGATTAATCGTTTTATTTTTCCCAATAAATAAAACCAACAAAAAAAATTGACTCCAGATTGTCACAAGAAACTGGTAAATGTTTTTTATATACATTTCCTCCCCTGAATGTGCAACATACCTGTATTAAACACATGTGCAATAAAGACCTGCACAAGACGTCTTATAAGCACTTTTAAGACATGAGGGCAATTTCAAATGCTTTACTGCAGGGAAATCTTCTGAAACAAATGCTAACCAACGTTGTCAGCAATACATTTTTTTAACTTATTGCAGGTATAAGAGTAAAGAAGAAAATAGTTCGTGACTAAAAAATTTGTAGTGTTTGTGCAATTTTCTCTCATTGGCGCGTATACAAACGTCATGCATGTACATCAGCGAGGGGCGCTGGTTTGTTCAAATTACGAACTTGTTCGGGTATTTTGCAATTACTCATCGTGATTATTTTAACTAGAGTTGCTACAAATCCAAAAATTTTCCTATTAAGATGTTACTAAAATTCCCCAAAACATACCATATACTTGTTTAATTACACGGCTTTTAAACTTAAAAAAATGTATGAACTGATCATCAACAAGTGAGTTCAAAATATATAAATACGATTTATAAGCAGTAACTATAAAAAATAAAAATGTTTACATTGAAACAGCAGTGTTAAAAAATGTGCCATATACCAAATATACGTGTTTGTGTGATGGCGTTTTCACTCATTTACTACTGCCCAAAAACAAAACAATTTGTATTCTTTGTTTCATGCATAAATAAAAACAAAGGCAACTCTTAATATAACTACAAACGAGAGGAAAACATAAAATTTTATTCAGTAGCTTACTAGATTTCAACAAAGCAGAGTGTTGCGGAATTTTTTTTTATTTTGCTTAAATACGCATTTTTTTGTTGTTGCTGTTGTACACTGGCAAAATAAAGATTCTGTTGAGATCAAGCTGTCTTATGTATGTTTATTTCTCAGGTTGTTTTAATAACTGTTCAGTAGAAATGTGGGATGTAGAATTTGAAAATCTCTATACGAGTAACTCAAAACAGACAAACAATCATAAATTACAAAAACAAAAAAAGGGCCCTTGAGGAATACTCTATATTAGTGCCTGAAATACAAAAAATTATGAAGGGAGTTCTAATGGCAGAAATGCCTATTTTACTGAGTTCTGAAGCTCTTAATGAAAATAATAGAAATAATAAATCTAATGAAAGTGTTTTTGTAACGGCAAAGCCAATTTTTCGTCAGCGATCAACTTCGCTTTGTCCAATGCCAAATAGTAGTGATTACAGTTGCCTAGTACTTCATCATATCACATAGAAGGCGTTCAATATCTGTAAAATAAATTATGTTAAATCCTGTCTGTGGATGGGGGGCAGTGGCATGTTCAGCAGCCTGTTTATCATTATCGTTAAGATTGGCAATGTTAGATTCAATATCATCTGGTGTCCTTAGCTTAATATTTTCCGTACCATGACTACTTAGGTATTTTTTGAAGCCCAGCCAATTAACACGATTGATCATCTTCACATATGGGTCAGATAAGTCACTTCTTAATGGGCTACAAATTGTAACGATAGTGGGAGAGTGATCGGACGAGAGTTCTAGAGAAGCTTTAGCTTGAATTAAATCCCTAGAGATATTTTTTTTAAGCCAAAATCTATAATATACGGAATGTTTTGTATGTCAGTAGGCAAATAAGTTAGCTCCCCACTCAAAATGACATGGGTGTAATAAGACGCGAACCCCAGAACGCATGTTTTCCATTATAGTCGCCAGCTGCTACAAAAAGAGGTCCAAGAGATTCTTCACTAACGTTGTCAATGATATAACGCTAGAGTCTTGACATAATTAGAATTGCAGATCCACCACATGCTCTTCCTCTCGGGTCCTTTGTATTATATAAGTTGTAGCCACAAATTTTAAAAAGGCTTCTCGAAGTCAAGTCTCAGAGACTAACATTGTATCAATATTTTTTTCCGTGAGGAAGTGCTCAAGTTCATTTTTATATTAATGAGTGCCGTTTGCGTTTCAGAAACATATTTTTAACGTGTTCATGGTTTGTTAACTAATGCTTGAAGCAGTGTATTCTGCATTCGCAGCATTTTTTGCATCATGCTCGTCATATTTGTCTTAAAGTTGATTATAGTTAGCTCCAGATTCTCAACAGTAGCTTAGAGGAGACTAAAACCCTTATTCTGAACTTTGTGACAAATGACTAAATTATAAAAATTACAATTTTTATATCTTAAGCAATGAAAAAATTGTCATTTGTTATATTTTTTTTGTCACAGAGCTTAGAATACGGGTATAAAGCTAAAGCTTGAGTTTGCATTCGTTGAATTATTTGGCGATGAAACATTTTGTGTGGGAATAGAACTACCCTAAGCAGCATCCGCATATGATACACGTGAAGTAACTCGTTGGCTCGATTGAGAAAAAGTGGCGGTTATGGTTGAGCCGGAGCTAATTTAGGTTTTTGACCCATAGCCTCTTTAACGAAAGAATATACAGGACAACCTCTGTAGTTAGCGGTGTGATTACCTCCACAATTACTGCATTTTTTATCACTTAGATCTTTTGGCTTATTGCAACTAGCAGTGCCGTGTAATTCGCCGCACACAACGCAAACAGAGGGTAAATTGCAGTAGTTTTTGTATGGCCATATTTTTGGCAATTATGGCACTGTACAGGACCTGAACGCTTATAAGGCTCTTCAACTGTGATTTTTCGGTATAAGAGGTATTTTAAATTATAAATTGCGTGTGTCTCATTTTATTTAATTTTATATCATTCAGCTCAAGTTCAACGCGAAATAGAGGTTGGGGGACTTTCTCCTTATTAATTATATTGGATACATTTTTTACCTTAAATCGCTGGAGGACGCGTGAATCTTTTATTTCCTCGGGAACAACATAAGAATCTATGCTCTTCAATACGATCTGCAGGCCTTAGTTCTTTTAAGCTGGTATGTGTAGAAACTTGTTTTATTTTTTTCAAATTCAGAAACCATTTTGCGGAAATCTTTTTCGTCATAAATTTAATTTTCGTTTCATCGATGTTGCCACGTTTTATTGGAACAATATTTAATTTATTCTCACCAATGACCGAGATTAATTTTTTGATAAGAGCGTTTGAATTTTTTTCTCTCAAATGTATTGGTGGCGGCTCGTGGGTACATCGGGTTTGTCCTTGTCATCACAATATTTGAAAACGGTTTTGACGATTTGTAGAAGATGCTCTGTTATCCGTAGATGTCTTTGGAGCAAATGCAATTTTCGAAGACTTTGGGCTTCGCCCGCGCTGTACCACAGTTATATATCTGTCCATTTCGACTTTGACCTTGGATTTTGGGCTGCTCTTAACTTCAGTAAAAACTTGGTTAAGTGATGACCACGAGCCCGAAGCGGAGGATATCGCTGAGTTAAATGTAGAACTAACAGTGAACTAACAGTGAAATAGGCATTTCTGCCATTATAACTCACTTCACAGTTATTTGTTTTTGAGGTACTCATTTAGAGTATTCCTCAATGGCACTTTGTTTGTTTGTTTGTTTTTTATCGTTTTTTTTTTGTTTTTGTTATTTATGACTATGTTAAAAATATTACCAACGCAAATTAAACTTATTTATCAATAACAACATGTATTTCGAATTTTTTTTTGTATGACTTTTTTTATGAATGTACAACGGGAACAGAATAGATTTTGGAACATAAAAACTTTAAATTTTTTTCCGATCAGTAAAGTTTTATCCGATCAACACCATAAAAATATTGGCAATTAAAAGAAGAACATATATTTGCAATGGTGCTAAATTTTAATCAACAGTTCTCAAGATTTTTGGGATCTGCAATCCCTCTTTCTTTGTAAACTGCAAAAAACATTTTTTTCGCGAATATCTCGAAAAAGCTTCTTAAGAAAAAAAATAAGTGCCATATTCGTGCCATATTCGTGTTCAGCGATCCCAAATTAGCCAAGAAAATATATTATTTTAGTGGTTAAGTTCTTTGTTGCATAGTGTAATTTTTGTGCTTAATAGGACATTTAGTTTAGTTTATGTCCGGTACTGGTCGGTCCTAATAATTATATTTAGTTTTAAGATTTTAATACTTCTTATTAGTTCGTTTTTTAAGATACAATAAATAAATATGTGCATAAAAAAGTTTATTCGAATGAAAGTTAGCGACTACTTATCGTTCGTCTAGGTTCTTTTCTACATCCTAGGACAGGCTATCAGTTTTTCAAACGTCCACATATTCTTAAACGGGTTGAGATCAAAGATTGCGCAACCTTGCTGTATGCTTCGTGTTATTATAATGCTGAAATGTCTATGACATCATTGCAAACCCATCATTATCTCAGTAATACGGTGAATTTGACCGATTTCATATCCCGAAAAATACTACCACAGCATTATGTTTTCACCACCGTGTTTTCTGTTGCAATCGTATTTTTGGGTTTAAGTTGTTCGTCTTCGTAAAAGTACTCTGCCATCTGAACCACACTGGTTGAATTTAAACTCACCAGACAGTGTTGCCAAAATGTTGTAGGCATTTCCCACCAGCTAAAAACCGCCAGCTGAATAAAAATAAACGCTAATATAACCGCTGAATTTTTTATAACCAACATATGTCTTTATGGTTTATTGGTAAAAAAAAGAATAAGATAAATTTTAAGATATATGTATGTATGTTGGAATCTCATATTTCCCCAATAATTGTAAGCAAAACTCAGCCTACTCTTTAAGTAGTATTTTATTTCCTGCAGAGTTTCCATACACGAACATCGTACCAGGAAAAAGTAGAAAAGTAGTAGACTATTCCATTTTATAACATTAATGTTTAAGCTGATTCAGTATCTTTTCTGCGATGGACCCTAATTATTCTACACGTGTGGAATAATATCTTGCCGTTTTTCTTGAAGTATTTGTGTAATATTGTTAAAATTTCCTGATATTCTGACTATCTGAAACTAAAAAAATAGGATTGATATAATAAACTCTGCGGCTCAATTCACATTGGCTTGAAGTTTAATTTCAAAGGAAAATTTCAATAAAAAAGTATCTAATCAAAAAATTCAGAAAAAGTTATTGTTTTGAGAGATTTTGGTTGATATTATGTTTTCCTCATACTCACTTTTTCCATCACCTAACTTTCGGTTTGTTTTCCGTTTGTCTAAAGATTTGTTTACTATTTTTTTTAATACGAAAAGAATGATTTAATTGGTTTGTAATATAATTTTAATCACTAAAAATGAGATTTATTCACTTTTATACTCGTATGTACATATATACATATGTTTTTATTTCTAACTTCTTAAGGTTTCACATTATACTACACGACCACAATATGTCGATTTTTTATTTGCAAATAAAAAGTGACGTTAAATACCAGGGTACGTGTCGCATAGCTGCGTTAAAAATACATCATTTTGATTCAATATCTTTCTTTATAAGTTTCATAAAAACGCTGAAAATCCGTCAACTAAGAAATTCTTCCGCTAAAATTCCCGCTGGTGGTTTTTTAAATAGACTTGCCGCTAATGACAACAAAATACAGTCATATATAGCGGGAAAACCGCCGGTTTGGCAACACTGTCGCCAGAGCATAATACTCTTTTCGATTGCTGTGGGATGGGAGCAAATCTAAGACGTACGTTTTTTGACCATATGGTACAAATCGCACACTTAATCATAAACAGTGACAACTCAAAAAATGCTTAAATGCATAGTAGTGGCAAGCACTTGTTGATACTGTACAAATGACGAAAGTATGTAAAATAAAATAAGAATAACGATATTCTATATTCTTCAGGAAGACACTATGGCAAAACAATTTTATAATTTTAAGTTGTGACTCTTTATGATATAGTGTGCGATATATACATACATATATATATAAAGGTTAACTTCATATGCCAAAAAAAAAAAAAATAAGGTTGGCTGGAAGTGTGAATTAGAACCGGATTTTCGATGGAAATTTAGTATTAATGTAAACTTCCAGCACACGTTGCTGTTTTTAATATGGGGTTCAGATAAGTTGACAATACGTTCTAATTTTTTTTAGAAGACACTCATCTATTTTAACTCGCTGTCATCTATAAAACGTATGTCATCTTTTATTGAAGGTTTGTTTTGAAAATATATGTTAATACTTTTGCGATATGAAAATATCGTAAGCCTTACTTTCATTTGCATTCTCTAACTATCAACCAAGCTTCATATATAAATTTTTTGTTTATTTTGGTGTTATGTGGAGGTTGACAGTTAAAATAAATAGCTGTTTCATGGGCAAGTAACGGGAAATTTGACCCAATTGTGCCATTTTTGGCACTATTGGATGTTGGCTGGCACTGTTGTTCTTGTTCTTTAAAATGAAAATATTTCTTGTTGCAATAGTAAGTACTCCTTTTTTACTTTTAACGGTTTTAAGTATTGAAAACTTAGAAGGATTTGAGACTGGCAACAGTTCGGTTCTGATGAGGAAAAGTTAGGGTTTGCCCAGAGACATTGATAATCTATTAAATGGAAAAAATTTGCTTGCAACACCCCATGTCGTAAGGATGATTTTATAAATTTTCATAAATATTTTTACACTGAAATTCTTAAATATTCTTAAAACCGTTAAAACAGTGAGAATCCTCGAAATATTCTTTTACATTATAATATTCCCTTATATCATAATGCAGTGACAAAACTTGATTCATATTAAATAGTTTGGTGGGTGATATGAGAAAATTTGTTTTTATTTTTGTCGTATGTCCTTAAAATAATAAATTATGTTAATGCCGAAATGCAATCTGAAGATGTGACAGTAATTTTAAGGGGTCTTTATTTTTTATTTCCTCATTTGTGTCGACATGTTTTAACTAAAAATATATTGATAATCTTAATTTTGGTAATATAGATCGAAATTTTCACCATCACCAACGGAAGAAATTTATTACGGCTCCAAAATTGAACTCTTAATAACCAAAAACCCAGTTTCCCAGCGTAAAGTTTGTAAAATTCCCAAATAGAATACAGTCTTTTAATTTTTTTGGTGTCATATTTGAAAACTAAGTATAACTTCAAGGATTATTATTTGGATTGGTTAAAAAATATTGCACCTTAACATGTTATAAGTGGAGACTTAAGTAGTATTGTTTCTTTTGTTAAAAAAATCTTTCCAAACGAAACAAAATACGTTGAAGAAATTAAAAGTGAATACAGATCCATATCAGACTTTGAGGATGTAAAAATTACTGCTATTGACAATCGTATGCTATTTTCTAGAGCTAACGGAACAGAAGTAGACAGTCAATAGCAAATAATGGTTCTCGAAAGCGAGTAGAGGAGCCCCAATTTTTCTATTGTATTGACGTCATGTCGATGTTGACAACAGTTCATAATTTGATAAAAAGTAAAATGTTAAATAGATTGTACAATTTAGACTGGGAAACTTTAGCATTTTTAATACATGGTAAGGACTAGGGTATTCAATCGGTTAACCGGTAATCGGTTAACCGGTTAGTTACTACCCGATTAACTGATCGATTAATTTAAAATTGGCTTTTTTTGATTAACGGTTAAACCGGTTAGTTTCAGTCGATTAACCGACGTAACAAATTTTTTCATATTTTGTAGTATTAAATCATATTTTTTGTGTGAATAACTATTTACTTCGTCTCATTTACAAAAGGTGAGTGTTTACAAATTATTGTTCATAAAAAGAAGTATGTTCAGTGATCTTAAATTAAGTAAAATTTCAATATCTTTCTACATGGCTATAAACGAGTTCAGTAGATAACCTGGTACTCTAACTGGAGGGAATTATTAAGTTTAAAAATTCAATAAAAGCCAATGGTACTGTTGCCAACAATTTAATTAAGGATTAGATTTAATGAGAGACAGTACGCAAACAAAAGCTAAGAAATTCAGAAAATAACTTTTTTGCAGAATATTCGTCGCTGAGCTCTGCCTTTATGAGTTAGATGATGACCGCCAACAGAAGGAACTATCGATAGTAATACAAGAAATATTCTAACAAAATTAACCGAATTAGTTTAAGAATCATAATGTGTGTTTTTGGTCTTTCTAATAAACTCAAATTAATAAATAATTTATGCACTTTTATTTGTTGAAAACGTTTGATTTATGGAAAAACTTTATTAAGCAAAAACCTCAATTAATTAATCGACCGATTAAAGCAAACCCGCGATTAATTTAATACTCTAGTAAAGACTTTTGAAGTCTAACAATACGTCTTGCTATAATAGTAATATATATATATATAAAACAAAAAACCTTACAATTTCTGCTGTATCGGCAGAATCTTTGTTGTATTTAAATAAATATCTAACAATTAATATTATTTTTAACATGTACGAAGTTATGCAACTTAAAATGGATCGTGTTTTTTATGATATTCATGGAATTTTTCAGTTTTTTACATTAAGGGTTTTCATGAGAACAGTTAAAATCGCCATTTGTGCAATTGAGCAAACTTGCGAGACCTGTTTCATGAAGCTCCTTTTGAACTTTTAAGCACACAGTTTATGTAAATTTTAAACAAACGTCAATAGGTTCATTTAACAAAAATCAGAGATGGGCATAATACACAATATTCTTTTAGTGCACTAACAATCTCACTACCAGTATTCACTTAGTGGTAGTGCTATTAATATTTCACTACCACTAGATGGTTAGTGGTAGTGAAACATCAAATTGCACTACCACTAACCATTTAGTGGTATTTAAAAAAATTGCACTACCACTAAATTTTAGTGGTAGTGAAATTTTAATAACACATCTTGTTTATATCATTAATTTGGTAATCCAGTACGAAAGAGCTTCCACCAAAAATGCTTAATTCCAAACCCGATTACCTTTTTGAAATTTCTTGCTGGGTACATATCTCTCAAAGTTTTTGACTTATTTATTCTATTCTATTCTATTCTATTCTATTCTATTCTATTCTATTCTATTCTATTCTATTCTATTCTATTCTATTCTATTCTATTCTATTCTATTCTATTCTATTCTATTCTATTCTATTCTATTCTATTCTATTCTATTCTATTCTATTCTATTCTATTCTATTCTATTCTATTCTATTCTATTCTATTCTATTCTATTCTATTCTATTCTATTCTATTCTATTCTATTCTATTCTATTCTATTCTATTCTATTCTATTCTATTCTATTCTATTCTATTCTATTCTATTCTATTCTATTCTATTCTATTCTATTCTATTCTATTCTATTCTATTCTATTCTATTCTATTCTATTCTATTCTATTCTATTCTATTCTATTCTATTCTATTCTATTCTATTCTATTCTATTCTATTCTATTCTATTCTATTCTATTCTATTCTATTCTATTCTATTCTATTCTATTCTATTCTATTCTATTCTATTCTATTCTATTCTATTCTATTCTATTCTATTCTATTCTATTCTATTCTATTCTATTCTATTCTATTCTATTCTATTCTATTCTATTCTATTCTATTCTATTCTATTCTATTCTATTCTATTCTATTCTATTCTATTCTATTCTATTCTATTCTATTCTATTCTATTCTATTCTATTCTATTCTATTCTATTCTATTCTATTCTATTCTATTCTATTCTATTCTATTCTATTCTATTCTATTCTATTCTATTCTATTCTATTCTATTCTATTCTATTCTATTCTATTCTATTCTATTCTATTCTATTCTATTCTATTCTATTCTATTCTATTCTATTCTATTCTATTCTATTCTATTCTATTCTATTCTATTCTATTCTATTCTATTCTATTCTATTCTATTCTATTCTATTCTATTCTATTCTATTCTATTCTATTCTATTCTATTCTATTCTATTCTATTCTATTCTATTCTATTCTATTCTATTCTATTCTATTCTATTCTATTCTATTCTATTCTATTCTATTCTATTCTATTCTATTCTATTCTATTCTATTCTATTCTATTCTATTCTATTCTATTCTATTCTATTCTATTCTATTCTATTCTATTCTATTCTATTCTATTCTATTCTATTCTATTCTATTCTATTCTATTCTATTCTATTCTATTCTATTCTATTCTATTCTATTCTATTCTATTCTATTCTATTCTATTCTATTCTATTCTATTCTATTCTATTCTATTCTATTCTATTCTATTCTATTCTATTCTATTCTATTCTATTCTATTCTATTCTATTCTATTCTATTCTATTCTATTCTATTCTATTCTATTCTATTCTATTCTATTCTATTCTATTCTATTCTATTCTATTCTATTCTATTCTATTCTATTCTATTCTATTCTATTCTATTCTATTCTATTCTATTCTATTCTATTCTATTCTATTCTATTCTATTCTATTCTATTCTATTCTATTCTATTCTATTCTATTCTATTCTATTCTATTCTATTCTATTCTATTCTATTCTATTCTATTCTATTCTATTCTATTCTATTCTATTCTATTCTATTCTATTCTATTCTATTCTATTCTATTCTATTCTATTCTATTCTATTCTATTCTATTCTATTCTATTCTATTCTATTCTATTCTATTCTATTCTATTCTATTCTATTCTATTCTATTCTATTCTATTCTATTCTATTCTATTCTATTCTATTCTATTCTATTCTATTCTATTCTATTCTATTCTATTCTATTCTATTCTATTCTATTCTATTCTATTCTATTCTATTCTATTCTATTCTATTCTATTCTATTCTATTCTATTCTATTCTATTCTATTCTATTCTATTCTATTCTATTCTATTCTATTCTATTCTATTCTATTCTATTCTATTCTATTCTATTCTATTCTATTCTATTCTATTCTATTCTATTCTATTCTATTCTATTCTATTCTATTCTATTCTATTCTATTCTATTCTATTCTATTCTATTCTATTCTATTCTATTCTATTCTATTCTATTCTATTCTATTCTATTCTATTCTATTCTATTCTATTCTATTCTATTCTATTCTATTCTATTCTATTCTATTCTATTCTATTCTATTCTATTCTATTCTATTCTATTCTATTCTATTCTATTCTATTCTATTCTATTCTATTCTATTCTATTCTATTCTATTCTATTCTATTCTATTCTATTCTATTCTATTCTATTCTATTCTATTCTATTCTATTCTATTCTATTCTATTCTATTCTATTCTATTCTATTCTATTCTATTCTATTCTATTCTATTCTATTCTATTCTATTCTATTCTATTCTATTCTATTCTATTCTATTCTATTCTATTCTATTCTATTCTATTCTATTCTATTCTATTCTATTCTATTCTATTCTATTCTATTCTATTCTATTCTATTCTATTCTATTCTATTCTATTCTATTCTATTCTATTCTATTCTATTCTATTCTATTCTATTCTATTCTATTCTATTCTATTCTATTCTATTCTATTCTATTCTATTCTATTCTATTCTATTCTATTCTATTCTATTCTATTCTATTCTATTCTATTCTATTCTATTCTATTCTATTCTATTCTATTCTATTCTATTCTATTCTATTCTATTCTATTCTATTCTATTCTATTCTATTCTATTCTATTCTATTCTATTATATTCTATTCTATTCTATTCTATTCTATTCTATTCTATTCTATTCTATTCTATTCTATTCTATTCTATTACCACTTTTTCGACTGCATTGCCACTTTTTGTCCCCCTTTTTTATAGTGAATTCTATAATAATGCATTAAATATAATACCATGTTCACATGCACGGCAATTGTCGAGGTTCGCTCTCTCATTCACGGTTCGCGGTCGAATCTTGATTGAACCAGCATGGTTCGCCATACAAATTTTTGAGTGCGAACCAACTTGGTTCATTTTGAACATTGCTGCGCACCATGCAGAAATTGCTATAATCCCTAGTCTTGATAACAAATTATCGCTAATTTATCTGAACTAGCTATCAAAATAAAATAATAAAATGAGTACACACATAAACATACAAATGCACACTTGAGTAAATAAAAAATAAACCAAAATAAATTCAGGGAAGTGCGACTTTGACCCGTGCACGAAGAGTTCCGTACGGACACGAGATAAGTAATTCAATACGAACTTTAGCCGATATAAACTAGAGTTTTGGCATTTTTTCGTTTTTTCAATTTAAGCGTTTTTTTTTTGGGTTTTTGAATTTATTGGCGCTTTCTGAGTTTTGGCACATTTTTCTCGTTTTGGCTATTTTTTTTGGTTATTGAAATTATTTTAATTTTGGCGATTTTTTTTTAGTTTGGCGATTTTTTTAATTTTGGCACGTTTTTTAATTTTGGCGATCTTTTTTCATTTTAGCGATTTTTTTTTCACATTAAGAATTTTTTTTTTGGGTTTTGGTGTTTTTTTTCATTTTGGAGATTTTTTTCATATTTTAGTGCTAGAATTTTTTTTAATTTTGTCGATTTTTTTCGTTTTGGCGATTTTTAATTTTCGGATTTTTTAGTTTTTTTTCAAGAGTTTACCTCTTACGGTCTCCAAGATATAGCAAGTTGTCAAAATTACATAGTCAAAATTGCATCAACTGATGGACTACCTTTTCATTTAAATTTTTAATATTTTATTGTTGTAGTCTATATAAAAATACAATAATTTTACAAATTTCAAGTGTCAATATACATGTGTACATACAATTGTATGTATATTACATGAGATTTTAACATTTTTCGTCGCTCGTTTTGGAACACCCTTTAATTTTTAATTCTCATGTATTTGTTGTTGTAGCGGCCAAGGTTTTACATACTCTGTATAAATTCCAGGTCCTTTCGGCTCCTTTCAGCTCTTACGGATCCTGAGAAAATACCGTGTGACGGGCAGACGGACAGACGGACAGCGTAGCGAAAACAACAGGGTTTTTCACCTTTGAACCCTAAAAATGGATGCGTGTATGAATTAAACATATAAGAACACATTTTACTAATTATTTTTTCTCGATTTGCTTATTTATCCACAATAAAAAAGCAAATAACACAGCATATAAAACTCGTGCCAACTATTCACGTACATACTAGTGATGTAACGAATGTCAATTTTTGATATTCGCGAATACGAATACGAATATTTCAAAAGATATTTGCGAATACGAATATTTGAAACTATATTCGCGAATACGAATACGAATATTATATGCAATATGAAATATAAAAAAATTGTTATGAAAAACGACATCACACTCTTGTTGGCGTACTTTAAAGTTAATAAAAAGTACCCAAAATTTCAATGATCGTCATTGAATAATATTTGAAAATTATACAAAGCACAAATTTCTATAAAAAAAATTTATATATTTGTACAAACTAAAATTTTTAGTAATTTATTTAAATTTCGTTTAAGATTTATGCATTTATTTATTTCATTTTCTTGGAAAAATATTCGTTTTCGTAGTCGTCTGAATTTGGGGAATACTAATACATTCGTATTCGCCTGAAAATGACCGAATATTCGACAATTCGAATACGAATACGAATATTCGTGCATCACTATTACATACATACATCAAAACAGTGATGCCAATTATTGATACTCAAAACACGTAAAATTTTTTTGAAAAAGTGCTAAATTCAAAAAATATTCGTTTAGCGCAAAATTAAGTAAAATTTTTCTAATAAGCTCGAAAACGGGGTAGTTTTAAAATGTTTCTGTTGTAAATCAAAAACATTTTTGTAAAATAATTTATTAAAAAATAGATAACTATCATGAGATCAATACATTACAATAATGTGCATATACAGTGTACTTATTACATATACATATAATAGAAGTAAATAAGTATATATGTTAACATAAGTACATACATATAAAATTGGTCGTTATTAAAAAAATTTTCTATTTCTCGCAATTCCAAAAACATACATACATACATTGTCTGTTTTTAGGATGTACTGAATATCTTTCAAAGCACAAAATATTTGGAAGAAATAGCTGATTATTATAGATTGTTCCTTACATTATTCTTCTCTTTTAAATTGGTAAAGCAAACTAGCAAAATAAAATTAATAAAAAAATAAGAAAAAGTTCACAAAGATTAAAATGTAGCCATATTGAACAATAATTAAAAAAGGCTAAAAGGGCTGAAAGATAATTGTAAAAAGTGCTAGATTTGCAGGATTTTTTAGTTTGGGGCATACATTATTTTCGCGTTTTGAGTGATTGCAAACGTGTTATGCTTAGAACACAATTGGGACGAACGACGAATTTCGTCCACGTCGACGAATACGTCGATAACCATTCGCTACGTAAATTCGTCGTGTAAAGCACAATATCGACGAATTTACTCACCGAATTCTTCTCTCATATTTGATAAAGTTGGTTGTTGTGTGTACAAAAACGGAGAGAAAGAGAGAGAATTTTCTCTCAATTTTGTTTTTTCGTTGTTCGTCGGCGTGCAATAGAAATAAATATATCTCAGAGTTCGTCACGCACGACAAATTTCGTTGTACGGCGGTGTTGTGTTCATTTTCATATGCACAAATGTGTTTTATTTCTTATAACGCAAGTTCGCACCGAAAAATTCGTCGTTCGTCCGAGTTGTGTTCCTAGCATTAAATATAACTCGAAATCGTATAAGTTGGCATCACTGCAGCAAAAATATATGTCAAAACGAACCACGAATGTGTCGTTTGAACTGCATGGTTGCCAATCGTGGTTCAGGAAGCGAACCAAGTGGTTCATGTTGCCGTATTAACATGTTATAATATGTTTTGTGTAGTCTCGTTTTTTTAATGTTGCCCCTTTTTTTTGATAAAACCCCTATTTGGTGCCACTTTTTGAATAATGCCATCGGTCACCATGATGATAGTATTTAAAGATCTATGATAAGTCGCAAAGGTGAAGTATGGACTTTATGTCCAGTACACAAAAGAGTTTTTACATCACTCAAAAAGTTTTAAGGACCAGAGAATAGTTCCAGATACGAAAGAATGTACTTACATCAGCACTTTACTTGACTTGTATCAAACTCTTTCAGTAGCTGGTTTTTGACACAAACCTATGATCAAACCCATTTAAATTACATGGGTTTGATTATTGCTTTGTATCAAAACCGAGCTACTGAAAGAGTTCGACACAAGTCTACACTTTACAAAATGTGTCACAATTATGGTTATGTATGGTTAATGAAATTTTTTTATTATTATTTTACTCGAGACCAGAACAACTATAGATTAAAATCGTATACAATATACATATGTAAAAAATTTTTGATTTGTTCAAATATAAACTACTAAATATCTCGACCAATGAAATGCATATATGACTTAGACCACTTTCATAAGTAAGGGAACATATGTATGTATGTTTCGTTAAATCTTTCAAAAACTTAATTTATTAATTTTTTTTAATTTACAATAAAGTTTTTCATTCAACCTTTAATTTTAAATAATATACAACCAAATAAGTATATATTGCAAAGAAGACTGTTAATACCTATTACAGTCTGTAATTTACAGATACATACATTGCTAAGTTCCAGAGCGCATGTAATGAGAAGCTATTTAAATTATTTTGTTGCATTTATTTTATTTTTACTAAATAAGTTGTTTAGAAACCCTTAAAATATCGCTCATTTACTCAAACAACGTCATAACTCAAGAAATATAATTTTTGAGTTAATAATTCAGAATTAATTCTCATATCAGTCTTCATATTATCTAAAAATGTCATATAGATATCTGGTTTACTCAACTCTTGAATACAAAATAATATTTTCTTTTTCCATTAAGTTGTGTGTAAATTTAAAACTTTATGACGTTATTTGAGGAAATGAGCGATGTGTATGTACTTATGTTCATAAGTATATTACACCCTAAATCCTAAATATAGGGCTCTAAACTTTTTTTTATAGAAAACTGCAAAATATCCACAAAAAAAATTAAATAGCTTATCTGATGGGAAATTAATCAAATAAGAAAATAAATTTGTAAAAAAATTTGATTCGACCCTATTTTCCCGAGTTATAGCCATCTGAAGTCTTCATAGAATAATACTCGCATCTTTTTAACCCATAATATTTCTGAAACGGCGCTGCTTACTAAAGAAACGGTAAATTACCGGCCATTGGCCGGGTATTATCTCCACAATGGTGTTTCCCGACAAGGCGAAGCTTAACAAATATTTACTGCGTTGTAAAGTTTTCTTGTCTAATAGCGTTGTCCTGCACTGCTTCGGAATTTCCTCCACCATGGTGTGCCCCGATACGATGCAGATTAATAACAATTTTCTAATATCCATTTTCTACATCATTGCATTTCCCAAAACGGCACTGCTTGTTAATGATTTTCAGCAAAGCTCTTAATTGGTTCAAATATTGTCCCATCACATTCAGAAATTCAAAGAGAAATTACAATCGTCATTTTTTTCTTATACTTATTTTTAATTTCCTATGCGATAAGTTAAAAAAATTTTTTTTGAGCCATATAACTCGGAAAATATGCGTCGCCGCCAACGTTTTTATTTAATGTTTTCTTCTTATTTTTTAATTTTCTATCACATATGTAGGCTACTTTTAATTTTGTTTGGAGCTGCTTCACTAAACTGCATTTAAGTCAAATTATGAAACGAAGTAATACGCTGCAATACTACTTATTTCCTTTGACTAAATTTCAACAATGGTTTCCTCAATGCAACAATCACACATTCTGCTAAAGCCCCGTTCAGACTATTATACAAGTGTAAATTCTTTTGTGGAAAATGCAGCTCTGACATGTTGAGTTGTTATTGTTTTTTTGAAATTTTTTAAACAAATATAAGACCAGAGATGCATTTTCGTCAAAAGTATTAATACTTGTATTATAGTCTGAGTGGCCCTTAAACGACACGTGTTTTGAGAGACGTAATTCGTTTAAATCTGGGAGTGTATTACGATATTCGATATCGATCGAAATTTCTATAAAGACTGGACTTCAGACGAACTCATTCAGTCGATTATTTTTGACGCAAAACGTTCAGTCAAACCCAATTAAATAACATGGTTTTGATCGTACAAGTATGTATGTATGTACATATGTAGAATGTAAAAATACATACAGTAAACATTTTGTGTTATACATATATTTAGGTTACTTCACTTGAATCAAAATAAATTTTAAATGAATTTCAATGCAGTAAGCTCAAGTTCATACATACATATATTAATAATATTTAAATAAAATTATTAAAAAAAGATTTTTAATCAAAGAAAAAAAATTCTTTTCGGATTGAAGATTTTTGAAAATAAATAATGGCAACACTGTCTGTTCCTCTTGTATCTCTTTCTCACAAACTAATCAGCTTAAGCCGCGTTCAGACTATTACACTTTGTATTTATACTTGTAAAAAATTCAAATAATGCGTGCAAGTGTGATAGTCCGAACGCAAAATGTCATCAAAGTGGCAAATAATAGAAAATTTAGAAAATTTCCTAAAAGCCCTGATACACTATCATACAAAATCGAAAAAGTACATCCCTGGTATGATAGAGTTTATGGAAATGTTCAAGACAATAATAATTCATCACACCAGGGTTGTAGTTTTTCGTAGATCCTACCACTTTGTATGATAGTGTACTGTGACCTGCGCCGAGCAATTTTATCGGCGGCGGCGGTGGCTGAAAATCGGCTGAAATTCGGCTGGGTCGCCTGGGTCGGCTGAGCCGGTTTCACAATTTTTTTTTTATTCTGTGATTTTTACAATTGTGTCAAAGTAAATCCTTAAATTCACAACATTTTTTAAAAGTGATTTCCATACACACATACATATCAGTCGTTAAGCAGCTCTGGGTCGGGGAACATCTCTCGCGTCATCGTAATTATTTCTTAAGTGCGGTCAGGCTTGTGTGTGTTGTTTGGCCTTCGAGAGTTTTTCGTCTCGCTCGCACTGGTTGACTGATCTGCCACGGATAACCGTATAATCTTGCGGTTTTTTGTCCATATTTCTAGTAGTAGGAATTTATTTAACAACCACGTTGCCTACTTCCTATGTGAAGGCATAGGTCGTGTACAGTCAGTCACAAAACCTTATAAAATACTGTTAATACCATCTTGGGCATATGGTCTACGTTAAACGGCCCATACACTACAACAGCATGCACGCACAATCAAGCGATTGAGCATTCATGCTCGAAGCACACATTATACCAACAAGCTGGTACAATATTCATTTTTTACAAAATTGCGGTAAGGGTGGTTATGAATAGTGACACAGTTTTTGCTCCAATTTATTTATTTTTTTCAGTCTATGGACAAAAAATTCTTACAATTACTATTGGTATGTTGTTAAAATTAGCAGCTATGTATAACTAAAGAGCTAAAATTCTCTTTTCCATTGAAAAAAATTATATTTCAATAAATTATATTTTTTAAATGCATGTTTACTCCATGAAAACTTTGCTCAACTGAGCTAATTTCTTCATATACTACACCAGCAAGCTTGTACCATCAGCAAAATATCAAACTCTATTTGACATGACTACAGCAAGACGTACAATCACACAAAATGCCCATACACGACCCAACCGCTGGCACAAACACTTGATTTCGCATGCATGCTGTTGTAGTGTATGGGCCGCTTTACTCCGCCCATATTTGTGCAACACCATATTATGCAAATTTACTTTGCATTAATATGTTTAATAAATAAAATAAATAAATACATACATATGTACATATATGCTACCGCGGATAAAAGCCAATCTAAATGTTACGAATTTGTTCATTTAAAAACAGAAGTGGTAGCAAATAAATCAATTGTCTTCTGATGAAAATTAATAGTAAAGTTGGTAAGTTGAAAATAGTATATATGTATGTACATATATAGTAAGTTGGTAAATTCGTTACCCATAAAGAATGCGAGAAGGAAATTGGCATTAGCTCATCGGAAAGGTGCAGAGTTCATATGGCCTCAAGATGCATAAGTCGCATGAGCTGTATGCGCATGCAACATCTTGGTCAGATCCCACAATATTTCTGGTGGCTTTTTAAGTTTTGACTGTCTGATTTAGTGTGCGGTTTGTACTTACATATTTTAAAAAAATTTAATTTGTTATTAACTAATTATTTTTGTTTGATAATAAATGTCTGCTGCAATTGCGTAGAAGTAGATCACAAAATAAAAAAAATTACGTAATATTTTCATTACGAATAGGCATTCCTAAATATAGAACGAAAAAATCATTGGATGAAAGAAGAAACTATGGGCCTGTTCGTAAATGCATCACCGCTCTGCATCAAGAAAGCAAACTTTTATGGAAAATGCAATACAAGTTCGCTGATATTTTTATCCATATTGTAAATATTTCCATATTGTTTGTGCATTATCTACATTATTGAAGTAATTTAAGACATTTGAATTTACATTTGCAGTGCAGTGATGTATTTACGAACAGGCCAAATCTTATTTAACAAACGTTTGCAAGAGGGAGATAAATATTGTGCGGAAATAAAATGTTGCAAGATTAAACTTCACTTTAATACTTCTTTAAACTTCAATATTGTAATATGTTGAATGTTGAATGAATGTTTCAACTAGTAATAAATGTAATTTGTAATGTAAACTTCTGCAGTAAAAATTTGCAAAATACTCAGCCACGAACTGTCACTTTACTCTCAGTTTGTGATAATTTACTGTATTTTGGGTAAACGAACGCAATTTAGTAAAATGCAAAGTTCAGTAAAAATTTGTAACCGCTTTTGAATACGCGAACACAATATCATGAGCGAATCTGTTTGTACAACACACATATTCGAGAATATGTTCGATTAGCAATAGCCAATGAGAATGATTCTTTTGAAGACGGTAATGCAACATGGTGGCAGGTTGTTGTCTATGCTGATTTTGCCGTTGTAGTCCAATCAAACTAATTTTTATTTCTTTGCCTACAATGAGCAAATTTAGTGTTACCAGTATAATACAAAATGTTGAATGAGTGATATCGTACAATTATTTCATATTATTTAACAGAAACAGTATCCAGAATTGATGTAAAGCATAAATTGGTTAATTTTTATACTTTTACGTCATATAAGTACATTTCGAAACAGTATTTTAATATTTATAAATGAAAATATTTGCATAATGCATTAAACACATTCACCACAGTAGGCTACATGAACACACGACTTCAATTGCCGCTAGTAGCATTTGTCGCCTCGTAGCCAGCTACTTAATTATTTTGGAGACGGCAGCAGCACCATTTGCACCTCATATTTAAGTATAAATACATAGTTAAGTATTGCCACCTTCAAATATTTCGCATTTATAAAAATTAAATTACTCTTTCAAAGTGTACTTATATGACGTAGAAGTATAAAAATTAACCAATTTATGCTTTACATCAATTATGGATATTGTTTCTGTTAAATAATATGAAATAATTGTACGATATCACTCATTCAACATTTTGTGTTATACTGGTAACAGTGAATTTTCTCATTGCAGCCAAAGAAATAGAAATAAGTTTAATTGGACTACAATGACAAAATCAGCATAGACAACAACCTGTCGCCATGTTGCCTTGCTGTCTTCAAAATAATCATTCCCATATAAACATGTGTATTCTATTTTTGACATTTTGTAGTCGTTAGCTTGCTGTGGTGAATGTGTTTAATGCTTAAGTTTGCTTATTCCTATTATAGTTGGGCCTTTAGTCATTAGTTGACCACCGTCATGGAAACATGAATTTAAAAGAAGAAGGGGTTTGGTCACGTCAACAAACTTTATAACTAATAATTGAATTTATTGTTTTTTTCGTGTTAAATAAATTATATCAGTCGTATTTATAAAAATTATTAGGGCTTTATAGACTTTTTAAGACAACTTTTTATGAACATTTGTTTTAAAAACCCTTTTTAAAGAATATTTTTATCTAATTTTTCGACCTTTTTTTAAGTTAAATTAAAAAACTATTTTTTTTTTAGCTTTAGGTCAGTTTATACTAAATTTATTGGTTCAATATTTCGTTAACCTTCGGTTAACTTCTTCAGGATTTATATTGTTTCTCGTTTTTTTGATATATAGTTTTTTTTAAGCCTTAATAAGTTTTATAAATAAGGCTGTATGAAAATAAAATGAACTAGATTTTATTTAATTCTTTTAAAAAAAGTTACAAAAAGTACTTCTGGATAATGTAACTATTTAGAAATGTGAATACATTATCGCATTAATTCATAAAAGATAATGAAAACAACTTTTTCGTTTTAATATTTTAGTAAATATTGCTAATAATAAACAATTGCTCATTTATTACCATTTTTCCTGCAAGTATGTTCCGATACGTTTATAACGAAAACCAAACTTCAAATGAATAAATAAAACACTAACACACAAAGCTGTGTATACGTACATATACAATTTATGCCACATTAATTAGTGCCTTGTAATTTGTAAAAGAACAAAAATTGTGCGGCTTAAAAATTGTTCTCGTGTAAACTACCTCAAGGGGATAATTGCTAGTATATTTGTTCCAAAATCTAAATATGAAAAAATTTTGTCGAATCGGACACATTTCCAGAGACAGCACATGAGTAGTGGTGTAAATTTCTTAAATTACATGTATTGCTAGTACACGGCATGTGGCCAATATAGCTTCATGGTGACGTCAAAATTACGTCAGAGCCACATGTGCATGAGTATTTTTACATGCTGTGTACTGTAGGCTAAAGTTTGAATTAGTTTAATTTTATATTTTGTCCGGACAAAATCGAACTGAGCTGCCAAGTATTTTAATTTTTCAGCCAAAGTTGAACTGAGCTGCCAAATCATGTTTTTTGTAATGCCTTTTACGCTGGTACTACTGCACCGATTTTAAAAAGATTTATATGGTTTTAAAGGGTTTTTGCTACAGATGTGCAGAATCTATATTTTAGTTTAATATTTTGGGAGCTGTAAACGTTTAAAGTTGCTACTACTACATGCATACATATTACATACGCATTTATTAGCTTACAAGTAAACAAGAAACAAAACATGAGATTGATTGTGTGTTTGTAGTATTTCTCTTGATCTAACATTTTTTCTCTTATTTGCTATTGTATGAAAGTGTTGCCAGATATGGCGATATCTCGCCAAACGTGGCGACAAAAATTTGTTTTTGGCGATGAAAATTTTGAAATGGCGAGTGGCGATTTACTTGGCGATATTTTAACGATTTCAAATAAAATACAATAATGTTAAAAAATTGAATTTTTTTAAGGAATTTTTCCTACAAAATAAAACATTTCGTGCAAAAAATTCTTGTGACTCTTTATCGCAAACAAAATTTTCTGAAATTCAAGAGTTTTAAAAAAAATATGGAAAAAATCTCATATGGTGTTTATGAAACACAGTGGAGAAAACTTTCTTGTATAAGTTAGAATCAACATTTTGATGCACCAAAAAGCCTGCACGAATTCTCGCCTTGAGTGTATGAATACGACGATACTGCTGGTACTTACAACTTCAAGGATATGATATATTTAATTAAATACATATATAAGTATGTATTTAAATATTAATTCAGTTTTATTCAGGCACCGTATCGGTTATAATCTATGTTTTAAAAATTACTTTTTAATCGTTATTTCTTGATTTTTAGGGTTCCGTACACCAAAGGTGAAAAAAGGAACACTATTGTTTTCGCTACGCTGTCCGTCTGTCCGTCTGTCCGTCACACGGTATTTTCTCAGGAACCGTAAGAGCTACGGATCTGAAATTTGGACAGAGTATGTAGAACCTTGGCCACTACAACAACAAATACATGAGAATTAGAAATTAAAGGGTGCTCCAAAACGAGCGACGAAAAATGTTAAAATCTCATGTAATATACATACAATTGTATGTACATATGTATATTGACACTTAAAATTTGTAAAATTAGTGTATTTTTATATAGACTACAACAATAAACATTAAAATATTAAAAAATTTAAATTAACGGGTGGTCCATCAGTTAATGCAATTTTGACTATGTAAATTTGACAAATTGCTATATCTTGGAGACCGTAAGAGGTAAACTCTTGAAATTTTCAGAAACGGTAAAACTAAAAAATCCGAATATTATAAAATCGCCAAAAATTAAAAAAAATCGCCAAATTCGAAAAAATCGTTTAAATGAAAAAAAAATCGCCAATATGAAAAAACGGCAAAAACCGAAAAAAATCGTCAAAACGCGAAAAATGCGCCAAAACCAAAATAATTGTTTATGTGAAAAAAAAATCGCCAAAATTAAAAAAAAAATCGCCAAATTTAAAATAAACGCCAAAAACCGAAAAAATCCTCAAAACGAACAAAAGTGCCAAAACTAAAAAAATCACCTATATGAAAAAAACGCCAAAATTAAAAAAAATCGTTAAAATAAAAAAATCGCCAAAATAAAAAAAACGCCAAAATAATAAAAATCGCCAAAATTAAAAAAACTTTAAAAACCCAAAAAAAAATCGCCAAAAAGGTGAAAAAAAGTGTTAAAACTCAGAAATCGCCAATAAATTCAAAAAATCCCCAAACTAAAAATAATCGCTTAAAACCGAAAAAAACCAAAAACGAAAAAAATGCCAAAACTATAGTTTATATTGTTCGTATTGAATTACATATATCGTGCCCGTACGGAACCCTTCGTGCGCAAGTCAAAGTCGCACTTCACTGAATTTATTATTTAGTCCTCACAAAATAACAGTTACCTTTTGATTTTTATTTATTTATTTTTTCTTTTTGCTTAATTTTTAAAATTTAGAAAGCTTAATTTTTGCGTTAAAATTAATATTACCCGTTTTAAAATGGAATTTATCGTCAGAGTCTGTAAAAAGATTCTTATATGTTAAATTAAATTTACTTTTTTATAGCTTATTCATTTTAAAAATTAAAAATTTTTTGAGGAAAAAAATAAAAGTCAGAAAGTAACTGTTATTAATTTTTTTTGTTATTGTTGACAAGGACATTTTAAAGCACTTTCAATTTGGTTTCAGACGTGGACTCTCGACAACACATGCACTTATGGTACTAACGGACTATGTTACCAGGGGCCAGAATAGAAGATACCCGACATTGACTGTAAGCTTAGATTTTGCGAAAGCCTTTGATACGGTTTGGCATGATGGCTTAATCTATAAACTTAGTACAATGGGATTTGGGAATAATGACTGCCGTATGGTTGATAGCTTTCTCAGGGACCGCTTGCTTAGGCTATGGGTCGGTAGCATTCTCTCCAATGAGAGCTTGATTTTTTCTGGGGTTCCACAAGGCTCTTTGCTCGGACCTGTTTTGTACAACATCTATATATCGGATATACCTCTTCCTCCACAGGGAGATCTCTTGTTGACATATGCTGATGATATCCTAATTGCATCTACTGGACCGTTAGCACGAGCGATTAATAACCGACTTAACATATACTTGAAAACACTGATGGCATATTTTACGGATTGGGGACTGAATCTAAATTTGAGAAAGACAGTAGCAGTTATGCTGAAGGGGAAACGGAAATACTTATATCCAATTGTAGGTCGTAGGATTACAGACACATTGACGACATACTGGTGAAGGCTAAGCGCATGGCTCAAGTATGAAAGTGCGGCTTTTGGTGTATCGCCAAATTATACGACCTCTCGTTTCCTACGCCTTTCCAATTTGGTTTGGAATATCTTCATCCCAAATGGAAAGACTTAGGAAATGGGAGCGTTTCGTCCTGGCTGCATGTTTGGATCTCAGGCACTACATAGGTCGGAATGGTGAGCTACGACGACCATCATGTACATCCATATATGTGGCGATTGATTTTAATAGAATAGATGTGTTCATGATTGAGGGTGCCCTAAAGTTTATGGAGAGAGCACAATTGTCGGACAATAATTTGGTTGGATTGTGTTTCTCGGGTATTAGAAATCTGGAGACCATTCAAATGATGAACTATCTTTCCCCGGTGGACTTATTGACACTAAGGGTAGCTGGACTGCTTTATCAGGGTACAGACCTTCTTATTTACCATAGAAGAATCCGTACATTGGATATAACCAATACTGCGTATATCACAGCACAGTAGTATTGTTGTTTTATTTTACTTTTATTTTACATTTACTTTTTTACTTAGTTTTGATTATTTTAGTTTATAAGTTTTAGTTTAATAGCTTCCCTTGTAGTCTGCTTTTTTTGGGAATTAATTTGTTTGATAGTTTTTTGTAATATTAGTGTGATGGATGTATGTAAATTTGTAAAATTTTGATTAATTTTATATTCCTTGAAAAATACTTTAGTATGTAAAGTAATTTTGTTTTAGTCTAAGATAATATTATTTTATAATGTTTTGCGAAAAATAAATCTGAATCTATTATTTTGTGAGGAATAAATCAAAATCAAAAAAATAAAAATCATTGAATCTGTAGGTAGTTCATGTAACATGGAGTACCTTGGTATATTCCTTGTGCACGTAGGACTTTTGTATTAGTATAATTTTTTTAGTTTAAATTTGGAAAATAATCGTTATTTTCGATCCCTGGTTTTGTCACAAGATTTCAATAATAATTTTTATCTTGGTGCTCAAGTTTAATTTATCCTATTTACGTCCCTTTTCACAATGTATGATTAAGAGTTAACATGAACTTTAACTGACAGTTCTTCATACAAAAGTTGTCGTTAAAGTCCCTGTTAGCTTTTAATTGTACATTGTGAAAAGGGACGTTAGATTGATCTTTTGGAATAAGTTATTTTCAACTATTTTTTGTACGTCAGTTATTAATGTAAACACTTTTCTTAATTTTTTGCAAGTAATATAATTTTTATGTTTTACGATAGACGTTACCTACTGAATTTAAAATTTAACAATATTTGTAATGTAATTACAAAATAACGATGCTTAAATGTTTCATTATATTGGCGATATTCGACAAGTCATTTGGCGAGGAGACACTGTATGAAAGCCATAATACTTTAAAGAGGAGAGTTCAATAAATTTAATTAGCTTAGTCAAAGGGATTTCGTTTGTGTTTAGTATTATTATTTATTTTATTTATGTATTATTTAATTATGCATATGTATGTAAGTATGTGGGTGGCTGTGTTTTAATGCATTTTTTATGACGTTTAGATAAAATTGCTTTGCATCTGAATAAAATTATTTATATTTATATTTTAGAATACGGGCGATTGTGTCGTCCGTTGGTATATCTAGTGAATTATAAAAGCACAGAACATACTTGTATTAATTGCAGTAGAAATAAATCAGAATTGAAAAATAAAACATATACATACGGAGTTGAACGAAAGAATTGCATTGAACAATTAAAATCATTTGCCGATGTGCTGCAAGTTTTAAAATTAATACGCATTGTTTACACATGTACTTATTTCATATGGTAGCTTTGATTTTCCAGACAAAATGCTCGAAATGGATGAATCGTGCCGCAGAAAACTCTCCGTAAAAAATTTTTGTCTGGACAAAAATTTTGTTCGGAAACAATGGGTGAATTCAGCTATAATGTTTTCTCACAGAATTATTGTAATAAATAAAATAATTTAAAAAAAACGGCACACACGACTCTCTTTCTAGAACTAGAACCGGATTATTACTTGTATGCCATAAAAGAAATTAATTTAAAAATATTTCGCAATAAAACTTTAAATAATATGAAATAAATAAGAATATCACAATAAAAAATCAAATATAATAAAAAAGACAAGAAGTAATTAAGTCAATTTGCTTCGAAGCTTACATAAGTATTGTAAGTATTATAATTAGAAAATAGTATAACATTAAACACTAGAGTTATTGTAGGGGTATTAAGAACGAGTATTAGAGTTATTAATTTGAAGTGTATGTATGTATGTTTGCAACAGTTTAATTTCAAAACTTTTTTTATATGTAAAATAAATATTAATATGTAAATATTATTAAAGAAATAATTGTTATTTGCTCTAAGCTTTTAAATTTTTATACTGTAATTTGAACTGATATTTATTATAATTCAAAAATATTTTTTAATAATGAAGCAATAACGTAACATAACGTATGAAACTGCTTGGATTTATTTAATATTAGAATTGAAAAATAATTACGGCAAAAAAATGTATAAACAAATGTTTCATGTGATATTTCTTTTATATGTATTTTAGTTTGAAAAAATGTTTTAATTTTATTTAGATTCTTTAACTAATTACCTTTTAGAGATCTTTTCCGAAACACACCTTCATTTTGACGAAATATAAACGGAATGGAATACGCGCACATTGATTAAATGCATTGGAACGCATTGGTACGAAAAATAAATCGTAAATGAATTTTAATATTCAGTTTTGTTGTTTTTATTAACAAGTTTTCTTTTTTTTGTATTGCTATTCGTTTTAAAAAAATAATTAACAAAAACCATACAAAAAGCAAAATAACAAATAATTAGTTAAAGAAATAAATACATAATTAAATCATGAAAAATATTAAAAATCAATACAAAAAGAATACATAAGATTTAAAAGGATAACGTTAAGGGCATTCACGGAGGCGCTCTAACTGTGGTATCGGTTGTATGTACATATGTATTATGTGTATATGTATGTTTATGGTAACGTTTTTGAAATCGTTGAAAGTTTTTCATATAATTATATATATATATTTATGTCGTAGCTGCCCAGAGAAGCGCCAGAGTGCCGAACATCAATCAGCTTTTTATACAAATAAACACACATACGCTTATACAATTCTCTCGGTTCTCTCTCTATGGGCAGTTCTGATGTATGTACATATGTATGTATGTACATTAGAGCGACTCGCAGAAAAAAGTTTTTGCTACCCCTCTAAAGATCGGTCTTCTTAATGAGAATTCCCAAATATTTGAGAAGTCTATCAATGACCTTCGTGGGCTGGACCATGTCTGAAATGGTATATTTTTGCAAATTTGTATATTTTGTATATTTTCGTATTTTCCCAAAAGATAACACACACAAAAAAGTAATGTCAATGAATTTGTAATATTAATTAAAAATATTTGTAGCATCAATTAAAAAATTAATTAAATTTTAATCTATAAACAATTTGATAATATCAATTAAGTTTTTCCACTCAAATCAATTAATACAATTAAAAATGTAATTAATACAATTAAATTCTTAATTGAAAATATTAATTGGTGAATAGTTTTTTCTATGCATATTAGAAAAGGTACACTAAACTCGAGGTACATATGTATATTAAATTTTTCCATTCCAACCACCAGCAATATTTTAAGCATTTTTATATGTATGTATGTATGTCTGTATGTATATTAAAATAAAATCTATTAGTTGTTAAGTATAACATGATTTGTATCATTGTTAACTTATTTCTGTTGTTAATTTTCGCAAAAAATTGCGCTAGAACCAGCAACAAAATAAAAATTAACAATGACTGAAATTAAATAATATTTAAAATTTATTGTGAATTAATCTCTTATTATTTAGCTGGTGAGGCCTATATCGTTATATGTCAATAAAAACTAAATTTTTATTACATATTTATCCCGACGTTTTCAATACTTATTATTATTCTTCCTGATGAAATATTTTTTGCGTACCAACAATCAAATAATATTTTATTGTCCAATCTGTGTAATGTGGTGTCGAGATACGATATTTTCCTTCCTTTTTCTATTTCTATAGTGAACTTAATCTTAGGATGATAATCATTTAATGAGTTTAAAATCTCGTTTTTGTGGTTTATGTTGATCACAGCCAAAAAATCGTCACGTATTTAGTAACGTATTTAATGTAAATGTTTTTGTTTTCTAACTCAGCTATTACTTTGTCCAATAAATTGTCTAAAACGATGTCAGCAATAGTAGGTGAGAGGGGATTCCCCATGGGCATACCAAAAATTTGGTTATATATGTTGTTGTTATGAACAAAATAATTGTTGTCGTAGATGCAAAATTTAAGTATATCCAAAAACGTTTGTTTTGGTAGTGCTGTGTGGTTTTTAATAGTATACCATTTTTCCATAATAATATTGATGGCTGTGTGTGTGGGAATATTTGTGAATAGGGAAATAACATCAAAGGAGACCAGAGAATCATTGGAGTCAATTTGTAAATTTTTTAGTTCAACTGAGTTTTTAGTGTTGTATTTTTCGGATACAATATTTTTAAGAATTTTTCCTAAATATTTGCTGAGTTGATAACAAGGGACCTTAAAAGAAGATACTATTGGTCTCAGAGGTATACCGTCTTTATGTATTTTTGGTAATCCGTATATTCTGGGAGCGGTTGCAGCGGAACAAATGAGCGGGTTTTTGATTGTGTAATCTATGTATTCCTTTTTATATAAATCATTTACTATATTATTATTAATTTTAATTAATTTGTCGGTGGGGTCCGCCCTAATAATCCTGTAGGTATATTTTCCATTTTATTTTGATATTCTTCTTTGTATAATGCAAGTGTTTTATTGCCTTTATCTGACTGCGTTATTATTATATTTGGATGATTTTTTAAAATTTTTTTAGTTTTTCCAAATATTGTGAGAATAAGAGGAAAACTCTGTGTGTTTTTTAACTTCCTTTTAAAAAGTGTAATTTTATTTGCGAGTCTAGTTCTTGCCACTTCTTTTTCTTTGTCATCAACATAATTATTATTTCCCCATAATTTTTGAATAAATTGTTTGACATCAGCTATTACTTGCAGAGGTATATCATTATTAGTTTTATTCGCAAACCAGTGTTCATTAAATCTTAAGCCCAGCTTGGGAAATAGGTTTTCTTTCAGAACATTTAATTTCAGCTTATGTTTTTCCTTTGTGTTTGTGGCTATGTGTTTTGCTCTTTCTGTTTGATGTTGCATGAAAGTAGAAAAATCAGCAGTAGTTACAAAATTGTTTATACCTAGTTTCAGGTGGTAGAGTTTCCTTCGAATTATTTTAATATCAACATTTGTTTGTGATATTTCTAAATTCATTAACTTGTTGTGAAAATTTTGTTCTATTTTGTCAAGTTGTCCCGTAATAGTGTGACATCCAATTAGTTTTCTAACCTGTGTCGTTGTGTTTTTGATGTGTGCAGGTATCAGACTATGTTTTTTGCAAGCCAAAAGAAAACATATCCTTTGCTGTTTGTGTACTAATTTTTTAATTTCATTGCAGTAGTTTTTCATGGTACTACAAGTTCCGCCATCATACTTATGTGAAATGTGTTGGAAAAATCCTTTCATATTGTAAGTTTTAGTATTTTCTAAGAGATGTTTTTGTTAAATTTTGATAAATAGAGTTTAAGTCTGGCAAGCTATCCGTTTGATTTCTGTTGTTTATTTATCATTTTTGGCCAAATCAAATTTGTTGTGAATTAATCTCTTATTATTTGGCTGTTGAGGCCTATCTCAATATGTCAATGTCAATATGTCAATAAATAATATTTAAAATTTATTTTAATATACTTACATATGTACACATGTACATTAAGTGTGGCATTGTGGACGACTTTTCGATTTCGACATACAACGACACCTTATTTTGTAAGGTTCGGAAAAAAATCATTGAGCCAAAAAGTGGGGGCAGTCAGATGGGAGCAAAGTTCGCCTCTTCGTGCTCAAAGTTAAGGGTGAAAGCAAACAGTTTACAAAAAATCATATAACTTTCGCGGGGTCACCGCTACAACATCTTTTTCAAACTTACCGACCACCTATCTCCTCTCCTTAAGGGGCTCACAAAAAAGAAATTGTTATAAAAATTACTCACAGGGCTCTAACTGTCCCTAGGGCATACGTATCGAAGTCAAATGTATGACCAACCTCAAATATTTTTTCAATGCAAAGATTTTCTCCAAACATACTTATAGTCACGATGTTAAAACTCCAATTTGCACTAGCGAACTTAAATTTGATACACAAATAAATTAAGATCAGAGATCACAAAAAAAATCTGAAAAACGAGAAGTTGCTACCAGGTGCTGGAAATAAGCACTTCAAATTTAAAATTAAGATAAAGTTTATTAAAACTTTGCACTTATCCAAAGTAAAAGTTTCCTATTTTGAAAAGTAGCCGTGACTTCACCCATAAATAGTAGTTTTTTCTTTCATGTACTTCGGTTTAGCAGTTTTAAATTTACTACTCATATATTTCTCATTAACTTTTTAATACAAAACTTTGCAGGACCCATGAGCACTAGCAGATATAAAAGTCGGCGGGGCAAGGCCCATAAATATTTTACGTAATATTATACTATAGAGAGTTGACATTTTGTACACAAATAGTAAGTGATGTACTCAATCGGAAAATCCAAAAATTAAATTTTTATAAAAATTTCCTCTTTGTGAGGGAGCCCCCTTGAGGAGAGGAATTAGGCGGTCTGTATGTTTGAAAAATATGTTAGGCGGAGAAAATCAATGGGTGCTGATCATACATTTGACCCTTTTAGCGGTGACCCCGGGAAAGTTATATGATTTTCTGTAATTTTTTTTCATTTACCTTCAGCTCTGATCACGAAGAGGCAAACTTTGCCCCCATATTTTTTGGCTCAAATATTTTTTTCCGAACCTCATAAAATGAGGGGTCCTTGTTCCTTCTTTCGAAAGTTTTTCGAATGTGTGACGGTAGCCGAGTGGATGTGTGTCACCCTGTTAGTTTATAGGTACCAAGTTCGATGCATGACAGCATTGTAATTTAAAAAATAAAATAAGAACACATACATACATACATATGTGCAATAATTAAACTGAAAAATATTTCTAACGATAGCCTAGTGGATGTGTATTAATCTGTTAGATTGAGTACCATTGTTCGAATCCTGCAACATAAGTTATAACGTAGACAGACGACAACTTTAATTTGCATTAAAAGCTCACTAATGTGAATTAAAAATTTGCCCTGACAGACGACAGTATTTGAATTAAGTAAACAACTAACAAAATTTGCGCATCCCTTTCGTACACACACACTTCGATAATTTTCCTTGGAAATCTTAAAATGGAAAAAATTTGTGTCGAGCTTTTAATATTTCTTTTTCTTTTTTTTAAAACAATTAAAATAACTTATATGCATTTCCTGACTTTGAATCATTTTTATTTTGAAAATTTAAAATTAATTTAATTTTAATTGACTGTTGACGGTATTACCATATTGAAATAGCTAAATTCAGTATTAATTCACTTTAATTTAGTGCATTTATGGTAAATCTAATGCGCATTGGGATGGGGATAATTCACAAGTTAATTTGAATTAAGACTGATATTGCGAATTAACGCTGTCGTCTGTCAATGCTTTTAAGGTATTAAAAAAATAAACAAAATAAGTAAGTTAAAATAAAAAAATTAAATTAATTTTTTACTTTACTTATCGAAATTAGTTGGATATTCTCTCACTTTTGATAGTGCTAGCGAAACTTTGATAGCGAATGGTTTTTGGGACAAAACTGAGCGACACTTGAACTTTTTTCGAATAATTTTTCAGTGTCACTCTCGATAGTTTTGCACGATAAATGATTGAGATATATTCGAAAGCGATGTCAATAACGAAAGCCTTGGTCAAGTGGGTATATGTAAGTAGCAATTGCTATAAAAATGCTTAAAAGTCTTAATTTTTATGGAATAACGCATTTCTGGTGGTACGAACAAAATAAAAATGCAAATACCTACCAAATAAAAAGTGGTCCACAGAAATCAAATGTACATATTTTAAGTTATATACATACATACATACATATGTCTTTGGAAGACTGAACAGAGATAGGCAGATGAATTCTTATTATTGCAATATTTTCTTCTAGATAGCGCTCACAGAACAATTACATTGCAAACGGTTGGAATTTAAAATGCACTAGGGTCCTGCACAAGATCATCTATGTATAAGACTTTTCAAGACATGAGAGATTTTTCAAATGCTTTACTACAGCGAAATATTATAAAACAAACGATAAACAACACTGTTGGCGAGACAAACAACTGAAACAAATGTCTTGCCAACAGTATTGTTTAGCGTTTGTTTTAGAATATTTCGCTGTAGGAAAGCATTTGAAAAATCTCTTATGTCTTGAAAGGTCTTATAAATAGTCTTGTGCAGGACGTGAAAATGCACTAGACACTTAATTCCGCTATACCTCTGTCACTTTTCTTAACTTAATTTACAACCAATACAACAGTTACAAGACTCTCAAGAATTGTGTTATTTTGTTATGTTTGTATGTATTATGGATCGATATGTGTTTATGTACATATGTATGTATAGTATGAAACAAGTTTTGTTTGTTTTTCTTCCACTAAAACACAAGTTAAATAAGTGCACAACCCCACGATGTCCAACTTTTTGTTTTGCCTTTAAAAATTCATTCCATTTTTTCATCTAACTAATGGCTAATAAATCATTGAATATATAAATCAAGTTTAGGTTAATTTTCATAAAAAAATCAAAATATATTTACATACACTTTCATTTTTTCAGTGACTAATTAAAGTTATTATCACATTACGTTGAAAGTACGGACGCACTACAAGATTTCCAAATATTATGGAAAGCTTTCCAAAAAGCAACTGTTCACCATAAATAAGAAAGTAGATTTATCAATGTGCAAAAAAGTAAAATGGCAAAATACATACATAATTACATATAATTATGACTGATTTATTAGCCCTAATTATACTAAAACAAATTACTTATGTACATCATTCGTTTATTTCCATCACGTCACAATTTTTTTATGATCCTTCCTAATAAGTTTGAAAACGACGAGAAAAAATGCTTTGGTGCTATAAAAATAAATGCTGTCGATTTTGTATTCGAACTAAAATTGATACACAGAAGAACGCTGACGATGAAGGTTTAGTGGCCTTCGAAAACGACTGGCTGTTCCATTCAACTATGTGTTGTCAGAATATTTACAACTAACTTTGATGTTATTTGTTCATTAATAATTGTCACATGTGATTTGGCTTAAAAAAGCGATACGAACTTTAGCCCGTTCAAATAAATCATAAATATAAAATTGATGTCGTTTTTAAGTGTCATTGAAACCAATGTTATCGGTTTTGTTATTGCAAATAACTCAAGTAGCTAACAGCTGTCAGTTTTCATTTTCGTGCTTTTTAATTTTTTTTTAATTATAACCCATTCAGGCTGACTCCAAATTAAGCAGTTTCGTGATTTCGGTCGAAAATAAGTTGAAATTAATTAATTTCCCATATCACAAATTAAGCTATTTTACTTTATTTTGATGAAATTAACAAGAAAATACAATATGCAACTCTATTTTTGTACTAAAACTACTTTTTTTGCAAGCATGAGTAAATTTACAACTGTGAAAAACAATAATTAAAAGAAATAAAAATTTTGACATTCAATATTAAATTAAAAAAAGATTGATAATTATTAAATTTATGAAAATCTTAGAAAGAAAAATTTTTAGAAGTGTAGCAAAGAATTTATTCAACTTAAAAAAGTACTTCAATGTCTGCCGCAGTGAATAAGATGTTTGCGAATTCAACTCAAATGTCATTCAGTGCATGCATAAACACATTTCATTTCATTCGTAATTTGAGCTTGAAATTACTTAATTTCGTGTCAGCCTGAATGGGCTATTAAGTTAATTTAACATTTATAAGCGCACTAATAATACGAAATTTTTATTTTAGTTATTCACTTAAATATTATTTATTAAGAATACATTGAAATTGGTTATTGAGGAGTGAGCCACCGCCGATGTCTCCGGCTCGCATCGGCTAAACATATGAGCCAACTGTACCGGCTCAGCCCAAATTTTTTGAATTTTTATAACGAAATTTTTTTATATTTCGTTGATGTAATTGCGAGTATAATGCTCAAACATTAACATAACTGAGCTTGAAATGTAATCGAGGATGCCATATAATAGCGTATAATTTATAGATTCCCCTGGCTAGTCAACACCTAACATAATATGTGAGATGAGAGCGTCAAATTCAATCGCAGAGAGAATTATCTTACGCTTAGACTTCAAATTAGTGTTATCTCAATCTTATTAAAATTTTCATGAGAGCTTTGTTGTAAAAAATCCTATAACAACAATCTTATGCTATGAACTGTCAAGAAACACACTTACATGAAAGTAAATTAGTATGCTTTGGTCCTAGATTTAAAAAAAATGTTGCAGTGTTATTTAATCTACTCGTATTACAAAAACGTCGTAATCGAAGTCGATATACGCCAACGACGATAAGGGCGAATATGTTGTTTAGGGGGATACACATTTTTAAAATGCTTGCCGATAAATCAACACCATTTAGATTATTAATCAAGCTTAGCCGATGTCACACATATTAACAAATGTCCACTCATACTACAAACACGCTTGTCGAGCATTTCCACATGCCTATCGCCATTAAAAATGTTTTTGATTTATCGTCATGTACACGTTTACGATTTTGATGTCATACGTTAAACTTCACCTTTTTCAACTTATGAGGTCTATTACATTCAGTACGTATCCGTCAAAGCAAAGTAAAAACATTTTTCAACTTTTTGCGTATGTTGATTAGTGTGACACATATTGGTTGGTTGTTTTGTATGTTCTCATTTAGGTTTTTGTGTTTTGTGTCAGCAAAAATAAAATTAAACAAAAGAAAAATAAAAAAGTTAAATTTAATAAATAAACTGGATAATCAACCTATAGAAGTTGTCAAATGCTTCCGTCAATAAAGTACTCATTGTGCCAACCTTCTCCATCGTTGCGTTAACATCAGTTGAAAAAGACGAAGCTTAACATAAGACGGATTCAATGTATTGAGAAATTAATGAAAATGTTTCTTTGTTTATATTTAAACTTGTTAAAAAACAATGATATGTACTTTTTTTTCATAGAACATAATTTTATATGTCAATAATTTTCTTTATTGTAAAACATACGTTAGTTCATTTAATACCATGTTCATACTTACGTGTTTAACGTCTCATTCATGTTTAAGAGTTTGAACACGACAATTTTGGGATGTTTCACCCATTATTGACTTGTTTTGTAAAACATCTCAATTGAGGTGATTTAGATCTAAGCACTACGTTAAACACGTATATGGAGTATGTTAAGTGCATTTTTAGGGTTCCGTACACCAAAGGTGAAAAAAGGAACCCTATTGTTTTCGCTACGCTGTCCGTCTGTCCGTCACACGGTATTTTCTCAGGAACCGTAAGAGCTACGGACCTGAAATTTGGGCAGAGTATGTAGAACCTTGGCCACTACAACAACAAATACATGAGAATTAGAAATTAAAGGGTATATATGTATATCGACACTTGAAATTTGTAAAATTAGTGTATTTTTATATAGACTACAACAATTAACATTAAAATATTAAAAAATTTAAATTAAAGAGTGGTCCATCAGTTAATGCAATTTTGACTATGTAATTTTGACAACTTGCTATATCTTGGAGACCGTAAGAGGTAAACTCTTGAAATTTTCAAAAACGGTAAAACTAAGAAACCCGAAAATTATAAATTCGCCAAACCGAAAAAAATCGCAAGAACCTGAAAAAAATCGCGAAATCGAAAAAATCGACAAAATTAAAAAAAATTCTAGCACTAAAATAAATCGCCAAATTCGAAAAAATTTTTTAAATGGAAAAAAATCGCCAAAATAAAAATAAACGCCAAAAACCGAAAAAAATTCTCAAAAAACGAAAAAAAAGTGCCAAAACTAAAAAAATCGCCAAAACAAAAAAAATCACATACCTATATGAAAAAAAACGCCAAAATTGAAAAAATCGCCAAAATAAAAAAATCACCAATATAAAAAAAAGCCAAAATAATAAAAATCGCCAAAATTAAAAAAACTTCAAAAACCAAAAAAAAAATATCGTCAAAACGTGAAAAAAATTGCCAAAACTCAGAAAGTGCCAATAAATTCAAAAAAAAAACCCCAACCTAAAAAAACGCTTAAAACCGAAAAAACCCAAAAACGAAAAAAATGCCAAAACTATAGTTTATATTGTTCGTATTGAATTACATATCTCGTGCCCGTGCGGAACCCTTCGAGCGCGGGTCAAAGTTGCACTTCACTGAATTTATTATTTATAACTTTGTACTTTTGTTAAATGGCGGTACGTGAAGAAATTATTTGCGTACAAGTAGTTAGTAAAAACATTTTAAATTATTTACAAAAATATTTGTTGTTTAAAAATAATAAAACAAATAAAAAGCATTGTTCGGAATTTCTTTTCAAATATGTACAATAATTTACTGACAAAACGTCAACCTTAAACATCCCCAATGTAATGTGAATGGTTGTGTTTAGTTTTTTAAAACACTTGCTATAAACATGTTTAAACTCATAAGTGCGACCATAGTATAAGCTCTTACTCAGTAATGAGACGTTAAACACACAAGTGCGAACATGGTATAACAAAAGAAGTCACCTCAAATCGTCGTTTTTAAGCTCTTACTCATATGAGACGTTAAACACGTAAGTGTCAACATAGTGTTAAGGTACGTTCAAACTTGGCAAAAATTTTGCCCAAAAAAGCGTAACCATTAAATATTTGTGAAACAAATTTTAATTCAGACTTAAGTATTTTAAATTAAACAGTTGCCAATAATATTGTATTCTATGACATTGTATATTACTTATGTTTTAAACTGTTCAACTTAACAACCACGACTCTGAATCAAAACATTTTTCATTAGTATGTAGTGGTTACACTTTTTTCGACAAATGTTTGTCAATTGTGACCGTACCTTTATACAAACAAATTTGTTTTGTGAATAAATTATAAATTACTATGCCGACTTGAGTCGACTTTAAGCCGCCGCCGACTTCTTTTTTTGAAGCCGCCGCCGCCGAGTATTCTTCGACTTCAGTCGACTTTCATCCGCCGCCGTAGATATTTTGTTCAGCCGCCGCCGCCGACAAAACAGTGTCGGCTTCGTTCTCTTATAACTGCTGCTAGTGCAGATAACAGGAAACCTTTACCCAAAAATTACTTTGAACAATAAGAGATTCTATTTTTTTCAGATATAGAAATCAATAAAAAATCTGATGGTAGACTTTTTCTAACGGCAAAGCCTTTTTTCCGTCAGCGATCAACTTTACTTTATCGAATGCCAACAAGTGAATAAGTCATTTAAGCCAGTGACATCATTCGCTTCGGGCTCGTGTTCATCACTTAACCAAGTTATCACTACCGATAACAGAAACCTTAAACCCAAAGTCAATGTCGGAATGGACAGATATATAACTGTGGTAAAGCGTGGGCAAAGCCCAAATTCTTCTAAAATTGTATCTGCTCCAAAGGTATTTAAGGGTAATAGTGCATCCTCTACTAATCGTAAAAATCGTGCTTTCATTATTGCAATGCACTGACGACAAGCCCGCGAAAGTCTTTTAAGTAATCCGTTATATATTTGAGAGAAAAAAAATTCGAACACACTTATTAAAAAACTACTGTCGGTCATTAGTGATAACACTTTTCACATCATTCCAATTAAACGAAGTAATATTGAATAAACAAAAATACAAATATATGCAGAAAAAGATTTCCAAAAATTGTGACAGAATTTGAAAAAAATAAAACAAGTTTTTTTACATACATACCACCTTAAGAGTACTAAAAGATAGTAATAAAGGGCATAGATTCATATGTCGAGCCCCAATAAGTAAAATGTGCACTTATCGACCAAGGATTTAAGGTAAAATTTTTTACTAATATAGTTAATAGTGAAAAGGTCGCCCAATCCCTATTTCGGGTTGAACTGGAGCCGAATGACATACAATTGCAATCAATTAAAGCCATCCAATTTATAGCGTAAAGTTTCTCTTACACCGAAAAATTACAGCTGAAGAGCAACGTAAGCGTTCAGGTCCCGTACAGTACCATAATTGTGCACTAAGTTAAACGATCAAGCAGAAAAAACATGTAGTAATTATGGATGTAATCACACCGCTAACTATAGAGGATGCCCTGTATATTTTTTCGTTAAACAGGCTATGGGTCAAAAACTTAAATTACCTCCAGCTCAACCAGTAAGCGCGTACTCCGCCACTTTTGCTCAAATGAGCCAACGAGTAACTTCACATGTATCGTATGCCGATGCTGCTAAGGCTAGTTCTATTCCCACACAAAATGTTTCACCAGCAAATAATTCAAAAAATGCAAACTCAAACTTTAACTTTACTCGCCTCGAAGCTACTATTGGGAATCTGCTGCTAACTATGAATAACTTTACAACAAATATGACTAGCATGATGCAAGAAATGTTGCGAATATGAAATACACTGCTTCAACCATTAGTTAACAAGCCATGAACACGTTAAATATATGTTTCTGGAACGCAAAAGGCATCCGCCAACATAAAAATGATCTTGAGCAATTCCTTACGGAAAAAAATATTGATATAATATTAGTCTCTGAGACTCATTTGACTTCGGGAAGCCTTTTTAAAGTTTATGGTTACACCTTATATGATTTAAAGGACCCTAGAGGAAGAGAAAAGACCTAGTTTCTAAACATACCAACTTAAGAGTGCTAAAGGCCTACAGGTAGTATTAAAGAGCATAGATTCATATGTCGAGCCTGAAGAAGTAAAATGTGCACTTATCGATCAAAGATTTAAAGTAAAGAATTTTACTGATATAATTAACAGAGATAAGGTCCCCCAACCCTTTTTCGAGTTGAACTGGAGTTGAACATACAATTGAAGTAAAATGAAACCCATCGAATTTATAGCGTCAAGTTTCTCTTACACCAAAAAATCACAGTTGAAAAGCCATATATGCGACCAGTACCCGTACAGTGCCACAATTGCCAAGAATATGGCCATACGAAAACATACTGCAATTTACCATCTTTTTGTGTTGTATGCGGCGAAATACTTGGCACTGCTAACTGCAATAAGCCAAAAGATCAAAGTGATACAAAATGCAGTAATTGTGGAGGTAATCACACCGCTAACTACAGAGTTTGTCCTGTTCACTCTTTCGTAAAGCAGACTATGGTGCAAAAACCTAAATTAGCTCCTGCTCAATCAGCAAACGCTTACTCCGCCACTTTTGTGCAAATGAGCCAAACAGTTACTTCCAGTGTATCGTATGCCGATGCTGCTAAAACAAATTCTATTCCCACAAAAAATGTTTCCCTGCCAAATAATTTAACAAATACAAACTCCAGCTTTAGTTTTAATCGCCTTGAAGCTACTATTGATTACTTGGTGCAAACTATAAATGATTTTATATCAAATATGACTAGCATGATGCAAGAAGTGCTGCGAATGCAGAATACGCTGCTTCAAGCAGCATGAACACGTTTAAAATATGTTTCTGGAACGCAAACAGCATTCGCCAACATAAAAATGAACTTTAGCACTTCCTTACGGAAAAAAATATTGATATAATGTTGGTATCTGAAACTTATTTGACTTCGAGAAGCCTCTTTAAAATGAATGGCTGCACTATATATCATACAAAGAACCCTAGAGGAAGAGTTTGCGATGGATCAGCAATTTTAATTCTAAAATCAATACTCAAGCACTATATTCTTGACAACATTTGTGAACAACATCTATAAGCAACTAATATTTGCGTCGACAAATTTGTACCAACTAATATCTTTAATTTACTCCTATCCCAGATTTTCAATTACTGAGAATGAATATGAGGATTTCTATAAATCGCTTGGACCTTGCATCGTAGCAGCTGGCGACTACAATGCAAAACATATGTACTGGGGCTCGAGTCTTGTTACACCTAAAGGTCGAGTGTTGTTTAATACAATTTCAAAAATGGGCGTTGATGTCATTTCGAGTGGGTAGCCTACTTACTGGCCTACTGACGTACGGAAAATTCTGGATGTTATAGATTTGGGCGTCATGAAAAGTATCCATAGGGACTTAATTAATGTGGAGCCCTCTCTAGCTATCTCCTCCAATCACTCTCCCACAATAGTTAAAATTTTCAACAAAGTAAGAAGTGATTTAACTAACTCATATGTGAAAATAATTAATGGGGTCAACGGGCCAGGATTCAAAAAATTTCTGAGTAGTCACTGCGTTGAAAACATTCAGCTTAAATCACCTGATGATATTGAATATAGCATTGCCAATCTTAACTTAAACAGGCTGCTCAACATGCCGTTTGCAGACTGGCTTTAAAAGAATTTATTCTACGGAAATTGAACGCCTAGTATATGAAAAAAGGAGAGCTAGAAGAGAATGGCAACAACACAGATCACTCCTGAATAAAATCAGATCTAAAGAATGTAAACGACTTAAAGATATGCTTTCGTTGGAAAAAACTGCATTACTCAAAAAATTCTTGGAAGGTCTAGATGTCACGTCAGAATCTATTTACTCTTAATGGTGCTCTACTGGAAATCTTAAGAGACCCGTTGATCCTAAATCACCACTGTATACTTCGACCGGAGGCTGGGCAAGAAGCGATAGTGAGAAAGGTAACTTATTTGCTGAGCATTTAAAATCTGTATTAACTCCCAATTTATGTACGAATGCTGCTTATTTACCGAATGTAGTTTCTCTACCCTTGGCCCTTAAGGTTTAAGGTGCGTGAAACAAAAAAAGTAATTGCTGAAGCCAACCCGAAGAAAGCTTCAAGTATTGATGACATTAGTAACAAGATAAGAATCCTGCTATTTATTTTTAATGCCAAGATCAAAATGATTCTTAATCTGGGAAAAATCTTACCAAGACTGAGTCATATAGGCCTTTAAGTTTACTACCAACAATCTCAAAGCTTTTTGAAAAGCTGCTCATGATTAAATTGTCCAAAATTTTAGCTGATAATAGGTACATCTTGGACCAAGAATTTGGTTTTAGAAGCTAGCACAGCATCATTGAACAAATGCATAGATTGATCCAAGTTGTAAGAAGAACGTTTGAAGAAAAGAAGTATTGTTCTACTCTCTTTATTGATGTTTCTCAGGCATTTGATAAAGTATGACGTGAAGGCCTAGTTTTAAAATTGAAGACATAGCTGGCAAAATAAACATACTACAGCTTTTGGAAAGTTATATTATTGATAGGAAGTTTACTGTTGTGTAAGGAGAAATTACGACTGCAGCAAAATCTATATCTTTCGGTGTGCCACAGGGTAGTATTCTGGAGCCCGTCTTGTATTTAATAAATATGTATTTGTGATATGCCTGTGAGCATTAATATCCACATTTCTACATTTGACGACTATACAGTCTGTATCAGAATGCACGAAAAACCTGGTGAGGCATTCGTTGAACTTATAAAGAATTAAAGTAAATGAGTGTGTCCACATAACGTTTACTCTAAGAAGAGATACTTGCTCCCCCATACGAATCAACAATCAAAATATTTTGTCAATATTCCCAAGTGCAATACCTTGGTATCAGCGTTGTCAACTCGGTGCTTTTCTCACCGTTTTTAGTGCTTTTTGAAATTTTCGACGCGGAAAATTTTGTAGTTAGTGCTCAGTGCTTTTTTAAATTCATTTTCGGAGCTTTACATTTAGGCGCAGAAGTTGATCGCGTTTTGCTTTACCTTAAAAATTTTCCAGAAAATTGTGTTGTGAATATAGCTGCCGTTTTTGGTTATTTGTAACCAAAACTGATTCTTATATGTATACATAATTAAAATGTGTATCGCATGCCTCAAATTTTAAATTTTAGGAATGGAATGCAAGATCAACAGTTTCGTATATTTTTTATATACATACATATATACATATTTATGAATAACAACTTTATTAATATAATTTTTTTTATTTAGTGCTTTTTTACTTAAATTACGTTCTTTTTTCCTGGTTTCAGCGCTTTTTGAAATTTAAAAGTTGACAACGCTGCTTGGTATACACCTTGATTGAAGGCTTACATGGAAATATCTTATTGACTCTAATCTAAAGCCTACAGTACACGGCATGTAAAAATACACATGCACATGTTTCTCTGACGTAATTTTTACGTCACCATGAAGCTACATTGGCTACATGCCGTGTACTAGCAATACATGTAAATTGAGAAATTCATACCACTACTCATGTGCTGGCTCTCGAAACGTGTGCGACTCGGCAAAATTGTTCATATTTAGATTTTGGAACAAAAATACTATCAATATTTTACGACATGTAGCAACTACAGATAATGTAAAAATATGCAACCAACATGCTGAAAATTCTCGTGACGTCATATTTACATGCATGTAGGCTTAACTCAGATGACACTTAAGTTAACTTAAATACATTGGTTGATTGGCAGAAATTCAACACTCAGCCTAGACTACAAACTTTTACTATACAAGTCGCTTTTGAAGCCAATATGGTGCTACGGAATTCAATTATGGGGTACAGCTCCCAATGTCTAGAGAATCCAACGAAGGCAAAACAAAATTTTATGGTTAATAACATCGGCTCCATGGTACATCAAAAATTCCAACATACATCGTGTGATTTAAATATGCCACTAGTGATTGAAGAAATTGCAAAATACGCAAATATTTAACAAAACTCGAATCATATCCTGATCCGCTTTCTGGTAATATTTTGAACTTTACTGGACACATCCGCTTAATAATCAACACTCCAGATGATGAAGCTGCTTGAAAACAATTTTTTTCTTTTTTCGCTTATCACTACTTATGTATTACAAATCTTTAAAAATTTTCAATTTGGAAAATACCAAGAACGCCACATGACTAGATCAGTTAATTGGGACCTCCTGAATAGGAAAAACGCTGTAATTTTTTTCTAAGTAGCGTTTTTTAGATAACGGTAGTTTTGTGTTTTTTGGTGCATGGTCACAATCAAGCCCTTGTGGAGCCCAACCAAAAATTCCGATCGAAATAAATGGCATATCGTTGGAAAGGTAATTACTGCAAAAATCCAATGCCATTGGTAAGCGTTGAGTGAAAGCATGTATATCAAAAAGGCCGTTATCATTTGAAAATTTATTCTTTTTAACTTTTAATTTCAAATATGACATCTAAATTACACTTCTTATTCAGTCATTTGGATATTTTCCCCATGAACTTGGGCTCCGAAAGTGATGAACAAGGTGAAAGATTTCACCAAGAAATGGAAAAAATCGAGATACGCTACAAAGGCTGGTGGGATAATCAAACGATGGCTGACTATTGTTGCTTCCTCATTGCCGAAGATCCATCCGAAAAAAACGCTCGTCATTTTGATTTTAATTTTTTTAAGTTACGCCGAATATAGTGTGTGAGCAATGCAAATTAAAATATTGTCGTTCCAAAAAATCCTTAACAAGAACCTTATTTTTCATCAATTTTTTTTTTCAAATTACACTTAAAATGTCGGTAATTAAATTAACTATTTGGTAAAAAAAATAAAACATTCCAGGTCTTTACTATAACGTAGAAAAAACCGAAATAAAAATGAAAAATTTTGAAATAAACGCAAAAAATAGGCAAATTTTAAAATTTGAGGTGCCATAACTCAGCCATTTCTTGTCAGATCGGAATTTTTGCTTGGGCTCCACAAGGGCTTGATTGTGACCATGCACCAAAAAACACAAAACTATCGTTATCTAAAAAACGGTACTTAGAACAAAAATTACAGCGTTTTTCCTATGCAGGAGGTCCCAATTAACTGATCTAAGCCTGTGGCGTTCTTGGTATTTTTTGGCTGTAAACCAGTGTTATTAATAACTAGTCCCGTTAACTGTTTTTACAGGAGAGGCAAATTACTGAACTACTTAGAGACTAGCAAGGAGTATCGAACTGGTTTTGAAAAAAAATATTTTGTGACATCATAGATGTGTACTTGGAGAACCCAAAAAAAATTTTAAAAAATCATTTACTGAGGACATGTCTAGTTTTGTTTGCCAGCTGTGCAGTTCATATTTGAAGATACGATAAATAAGTATATGTATTTAAAAAATAAATAAATAAATAAATTTACTTATTTATTAGAAAATTTGCTTTATAAAAGAAATATTTTCACATACATATACTGTATACTCATAATCATGGCACTCATACCATAACCGTCCGCTTAAATTATAAGTGGTCGTAAATACTAGTTTTTATGTAATTTATGAGTCCCGTCAATGCAACTATGCTTCTACCTAGAGTTATATCCTTCCCGACTATTTTTCGATAACATCCTTCCGATAAAAGCCGCAGCGCGATAAAGGCCCTTTATTACGAAATTCTTTCCTGTTTAAACAACAATCAGCTACAAATCAGCAAAGCAGTTTTTAACATAAACGCACAAAAAAAAATACACCTACGCTGTCTCCCGCAGCTCAAGTGGATTAATGTAACGCCTCAGAAACTTTTCTCGTCACTCTTTCTAACTCTAGTTTTAGATTTGGCAGTTTTAGTTGCTCAACTTTTGATTTTTTATGAGAGAGTTGAGAAAGTGATATACACTTTTTGTATACCTATATTTTTATTTCTCATTATAAAATGAAAAGTTGAGCAAGAAAAACTGCCAATTTTAAAACCAGAGTAAGCGCTCTTCTTCTAATAACAAAAATGTTACAACTGCAGTCACCACTTTAATTTATTTATAGAACCTTATTCCTTATTTTAATAATAAATTTTTCATTTTATTGTTGTTTTATTGAAAACAATATTACTTTTTAGGGTTCCGTACACCTTTCCGTACACCGTAAAGGAACCCTATTGTTTTCGCTACGCTGTCCGGCTGTCCGTCTCAGGAACCGTAAGACCTACGGACAGAGTATGTAGAACCTTGGCCGCTACAGCAGCAAATACATGAGAATTAAAAATTAAAGGGTGTTCCAAAACGAGCAACGAAATATGTTAAAATCACATGTAATCTACATACAATTGTATGTGCATATGTATATTGACACTTGAAATTTGTAAAATTAGTGTATTCTTATGTAGATTACAACAATTAACAATAAAATTTAAAAAAATTTAAATTAAAGGGTGGTCCATCAGTTAATGCTATATCCTGGAAACCGTTAGCGGTAAACTCTTGAAATTTTCAAAAACGGTTAAACTAAAAATCCGAAAGTTATAAAATCGTCAAACCAAATAAAAAAATCGCTAAAAATTTAAAAAAAAAAATCGACAAATCTAAAAAATCGCCAAAATTAAAAAAATGTAAAACAATAAAAAAAATCGCCGAATTCGAAAAAATCACATAAATGAAAAAAACCGTCAAAATTAAAAAAACGTCAAAAACCGAAAAAATTATTGCCAAAACGCAAGAAAGGCGCCAAAAAAAATTAATTGTTTATATGAAAAAAATTGCCAAAAAGGGAAAAAAACCGCAAAAAACCGAAAAAATTATCGCCTAACCGCAAAAAAGGCGCCAAAACAAAATTAATTGTTTATATGAAAAAATTATAGCCAAAATGAAATAACGCCAAAAATTTCCAAAATGAGAAAAAAAGTGTCAAAACTTAAAAATCGCTAAAACTAAAAAAATCGCCAAACCGAGAAAAAACGTGTCAAAACTAAAAAAATTAAAAAAATAAAACCTCAAAAACCAAAAAATCGCAAAAAAAAAACAAAATAAAATTGCCTATATGAATAAAACTTCCCAAACAGCCAAAATAAATAAAAATCGCCAAAATTAAAATAAAGGCTAAAGTTCGTATTGAATTACATATCTCGTGTTTGTACGAAACCCTTCGTGCGTGGGTCAAAGTCGCACTTCACTGAATTTATGTATATATACATACATCTCCTAATACTCTTTTCAATACTGTGTAAGGCGTCTTTACATGGTAATTAGGGTGATCGACTCAGTTTTTCAAACGGGTTTAAAGGGCGGGTTTTTCAAAATACGGTTGTCGGTTTTTTCAAAATGTTGATTGACGAATAGTTCGGATTTTTTACAATTTAAAAAACGCCTGAGTCGAATACTTTTTGATTTTTATATTTTGCAATAAAATTTGTTTTTATTATATTAAAACTTATACCAACGTGTTCTGTTGATTTGCCTGAGTTTTTTTTTTCAGTGTGCAGTTCTAGGCATCTTTTTAGCATGGCAACACTTAGTGAAACATGAAATTAAATCGAAAGTATTTAATGAGGTGGTAGCACAGGCGAATTAAATTAGCCTAATGGTGTGCAATTGTAAAAAGTGTTTTTAGGGTTCCGTACACCAATGGTGAAAAAAGGAACCCTATTGTTTTCGCTACGCTGTCCGTCACACGGTATTTTCTCAGGAACCGTAAGAGCTACGGACCTGAAATTTGGGCAGAGTATGTAGAACCTTGGCCACTACAACAACAAATACATGAGAATTAGAAATTAATGGGTGTTCCAAAACGAGCGACGAAAAATGTTAAACTCTCATGTAATATACACACAATTGTATGTACATATGTATATTGACACTTGAAATTTGTAAAATTAGTGTATTTTTATATAGACTACAACAATGAACATTAAAATATTAAAAATTTAAATGAAAGGGTAGTCCATCAGTTGATGCAATTTTGACTATGTAATTTTGACAACTTGCTATATCTTGGAGACCGTAAGAGGTAAACTCTTGAAAAAAAAAACTAAAAAATCCGAAAATTAAAAATCGCCAAAACGAAAAAAATCGACAAAATTAAAAAAAAAATTCTAGCACTAAAATATGAAAAAAATTGCAAAATCGAAAAAAATCGACAAAATTAAAAAAAAATCTAGCACTAAAATAAATCGCCAAATTCGAAAAAATACCTCTTATACCGAAAAATCACAGTTGAAGAGCCACATAAGCGATCAGGTCCCGTACAGTGCCATAATTGCCAAGAATATGGCCACACAAAAACATACTGTAAATTACCCACTGTTTGTGTTGTGTGCGGCGAATTACACGGCACTGCTAGTTGCAATAAGCCAAAAGATCAAAGTGATAAAAAATGCAGTAATTGTGGAGGTAATCACACCGCTAACTACAGAGGTTGTCCTGTATAGTCTTTCGTTAAAGAGGCTATGGGTCAAAAACCTAAATTAGCTCCAGCTCAACCATTAAACGCATACTCCGCCACTTTTGTGCAAATGAGCCAACCAGTTATTTCCCGTGTATCGTATGCCGATGCTGCTGAGGCTAGTTCTAGTCCCTCACAAAATGTTTTACCGCAAAATAATTCAGCGAATGCAAACTCAGGCTTTAACTTTAGTCGCCTTGAAGCTACTATTGAGAATCTGGTGCTAACTATAAACAACTTTACAACAAATATGACTAGCATGATGCAAGAAATGCTGCGAATGCAGAATACTCTGTTTCAAGCATTAATTAACAAGCCATGAACACGTTAAAAATATGTTTCTGGAACGCAAACGGCATTCGCCAGCATAAAAATGAACTTGAGCACTTCCTCATGGAAAAAAATATTGATATAATGTTGGTCTCTGAGACTCATTTGACTTCAAGGAGCTTATTTAAAATAAATGGATACACTCTATATGATTCAAAGGACCCGAGGGGGAGAGCATGCGGTGGGTCAGCAATTCTAATTAAGTCAAGACTCAAACACTGTCGTTGATAACATTTGTGAAGAACATCTACAAGCAACAAATATTTTTGTGTCGAAAACTTTGTTACAAATTTCGTGATATCATCAATTTACTCCCCTCCCAGATTCGCAATTACTGAGGATCAATTCGAGGAATTCTACAAATCTCTTGGCCTTGTTTTGTAGCAGCTGGGGACTACAATGCAAAACATACGTTCTGGGGTTCGCCTCTTATTACACCTAGAGGTCGGGCATTGTTCAACACAATTTCAAAAATGGGCTTGGACGTCATTTCAAGTGGGGAGCCCACTTATTGGCCTACGGACATTAAAAAAATTCCGGATGTTATAGACTTTGGAGTCATGAAAAATATCACTAGGGAATTAATTCATGTTGAAGCTTCTGTAGATCTCTCCTCCGATCACTCTCCCACGATTGTTACAATTTGTAGCCCACTAAGAAGTGACTTCCCTGTCCCATATGTAAAGATGATCAACCGTGTTAATTGGCTGGGGTTCAAAAAATACCTCAATAGCCATTGTACGGAAAATCTTAACCTAAGTATACCAGATGATATTGAATCTAACATTGAAAATCTTAACGAAAATATTAAACAGGCTGCTGAACATGCCACTACCTCCCATCCGCAGACTGGGTTTAATAGAATTTATTCAGCAGACATTGAACGTCTTTTACGTGAAAAAAGGACAGCTAGAAGGGAATGGCAACAACACAGATCACCCCAAAATAAAACTAGATTTAAAGAGTGCACTAGACGACTCCAAGAGATGCTGGCATATGAAAAAACTGTATGTCTTAAAAATTATCTGGAAAATCTTGATGCCACACCTTCATCTAATTACTCCTTGTGGCGAGCTGCTAGAAAGCTTAAAACACCCTTTCAATATAGACCACCTCTGCGTACTTCTACCGGAGGTTGAAAAAAAAACTGTTGTTACTGAAAAAGGTAACATATTTGTTGAGCATTTAAAATCCGTATTTACCCCAAACACATGTACTGGTGTTGTTGATTTACCGAGTGTAGTTGCGCTACCCCCTCGACCCATAAAATTTAAGACGCGTGATGTTCAGAAACTAATTGCTGAACTCAACCCGAAAAATGCTCCAGGTATTGATGGAATAAGTAACAATATGCTGATAGACTTGCCCCATATTGCAACTAGAATCCTGTTATTTATTTTTAACGCCATTTTACGACTGGAGTATTATCCACAAAGCTGGAAGCTTGCGAAAGTCAAAATGATTCCAAAGCCGGGCAAAGATCTTACTAAAGCTGAGTCATATAGGCCAATAAGTCTGCTATCAACAATGCCAAAACTCTTCGAAAAGCTGCTCATGACAAAATTGTCCCCAATTTTAACTGATAGTGGGTGCATCCCAGACCATCAATTTGGTTTTAGAAGTCAGCATAGCACCATTGAACAAACTCATAGATTGGTGCAATTTATAAGAAGAACTTTTGAAGAAAAAATGTATTGTTCTGCCCTGTTTATTGACGTTTCTCAGGCCTTTGATAAAGTGTGGCATGAAGGCCTTATTTTAAAATTAAAATCATATCTACCAATGAATTTGGTGAATTTATTAGAAAGTTACATTACTAGCCGGAAGTTCACGGTTGTGGAAGGAGAATTCAGGAGTGTGCCCGAATCTATATCATCCGGTGTGCCACAGGGTAGCATACTGGGGCCAGTTTTGTATTTGATTTATACTTGTGATATGCCTTTGAGCAGCTATATCCATACATCCACGTTTGCCGATGATACAGCCTGCCTGAGTATGCATGAAAACCCTCACGAGGCTTCCCGATATCTACAAGAACATATTACACAATTGGAAATGTGGTTGAACTTATGGAGAATTAAGGTAAATGAACAAAAGTGTGTCCATATAACGTTTACCCTAAGAAGAGATACTTGTTCCCCAATTCGAATCAATAATCAAAATATTCCTCAACATTCCCAAGTGAAATACCTTGGTATACACCTTGATCGAAGGCTAACATGGAAACATCATATTGACTTTAAGCTAACACAGATGAAACTTAAGTTATCTCAAATACACTGGTTGATTGGCAGAAATTCAACACTTAGCCTGGACTGTAAACTTTTATTATACAAGTCGCTTTTAAAGCCAATATGGTGTTACGGTATCCAGTTGTGGGGCACTGCTTCAGCTTCCAATGTAGAGAGAATCCAACGAAGGCAAAACAAAATTTTACGGTTAATAACATCGGCACCATGGTACATCAAAAATTCTAATATACATCGTGATTTAAATATGCTACTAGTGATTGAAGAAATTGCAAAATACGCAGGCAAATATTTAACAAAACTCGAGTCACATCCTAATCCGCTTGCTCGTAATATTTTGAACTTTACTGGGCACATCCGCTTAAAAAAGAGGGACACAAGGGCTCTATTACTCAACACGCCAGATGGGGTTTCTTGAAAATACTTTTTTATACTTTTTTATAATTTTTTTTTTTCTTTTTTGATTATCACTACTTATGTATTATTTATAACTATTAACAAGTTTATGTCCGACAGTGGTCGGTCCTAATAATTAAATTTTAGATTTAAGATTTGAATACTTATTGTTAGTTCATATTTGAAGATACAATAAATCAATATATTAAAAAAAAAAAAAAAAAAAAAAAATCGTTTAAATGAAAAAAATTGCCAATATGAAAAATAAACGCCAAAAACCGGAAAAAATCGGCAAAACGCAAAAAATGCGCCAAAACCAAAAAAATGTTTATGTGAAAAAAAGTCGCCAAAATGAAAAAAAAAATCGCCAAAATTAAAAAAAATCGCCAAATTTAAAAAAAATCGCCAAAACGAAAAAAATCGTGAAAATTTAAAATAAACGCCAAAAACCGAAAAAAACCCTCAAAACGAAAAAAAAGTGCCAAAACTAAAAAAACCCCAAAAGCAAAAAAAACCTATATGAAAAAAAAACGCCAAAATTAAAAAAAATCGCCAAAATAAAAAAATCTCCAAAATAAATAAAAACGCCAAAATAATAAAAATTGCCAAATTAAAAAAACTTCAAAAACAAAAAAAAAATCGCCAAAACGTGAAAAAAGTGCAAAAACTCTGAAAGCGCCAATAAATTCAGAAAACCCCTAAAACTAAAAAAACGCTTATAACCGAAAAAAACCAAAAACGAAAAAAATGCCAAAACTATAGTTTATATTGTTCGTATTGAATTACATATCTCGTGCCCATGCGGAACCCTTCGTGCGCGGGTCAAAATCGCACTTCACTGAATTTATTTTTGTTTTGTTAACATTTTGCTTCATATTTTATATACAGGTTGATTATCCACAGCATACCAAAAATATTTTTTGGTATTGCTGCATTTGTATGTACGATATGTAGGCTAGTTTTGTAAATGTCAAGAAACAAGAACACTAAAATTTAAATCTGTTTAAAACGAAACTGCAAATAAATTCGGTATATATGTATATAGGTACATATGAATATATTTAAATACAACTTTAAATCTGAAACGAAAATATTACAACTGAGCCATGAAAAAGTTCACAGTATTGTATTTTTTTCAAAAGCGAATATTGTTTGTAGTGGTTATTGCAATTGGGTGTAAAGCAAATATAGAGAACAATGTTACAAAAAACAAAACCATTGTACAACAGTTGAATAGACAGTTGTGTCAAGTGTACAATATTTTTATTGTACACTTCATAGTGCACCATACTTGATTTCTCAAACTCAAAATTTCATAATATATTAAGTGAAAATAGAACTTTTTACAAATTATATCCATTGTTAAAGATATTTATATTTTATTATTTATTTATTTTATTTATTTATCTTAAATTAATAAAATATAAAACTTAGAATACTATCGCATGCGAACTAACACGCTCAAAGAATCTACGTTGTTTATTTTTTCATTTACACATACACATATTTTTACATTTGTCAAATAGTGAAATGAATAACAGTTTTAGTTAGAGAGAACAATTACATAATGTGCATCTAGAAAATTAAGCAAGCAAATGGCTCGTGCTCAGGTCTAGTAAGTCAACACATGGTACGTTTGTAGACAAAATTTGCATATTTTATAAAATAAAATTTTACATTTTAGATGACATCAGAATTGTGACAGTTCTTTGAGCGTTGTGGCTACAAAGTAGGGGTTGTGACAAAGATTAAAGCATTCTTTCATCATTGTTTTAGTTTAGCAGTATTTTAAAAGACACGACATTTTTTAATTTCGGGAATAATTAGACTTTAAATCCGAGTTTAAAAATAAAAATTGCTGGCAACACAGTTAATATGTATTAATGCAAAAGTTTTTTTATATTGATCAGTGTAGGTAAATAAAGGGCAAATATAAAAATATACAACAAAATTCGGTTTGATTTTATTTTTTGTATTGAAATAAGCAAAAGCGGAAAATAAATAATAATAATTGTAATACAGATTCTATTAAAGTTTATATTTAAATATTTAATCATATTAAAAAATTTTGATTCAGACACTTTTTTATCAAATTAAACAATTTCGAACACAATTAATAGACAATGTCATAGAATCCAACATTATTGTCTACTCTTTAACTTGACAAACTTTTGTCTGAATTGAAAAATTGTTCATTAGCATTGAGTAGTTACTCTTTTTCGGGCAAATGTTTGACAAGTGTGACCGTAGCTTTATAGTATCAGTGAAAACACGAAAAATACCTAAAACAAACATTTGTTCTCTTTTTTTTAACACGAAGAGAATTTCATAATGTATTTTGATTCTAGATCACTGGTGGGCGCTGTGAATGTATTGGTTAACTGTCAATGTGTTGAGGTTGAGAACTACCCACCAAACACAAAGCCACACAGTTAAAATATTAATTGAAAATAAAAGATTTTATCAGCAAACAGTCAATTGTAAAAAAAAATTTCAAACTTTATTTCGGTATGGTCCACTGATAGCAAATATTTCTAAATTTTTCTAATATATATGTTTTTAATTTTATTTAAAATTTGTCTCTTTCATTACCATTTAACGTATGAATATCGCTATGAAAAGCATCATATTGTCTGTTTATGACATATTCCCTTTTTTTCTTTAAATCTTGATAACATAAAAGGAATTGTATGTTACCAAATGCGTTACTTAGAATAAAATATTTTTCGCATATTATCAATTTGATATGATACAAGTATGTTTGCTGGACAAGTATTCTTAAAAAAAATATAAAAAAATATATAAGCATCCGGCTGATGTGCATTCGTCGCTGTCTCATTGACGACTGAATTAAAGAGGGTAAGAATACGTGTGAATGCTCTCGCCACAATTGTGCAAAGAAACGCCCTTGTCTGTTCTAGATCAATGGTGGGCACTGTCAATGTATTAGTAAATTTTTTATGTGTTGAGGTTGCGAGCTACCCACCAAACACAAAGCCAAGCGTTTGAAAGATAATGGTGCATTATATATTTATACATAAAAAGACATATTTTTTATCTTGAGAGAAAACGTTGATTAAGTAAAATTATTAATTGAAAATAAATCTTTTTCTAAGTAAACAGTGAAATAAAAAAATTAAAAAAGATAGGACAATAATTCATCATGTTTTCTATTCAATAAAAAAAATAAAAGAATCGTTGCTTGGTGGAGCACAAAGGTGAAAATTCACCAAATAAAAATATGCGGTTGGATGTATCAAACATAATAAGCTTTGATATTTATCGGCATGGAAGATCATTTTCAGATGGGAAACATATTAAAAATATTGACATTTCGATAGGGCAATGACAAATTTTGGATTTCAGCTCTACAGTTTCACCTTTTCATCCAAATTTATAGCTTTTGAAAAACTTTATTAATCATATTTTTAAAAAATATCCCATCAGAAAATGGTCTTCCTTGTCTAACAATATCCAAACTTATTAAATTTGATACTTCCAATTGCATTTTTTTATTATCAAACTTTAGTTTGGTATCGTCCACTGATAGCATCCATTCTTTTATTTTTTCAATATAAATGTTTTTATTCTGATTTAAAAGGTTTTCCCTTTGCTTACCATTAAACTTATTCATATCACTATGAAAAGCATCATAATGTGTTTTAATGACATATTCCTTTTTTTCCTTAAAGCTTTGATAACATAAAAGGCATTGTATGTTACCAAATGCATTATTTATAAAAAAATATTTTTCGCATATCATCATCAATTTGAAATGAGACAAGTATGTTTGCTGGACAAATATTCTTGAAAAAAATATAAAAAAATATGTACTAAGCATCCGCTTGATGTGCATTCATCGCTGTCTCATCGACGACTAAATTAAAGAGGGTAAGAATACGTGTGAATATTATTTTCACAATTGTGCCAAGAAACGCCCGTGTCTGCTTTAGAATCGACTTTTTCCTTTAAAGTGCAGTTTTTCTCGTCTATGGTAGGTCGAAAGTTCATGTTTAAAAAGTTCATGTTTAAAACCAAAGAAGTAGACTTTTTTGTTGACTATGGTTATGGCCCATTGTTTCCGTTTTATATAGTTTGTTCTTCCTAACTTTTATTGTTTCTTTCTATCAATTCAATATCAAATCAATGAAGAAACAATGAAATGTCATAAGGGCTTTAATCAGATATTAGCAATTAAAAGAACCCACACGTTTAATAAACTTAAACGTAACATTACGTTTTTAAAAAATACATATATCAAAATATTTTTTTGTATTTTAAAAATATTTGGCCAAACAATTGTAAAAATACGAGTACTTAATGCACGAATATATTAACCCCTCAACGATTTCGATTAACAGTGACTCAATAATTTTTGAAATTTTTTTGAACAAATAAGTTCCATTTTAACCTACATGATTTTATAAAAATGTTTCAGATATAATTAAGAATTAGAAATTTTTAGATTTATTTGAACTGTAGTGAATTTTAATCAGAAATAATTTCTTATTCGGACTTAAGTTCAGTAATTAATGTGATTTTCTAAAGAAGAGAAGAAAAACTAAGCTAGACTTTATAGCTGGGGAAATACCGATACCTTTCTGTGCAGCCACGCACTTCATCAGCACCCTAGTCTATCTACTTGGGTAGAGATTATTATAAACATCAGCTATTTAATGTAAATTTTCTATGAAACGGAATATGAGAAATGATTGTTGTGTATACAATTGGTTTACCTCTGGTAAACACATTTAAAAGTATCACTATTAATTTTCTGTTTTTCCAGATAAGCAAGAATAGTTAAACATACTTAGATAGAGTAATATAATTTCGTGCTAACCTAAATGAAAACTTTTTTTAGAAAATCACATTAATTAATAAAAATATTTCATTCAATAAGAATTGAAATTACTGAACTTAAGCCCGAATAAGAAATTATTTCTGATTATAATAAAGAATATTTAGGAAATCGAAGAGGGCGTCTTTCAGAAGAATCGGTTTAAATTAACGAATTTTTAATTAACCGGTGGTAAATCGGTGAATTTTGCAAAATTTGCCCTTTAATCTCAATGGGGAACGGCTAAGAGTTTTCCGATTTAGTCCAAATTTTCACCATGTGAATTTTGTATTAAGTGTCACAGTGTTGCCCAGGCAGCCAGGATTATGAAAATCTAAAGTTGAATTTTCAGTGGTGCTCTAATTTTTATTTTTTAAACAAACACATTGGACATACATATGTACATACAATGTATATTTTTATATAAGCCCAATTCACAGTCTTGTGCAAATGGCTTTGCATCGCAGTATGTGCAAAATGGTATAGCATATTTGTACTCACCTCTTAACAATTCTTAGTAGTGAGTTTTAATATACTACGTCATTTTGCACATGCTACAATGCAACACCATTTGCGCAAGACTGTGAATTGGGCTATTGAGTGTAACGTATTTCGGCGATGTCTTCTGTAATAAATGCATCTTGGCGAATGTCCATACGAGTAGAAACGATGAAGAGTTTCAATATTTTTCGACAACTTATTTGTCTTTTTTTAATTTCAATTTCTGTTAAATGCATTGAAGAGTAGTTTTAGTATGGTACTTATGTGGATTGGAAAGGATAGCTATGAATATATACATATCGCTCAAACTTCAAGAGTGTTCCAACTCAAAAAAAAAACTAGTTTTGCAGAAAACGAGTTTAAAGTTTTCAATTTACATAGAACTCAATGAAGACATGAAAAATATTATTCTACCACGATGTGGTAGGCCAAGCTATTTATGTATATGAAATTTTTACACAAGATAAAATACGAAATGCCGAATCATTTTGCATTATTGACTCAAAGCACGCATTTTTAGTTATGGGAAAGGATTTTCATGTAAATACATGTTTTCTCTCGTTGGTCGTAGATTAACGTAAATAAAATATCTTTGCGAATCAACAAATTTGCGACTAAATAGCATCGATTTGTTAATGCATATTTTATAATAAATACATATTTTTGCATATTTCATTATAAATGTATATTTTTAATACATTTTTTAGTTTTTTCATGCTTTAAATTTAATTTTGCTTTTTTACTAGTTGTAAAGTATATAAGAGCTGCAGTTTTTACGACTGTGTAAGAATAAAAAAAGGAGAAAACGAGAAAAATTTACGATCCTTTTTTTGTGATATGAATCGAATTCAAAAACACCGTAGGACTCAAAGTTCAATACCATTGAAAATTAAAGAAAAAACAAGAGCATGGTATAAAAGCCCTTTTAAACCGCATTAATTTCATGTGGATATAAAGTGCCTTTGAAAGCATCTTTGTGTGTTTCAGCCTTTAATGAAAAATATCCAGTGATACGATATGGATACATTCTACAGTAACTAGATGGGGGACGTGGCAGAAGACTGTCGAATGCTATATTTCTCTTAATAAAATTAAAGAAATTTTAAAGTAAAAAAAATCAAAGATTCACAAAAAAGATTTATTCATTAATGTACGTAAATAAAAGTTCGACTGAATTTTACTCGTATTTTGTATTCCATACAATTTGACAAAATATTTGTTAAGAAAGCATTGAAGCTGAGATTTTTATGTTTTTTAAGTTTTTAATGTCAAAATGTTTGTTAAGAAAGCAATGAAAAAAATTTGATAAATGCATATTTTATTAGTTTTAAATATATATTTTTGTATTTTTAATGCTTATTTTATGTAAATAAAACGTGATTTTAAATGCATGAAAATCCTTTCCCTAGTTATGACACTACTGAAGTAAATTAGCGATATGTATGTATGTATGTTCGCATAGATCTTTTTATTTACTTATGGATATGTATAACAGAATTGTTTTTAGTTATTAAAAATTTTAAAGTTTCTTGCAGTGAACTATTCTAAGAGAATTATGTACGTATATTAATTCAACCAACATAAAAGATGTGTAAAAAATTCATAAATGAGTATTATTTGAGATTTTTAAACATCTAATAATTAAAAAGCAATATGAAAATAAAACCAAATAAATTAAACCAAGTTTACAAATGTAACTTTAATTAGTTTTTTGGAGAAGACAAATTTTTCATTCCTTTTATGAGATTAGATAAGCCAGGACTAAATAACTAACAACTGCTAATACTGACTAAATTTTCTCGCACTTATGTATGTATATAAACGATTTTATTACTATTCTTTAGTAAACGAAACAAATAATTTTAATGGTAGTAAATAATAGCATAAGTTAGTATAGTAAGTCGTAGTAGTTGATCAAGTATAAATAGTATAATGTAGTATATATAGAAAAACAAAATAACAATGTACAAACTAAATGAAATTTAAAGAAAATGAACATTTGAGAAAAGGTATTTAAGAAAAACATACTCAAAATAAGTTCTAATAAAACAAATAAAACTAGAAGAAAAATTAAACAATTTAAGTATTTGTATTAAATAAATTTAACATAAAATAACATAAAATATTTCTTACTCATTTTTACTTTTGCTTTAATTAATTACAACTACATCGTTTATCATTTAGCAGAACATTTGTGAAGATCCAAGAACTCATTATTTCGAAAAGAAATAACTTCAAATGTAAATCACAACTTAAGAATTAATTATTGTAAAACAAACATAAATTTATTACAAGAAACGTAATTGAAACTAAAAGTCAACGACAATCAACGACAACAGCAATAAAAAAAGTAGGCAACTCATAGTACTTACCAGTTATGGAACATAGTAGACGCAGAGTGGGTGTATTGCCAGAGTATTGATTTATCATGCCCTGACTGTGAGCTTTTGGGGCTGGCATACTTAATGTTATGGCCTTATGGAATTTACGACGACGTGGTTCGACAGTAACAATAGGCGATACTGCAACACCACGTCCTAAAAGCTTAGCAGTGAGATCGGGATCAACCGGTTGTGCCTAAACGGAAAACGGAAACAAAACAATATGATTTGTAGCTTAAATACAGCAAACAAAATGATTTTTCTTGCATTATTTTCAAAATGGCCACTGAAATTATATGTAATAACAATTATTCATTATATACATTCTCTTCATTTACTATTTTATTATGTAAAAAAAAAAAGAAAAACAGAAAAATTAAACATAAAACAAATAGGAAGTTATAATTGGTAGGTATATAGCGAACGAAAAAAAAGAGTTTTTTCAGGTGTTTTTTCTATGTACTAACTTACAAATAACAATTTATTTAAGCACTTTTCTTTGTTCAATTGATTAGTTGGTGGCTTTTAACACAAGCCGTGTTGGAAAATTTGGTATTAAACAGTTTTACAATCGAGGAACGGTTGTTTGTAATGGAATTAAATGGTGAAGATTTTTTATTTGGATTAAAATTTCGTATTAAATTATTTGAAAATCAATGCTAATTTTATTATATTAGAGCATCACATACCGCTTTTTGAAAATGTTCCACCCTATTTATTTCCCAATAAATTTAGTTATTAAAAAACTTTAACTACTTGCAAATCAAAATAAATTAACTAAAAATAACGCAAAATACTCAGATGAAATAGAAAAATTTATATGTATATGTATGTATGTATGTATGTATATATGTGCGTATTTATGTATGTCTAAAGAAAATATCATAAACAAACTCAAAATTTCATGTATGTATGTATGTACTTTTATCCTGGTTGAAATGTATTATAGGTATGTACTTATTACTGAATGATAATATTGTATGAAAGAATGAATGAATAAATGATTTATTAAAATGGGCCATTGAAAAATCATTTTTGTTTTCTTGTATTAAGCATTCGAAATGATAGATAAAAAGGCACTTCGGTTTCCACAAGAATTAATCGGTTAAACGTCCCTTCGAACGTCTACATATTGATAAGAAAACGAAAAACTAATCCATAATAAAAAACCATTAGCAATTTTAATAAAAATTAGAAAAAAAATATCGCATATAAAGTTTTTGCTTTAACTAAATTTATTGGGTTATTTTTATTGTTTTTATCCACTGTACTGGTATATTATTTTACAATATATCATTAATATGTATTTGACGAATAAGAAAGTGTTATAATATTATATACTAATATGTATGTAAGTATATTAATTCTATACTATAAAGTATTTAAGTAGTATTTAGCAAATTTATAGTTGAATAAGTAAGTAATAGTAGAGCTAATATTAATAATACAAGTAGTTTAATAAATCATTTTTATAGTGAAAATACAATCTAAATAAGATCAAAAACATTGTAGAAATTTAATCACAGCCAATAAAAATTTTTTTAATATAAAACTTGTTCTATGTGAACACAAGAAAGTTCAGTTATTTTATAATTATAGTCCGGCAAATAGCGACACCAATTGTGATAACGGATTGCCTCTTCAAAACTATAGAGGCCAACATGAGAAACCATTCGAACTTAAATCATAGAGAAATCTTAACAGATTTGAGAATTGTCGTAATTTTTTTAATAAGCTGGTTCAAAATAATTTTAGCGGTTCTAGTATAATACGCAGCATTAAAAATTGTTTACAAAAATGTACGTGAACATGCCTATTACAAGCGATTTAAATAAAAAAAAATTGTAAACAATAAGAATGATACAGATATAATTAGCTAAATAATATAATACACACCCACACGAACAAAGAAGACCGTGTTTATCATAAGTACCCCGGTTGGCCAACTTTTCGCAGATAACATTTTCATCAACGACTAAAGCTATGTACAGACGACTGTCAGATCTTACAATATTGTCAGATCTGTCAATGTGCTGGCAATGTACTGGCAATCGAAAATTGCCATTACAATATTCCTTGTCAGTTCACACGGTTGTAAGAAAATCTTACAATTTATTGCCAGACGGTTGTATGGCAATTAATTCATCTGACAAAATTGTCAGCCGAAAAATTGTGAGTTCACACGGTTGTCATATGCACAAATTGTCAGATCTGTTGTTATGCGTTGCCATACTCAAAGCGTTTGTTAAATATCAATCGATTGTGTTTGTGTTAAATGTAAAATGTGAAATTATAAATATTATGGACCATAAAGAAGCAATTGCAATGATTTTGCGTGCATATATTTTATTATAAATGTTTTATTTAAAATCAAGCGTGTGCAGTGTGGCCCATAGAAATAATTCTCTTACAATGACGCCGTTGTCAGATTCATAAACTTCGCACATCTGACAATATTAAAATGTCTGACAAACATCTGGCAATAATTTTACAATGTGTTCACACGATTGTAAGATGTTCGACAATTTGTTGCCAGCTGCTAGTCTTTCAATGGACTGACAATGGTTTTTCTGGCAACGGCGTCTGACAAAATTTGTCAGTTCACACGGTTGTAAGAAATTTTGAGCACATTTTACTGGCAATATTGTAAGATCTGACAACCGTCTGTACATAGCTTAACTTATCGATTATAGTTTCTTTACAATCTTACAGAAACCGTACTCAAAGACTGGGTAAAACAAAAACTACTCAAATGGTCATTCCTCAAACTAGTTGGCGGATATTGTCCCCAAGCTTATCTTACAGCGTTCAATTTAAAATTTTGTTAATTTAACTATTCATAACGAAAGAGTACATTAGAAACAAGTATAGAAGCGAAACAGACGATAATACACATATAGCTTATCGAATAATTATTTAGCTTTTGCAATCTTTGTGGATTCCCTTTTTAACCGACTTCAAAAAAATGAGGTTAACAATTCGTCTCTATTTTTTTTTATGTGTGGAGCTTCCTAACTCGGTACATTTCTGACCGATTGTAAAATTTTTTTTTGTTGTTTAAGAGGATTTAGCTTCCCATTGGTCCCGTTGAAAAAAAGTGGGCGCAGACACACCCATAATTTTTCTAACTTGATTTTACGATCCTTAACTTATTTAATTGCTGCGTAACTTAGCAAACACCTGTGGTTCTTGTAATTACACAATTTTAAAATTGAAATAATTGGCAATTTCTACGAAACTTACCACACTCCTTGAACTCGAAAATAGACACATTCTTTAAAAAATGGGCGGGGTCACGCCCATTAAAATATAATATAACATTTCACAAGCTTCTATTTAACAGATTTTTATAGGCAGATTTTTGTAGGCTCGCCCTATGAAATTTAGTGCTTATTTTTAAAGTCGGTTTAATTTTTTTTTTTAGTTTTATTCTTTTTAAATTTCTTTACGAATGTAAAAAAAATAGTAACAAATAATTGCTAAGCAAAATCATTTTTTAGGTTGGGTTAGGTAAGGTCCATTATGATTCCCTTCAATTTATATCCACTAGGGATGCTAATCGGGATAGATTTTTGGAAATCCGAATATGCCAAGATCTCAAAAATCCCGGGATTTTTCGGGATTCAGAATTTATAGTGAAAACCATAACTAAATATGAAAATTTGTTTTTGTTTTCAATATATGTACATTTTTTCTACAATCTTAACCAAAACGAACATACTACATACTAGTGATGTAACGAATGTCAATTTTTGATATTCGTGAATACGAATACGAATATTTCAAACGATATTCGCGAATACGAATACGAATATTTGAAACGATATTCGTGAATACGAATACGAATGCATATAGCAATATGAAATATTAAAAAATTTTTAATGGAAAAGGACTTAACACTCTTGTTGGCGTACTTTAAAGTTAATAAGAAGTACAGAAAATTTTAATGATCATCATTGAATAATATTTGAAAATGATACAAAGCTCAAATTTTTATAAAAAAATTTATGTATTTGTACAAACTAAAGTGTTTAGACATTTATTTAAATTTCGTTTAGAATTTATGCATTTATTTATTTAATTTCCTTGGAAAAATATTCGTATTCGTATTCGCTGAATTTGACGAAGACGAATACATTCGTATTCGCCTGAAAATGGCTAAATATTCGACAATTCGAATACGAATACGAATATTCGTGCATCACTAATACATACATATCTATGGACTTTTGAAAAACGAAACGCGTTATTCGGTAAATATTTCTTACGTTTACGTCAAACCGATAACAAAAAGTTTGCACTTGCATTGTATTGTATTATACTTCAATTGTAAGGAGCTGTCAATAGTACTCAATTGTTACCGAAAAGTAGATAAGTGCAAATTTTTTATACCGTTGAGGAGTCGACATACAGATAGTTATTCACTGCAAATATGAATAAATTTCAGCAAGAAATTTTTCCCTTTTCCAAATATATGATTTTGTTTTCCATATTATTTGCTACTGTTTGAAATTATTCCCCGGGAAAAATTTCTCATGGAATTTTGTTCATAATTGCTCTCAAAATATAGAAAAAGACGGAATAAATTTGTCAAACTTATGAATTTTCCAAATGCTATTTCCCTTCCAAAGCTCATATACTTCTTATCGTGTTCAAAATAATTCTTAGTTGTATATTATAGCACCTTTGATGAAAATAACAGTGAAAAAGTAGTTAATTTATTTTGCTCTTGTTGTTAATTTATAAGAAATATGTCACGAATAGTCATTAATAGGGAAAGGATTTTCATGCACTTAAAATCACGTTTAATGTACATAAAATATGCAGAAAAAATATAAAAATATGTATTTAAAACTAATAAAATATGCATTTATCAACTTGTTTTTAACATTTAAGAACATTAAAAACTTAAAAAAATCAGCTTTATTGCTTTTCTAACAAATATTTTTGTCATTAAAAACTTAAGAAACATAAAAAGATCAGTTTCAATGCTTTCTTAACAAATATTTTGGCAAATGATATGAAATTCAAATAAAGTTCAGTCGAACTTTTATTTACGTACATGAAGGAATAAATTTTTCTTTTCATTTTCAAAGGCAAATCTTTTACGATTTTTTCTGAAAAAACTTTTATGTAATAAAAATGAAGTTATTGGTGCGCATTTAAATGCTGCTATTTTGTTTGTGGAATATTCACTTCCTAAGTTTTTGTTGTTAGAACTATATTGATACAATTTGTTGCATATATTTTTTAATTTATTTTTACCGAATCTTCAATTAATTCAACTTGAGGTGTTAAAGTAACGAAAGCCTTTAATTTGTAATGTGAAAGCGCAAGCAATACTATGTGTGCACAAATATCAATTTAAAGAACTTTTAAAGTAAAAAAATTTGCCCCCATGTGCAAAAAAATACCGTGTGCTTCAAGTGTACGTTAAAACCAGTTTTTGCATGAATTTTTTTTAACATACATTTCAAGCACACTTTATTTTATTTGTTGCAAATGTGGGAAAGTTTTTTGACTAAAATTTTTTTAATTTTATTAATATAAACTCAGACTTAAAGAATGTTCTAAACGACTTCAAGATTTGCTTGCATCTGAAAAAACTGCATCTCTTAAAAATTATTTGGAAGGTCTTGATGTCACACCAACATCTAATTACTCTTTGTGGCGCGCTGCTAGAAAGCTTAAAACACCCGTTGAGTTTAAGTGACCTCTGCGCACATCTACCGGAGGTTGGGCAAGAAGCGATACGGAAAATGTAAAATATTTGCTGAGAATTTAAAATCCGTATTTACCCCAAATATATGTACTGGTGTTGCTTATTTGCCGAGTGTAGTTGCTCTACCCCCTCGACCCTTAAAATTTAAGATGCGTGATGTACATAAAGTAATTGCTGAACTCAAGCCAAAGAAAGCTCCAGGTATTGATGGAATTACTAGCAAGATGCTGATGAACTTGCCGCATATTGCAATAAGAATCTTGCTGTTTATTTTTAATGTCATATTACGACTGGAGTATTATCCACAACTTTGGAAGCTTGCAAAAGTCAAAATGATTCTAAAGCCGGGCAAAGATCTTACTAAAGCTGAGTCATATAGGCCAATAAGTTTGCTGTCAACTATGTCAAAACTCTTCGAAAAGCGGATCGTTACAAAATTGTCCCCAATTTTAACTGATAGTGGGTGCATCCCAGACCATCAATTTGTTTTTAGAAGTCAGCATAGCACCATTGAACAAACTCATAGATTGTTTCAATTTATAAGAAAAACATTTGAGGAAAAGAAGTACTGTTCAGCTCTGTTTATTGAGGTTTCTCAGGCATTTGATAAAGTGTGGCATGAAGGCCTTATTGTAAACTTGAAATCATATCTACCAATAAATTTTTTGAATTAGAAAGTTAAATTACTACCCGAAATTTCACGGTTGTGGAAGGCGAATTCATGAGTGTGCCCGAATCTATATCATCCGGTGTGCCACAGAGGAGCTTACTGGGACCAGTTTTGTATTTGATCTATACTTGTGATATTCCTTTGAGCAGCAATATCCATATATCTACGTTTGCCGATGATACAGCCTGCCTTAGTGTGCATGAAAACCCTCACGAGGCTTCCCGATATTTACAAGAACATATTACACAATTGGAAATGTGGTTGAACTTATGGAGAATTAAGCTAAATGAACAAAAGTGTGTCCATATAACGTTTACCTAAAGAAGAGATATTTGTTCCTCCATTCGAATGAACAATCAAAATATTCCTCAACATTCCCAAGTGGCATACACCTTGATCGAAGGCTTACATGGAAAAATCACATTGACTTTAAACTAACTCAGATGAAACTTAAGTTATCTCAAATACACTGGTTGATTTGCAGAAATTCAACACTTAGCCTGGACTGTAAACTTTTAATGTACAAGTCGCTTTTGAAGCCAATATGGTGTTACGGTATCCAGTTATGGGGCACTGCTTCAGCTTCCAATGTAGAGAGAATCCAACGAAGGCAAAACAAAATTCGTGATTTAAATATGCCAATAGTGATTGAAGAAATTGCAAAATACGCAGGCATCACTGCAAATTTAAATTTGCACAAACATTTTTAAAATATACATGCAAATTAAAAAAACTATTTAAATATGCTCAATAATATGCATCCAAAAAACGCACAAATGCTTGTCACGAAGTATAATCACATGTTTTTCCAAGTTATCAAATTGAAAGGATTTTCGATTGTCGCACAAAACCGTGCGAAAATAAAATATATGCATTAAACATCGGTCGATGTTACTGCACCTTCTTAAATAATAAGAATTCACATGGAGATAGTCTGTCAATATATTCATCGGTTTCGTTTTTATTAAAATATGTCCTTTCTGTTCTTTAAATTTGGTTGATTTAGAAAAACTAAATTCACTAAAAGCGATTTTTTTCAAAATTTTTGTAGTTTTCCATTTTTGAAAGCTTCCAATATCATATTTGAAATTCATTTAGTATGTATGGTTTGAAACACACCAATGGAGTCATTATTTATTTTTAGAAAACGATCAATTTACTCAGATTCGGTTAACAGATTGTGGCCGTATATTTTTTGTTTTCATTAATAACAACGTATGTTATTTTGAGTCGGTGATATTAAATTGATTTTTAGAAAATTCTTTGTTTTTTTGTTCGACGTCACTGAAAAAATTTGATTTTTTGAAATTCGTTGTTATTAACAAAAACCACAGATGTGATGTTTTTAATCTTGGTCAACGGTTGAAGGCCAACATTTCGATTAAAAACTTTGTTAAGTTTTTTAATAATTATTTTATTCCTAGTAATTTGAACTTTTTCTTCTACGTCTTTTATGACGCATAAACTTTCATATAAATTAAGTCCTTTGGTTTCCAATTTGATTATACTATGGCAAATATATTCCAAATTATCTTTAGTGTATAATAAATCTGTTTTTACAAATGAATTTCTAAATAAGGCGTTTGCATTACATATATAGGCATAGGCATAGTCGCCTTATTAACGGAAAGCTTATTTAAAATGGAGCTTATTTCTATAAAGTTGTCGCAATAACCAAGATCACCATCTAGTGGTGCAGGGTTTTGAGGGATTGATAATACTTGGGTGCATAGAATGCATTAAATTGATACGAGAGGGCGCCTGGAAATTATACAACAAATCATTAAGATAACAACTTTATATAAACACACTATATTATGTACATATGTATGTATGTAGTTCTACCTAAAGAATTTGAACATTAATGACTTTTTTTGGTTTCTTTGACATTTTTAAATTAAATACTATCAAAAACAAAATATTCAAAATTGTTCAATAACCGTTTATTTTATAAAAAATGAACGAAAGAAGAGGTCTGCAATATATTTTTTTATTTTGTAATTGCAACAGGATCACGCAGAAACAATTTTTGTTAAATGGGTTCCCAGCCTGCGTAATATGCAAACTTATGCAAGTTATATCAAATATGATTTTATTGTGAAATTTTTTGAAAATATTCAAATGCATATTTTTCATGCAAAAAGCGTGAAAAACTTGCCCCTGTTGTCACATTTAAGAATCAAACTTGAAATGTTGCCCTTTATTAAGTTTTAATGAGTCTTTAACAAAAAAATTGTAAAACTTTTTGGAAATTTTATTTTTATTTTTATAAATACATATGTACGTACGTATGTTATGTGTTGTGCAAGTTATCAGAAATATTTAAGTATCTTATTTTGTCAAATATAGGCTCAGTCGAATAGCATTTTTACGAGCATTACAAGTGCGAAAGCCAAATCTAAATCTAAAAATAGAAACTTTTACTGAATCCATGTGTGTGATGAAGAACATATCCATACACATTAACATTTTACTCCAACATTGAAATATTAAACGTTTCAAAGTTTCACAAAGCTTCAATAACTATTTATGTGCCGTTAACTAACGCCGCACAGTGGCACATTTGTAGAGATGGCGGCCGATTGAAGACCGATTTAAAATTTTTTTTTATAAAAGTAAACACATAGGAACCTCGAAATCCAGAAATTTAAGTTTTTATTTCGATTATTTCTCTTCGAATAGGGTGATCAAAAACGCGCTTTTTTTAAGAGAAGCTGAAATTCAAAATATTTTAGAAAATTTTTGAACTTCAAGTGGGCATAACTTTTTTGGTTTTATATATTTTTGGAAAAAACTTATTTCTTCACACAATATCATTTCTTAACTTATAAAATAAATTAAAAAAATCGTGCCTTACTTTGCTCGAGTCCCAGATTTGGGGATTGCAATAAATGTCTAAAATATACCCAAATCTTGATGTTCAGTGGAACGCAACTTTTTTTCTGCGAAAAACTTCGTAAAATGAAAAAATTATAACGTGTTATAGTACGTATTTTGAGCTATTATTATATGCTCATTTTTTAAATTTATATTTACATCTCTAGGAACTACAATGATTTTACTGCTTGCATGTTGGATATTTTAGGTATGGGAGTGCGGTATATCTACATGTGTTTGTGTGTGTATTGTGTGTATGTTTTTCTCTTTTTCGAAGAAATTTTATTAATGAAAAGGGTATAATAAAAGACTGTTATTATAATGCATTAAATGCATTTTGGTAATTTAGGAAGATTAAAAAATGTATAGTTACATATAAGCGGGGGTAGGTACATGAGCTGTTGTAATGGGACTGATATATTCGAACTTTTGTTATAACTTTATTATGTATGTACCCAGGTAGCTGCTGCTCATATAAAGGTTAAAATACGATAAACACATCAGGTTTTCTTGAAACAGGTCTCTTTAATTCTCTTTTAAACCTGACTGGTTGTTTAGACACAGACAGTTTGTGTTCAAGTTTTCAATGAGTTTTGAATATGAGAATGAAATAACAAAAGATAATTGAAGTAACTTGTACAAGCATGTCTGTACTCCTCGTCATTCTTCTTTCCTCTCTCTGGTTTAAACACATACCTTCTTCAAGAAAACTTGATGTGTATAAAAAGAGAAAAAATTAATAAAAACGATCAGCATTGTCAAAACGATGGCTAAGTTCAGTTAAAACGAGCTTGCTAAAATTTATTTTGAACAAAAAAACAAAGACCAAGTTATATTTCACATTTTAAAAGACATTATTTTGAGTTGTGCGACCATTAAAAAAATAATAGTTTTTTAACCCGATTAAATAAATAGGTATAATTAATGTTATAAATAAAGAAAAAACTTTTAACTGCAACAAACAATGGCTTACAAGCGAACTTGTATTTGAAAGCCAACCAATGATAGCAACACTGCAAGACAATTTTTTTCTGATCCTGAAACTGCTGCTGCTATTACAGGAGTAGATTTTGAATTAATAAATCACAAGAAAAATATCTAGATATAGTACCAATGAAGACCTCTTTAATATTTTACTTTACACTTTTGATCCATATATCTCCAGCATTCGACAAAAATGGAATTCCTCCCCAAGGAATTGCAAAAAGACGCCTAGCATCTCCTTGAAGATAAACAGGAGACATACTCAGATGAAATTTTCACTAAGCCAGTTAAATGAAAAATTTATTCTATGCAAATTAACATGCAAATTAGAGCAAGAAAGAACAATAAATATTGAAAATTTATAAAAGAAACTTTATTTTATTTGGAATAAAAAGCTGTTCTTAGAATTTATGGTAAAACCTTTGTTCGGATATGGATCTCCTACATATCTGTTATGGATTCACGTTTAAAATATATTTTTAAATTGTTCATACAATAATAACATGTAAAGCTGTCGAACTTACATTTGTTAGTGAATTTGACTTACAAGGGCCCTATGAGTAAATGTGGACCGATTGCCCTAAAATTTCACAGGGATATCAACGACTAAAATTAAATTAGTTTTGCTAAATATTATATAAATATTAACATATTTTAAGCAATTATGAGAACCCGTATTCTAAGTGGTCCATTGGAGAAGATGGCTAAAGGTCAAAATAAAATGAACCCGGGTGGACGGCTTAGTTAAGTATGTGATTTTTTACTTCTGTTAATGTTACTATTTATAAAATGCAATGTTAAATCACTACATTCACAAATTTATTTTTTTAAGGCCGTAAATACCTACATATATTATCAAAAGTCATTTTTCAATCATATATAAGTGTACTTTAATATGGCCCGATTTTATTGTTAATATATTAAATTGAAGGTTAAGATGTCTTCTATCCAACAAAATAAATTTCATTAAAAAATTTCAACCCAGTCAAAAGTTATAGAATTTTGACCGCCAACTCACAAAATGTGCCACTGAGCGCCGATGAGAAGAATTTAGAATTTCTTGTTTTCGTTGACTTTGAAAATATTTTTATATCCAATTTTTTATGACGAATAATATATTTTTCAGTTATAATATTTTGACAAGAAAGGAAAACAACGTAGCGTTTTACAAAATTTAAAATATTTTTGTTTTCGTTCCAACCAGAAACGAAAATGAAAATTCATTTTATTTTACAAAATCTGGCTATAAGATTCTACTGTTTTTGTACTTATTTGTAATTGTTATATGTATGTATTTATTTTTCTTAATATAAATTCTGAATACCTTTGTTTACATTTAGAGAAATTATTAAATACTTTTTTTATGATCCTAGATCATTTAATATAAGTACCATAAAGTGTTTCAGTTTTCTTTAAAATTTATTTTGATTTTGAATAAAAAAATTGTATTGCATTTTTATTATTGATCTTTGTTCTTAGATTTATGTTTATGCAAATTCATGTGCATTTTTGATTTTTTGTGCTTGGTTGTATGCTTTACTTTTTAAATATTATTTATGGCATCTTTACAACATAAAGACTAAAAATAAGAAGTTTGCAAATTATTGAAATAGTTTAAGGTAAACAAATGGAATTGAACAAATTGTTACCGAAAATATAAATGTATGTTAGAATGTTTCAATGTAAAACATTTTGTTAAAAAAAAAATAACACTAACAATACACATTATCTGATTCTTCAATTGGCTTTTTAATACGTATCCGTTCCCAGCAAATATTTTTTAAGATTTTGCAATAGGTAGTACTCTTTTAACGACTTACAAAGTAATGAGTGCTACTTATTTATCTAAGTATTTTATGTGTATAACAATGACTGTGATGTAATGAATAAAATAACAACTTATTTACGAGTATATCATTACATACTTACGTACTTGTTGTAGTAATCTCTAGTTAATAATGAAACATGTGTAATACACACATGTGTAATACACACATTGTGTATCTAGAGCGATATTTATCGATCATGAAATTGAGCTTCGAAAACAATAAAATAACTTTGGTTTACTATAATTTTTATTACAAGACTTAAGTATTTTCATATATTCTTCAATATATTCATTTATTCATATACTTTCGATGTAAAATTATGATTTCTAACAATTCCACAAAAAATGTACACGTTTTATAATTATGTTACAAAATTCTATTTAGTTTTAGTGTTTTGTTTGGGAATTGTTGCAATTTAAGTTTAACATTTATTAATGCACTACTACCCAAATTATTATTTAACTTATTCAGTAAAATATTTTTTTTATTAAAAATACATTTAAATTGATTATTGAGGAGCTTAGCTTAGCTTAGCTGGATCCCATGCGCATGTCACTGTTGGTAATGCAGATCATCAGGAATTCTTCGCCCAAAAATTCCTTAGAGCAACTAGAGTTATTATGTTAAACTTTCATTTAAACAAATGAGAAGCTCAACAAATAACAAAGTTGAAACAAGAACTCAATAATCAATGTATTTTTTCTTTAAAAAAAAATTTTTTTTTGGGTAAAGGTTTCTTGATTCTCTGCATTAGCAACCGTGAAATGCACGACTCCCCTCAATAAAGAATTTAAATGTATTTTTAATAAAAAATATTTTACTGAATAAGTAAAATAATAATTTAGGATTATTAGTACGTTAATAAATATTAAATTTAATTACTTTTATTAAGAAAAATTCAATTAGCTTTTGAATAATTTTAGGAAGAAAGTAATCTACTTAATTTTGCATATTTGTAAGCAAACAATAACCCATAAAATTTTGAATACTTTTAGACAATCAGTAATCTATTTTGGATATTTGTAGGCAAAAATTGTACGATACTGCATATTTTTGAACTTCTCAAACAAACAAAATGGGTTATTCAGTCAAATTGTAAATACTTACGACTGGGGACTACATACACCATTTTGCATTCTAGCTTAATTATAAATAATAATACATTTACATTTATTACGTACGAGATTTCGAGAAAGATCTAATAATAATGTAATTTTTTTACTCATCTTTTTAGTTTATCTTGAATAAAAAATTTTTTGGTGTTTTTTGAGAATTGATACAATTAATTTTAATATTTTTTATCTCACTAATAATCCCAAATTACAATTTTACTTATACAGTAAAATATTTTTTATTAAAAATTCATGGAAATGGATTATTGAGGGGCTAGCTGGATCATATGCGTATTTCAAAGTTTATAATGCAGATCATCAGAGAATCTTTACCCAAAAATTTCTTAGAACAACAAGAGATATTAAATTAAACGTTCAGTTGAAAAAATTAGAAGTACAACTAATATCCCAGGACACAGGAACTCAATAATAAACAAGTTTTTTATTGTCTCACTTTACTAGTGTTACATTGGTTATCTTTTTTTCGCTCCAATTGCAGTTGCAAGAAGTACATACAGAAAATAAATGTAAATAAAACTTTAAAAAAAGCGACTTCAAAAATAACATTCAGTTAAATAAAATATATTTTTATGTGCAACCTATAATGATATTCCAAGTCGGTGCCAATCAGATTAAACATTTATTTATCCCTGTAGGGTACCATACATATAAAAAGATTTAATTTATTTATTTATTAGATAAATTATACTTAAAATATCACAAAGAGAAAGTAAAGTTATAACAGCGCACAGCGGGGGATTTAAAAAAATTGGAAATAATTCTGCAGTTTCTAAACAAAGTGACCAATTGCAATAGTTGCCAGCATTTAAGAAGGTGTCGCGAAGCTTAAGTCTCGAATTTGGACTATATATCCTTAATGGGGGCGGAGGCATAAGGCCCGCAAAGTGGAAAACTTCGTGTTATTAAAAAATTCAAACTGATGCTGATTTGATGAAAAAGATTTTTTACAAGTGGATTTCTCTATCGAAGAGCTGAAAACAAGTTTGTTACACTTATGCAGTTTCGCTTATAGTTTATTCGAGAAAAAATATTTTTTACCAACCTTTGTCCACCGTTCTGCCAATGGAGAAGTCAAATTTTTTTCCATTCAAAAATTTTATTGTAGGTTAGGAACAAAAATTTTAACATTAAGAAAAAATTTGGTATGAAAATCACAATTAAGTCAAGAGTTATCTAGGCACACGGTAGTGCGCCAGGCTAACTTACGGCCAATGCAGGTAGTGTGTATATTTACTATTATCCGTTTTAAAAGAAACTCGACAGGAAAGATAACTATTGGCCAAATATAATCTTGGAATTGAAAAAAGGAGCAGTATCACGCCCATAAGAATAAAAAATTAGAATTTGCGCTAGTGAGCTATAATTTGATAAACGAGGAGGTCTAAGCTAGGAACTACATAGAAAAATCTGAAAACCCGGAACATATAGCCATAGGGGCGTGGCTACGCCCATTAAGCTTAGAACTAAAAAATTAAATTTAAAGCGTTTGGCGAAAGCAGATTTAATGAAATTGGGCATACATGTTTGAATGATGCCAGGCTATAAATTTTTCTATTAAAAAGTGGGCGTTAATATGCCCATAAAATTTAAAACTCTTATTTTATGTTTTTCGGATCAGCAGATTAAAATATAATATTTATATAGATATTATCAGCCGTTTCCACCTAAACTTGACACGTATGATTAGCACTGGCCAAAAAAAATTTTTCTTTTAAAAAAGTGGGCGGGAATACGGCCATAAAAATAAAATAACTTGATTTGCACTAGAGAGCTGAAATTTGATACCCAAGTAGGTCAACTAGAAAAATCTTATAACCCCAATATTTTAACCAGGAGCGGCAAGGGCCACGCTAGAATTGTACAGAAGCTTTTAAATGAAGCCTTAACTTAAATCTATCATCTTAAAAAGTGGATGACTATAATTGAACGCTGCTCACAACAAAATCTTGAGTTTAAGAAAGTGAGGGAGAGTGGGCATAACGGCATAAAGAGCTTAAATTCGATACGCAAATAAATCTTAATCAGAGATTACTAAGAAAGATTTAAAATCTTCGAAGTTCCTATCTAGGGGCATGAACACGCACTGTAAACTCGAAATTAAGAATTTAAGTTAAGGGGTGAGTTACGCACAGGAAAAATCCGAAAGCACCGATTGGTAAATTAGGGATGTAGGTCCACATTAATAAGAACTTAGCGTAAAATTATGCGGTAGAGAACTGACATTTTGCAAAAAAAATAATAATAAAATAATTTACTAACTAAAAAATTTAAACCACAAGCTACTCTATTGAAACTTTGCATTCACTAATGTTAGCATTTAGTTTTGCGCTTTAAAAACTACTTCGTCTAAACAGCTTTTAAAAAAATAGGCGGGGTCACTCCAACTAAAATTTACACTATATCTAACAATTTTCTACCCAGATTGCTCTTAAAAAATTCAGTACATTACTCGTACATAATGGTGCGCATATCACACTCTAAACCATTATTATAAGTAACTCTGTCCTTTTCAACTGACGAAGACATTATTAATAGACTAGACTAGCAGACTAGAAATTTTAAGTTTAAAAAGCCTTATTAAGTAAAACTTTCAAAAATTATTTATATACTCACAAAAACAAAACAAAACAAAAACATAAATGTGAAAAAAGGCCAAGTTCCTTTGTAGTGAGATGAAAATTTTTACCAAGTTTATTTTGCACAATACATATCACTGTAATATGGTATGCATTATATAAATTTGTAAGAGTAAGGCTGTCATATATTTATTAGACAATTCTATGTAAGTTGGTGCAACCGCCAAAATTCGATTGGCAACAAATTCGGTTGTCTCAACGAATTTGTTTTCTCTGTGTTCAGATACCATCAACAAGAAAAAAATAAATAAGTATTCATTTTCCTATAAAAATAAATTTGTACATATAAAAAGTTTTCCGAGAAGACAGAGGTCTTACACAAAGGAATGCTATAAAATTGGCATTTATCAATATTTTCAGCTGAAAAATCTCACTTAAGTGGAAAATTACTCAATTATTACACATAAAGTAAAACCAAATAGAATTTTCATATGAGGTCCTGGCTATTCCCAAAAATATTTCATGAAATCCAAAATATTGAATTTTTTGGCATTTCTTCTATATTTTTCTTATCTTTCGCCGGGCGCAGATAATATTTTAGGAAATATTTAAGAACATATCATGTCTTAAGGTGATACCAAATTTGTTAGTTCGAGCTTTGAAATTTGAGAAAAAAGGCCTTGCATTTTAATAAAAAAATAGGTCAATTTCGAATAACGAAAATATTTAACAAAAAACTTGTAATGTTTCATACAGTATTAATTTTTGAATGATTTAAGATATGGGGTTGGTATTCTTGCAAAAATTTTTAATAAAAGCGAAATAATTAACCCACTTTTTTCTGCAAAAAGCGGCAAAAAATCGACTTTTTTCAAATATTTGATTTAAATTGCGCATAACTTTTGAATTAATTGTGATTTTGATACGAAATTTTTTCCAAATATTATAATTTGTTTTCCTAACCTATATATTTTTTATAAATGGAACAAGATTTTACCTCTCTATTACCAGAACAACGACCAACCTTGGTCGTTGGTAAAAAAGCAAAAATTAAATTAATTTTTTCTCTCGAATATTTCCTAAACTATAAGCGAAACTGCATAAAAGAAGTAAACTTGTTTTTAACTCTTCGATAGAGAAATCCATTTGCAAAAAATCTTTTTCATCAGATCAAAACCATCACCTTGGCCTCGGTTGGAATTTTTCATTAACACGAAGTTGCCCACTTTGGGGCTCCAAATCCTTTAAGGGCATATAGTCCAAATTCCAGACTTAAGCTTCGCGAAAATTTCAAAAAATTTCATTACAATCGGACAGCTCAGAAACTGCAGAATTATTTCCACTTTTTTCTCAAAATCCCTTACTGTGCAGCGGTGGTTCTAAGCTACATATAATTTTAAAGTTAAATTGAATTGTATGGATTGCTATGTTTTTAAACTTGAATGATTGTTGGACAATTTTTAGTGAACACTGGAGGTTCTAGTAGTTGGAAAAAATTCGTATTTTAAGTATATTATTTTTTATATGTGGCCATTTATAGAAAATCAATGTAATGCTGAAGGAAGTAAAACCACAAAATTTGCATGCTTTTGTTGTATTATTATCGATTATATGGGAATGAGTAATATTTGAGTACAATTCTTAAGCAAATAATTTTTATTTGGACTTTTCTGGGAAGTATGTTATGGTCAGTTAGTTTAAATATGTCATATGCGTTAAGTTTTGTTGGATCATTACTTGTACCATATATCTTTAAGGTAAAATTTTTTATTTTTTTTTCTAAAAATATTTTTTTTTATACATTTCCTTATGGGGTTGTCTTATGTACATACATATGTATGAATATAGTTGTAAGAGAGGCATTCAATGTATTTTTTCCACATATATACATATATCGTCCTTAATGCTACCTTTAATTCCTAAATGTCTAGGGAGCCATAAGAGCTTTAGGTTGGCTTGTCTTTCTATGATATTGGAGTATGCTTGGATATTATTTGGATTCAGTATTGATTTTAGTGAAGATATGGAGTCAGTACATATCACAAATTTGTCTTCTTTGAGTTGTGATAATTCGACTGTTTAAGCCCTTATGACAGTTAATTTTTTCTTCATTGATTTGATATTGAATTGATAGAAATAAACAATAAGTGTTAGAAAGAACAAACTATATAAGGGAAACAAAATGTTTAAATGTTGTAAAATTTTCGTAAAAATCGCTATGTTTGACTATAAACCGCTAATTAACGAACACTTTTCTGTTTCACGCTTGATATGTCAATTTTAAGTTGAAAAATTTTAAATTTTATTGACAGATCTTCATTTAGTGCACTAAAAGACTCCAAGAGCTTCTTGCATACAGTGTTGTTAGATATGACGATTTTACGGCATTTTGACAATTTTTTATAACAAATTTCCCTATATGACGATTGACGATTTTGGTTCAAATATTCCTCATATTTTGACGATTTGTTGAAATAAGTGTTTAATTACATAAATATGTCAATAAGGCCTTGCAGAAAAAAAATTATCAAAAGTTTTAATTTAATTACAGCATCAGTTATGTTAAATATAGACTCTGAAATTCTTCCTTTAATAAAAAGTTTTCTAAATATTGTGTCTAAAGTGTTGAAAGAATATTGAATAATATTAATCTTACTAAACCCAAAACCTACTGGAAACAAAAGCCACCTCAATTCTAAAATGTATGTAGGTATGTATAGTTTTATTTTGAAACTATGTAGTTTTATTGAGAATTGTTATTATATATTAAGAATTTTTTTCTTTAATTTCGCTTTATAGTTTTTATCTTTGACAATAAAGTCGATGAATTGTTTTTTGTTACATAAAATAATCTCTTATTCCTACTATGATATATTAGTTGTTTAATTAAACCTATAATTCTTGTATTAGGATTTTTCGACGATTTTTTGAAAAAAATGTGACGATTTTATTTTTAAATTTTGACGATTTTTAGAAAAAATTCCCTAACAACACTGCTTGCATATGATAAGACTGCATCTCTTAAAAACTATCTGGAAAATCTCTTGTCACACCAGCATCTAATTACTCTTTGTAGCGCGCTGTGAAAAGAATTAAAATACCTGTTGAATTTAAACCACCTATGCGCACTTTTACCGAAGTTTGGGCCACGAGTGATACTGAAAAAGGTACCTGTTTTCAAAGCATTTAAAATCCGTATTTACCCCAAACACATGTACTGGTGTTGTGTATTTTCCGAGTGTAGTTGCCCCACCCCCTCGACCAATAAAATTTAAAACGTGTGATGTACAAAATCTAACTACTGAACTCAACCCGAAGAAAGCACGAAGAAAGGTATTCATGGAATTAATAACCAAATGCTAATAAAATTGCCTCGTATTGAAATTAAAATCATGTTATTCATTTTTAATGCCATTTTACGACTATAGTATTATCCACAACACTGGGAGCTTGCCAAAGTTAAAATGATACCAAAACCGGGCGAAGATCTTACCAAGGCAGAATCATATAGGCCAATAAGTCTGCTATCAACAATGTCAAAACTTTTCGAAAAACTGCTCATATCAAAATTGTCCCCAATTCTAATTGGTAGTGAGTGCATCCCAGACCATCAATTTGGTTTTAGAAGTCAGCATAGCACCATTGAACAAACGTATGGATTGGTTCAATGTATAAGAAGAACATTTGAAGAAAAGAAGTAGTGTTCTGCACTGTTTATTGACGTTTCGCAGGCATTTGATACAGTGTGGCATGAAGGCCTAATTTTAAAATTAAAATTATTACTACCAATAAATTTTCTGAATTTATTAAAAAGTTGCCCGAATCTATATCATCCGGTGTGCCACAGGGGAACATACTGGGGCCAGTTATGTATCTGATTTATACTTGTGATATGCCTTTGAGCAGTAATATCCATACATCTACGTTTGCCGTTGATACAGCCTGCCTAAGTATGCACGAAAGGCTTCCCGATATATAAAGAACATATTACACAACTGGAACTATGGTTAAAATTATGGAGAATTAAGGTAAACGAGCAAAAGTGTGTTCAGGTAACATTTACCCTGCGAAGAGATACTTGTTCCCCAATTCGAATCAACAATCAAGTTTTTCCTCAACATTCACATGTAAAATACCTTGGTATACACCTTGATCGACGACTTACATGGAAACACCATATTGACTCAAAGCTAATACAAATGAAACTTAAGCTAACTCAGATATATTGGTTGATTGGTAGAAATTCAACACTCAGCCTAGACTGCAAACTTTTACTATACAAGTCGATTTTGAAGCCAATATGGTTTTACGGAATTCAGCTATGGGGCACTGCTTCAGCTTCTAATGTCGGGAGAATCCAACGAAGGCAAAACAAAAATTTACGTTTGATAACATCGGCTTCATGGCACATCAAAAACTCAAATATACATCGTGATTTGAATTTGCCACTAGTGATTGAAGAAATTGCAAAATACGCAGGTAAATATTTAACAAAACTTGGGACCTCCTGAAAGGGCTTGATTGTGACCATACACCGAAAAACACAAAACTACCGTTATCTAAAAAATGGTACTTAGAAAAAAAATTACAGCGTTTTTCCTATTCAAGAGGTCCCAATTAACTGATCTAGGCATGTGGCTTTCTTCTTATTTTTCAAAATTAAAAATTTGTAAAGCTGTGTTATTTAAACTATCACTAAGTTTATGTCCGACAGTGGTCGGGCCTAAACTTAGATTTTAGATTTAAGATTTAAATACTTATTGTTAGTTCACATTTAAAGATACAATAAATAAATAAACGTATTAAAAAAAAAGATCTTCATTTGTTATGGATAAGTTTAGTCCAGTTGTTGACAATATTTAATTTTTCTTAATATAGTTGAACCGTTTGGACCTGTTGAATTTTCCTTTTACAATATGTTTGCACTTTTCTCTAAAAATTGATAAATGAAGAAAAACTTAAGTAACATGTGGGTTTTAGTGGATGGCTATTAACTGTGCGAAGTAAATTGTACTATATTCTGGAAGTCGGTTCAGTTTTTTAAGTTTTATTTTGGTAGTTTTGGTGACAATTTTATATCGATGTCAAAAAGCCCCAAAGAAAAAAGTCTAATGATGTAAAATCGCGCGATCTAGGCGGCCAATTCTGGTCTCCAAAACGTGAAATAACACAACCGGGATATGACTGATGCAGCAATTGAATTGTTCCTGTATGACATGTGGCTGTTTGACATGTGGCGCCATCTTGTTGAAACCACATGCCTTCCACATTCATTTCTTCAATTCTAGGCACGAAAAAACTGGTTATCATTTCACGATACCGATCACCACTGACTGCTTGCGCTTGACATGCCTCATTTTCATAAAAAAAGGTCCAATGATGCCTCCAGCCCAAAATCCACACCACACAGTGACACGTTGAGGATGCATTTGCTTGAATCACGCAAGGATTTTCCTCACCCCAAATGCGACAACTCTGACTATTGACAAAGCCATCCTCTCGCTGTCCATGGTCAGATGGCTTCGGTTCCTGATTCAATGGAACTTTGAATGCATGAAGTTGCAAATCTTTCGTCAAAATTAGCTGCATAGTGGATTTGGAGACACCAATTTGTTGAGCTTGGTTTCGAATTGAGGGGGATGGAGTTTGAGCGACATCATCACGACAATGCGACATTTTCGGTCGATCGACCTAGGAGCAAATCGCGGTACTCGTTTTCAAACGAAATTGCGAAATATTGCAATAGAATTTATATGGAAATATTTCGTAATTTAGCTAGATAACGAGTGCCGCGATTTGCCACCTGGTCGAAGGCGCGTTGTTGTCTTTACATCACTAACAGACCCAGTTTCGGACAAATTTATCCATTAATCTCTTTACAGTTGACTCTTTTGGAGCATTATTGTGATCCCAAATTGATCGCAATTTGCGAACTGTAGCCGCAAAACTTTCACCATTTTGGTAAAACAATTTCACAATGAGAATGTGTTGTTCATTCGTGTAGCGCTCCATTTTTACTAACCTCGTACCTTCTACTAGCAAACAATAACAGTTGTTCAAATGTCAAACAATGACACTTCGAATGGCGCCAAATTTAAATCTTGCATTCTTGTTGGGACACCCTTTATGAGCGTCCTCCCGCATTTCTAAATTCAACATCGCTTCGCTTTCAGAGTGTATGCTAAGTTTCGTAAAAAATCATTCTGGCAGAAGGTTGGCGAACCCTAATGTGTATGCTAAGTTTCGGATGAAAATCAAAGAAATAAATTAGTGGGCGTATTTTTTTTGGGATACTATACCCTATCAGACAAAATATAAAATTTGAAAATCAGTATAAAAGGTGCCTAAAAAAACACGTACGAAATGATAACCTCAACCTTTTTAACCGACTTAAAAAAAAGGAGGAGGTTAACAATTCGTTCCTTTTTCTTTTAGGTGTGGATCTTCATAACTCAGTACATCTTAGACCTATTGTAACAATATTTCGTCTGAAAGGGTATAGCTTCCCATTAATCCCATTGAAAAAAAGTGGGCGCGGGCACGTCCACAATTTTTTTAATTTGATTTTACGATCTTCCACTCATTTGATTGCCGCGGAACCTAGCAAAAACCTTTGGTTCTTGTAATTACACAATTCTGACGTTGAAAAAGTGTGCGGGGCTACGCCCATTGAAATGTGTTATAATATTTCACGTGGTTCTACTAAACCGATTTTTACGAAACTTACCACACACTTTGAGCTTTAAAAAAGGTACGATAATCTTTTAAAAAATGGGCGGGGTTACGCCTATTAAAAATTAATATTATATTTGACAAGCTTCTATTTCACAGATTTTTATTGAACTTGGCACACACCCTAAGCTTAAATAAGGGCACAATCATGCGTTGAAAAAAGTGGGCGGGGTACCCCTATTAAATTTTAGTATAATATTTCACGTGCTTGTACTTAAGCAATATTTACGAAACTTTGCACACACCTTAAACTCTTAAAAATACACACTCTTCTTTTAAAAAAAGTGGGCGTAGTACCTGTATTACTGGCACACTATAGGATATATATGTAAAAATATTGTTTTAACTAGATCTATATAATTTTTAGCTTTTTAGTGCTTATTTTTGAAGTCGGTTTAATTTTTTTTTAAAGTTTTATTTTAAGTCGATAAAAAGCAAACAATATCCTTTCATTGCTTTAAAAAAATAAAGGATGGCACTCGTTGAATAACTCTGAATAAATAAAATAATAATTTGGGATTACTACACATAATCAAATGCTAAAAAACAAATTTGTTGCTTCTCGTGGTTGAGAAAAAAGTTTTTTCCCTCAAAAACACTGTCTTGCCTTGTAATTTCATGCAGAACTAAGTAAAATTAATTAATTTGGAATATCTCAAAGTGAAGGGGAAATTACTTATGTAAGTTGACCCTGATTTCGACCGAAATCATGGAATTTCTTGATTTCCCGGCTTCCTGAGTGTGCTATTAATTTTTTTTCATAAAAAGTTTGACACACCTATCAACAATCAGGTAGGATTTCATTCTAAATGGATTTTGAGGCTATTAAATAGCTGGAAAAAATGCCGTGAAATGTTTCATTAGGCATTTTCTTGAAAATTAGATTTTATGTTGCATAAATATTATATATGGAAATTAAAAACTATGTATTCCTATGCCAACAGGCGACTCGATATACATATTTCCAAGTCGTTTGATAGACTACGGTATGGTGCGATTTGAATGTGGTTATGTTGTTGATGTGCTGCTTCGCCTGTAACAATGAGTGTACTGAACACATTTTTGAAACAATATAAGAGACCCTTTAATCTATCTGTGTGTATGAGCCGGTTGCTCGACCAAAGAAGGTTATCGGTGGAAAAAGCATAGATTGATTGGATCCCCTAAAGACCATCGAAAAATTTCGCCCTTAAAAGTAGTAAGATAAAAGTTTTGACCAAGTTCTTCTTTGGCACAATACCTATCACTTCAATATGCTATGCATTACATACATTTGTAATCGTTACCGTGTCATATCATTTCTATATAATCTGCTAACAAGTGAAAAAATGCTAACTTGGCAACATTTTTCCCCATATATACTTTTAACAGCGAACATTTTGGATAGGAGCTTGGCCATTTTCACATTTATGTTTTTGTGATGATCTGACTACTTTTTGAAAATTTTTCGATAATAGTCTGTTGTATTTCTCCATTTTAAAATGGAGAGTTACATTTAATAATGCGTTAGAGCGGATATTTTATTTTATTTACTTCTTTACATGGGGAAAAATGATGTCAGTGGCTGATATTTTAGATAGGAACTGGGACTTTTTCACATTTATGTTTTTGTGAGGATATTATTAACGAATGTTTTGGTAAGCTGGGGATAAACTATTGTTTTACTACGAAACACAACATTTTGTAAAATTTCTTTTATAAATTCAATTCAAGTTATAAAAGAAATTAAGTGAGACATTTGTAGATATTTAATTGAACTTTAGTGATTTTTAACCAGAAGTAATTTTTAGTCATTTAATTTAATTTAAGTTAAATAGCTGATGTTAAGAAGAATCTCTACCCAAGTAAATAGACTAGGGTGGTGATGAAGTGCGTGGCTGCACAGAAAGGTACCGGTATTTCCCCCAGCTTAAAGTCTAAGATTAATTTTTCTTCTCTTCTTTAGAAACTCACATAAATTTAAAAAAAAATATTTCATTCAATAAGAATTGGAATTACTGAACTTAAGCCTGACTAAAAATTATTTCTGGTTATAAAAGAAATTTTATTTATATTTTATTTGTATCCCTGCCTGAATTGTTAGATAGAAATACTATACTCAAAAAAATTTCAATTGTTTTGATTGATGAACTTTTACTAAAACCGAAAATGAAAAAAATTATTTGAAACTACTTATATTTAAATAATAATTTCCAAAATGTAAATACTTTCACCCGTATTAATAAAAAAAATAAAATGAATTTGAATTTCGTTTTAGGAAAATTTTGTATGAAAAATTTTAAATAAAATACATTTCAAGTTCGATTTAAATTTTATGAATATGGGTGATAAGTAGACAATTTAAAAAAATATATGTATCTATATAATTTATTTGAAATAACTACATATTGTGGCAATATTTTCACGTCATCTTTTACAACTCAAACAATATGTTCAAGTTCTGCTTCTGCTGAAATAATAAATCTAATGAAAGTATTTTTTTTAACGGCAAATCCAATTTTTCGTCAGCGATCAACTTCGCTTTGTCCAATGCCAAATAGTGATTCATTAACACTACAGTTGCCTAGTACTTCTTCATATAAGTCAGTAATATCATCCCCTTCAGGCTCGTGTTCACCACTTAATAAAGTTATCACTACAGATAGAAGTAGCTCAAAACCCAAGGTACAAGTCGGAATGGACAGATACATAACCGTGGTAAATCGTGAGCGAAGCCCGAATTCTTTAAAAATTTCATCTGCTCCAAAGATGTCTAGGGATAATAGCAAATCATCTACCAATCGTCAAAATCGTTTTTTTTATTGCAAGTTACCGGTGACACGCCCGCTGCATTATCGCAAAAGTCTTTTAAGCCACCACCTATATATTTGAGAGAAAAAAAATTCTAACGCCCTTATTAAAAAATTAGTCTCGGCCATTGGTGAAAACGCATTTCATGTTATTCCAATAAAGCGTGGTAACATTGGCGAAACTAAAATTCAAATAAACGAAGAAAAAGATTTTTGCAAAAAAGTGACCGAATTCGAAAAAAACAAGTTTTTATACGTACCAACTTAAAAGTGCCAAAGGCATGCAGACCGAAGAAGTAAAAGATGCACTCATCATACAAGGATTTAAAGTAAAAAATGTTAGCAACATAATCAATAGGGAGAAGATTCCCCAGCCTCTGCTTCGTGTTGAATTGGAGCCGAATGATATACAGCTGGAAAAAAAACGAGACGCACCCAATTTATAGCCTAAAATACCTCTTATACAGAAAAATCACAGTTGAAGAGACACATAAGCGATCAGGTTTCGTACAGTGCCATACAAAAACATACTGTAAATTACCCACTGTTTGTGCTGTGTGCGGCGAATTACACGGCACTGCTAGTTGCAACAAGCCAAAAGATCAAAGTGATAAAAATGCAGTAATTGTGGAGGTAATCACACCGCTAACTACAGAGGTTGTCCTGTGTACTCTTTTGTCAAACAGACTATGGTGCGAAAACCTAAGTTACTTCCCGTGTATCGTATACCGATGCAGCTAAAACAAATTCTATTGCCGCACAAAATGTTCCAACTCCAAATAATTCAACGAATGCAAACTAAAGCTTTAACTTTAGTCGCCTTGAAGCTACTATTCACAAATTGGTGCAAACTATAAATAATATGACTACCTTGATGCAAGAAATTCTGAGAATGCAGAATACTCTGCTTCAAGCCTTAATTAACAAGCCATGAAAACGTTAAAAATATATTTCTAGAACGCAAACGGCATTCGCCAACATAAAAATGAACTTGAACACTTCCTTACGGAAAAAAATATTGATATAATATTGGTCTCTGAGACACATATGACTTCGAGAGCTTTTTCAAAATAAATGGCTACACTATGTATGATACAAAGGACCTTAGAGGGAGAGCATGCGGTGGATCTGCAATTCTAATTAAGTCAAGACTCAAGGAATATATCCTTGACAACGTCAATGAAGAATATATGCCAGCTACGAATATTTTTGTAGAAAATCTTTTTTCTAATTTCGTGATATCATCAATTTAATGCAAAGCATACGTACTGGGGTTCACGCCTTGTAACACCTAGAGGTCGAGCTTTGTTAATTATAATACAATTTCAAAAATGGGCTTTTATGTTATTTCGAGTGGGGAGCCCACTTACTGGCCTTCTAGGGATTTAATTAACGTTGAAACTTCTCTAGATCTTTCCTCCGATCACTCCCCTACTATCGTTACAATCTCTAACCCACTATGAAGATGATCAATCGTGTTAATTGGGTGGGAATCAAAAAATATATTAGTGGTCACTGCACGGAAAATATTACGCTAAGAACACCCCATGACATTGAAACTAATATTGCCAATCTTAACGAAAATATTAAACAGGCTGATGAACATGCCACTACCTCCCATCCGCAGTCTGGGTTTAATAAAATTTATTCCAGGGATATTTAACATCTCGTGTGTGAAAAAAGAAGAGCTAGAAGGGAATGGCAACATCACAGATCACCCCAACATAACATTCTTTAAGTCTGAGACTTAAAGCATGTTCTAAACGACTTCAAGAGTTGCTTGCATCTCTTTCAAATTATTTGAAAGGTCTTGATTTCACCCCAACATCTAGTTACTCATTGTGGCGCGCTGCTAGAAAGCTTAAAACATCCGTTGAGTTTAAGTCACCTCTGCGCACATCTACCGGAGGTTGGGCAAGCAGCGATACCGAAAAATGTAAAATATTTGCTGAGAATTTAAAATCCGTATTTACCCCAAATACATGTACTGGTGTTGCTGATTTGCCGAGTGCAGTTGCTCTACCCCGTCGAGCCTTAAAGTTTAAGATGCGTGATGTACATAAAGTAATTGCTGAACTCAAGCCAAAGAAAGCTCCAGGTATTGATGGAATTAGTAACAAGATGCTGATGAACTTGCCGCATATTGCAATAAGAATCTTGCTGTTTATTTCTAATGCCATATTACGACTGGAGTATTATCCACAACTCTGGAAGCTTGCAAAAGTCAAAATGATTCCAAAGCCGGGCAAAGATCTTACTAAAGCTGAGTCATATAGGCCAATAAGTTTGCTGTCAACTATGTCAAAACTCTTCGAAAGGCTGATCATGACAAAATTGTCCCCAATTTCAACTGATAGTGGGTGCATCCCAGACCATCAATTTGGTTTTAGAAGTCAGCATAGCACCATTGAACAAACTCATAGATTGGGTCAATTTAACTGAAGAACATTTGAAGAAAAAAAAGTATTGTTCTGCCCTGTTTATTTAAGTTTCTCAGGCATTTGATAAAGTGTGGCATGAAGGCGTTATTTTAAAAATGAAATCATATCTACCAATAAATTTTCTGAATCTATTAGAAAGTTACATTACTTCCTGAAAGTTCACGGTTGTGGAAGGAGAATTCATGCATGTGCCCAAATCTATATTATCCGGTGTGCCGCAGGGAAGCATACTGGGGCCAGTTTTGTATTTGATCTATACTTGTTATATGCTTTTGAGCAGCAATATCCATACATCTACATTTGCCGATGATACAGCCTGCCTAAGTATGCATGAAAGCTTCCCGATATCTGCAAGAACATATTACACAATTGGAAATGTGGTTGAACTTATGCAGAATTAAGGTAAATGAACGAAAGTGTGTCCATATAACGTTTACCTTAAGAAGATATACTTGTTCCTCCATTCGAATGAATAATCAAAATATTCCTATACATTTCCACGTGAAATGCCTTGGTATACACCTTGATCGAAGGCTTACTTGGAAACATCATATTGACTTTAAGCTAACTCAGATGAAACTTAAGTTATCTCAAATACACTGGTTGATTGGCAGAAATTCAACACTTAGCCTGGACTGTAAACTTTTAATGTACAAGTCGCTTTTGAAGCCAATATGGTGTTACGGTATCCAGTTATGGGGCACTGCTTCAGCTTCCAATGTAGAGAGAATCTAACGAAGGCAAAACAAAATTTTACGGTTAATAACATCGGCTCCATGGTACATTAAGAATTCAAATATACATCGTGATTTAAATATGCCACTAGTGATTGAAGAAATTGCAAAATACGCAGGCAAATATTTAACAAAACTCGAGTCACATCCTAATCCGCTTGCTCGTAATATTTTGAAATTTACTGGTAAAATCCGCTTAAAAAATTGGGACACAAGGGCTCTAATACTCAACACTCCAGATGGGATTTCTTGAAAATACTTTTTTTCTCTTTTTATTATCACTACTTATGTATTATTTATAACTATTAACAAGTTTATGTCGGACAGTGGTCGGTCCTAATAATTATATTTTAGATTTAAGATTTGAATACTTATTGTTAGTTCATGTTTTAAGATACAATAAATAAATACATGTATTTAAAAAAAAACTCCTGCTTCAGTTTTTTTAAATTTTACGTAATGTGATTTGTAAGCGAGTACTTCAATTTGGCAAAAATTAAGTCACTATATGGCAAGTGTAGCAGCGCTTGCTTTGATTGATTTTTTTTAGTTTCCTGTTGTGCATAAGTATTCTTTTAGACTTTTCTTGCATTTGCTTACAACGCCATCTATTTGTAATCTCTAAAAAAATTCAGTTCTCTACTATCATTAAATTGACGTTTATACCCTTGTTTGTTTAACCAGCGTTTTCTTCCCCAAATATTCATTTTTGTGCTAAAAATAATCAAAATTGTAAGTAATAAGAAAAAAATGTTTAAAGAGAAAATCTTTAAAACAAATTGTGAAGTGAATAGTTTTATCTATTATGTATAAATAAATCATGGTCCAGTAAAACAGCAGCTTTACTATTTGCCTACAGCGTGATTTGTTTATAGAAGAAATAAATTCAGTGAAGTGCGACTTTAACCCGCGCACGAAGGGTTCCGTACGGGCACGAGATATGTAATTCAATACGAACTTTAGCCACTATAAACTATAGTTTTGGCACTTTTTTCGTTTCTGGGTTTTTTCGGTTTTAAGCGTTTTTTTTTTGTTGTTTGCGGGTTTTTTGAATTTATTGGCGCTTTCTGAGTTTTGGCACTTTTTTTCTCGTTTTGACGATTTGTTTTGGCTTTTGAAGTTTTTTTAATTTTGGCGATTTTTATTGTTTTGGCGTTTTTTTTTATTTTGGCTATTTTTTTATTTTGGTGATTTTTTTAATTTTGGCGTTTTTTTCATATAGGAGATTTTTTATTTTTAGTTTTGGCGATTTTCTAAGCTTAGGCGATTTTTTTTTTTCGTTTTGAGGATTTTTTTCGGTTTTTGGCGTTTATTTTAAATTTTGGCGATTTTTTTTAAATTTGGCGATTTTTTCTTTAATTTTGGCGATTTTTTTTATTTTGGCGATATTTTTTTTCACATAAACAATTATTTTGGTTTTGTCGTTTTTCTTCGGTTTTTGGCGTTTTTTTATATTGGCGATTTTTTTTCATTTAAACGATTTTTTCGAATTCGGCGATTTATTTTAGTGCTAATTTTTTTTTTATTTTGTCGATTTTTTTCGATTTGGCGATATTTTTTTAATTTTTGGCGATTTTTTTCAGGTTTTGACGATTTTTTTCGGTTTGGCGATTTTATAATTTTCGGATTTTTAGTTTTACCGTTTCTGAAAATTTCAAGAGTTTTCTTACGGTCTCCAAGATATAGCAAGTTGTCAAAATTACATAGTCAAAATTGCATTAACTGATGGACCACCCTTTAATTTAAATTTTTTTAATATTTTAATGTTAATTGTTGTAGTCTATATAAAAATACACTAATTTTACATATTTCAAGTGTCAATATACATATGTACATATGTATGTATATTACATGAGAATTTAACATTTTTCGTCGCTCGTTTTGGAGCACCCTGTAATTTTTAATTTTCATGTATTTGTTGTTGTAGTGGCCAAGGTTCTACATACTCTGTCCAAATTTCAGATCCGTAGCTCTTACGGTTCCTGAGAAAATACCGTGTGACGGACAGACGGACTGCGTAGCGAAAACAATAGGGTCCTTTTTTCACCTTTGGTGTATGGAACCCTAAAACCGGTAAAACTAAAAAATCCGAAAATTGTAAAATCGCCAAAACCAGAAAAAAATCGCCAAATCGAAAAAAATCGAAAAAATTAAAAAAAAATTCTAGCCAAATGAAAAAAAATCGCCAATATGAAAAAAACGCCAAAAACCGAAAAAAATCGCAAAAACGCAAAAAATGCGCCACAACCAAAATAATTGTTTATGTGAAAAAAAATCGCCAAAATGAAAAAAAATCGCCAAAATAAAAGAACAAATCGCCAAATTTAAAAAAAAAATTGCCAAAATTTAAAATAAACGCCAAAAACCGAAAAAAATCCTCAAAACGAAAAAAGTGCCATAACTAAAAAAAAATCGCCAAAACCAAAAAAAACCACCTATATGAAAAAATCGCCAAAAAAAAATCGCCAAAATAAAAAAAAACGCCAAAATAATAAAAATCGCCAAAATTAAAAAAACTTTAAAAACCAAAAAAAATCGCCAAAACGTGAAAAAAGTGCCAATACTCAGAAAGCGCCAATAAATTCAAAAAACCCCCAAACTAAAAAAACGCTTAAAACCGAAAAAACCCAAAAACGAAAAAAATGCCAAAACTATAGTTTATATTGTTCGTATTGAATTACATATATCGTGCCCGTACGGAACCCTTCGTGCGCGAGTCAAAGTCGTACTTCACTGAATTTATTTTTAAGTTTAGGACAATTTCCTTCGGATTAATTTTAGTGAGCTTAGAATTAACTGTCGGCATCGTACACAGAAAAACATAAGAAAACATATATTTTTGGTGCTTCTTGTCTTACACAAATTGAGTGCCTACCAACTTACTCAGAGCTGCTGCACTTCACAAAGACGAATACAATTTATCTCCAAACCATAAATTTTTACATCAGTCAGGCTCGTGGTTCAAGTTATATGGTTGTGCAAGAAAGAATTTAGTAATTAAAAAAAAGAGAAATATTATAATTTGAACTGCTAACAATGACCTAACTTGGCGAGGGAGATGGGACCCCTACAAACCCTAAAGAAATTAACATAATTAAAACTACAATCATTAAAAGAATTTTTTTTTAACATAGGTACTTATACCTTAATTAAGAGATAAAGTCCTAAATTAAAAGTTCTGAAAAGAAAAAAAAAGACAAACATGCAAATCCAGTGAATAAATACTCGTATTATCCCAATTGTGCAGAAAACAAAAGGAACAAATTAAAACCAAAAGAAAAAAAAGTAAAAAAAAACTGAAATATAAAAAACGTATATGAATAGTAACGAATTAATTTTTCGATATTAGAAATAAAAATTTAAAATATTGTAAGATTCAATCTATTTGCAATATCAAAAAAAGCAAATTACCTATAATTATAAAATAGTTCTCTCATAAAATTAAATACCGCAAAATTATAAAGCAAATAAAGAAAAATGAAAACAAACAACATATCACCAACTCTGTTATTCCTCTTTGAAGCTGTAATCAGCGAAAGATCTTTCGTAGTGGGAGCATGAAAATTATTACAATCACTCAATGTAAGTTTTTTTATAATTTATTTGTCTCTACTGTATTTTTTTTTGCTGTTTAATATTTAAAAGCAGACATTTTTTTGTCATAATCTCATCCTAAGGTGACCATATACATGGTTTTGTAATAAATTGTTTTTACAGTTCAATCCAAAAGTAAAATATGTACAGAAAATTTAACAACCCAGCTAAAAAAATTATATATGGTCCATATATTTTTAATATATGAATATATATAACTATATATGAATATGTATGACTTCATATATGGAAATATATGGTATTATACATGACAAAACTATTATATATAAACTAATATATGGACTAATATATGAAATGTATTATAACATATGAGCTCATATATGAACATTTAATTATGAAGCTCTTCATATGTGGATCCATATATAAATATGAGATTTTATATAAGGAGCCATATAAGAATGTATACATACATGATATCTCACATAAGATCGTTTTTGCAATCAAAAAAGCTTGGAATTTTATCACTGCTGAATTGGAAATCCATTAGATAATACATACGGTATGCAAAGTTTAATTGCGTACCCTCAACGTTTAAAAAAGAAAAACTTTTTGTTACAAAAAACCATTCTTGTATGATTTTATACATTGTGGGCCCATTTAATATATCAAATAATCAAAAGGATAATCCAGTCATTAATTTTATAGAAAATAACAAAACTCTCTAGATAGGAAACAAAGTTCATATTACTGTATTGAAAACTATTGTTAGACGGATTATTTATTCTTTTATAATTAATTTCATTACTTTTTAATCTGATTTCTTAAGTTAAATGTTATGTACGAATATGATTTATGTGTTTTTTAAATAATTGATTCACCTTTTGATGAATGAAATGACTTTTAGTTCGTTTTGAATTATTTGTCCAAACAAATGTTTCATTAAATACAACCTCTCTCTCAAGTCTAAAAAAAATTATTTTAGTAATTTAATTTATTGCACAGCAGTGAGCTTTTGTGAATCAAGAGCGTATGAATATAAACTTTGCATACTGTGGAGGGAATTTACACATACATACATGTATGAAAATGTATGAATATATATAATTATATATGCCCATATACCCTCATTTTTCGGATCCGAACCATATATGGGATATCATATATGCTCCATACATACTTTTTTAGCTGGGAAATCAAATAAAAAGAAAAAAAAATTTTATATTTAATTTAAGTATATTCGTAAATAATCTCATCATCCTAACTTAAAAATTTAATATATTCACTCGTAAAAATGATTAAATTTTGAGTTTCTATAAATCTGAACTAACCTATTATACACAAATTATTCCTATATTAATGCAAAGAATAATTTAACCTAATATACATATATTTTGATATGAAAAGCAAACTTATATGAATTTTCATTTTATAAAAAAAAAATCATTATGATTTGTGAGTGAAATCTTTAAATAACTGTTTGATCTTTGAAACTTTTGGTAACTGGTGTGTTGTGAGTAATTATGGGATTACTAAAGAATTTGGGTATAAGTATTTTTCTTCCTGTAGTAATCATGGTAGGGTGGGCAAAACGTTGGATAACACATTTCAAATCCAATTATATTCTCAAGAAATTTAATAGTTCTTTCTTTTTTTCTATTCCTTTAAAAAAAATCTTTTTATTACATGAAAATATTTAAATTTTCTTTATTGTAGCACATTTAGCAAGAAGCAACAAACAAAGAACCACCCCACTGACGAGCAATAAGGCCGGTTGATGCGTATGCAAATGTTTGTTTAGACTTCGCGCGTTTGCGTTCCGAATCTAAAAGATAAATTTTGTTCGTTATATGCTACCAAAGTAGTTCAGATGGCAATGCCTAAATTTTTTGCTGGGTACATACATACATACATATATTTTATGTATGTACATTAAGCACACGTTTCAATTCAATTTTCAATTGAGTCTTTCAATTGAATTGATTCTTGGCCAGACACTTCACATACTGAATTGAAAGATTTTCAACTGTCAAATTTATATTTTTTACAATTAAAAATTTATAAATTAAAAACATCTACTGCATTCATTCATTGAATACAATTTTAAAAATACATAACTTTTTCTATACATAACAAAATTTAAAAAACCCCCGAATATGTGTAGAAAAGATGTGATAATTGGCTGGACCGATTTTTCTAAAACATAGCTAAGAACCTCTCGATCAAGTCACCTTTCAAACAGAAAAAACTAAACCAAAATCGATCCAGCCGTTTGGCCTGTACGTGGACACGGACAGACACACATATACACAGACACACACTACACTTATAACACTCCTGTAATGTAAACACCCATATGTAAATACTTTATATTGTTCTCTTTACAGACCGCTATAAGTACTTACATACTGAACATACATATGTACATAACAAGTATAACGATAACGTATGTATATAATATATTTGGATACTTATATACAACATAGGCACATAAGAAATATCATGATTATTTACTGATATACTTATATACCAAATAACGGTTAGGTTTATGTATTTATACTTAAGTAGCTTGTACCTTATTTTCTTTATTAATAAAGTTGAGTTGTTAACGAAACACTGGTGTATGAATACACAACATTTTGGCGACGAGAAATTAAAAAACCCAAAAGAAAAATTAAAAAAAAAGTCTTAAGCCACAACCAGTTAACAAAATGTCATTAATTGGATCTATCGAGCAATTCACTTTTGGGGATGATTTCAGCGAATACATTGAGCGTGTTGAGCAATTATTTACAATAAACAATGTGGAAGAAAAAAACAAAGTAGCACTATTCTTGACATTAGTAGGTCCGGAAGCTTATAAGAGAATAAAATCGATAATTTTGCCAGAAAAACCAACAGCTAAAGCCTTTAAGGACCTAGTTAAAGAAATTTCACCACATTTTATTCCAGAAAAAAATGTAATTGCCGAACGTTTCAGATTTTATAACTGCTCCCAAAAGACAGGTGAACCAGTAGGCGAATATATAATTAACCTAAAGCTGTTATCAACCCGTTGTGAGTTTGGAACGTTTTTAAAGGAGGCTTTACGTGATCGTTTGGTTTGTGGAGTTAACAATAACCAATTGCAGACAAAATTGCTATCAACATCGTCGTTGACGTGGGAACTAGCCTGTAAGTTATCCCAGTCATTCGAATTAGTTGATAAAGAACAAAAGAGTATGCAACCATCGACGTCGTGCGAAATAAATAAAATAAATTATCGATCCAGTAGATATAAAAGTATAGAAAAGTGTCCAAAATGTACTTCAAAGCATATCAGTGGCGCATGTCCAGCAAAGGAGTGGATCTGTTTTGGATGCGGGAAAAAAGGCCACTCAGCAAAAGCCTGTTATTCAAAGAAAAAACAAACTTCAAGTCATAAAAATGCAAGCAAAAATCATGTAAATGAGCTGCAGTTTAAGTTGGGGTCGTTAAATTGGGTGAATAAAATGGAGTCTCCATTATTAAAAAACATGTTGGTAAACCAAACACAGTTGGAAATGGAAATTGATACCGGAGCCGTCGTGTCTGTAATTTCTTCAATAGATTATAAATTATATTTTAGTGATATTGTCTTAACAAGTATTAATTACCCTCCTTTACAAGTTCTAACAGGGAATAGAGTCGATATGATTGGAGAAATATCGGTGACCGTGAATGGTGTAGACGATTTGAAATTAGTTGTGGTAAAGTCCATACGACAGTTCACCCCATTGATGGGACGCAATTGGATAGATGTGTTGTTCCCCAACTGGCGAAATTTTTTTGATGCACCTCGTAGTAAGTTAAATAATATTTTATCGGTAGAGACTATGTGGCAGACAAATATTATGGATGAATTAAAAAGTAGATTTCCTTCTTTGTTTATAATTTCTTCAAGCCCCATAAAAAGTTTTTCTGCCGATATTTATATTAAGCCAAATGCGCAGCCAAAGTTTTTCAAGCCGTATACTGTTCCTTTAAGCTTAAGGAAAGCAGTAGAGGCCGAGTTAGTCCGTATGTGTGACGAAGGTATAATTCAATCAGTCCGAAAAAGTGATTGGGCAGCTCCAATAGTCTGCGTAATAAAAAAAGATTCAAATATAAGAATTTGTGGCAATTTTAAAGTTACAATAAACCCTGTTATAGAAATGGATGTATATCCATTACCGTTGATTGAAGACATCCTAACAAGTTTAAGAGGGACAACATGTTTTTGTATCCTCGATTTAAGTAAAGCATATTTGCAATTGCTAGTAAACCAAGATAGTCGTAGTTTGTTAACGATAAATACCCACATGGGCTTATTTGAGTTCTGTCGACTACCATTTGGTGTTTCAACTGCCCCAATGATTTTCCAGAGGATTATGGATCAAATTATACAAGGGCTAGACGGAGTTTCAGTCTATCTAGATGATATTCTAGTAGCAGGTAAAGGCGAAAATGATTGTAAATCTAAATTGTACAAAGTTTTAAATAGATTACGTGAGTTTAACGTAAAAATAAATTGGGGTAAATGTAAGCTTTTAGAAAACAACCTAGAGTATTTAGGTCACAATATAAGCCCAGAAGGTATTAAGCCATCAAAGTCAAAAATGGACGCTATAATTCGTGCTCCAGAGCCTATTAATGTTGAGCAACTCCAAAGTTTTTTAGGTTTGATTAATTATTATTCAAAATTTTTACCAAGTAGTTCAATGATATTAGCACCTTTGTATAAATTGCTGCGTAAAGACGTGAGCTGGAATTGGAGTGAAGAGTGTACTATTGCGTTTGAGAAGTCTAAAAAATTATTGTGCGAAAATGATTTATTAGTACATTTTGACCCTAGTAAACCAATAGTGATAGCATGCGATGCTTCACCTTATGGGGTAGGCGCTATACTTAGCATAATCATGGAAGGGAAAGAAAGACCGTGTTACATGGTTTCGTCCACCTTGAGCAAGGCTGAAAAAAATTACTCGCAGATCCATAGAGAGGCTCTTGCGGTAATATTTGCGATTCGAAAGTTTCATAAATTCGTATATGGTTACACTTTTACCGTATATACCGATCATCAGCCACTCGAAAAACTATTAGGAGATCAAAAAGCTTTGTCTAGTATCGTTTCTGTACGTTTCCATAGGTGGATTTTGTTTTTATCAAATTACAATTGCAAGATTAAATATCGACCAGGGATTAAACAAAAAAATGTGGATGCCTTATCCCGTCTTCCTCAAGAGTCTGAAACAGATGTAAGGAATTATAACATACATTTTTTCAATTTTGACAATTGTATCCCGATTTCTTTAAAAGACATTGTTCGATTTTCAGAAAAAGATGCAGTAATCAGTAAAGTGATAAAATTCGTTGAAGAAAATTACTGGACAAACGAGGCAAAAGAAAACAGTCTATTGGCGCCATATAAAAACGTACGAAATTCTTTAGAAGTTAAAGAAAAATGTTTGTTTTATGCAGACCGTTTAGTAATTCCAACGATGGTTAGAAATAAATTTCTCTCTCTACTTCACGAAACTCACATCGGTATTGTACGAATGAAATTACTAGCTCGTGCATCAATTTGGTGGCCATCAATTGACAAAGAAATTGAGAAATATGTTGCAGATTGTGGTTTATGCCAGAAAACAAAAAATAAAATTAGGGATTGCCCAAATTTTACTTGGCCACCAACGTCGTATCCATTCGAACGGATTCATGTCGATTTACTACATTTTCAGAGCACTGAATTCCTAATTATCGTGGATGATTTTTCGAAATGGATAGATGTCCAAATATTATCAAAAACTTCAACATTTTTTATAATTGAGAAATTGAAATTGTTTTTTTCAAATTTTGGATTTTGCGCTACACTGATTAGTGATAATGGACCTCAGTTTAGGAGTGAGGAGTTTTCATTATTTCTGAGAACTAATGGAGTAAATCAAATGTTTAGTCCCCCTTACCATCCACAAAGTAATGGCCTGGCAGAAAGGGGTGTCCAAACTGTTAAAAGTAGTTTAAAAGAATATTTTGCAGCAAGTGGGGAGCAAAAGCTAACCGTTGGGAACGTCCTTCTGAACTTTTTGTTTAAGTATCGTAACACACCATCAACAGTTACCGGCATTTGCCCAAGTGAATTAATTTTAGCGTATAAACCAATAACTTTACTGTCATATTGTACTTTGAAGAAGGATGCAAATACAAAATCAATCACCACCAAATATAAAGAAAAGAAAATTAGAGAAACACAAAACTTTGTAAAGAGCAAAAAATTTGAAAATTTTAATATAGAAAGAGGTGAAAAAATTTTATATTTGAATCCAAATCAAAATAGTATCGCAAAATGGAAAAGAGGAACGGTCTGTAAAAAGTAGGGAAAACATTGTATTTAATCGAAGTTGAGAAAAGACGAATTATAGCCCATAGAAATCAAATAAAGAAAATTAAACATGATGTAATAGTTTTAAGTAGTCCAGGAAATCCAGAAAGTGGACGAGAAATTAGTGAAGATGAGGAATTTTTCGACGCACAAAGTTTACCCGTTGAAGAGGTTGTAAAAAATGAATTACCTTTAAAGGAAAGATTAAGAAAAAAAGAAAATATTAATTACAAATTATAAATTTAACAATATTTACCATATTTTGAATGAAAAAAAAAACTAAAAAAGGGAAGAAATGTAATGTAAACACCCATATGTAAATACTTTATATTGTTCTCTTTACAGACCGCTATAAGTACTTACATACTGAACATACATATGTACATAACAAGTATAACGATAACGTATGTATATAATATATTTGGATACTTATATACAACATAGGCACATAAGAAATATCATGATTATTTACTGATATACTTATATACCAAATAACGGTTAGGTTTATGTATTTATACTTAAGTAGCTTGTACCTTATTTTCTTTATTAATAAAGTTGAGTTGTTAACGAAACACTGGTGTATGAATACACAACAACTCCTTTTTTTAGTCGGGGGTTAAAAATAAAGCTACAAACATACATTTTTACAGCTAATTAAGATACTCGAGCACACACCATAGTAGCAAGCTAGCCAGTCAGCCGATTTTTTTCAACAAGCCGAGCCGCCGCCGAACCACACGGCTTATCGGCGGCTTAATACTCAGCCGATATTTTGTCTTTTATTTTTTATATTTTTTCAAATTTCGTATTTAATATGATAGCGAGCGTCCCGGAAAGATAGTTGTTTTTGCTTCCACATAAAAAGAAATTGTTTATGTGAACGGTAACGTAGCTGCGACAACACTTACTACATACATACGTTCTCTTTTTCTTAAATACATGCACGTTTACATAGACTTCTTTGTTTAAGCATTCAGGCGACTTTTTGATAATTAATTGTTCAAAGCTTTTTGTTTGTTGATCCGTAGCAGTGTTCCAATAAAGTAATTAATTTTTAATTCAATCGGAAAGCTTAAATAAAATTTATGTAGAAGGCAGTCAAGAATAAAATTCCTCGAGAAATTTTTCCCGGGGAAAAATTCCAACTAATAGCAAGTAATAGGGGAAAAAAATTCTAATATAAAAAATGAGAAATTTCTCGCGAAATTTTGTTCATAATTGCCCTGATAGTATAGAATATGTTTCTATGGTTTAACAAATAATTTACGAAGTTAGCTATTTTTTAAGGACATCAATTACTGCAATATTCAAACTATTGCAAAATAAATAATGTTACAACGTGGTGATTCAATAATTCACAAATTTTTCTAAAAACAGACGACTGTGTTAAAACTTTTTTTGAAATGCTTAAACAAATCGGCGTTAAGCCGTTCAGCCGCCGCCGTCGAAAATATTTGTCTTTCAGCCGCCGCCTGCTCGGCCTGCTACTCTGGCACACACAGAACAATCGCATTGAAAGATTTACTAATCAACATGAAAAATCAAAATCTTTTGATTTTTCTTCAACCGACTCGACAACTGCCAAACTAATCAGTTGACAAAGCCATACACGCTTTGATTTGGTCCACAACCGACTCAATTGAAAATTGAATTGAATCGTGTATGGGGTGCTTTAGAGTGGGCGTTATTTATTTTTTGTTAATTTCTTTTATTCTCACCCCCAAAATACAAAAAAATTCATAGCGATAAGTTGTATTTTAGGGGGTGCGTCCGCACCGCAAAGCTGGCTTTCAAGACCATTTTCAATGTAATTTTTTGCAAATGACTATCTTTTTAAGAAATCATTTGACAAGATTATGATATATGGCTTTTCTAGTCTACAACATAGTCTCAAAGAAAGTTTTTTTGATAAAATTAATATTTTAGGAAATAATAAAGAAAATAACCAACAAAATACCTAAAATTATATATATAATTGCATTTATATGGAAATTATTTTACTAAGCCTTTACAATAAGAGTTCATATCTATTAAAATATTTCATACATAAGTATGTATATTAAGAATAGTCATAAGAAAACTAAAAATAAAATAAATAAAATCATTTAATATATTAACTTGAGGGCTAACTTTGAAGAAATCAACAAAAAAAATTCTCCATACAACTAACGGCCACTCTTATGTATGTACATATATGGTCCGATACAGTTTTACATGCATTTTTGATTGAGCCAATTTAATTTTAATTCAGCAATTAACACTATGTTCGCACATTCTCAATTTAGCTGACTCAATTATCATCTGACAGCTGAAAAAACCTTGTTTTTATTTGTTTCAAGAATATTCGTGTTTATAAATTTCAAAAATTGATACAAATTCGACTTTAAAAAATTTCACTAATATATAAAAGAAATGCCGAACTCTTCAAAATTAGCAGCGTTTAAAAAAAAAAGAAAACGAAAATTTTTTTATTTATATGTATATAGTGTTAGAAAGCAGCAGCTATTGCTGTTTGCATTATGAGAGCAAAAGTTGGAAAATGAAACAAATTTTGATGATGTGGAAGAATCTTTGTGAATGAAAACAATATTTAAACACTATTAAAAATCATAGAATTAGTTTTTAATTTTTTACAACTATAATAATAATAATAATAATAATAATATAATAAATGTACATCTCACAGACTTTATTGAAAACCCAACTGCTGCAGCTCATCTCAGTTTAGACGAGCCCGCTTTTTCTTTGGACTCGACACGGCCACAATTCCACCAGAGCAGCTTCCTTGGCCTCACTCAATGCCAGCTTCTTCCTCTTCAAGTTTTTTGCTATTTGTAAGATATTTGTTAAAAAATAAATTTATTTATGAAGCTTAAAAAACTTACCTTCTTCACTAGCCATTTCCTTTTGCATTGTTTATTTACTTTTTTTGACATTTGGTTAGCTATTTTAGAAAATTGTTCTGCTCACTGAACACAGTTCGCATTAAACACCATGGTTGGTTTCCAGTTTTACGCAATTAGTGATGCAATTAACTACTAATTTCTCAATTTATTAATTGACTTATTGTATGGTAAATTGTGCTCAATTAAGGCCTTAATTGCATAAAATGTACTAATTGCGCAATTATTGGGTCTGTCCGAACACGGTATTAGTACATTTAAAAATTTTAGGTACTTTTTCTTCGCTGCAATCACTATTTGAACTTTTTTAAATCCCATCATTCCTTTTTTAAATCCCATCATTCCTGTTTCATATTAAAACAACAAAACAAAATAATAATAATAATTGCGTAATTATTAAATTTTATGCAATTAAGGCCTTAATTAAGCACAATGTACCGTACAATAAGACTGAGTTTACATCTGGCATTTCTTGTGTGTAATTTGCCCAAAAAAGCGTAACCAACTAATTTCTAATGAAAATCTGTTTGATTCAGACATGTATTTATTGATTTAAACAGTTTGCAATGATGTCGACTTGTATCAAACTCTTTCAGTAGCTCGTTTTTGACACATACCAATGATCAAACCCATTTAAATTACATGATCATTGGTTTGTGTCAAAACGAGCTGCTGAAAGAGTTCGATGAGAGTCTAGAATTATTTTGGATTCTATAAAATTGTCTATTAATTATGTATGAATCTGTTTAACTTAACAAATTCATGTCGGAAGCAAACAGTTTTTCATTCATTTTCAATTAGTTGGTTACGATTTTTCTACGCTTGTGTGGAACATGGCACCCAGATGTAAACCCGACCTAAGTCAATTAATAAACTGAGAACTTAGTAGTTAATTGTATCACTAATTGGCTAAAACTCGAAATGCAACCCTAATGTTTGTTAAAAACTGTGTTCAGTGAGCAGAACAATTTCCTAAAATTACAAACAAAATGGCAAAAAAGTAAATAAACAGTGCAAAAGGAAATAACTAGTGAAGAAGGTAAGTTTTTTTTAATTCTTAAATAAATTTATTTTTTTAAGTGAGTGATGCCAAGGAAGCTGCTGTGATAGAATTGTGGCCATGTCGAGTAGAGTTTCGTGGCCAAAGAAAAAATGGCCACGTCTAAGCTGAGATGAGCTGCAGCAGTTGGGTTTTCAATAAAGTTCGTGAGATGTACATACATACATTTATTAAAAACAATAGTTGTAATAAATTAAAAACGAATTGTATGAGTTTTAATAGTGTTTAAATATTGTTTTCATTCACAAACATTCTTCCACATCATCAAAATTGTTATAATTTTCCAATTTTTGCTCTCATAATGCAAAGAGCAATAGCTGCCGCTTTCTAACACTTTATAGAATTATCAAGTTTTTCGTTTTCTGTTTTAACACTGCTAATTTTGAAGAGTTCAACATTTCTGTTAGATATTAGTGAAATTTCTTTGAAAGCAAGCCGAATTTGCATCAAATTCTGAAATTTATAAACACGAATATTCTTGAAACATATAAAAACAATATTTTTTTCAGCTGTCAAATGATAATTGAGTATATGTGAACACTAGATTTAATTGCTAATTTTAAAATTAAATTGACTCATTTAAAAATGCATGTCTATAAGGCCTATGCAGTTTTTAAATGTTTTATTAGTGCACAAACGTGCTAACAGTACAGTACAGTGCGGTGCAGTACGGTGACAGCAACGTTCGGCTAAGCCAGTCTTGAAAATTTTTTTCTTACTCATGCCGATACAATAAACTAATTCACACAAAATAATCAAAGTGAATTAGTTTTACTTCGCGCGAGTTGCGCTTAAGCTGTCATGAAGCACAGACGTAGCGAAATTGCCGACAGTGTTACAAAAGTGTGTTCAAAAATTCGAATTTATATATCTCTGAATAATTCTTTAACTTATTACATTTATTTATTGAAGAACAAACCAAATATATATACATATATATATATATATATATATATATATATATATATATATATATATATATATTGTATATATAAATTAAACTTAAAAAACAAAATTTGTGTTTTAATAATATGAATGTGAGCTCCACTCCAAACACAGACGTATTAAAAACAAAAACAATTATATCGAACAATGATCGAAAAAGAAAAAGCAATGATAATATGGAAAGCTTAAATAAACAATTAAAGAGTAACTATTACTCAATTCTTGACCTTGAATATGACTTTCAATGCGATGATTCAGCTTTGCAGGAATTCAAACAGCATGTACAAGTACATAATAACAACACAAAACAAATAAAAAGTATTAATCTGACGAGAGAAATTAAGCCTACAAACGATGGTCAGCCTAGACCATCAACTAGTAAATGCTCAGCTCAACGCTGAGGGTGGCGTTGGCTGAAGTAGTTAGCAGGTTGAATACAAATCCAAAGATCATGGGTCCAATCCCTTTATCCGACAGTCATTAAACAACAACACCACGCATTTTTCTGATCCGCATTAGTGTCGCTTTGTATCAGTTGTTGTAGGAAAGTTCAAATGATGAAGGCATAGACACTGGTCACTGAACTACTCCTGCTTCATCGGATACTAATACTAATGTAACAGAAGAGCACCCTCCTTCGTCGATATTGTGTAGCAGAATCATTGGCGAAGTAAAATAACGACTAAAATAGGCTACTAAACAAAGCTTAAACAATTTAATGCGCTTCATTGAAACCAGAGGCGCTGCAACTCTGCATTATAACGTGCAAAACGTAGAGTTGTAAAAGAAAGAAGCTTTCCGCTATCTCTTCCTTCACCGCCTGTCTTCTCTATCACTATCCCTTTCCTAAAGAAGGTAACACCTATGAGTAGTAGTAGGCATTCATTGCCTGAGTGTTACTTCTCTTAAAATAAAAAATAAATAAAAAAAATACAGCGAGTTCATAGGAAAAAATAATAATAATCAATTTATAGAAAAAAATAATAATAACAACAGAAAATACGTAATACAATGAAAATCTATATACATATGTATACCCAGCAAAAATAGAGACTCCAAAAAAGTCATGAAAATGTAGAGTTTGCGATCTAGAAGTAGTGAAAATTTCGATCCGATCTAATGATTTTTACATAGGGTTGTCATTGCAAGAAGTTCTATTTTTCGATGCCTGGTCACCGAATTTGAAGCGATATTAAGAAAAATTTCCTTTTTTTTGTGTTCTATGATAATATTTTCATCTAGGAAAACTTGTAAATAGTTACCTTTTTTAACAATTCGTTTCTTTTTATACGAATTTAAGCCCGAAACACTTTTTTCATGTAAATTTAAGCAAATAACTTTTAAATTTTAGACTAAAACTAATTCATAAATTTCTTTAAAAAAATAAATTTTTTTTAAATTCTGGTGAGTATTTTCTAACACTATGGAGGAGTTACAAGGTTTTGTATAACTAAAATAAGCTTGTACTTGGTTTTTGCTCACTCTCGGCAAATTAAAAATATTGATTTCTTGGAAGCAATGAAAATGTAGTTCCACTAGAATGACTTCCATTTTTTTCACTGGGTATGTGTATGATTTTCTAAATGAATGCTTGAATCAATTAAAAATAAAATTGCTTACCCCCATGTTCATAAAATTTTAAATGAATTTGAAATGAATTTTAATTAAAATTTTTCATTGAATTTTTTTTAAATAAATTTTTTTTAATCCGTCACTGCTATAATTTTGTGAGTGCGATTTTTTGGTTATACCTTAAACGCACTTTTTGTGACAAAACGAAAGCTTTTGAAAATATTTTATAAAAAGCAAATTTTAAACGTTATTGTTTATAAACGAAACATGAAAAAGAAAGGGCTTATGTTTTCTAAAGACAGGCTGCTAATGTACAACAACGACAAAAGAAGTTCATGTACATTTAAAATGAATAATGGTCTTCAACGATGAACTGTTAATGCTCCGATTTTGTTTAGCTTATACATAAATGATCTTTTTGCTGACGATATTATTATATATCATTCCGATAAAAGTATAGACAAAATTAATGGAAACTTGCAAAGTCTTTATAACTTAGTTGAAAAATACACCTTTGATTGGAACATGAAAATCAATGTTGATAAGTGTGAATGTATCTTATTCAGGCCACCAGTGAACAAATGTAACTTCAATGTAAGAACTAATTGGAAAAAATTTAGAATTAAATCAAACCTACAACACAAAAACATCCCTTCCAAAGATGTCGTTAAATACCTAAGAATTTATATGGAAAAGTTCTTATATTTTAATACACATGTCAATAATCAATAGAGAAAGCCAGAAAAGCTTTCTTTTGCTATAAATCACTGTTTTGCTCTGAAAATATTCCAAAAGATGTGAAAGTCTCCTTATATAAGATGTAGTGAACCATGATTACATTCCTTTATAAATACAGCACTACATGTATTCATTGTTTTAAAGGCATGCATATTAATAACTAAAAGAATATCGAATATCATTTGCATGTGCAGTGGTCACAATACACTTGACAATTTCTTTTGTGCCACCAGCCGCTATATTAATATTTGAAACACTTGAAGCAATGCATGTATGTATGTATAATTGTTTTTGTAAACATACCGTACATTGTTGTGTGTGGCGCACTTAACCTTCCACGATGGGAAATAATTTATTGTTTTAAATAGATCATATAACATCTTACTTTCCCATGAAAATTTTAAATTTAAATTAAAACCCAGTCAATCCTAAGTTTTAGCTAGCGCCTAAAATTTATGATGGACTGGTAAAATGTATGTTAAGTAGGCATAAGAATAGAAATAAGATATTGAGTGCATTTTAGCAAATCACTCATTTATGCAATCTAGGCTATTCTCATAAGTAATGTATAAGACATGAAATTTTATTAATACAAAAGAGATCAACTTGAACATTCTATGAGCTCTTACCGAAGAGCTCTGGAAACAAATAAAAGTTCAATTTATTAAATTAACTAAAAGAGTTTTTATTCATTTTTACAAAGACTTTGATTAGTCCCATTGTAGCATACGGATGCGCCATTTGGTTTAATATCACTCCATCATATATGCAAAAAGTTAGAAAATTTGAGAGGAAATGTCTAAAGACATGTACCTCATTGCATAGATCTTCTCATAGCAACTACATGAAATTGGTTTGTAACAAAAAATTTTATAATTATTCAAACCTAAGTCAAATTGACAACTTTATGATTAAATTAATTAGAAATCATATATTAAAATGTACTGAATGTACATCTAACAACTATATTTTTGCGTCATACTATACTGATGATCAATACATACTAAGTACTCTAATATCAGGCTATTTTCCTCCTGAAGCATTCATATATTTAGATAAAAATGGATACATACAAAACTGTTCTGGAGTCCCGATCTTCTATCTATTTATATAGAAGAGCTAATGATAAATCATTTAACATAAATAGAGATCCTAACCAGGAAGTTAGATTTGATCCTACTATACCTAACATAGACAGTAGGCAGAAGGACATGACAAGATATTGTCTTTTTCTTTTTTTAATCTTATTGTTTCATGAAATAAAATATGAAAGTAATGTTTTTTTTAATATTTTTCGTTACATGTAAAACTTATATACACAATCATTATTCCTCATATGTTTTGAATAGTAATAATTTAAAACGTTCTAATATGTAATCTGAAGTACGCTAGAGTGTTCGACTAGGGACCAGTGTGTATAATAACTTTAATATTAAGCTATTTGTTTATTTTTAGTTGAATTTGCTATTGAATGTAACAGTGGCTAATTTTTCAAACTACATATGACCGTGATTTTAAAAGTTTTTTTTATTATAATCAACTGTTAACCTTAGGATTATTATTATTATTTAGGATATTTTGGACTAGTTAGCATTATGCATTATGTCACCCGGTGATTAAAAAAAGAATGCTATTTTCAGATTTCTGATTGACTCGGAATAAAAAAATCAGTATTCTCTAGACTAAGACAAAAAAGTCTAGACTCTAGAGAATAATAGAATTTCAAAGTTTAGTTCTCTTTTAAAATTGTAGGACTGATTTGATTACCAGGTTACTATTGATAACGATAATAATTAACTGAAATGTCCAAAAAACTACATTAAAAAGCACTTTCCGGATTTATTTCCAATTGAAGAATAAAAAACTTTGCATTGTTTAGTGTAAGAAAAAATATAATTAAATAAACTCCGTATATAAGTATATAAATACATAACCTATTCAATATTCATACATCAATACAACAATCCAATAAAAATAAATACAAAAAATTACACCAAAAATATTTTCTTTTATACATACATACATATACATCCATATGTATGCATTTTATTTTCTCCATATGCCATTTTCACTTGTTATTTTGCGTTGCAAAAGTTTAATTACCATATAAGAGAAAATCTTTTTTTCTTTGGTACATGATTAACACTTATTTTACGTAGTTTTTCTGGTGCAACACCTTTGCGCGGTTTAAATAGATTTACCTGTAAGCCAACTTTAATCTTCTTGGTTAAAGCACCTTGTGGAAATACGGCCTGAACCTGAGGCACAACTGTGCTTGATACCATGCCTCCTTCAGGTCCAATTGCATGAACTTCTTGACGGATGCGTGTGACTACAGCAAAGTATTGTGGAAAGTCATAAGTTACAAAGCGGCACACATGATTACCAGCTTGTTCTTCCAATTGCGCAATTTCTAAAAGAAATTAATATATAATACACATATTAGGGACGCCAAACGGGATTAATTTTTTTAAATCCCGGGATTCGGGATTTTTTAAATATACATATATTGCTTTAATAACAAATTTGTATTTAATTTATGCATTTCAAAAGATTTTATGTTGATAATATATTATTACACAATTATTTGTAAAGCTAAAAATGTTCTAACACGAGTGTGTGGTTATATATGAAATAAAAATCAAAACTACATATTTTACTCAATTTTTAAATTGATTAAGGCCGTCATACACTATCATATAAAGTCGTGCGATCTACGAAAAAACATAACCTTGCTATGATGGAGGTTATGAAAGTTTTCAAAAGACAATAACAATTTATCACACCAGGGTAGTATTTTTTCGTAGATCGGATAGTGTATCACGGCCTATCATATCATTTTATATTCGAGAATTTACATATAATGAAAACAAAAACTAAATATGAAAATTTATTTTAATTTTTAATATAAATTCCTGTACGTTTTTTTAAATTTTAAGGCGCAAATCATACGAGCATTTAAACATCTTGTTTTATTTTCAATTCGTTTTAAAAGTTGCTCCCAAAAACATTTTACATTCATACAATGATTTTTCCCATGTTTCTAGTTTTGATTTTTTCTTTTCCAAAAATTTTATGAGTGTTAGAAGATTTTTTAAAAAATACGTTTTCCCTACATATTAAAAAAATTTCCCCCATTAGAAAATCTAAAAATTTTTGAAGTGTAAACATCTATACGCTACATATACAATCAACCGAATTTTAAAGCATACCTTCAGGAGCAATGGTTATTTTAATAGAAATCGCCTGTGAAGTGTAATAGTGTTGCCAGTGGGGATAATTTTGTTAAACTTTCAAATAAAAGAACGTTTTAAAGGTGAAATCAAAACAATTCACATCAGGGATGGCAAGGTTGGTACAATTGTACCTGTTTTGGTACTATTTAAACTCGGAAAGTACAATAGTATAACAATGACTAATTACGTACATTTAAGGAATCTCAGCAGTTACACGCCGTATTTCTTTTCAAACGATTGAATGTGTCAATTTTCACTTTTTAGCATTGAAACTCATATTGTTCTCGTTGAAAACAGTATTGTGAAAGCAAAACGAAACGAGAAAATCAAAAAAATGTGAACTAGTCCATTTCCAAATCACCGGATACTGTAGCACGCACATGCTATTAATTTGTATATATGTACATATATAATTTATTTTAAATTTCAACTTAAAAAGGTGTTACCATGAATCATGAATCCCCCATCATTTCCAGTTGTATTTCAGAAGTTTCCAATTGTTTTTCAGAAATTTCTAAATATGTTTCAGAAGTTTCCAATTGTTTTTCAGAAATTTCTAAATATGTTTCAGAATTTTCTAATTATATTTCAGAAGTTTCTATTTATATTTCAGAAATTTCTAAATATGTTTCAGAAGTTTCTAATTATAGTTCAGAAGTTTCTAATTACACTTCAGAAGTTTCTATTTATATTTCAGAAATTTCTAAATATGTTCCAGAAGTTTCTAATTACACTTCAGAAGTTTCTAATTACACTTCGGAAGTTTCCAATTATGTTTTACAATTTTCTAATTGCATTTCAGAAAATTATATTTGCTTTTCAAAAATTTCTAATTGTTTTTTAGAAATTTCTAATTGCATTTCCGAATTTTCATATTACATTTCAGAAACTTCCAATTGTATTTCAGAATTTTCCATTTTTATTTCAGATATTTATATATCTTCTTCTGTATAAAATTTTAGGGTTTTCTTAAATGAACAATATGTGTAGGAATTATACCACTTTATTGTGAACTACATGCATACATTTATATGTATGTACATATGTATATGCAGAAGATCAAAATCAATTAATCTGATTTGAAATGTCAAATGTATTTATGTGTTTTTTTACATAGTGTTAGAAATCAAGAAAGGAAAATACTGTATTACTCTCTTTTTAAATGTCGATTTTCCACATTAAAGCCAAAATCACCATATCAGTTCTTTGTATCATTTTATTCATTTCAAGGTATAAAAACGTGAAAAAAAAACTATTAATAAATTTCAACTGTTTATACTCCAACGGGTAGATCTTCTCTGTTTGCTGCTAAAATATGGAAAGAGCTGGAATGTTGGACTGCGCGAGCACAATCAGCTTGTGTAATTTCCCCCAGGGCATCGTCAATTTTATTTTCTAAATACTGTAACCGTTGCTCCACAACGCCTGGAGGAACGACGTCAGGAATTGAGAGTCTTGCTTTGACAATATTTTTTAGCTTGCTCCAAATAATTTCAATAGGGTTTAATTGGGGCAAGTATGGGCCCAATCGTAGCAAGCAGGCTGGCGTATTTTCAAAAATAGTATTAAGTTTGGAATGCGCAGGTGCGTTGTCACAAACAATTACAAGATCGGTCAGCTCATGTCCCAGTTCGACCCATTTATCAAATACTGAGGAAACCCACTCTATTGCAGAGGTTGAATTAAAAGATCCTAGCTTTTTGTCAAATTTGATAACCCCATTCGCCGAAATCGCACCAATAACATGAATGTTTGGGCCTCTGCAAGCTGGTGGGAGTTGTACCGCTCTCGACCCAATACGTGATCTTCCACGTGTTTTTCGTGTAAAAATATTGAAATTCGTCTCGTCGATATATACTATTTGGTTTCCCTGCCTTATAATTTCATTTAAACGATTAACAAAATCTGCTCGTTTTTGACTTGTCCTTCATTCTCAGTTATTATCTTTGGTTTTACACCGCCCTTCTTGGCATCAGGTAATTTACCTTGCCTGATCCAGCTATACGCTGTTTTATAATTGACACCTAGCGATAAGGCTAACTGATGCCAATCATCACCTGTGAAAGCTGCTTTTATTATTCGTTGGCGATCATCTATATTGTGTTTCTTGTAATTTTTTCTGTTAACAGATGCAATATCTGTGATAATAAATACAAATATTAGTATATATACATATTCATATATGCAATTTATGTATTACCTGTTATATCTTGCCTACAATACGGACAATTTATATCGTCTTCACCCAAACGTAATTGCTCATAGCACGCTGCATTTACCAAATGATTACATGGCATCAATTTTATAAGCTGCTTTCTCAGCATTGATTGTAGACATATTCGTACATGCTTTTTTTGTCCATCTTAATAAATGTACAATTTTTTACTATGTACATATGTTATTCAATACAGCAATTGCAACACCATATACATACATATATTATTTATGTATAAATAGAAAATGATTATTGGTATATTTTTAATAATATCAACAAAAAAAGTATAGGTTGCTTGGTTTTCGCACAATATGCGAATATATATATATATATATATATATATTATTGAAAGTATGTTAACATACAATACTTAGAATTGATTAGATTTTGTAAAATGTAGGTGCACAAAAATAATATATCCACATAACAGTCTGAAATACATTTAGAAATTTCTGAAATACAAATGGAAAATTCTGAAACACAATTGGAAGTTTCTGAAATGTAATTTAATAATTCGGAAATACAATTAGAAATTTCTAAAAACCAATTAGAAATTTCTGAAAAGCAATTAGAATTTTCTGAAATGCAATTATAAATTTCTAAAGCATAATTGGAAACTTCTGAAGTGTAATTAGAAACTTCTGAACCATAATTAGAAACTTCTGAAACATATTTAGAAATTTCTGAAAAACAATTGGAAACTTCTGAAATACAATTGGAAATGGAAATGATGCACGAATATTCGTATTAGTACTCGAATTGCCGAATATTCGGCCATTTTTAAATATTCGTATTCGTATTCGCGAAATTCAGGCGAATTCGAATATTTTTATAAAAAATAAATAAATAAATAAATGCATAAATCCTAAACGAAAATTAAGTAAATGATGGTTGAAAATTTATTTTCATTAAATTTATTATAGAAATTTGTGCTTTTTAACATTTTTAAGTGCTATTTAATTGCGATCATTAAAATTGTGGGTAGTTTTTTTTAACTTTAAAGTACACCAGCAGGAGTATGAAGTTCTTTTTCATAACAATTTTTTCATATTTCATTTTGCAGGCGTAAACAGAACACCAATTTTATGTCTTTAAAATTCACATTTAATATTTTCGTATTCGTACTCGCGAATATCAAAATTTAACATTCGTTACATCACTAATACATACATAATATATATAGGTAACACGTATGATCATTTAAATAAATAAATGAGAAAAACATACGTATTTTTGTACGAAATTAGTATTTTTTTCTGTTATGTAACATTTTCAATAACCCCCTCCCCACGCTCATAACAACTCGTAACAAAACTCGAACCCCCTCCTCCCCCTAGAGCTTTACGATATACATACCCTACAAGAAATGAATGACTGAAACTAACACAAACAACATTTTTTTACTAACACATTTACAACAATTTTACATTCAATTCAACAGTTATTATAGTTGCTCTACTCTAACATATATGCTAGAGTGGAACATCTAATATACATATGTATGTCAAAACAATAAAAATATTGAATTTTACTTAAAATAATTTAAAGTTCGTTCGGTTTGTAAGATTAAAATGTATAAAAGTGGTAAAAAAAATAATGGTGCTTGTGAAAAAGATAAAAATAATAACGAACATAAGAAATTGTATAAAGTTTAATTAAAAATATACATATATATGTATTCGTTTTTTTCAATATTTAGATATTTGGAAAGGGCATGGTGTGTTGGTGGTTGAAGAAGGCTTTAATACAAATCATTCTGGGCAAATTAAAGTTTATAAGATTTACAAAAGATAAGTAAAATAATGAATAAAAGATATTCACAAAGTTTAATTTAATTTGTATATTTATTTTCAAAATTTTAGATATTTGTAAAGAGCAAGGTGCGTTAATTATGAAAAGGTGTGAAGACGGCTGGCTACCGCTTAAGTTAGTTGGAGTTTTTGTTAATTTGTTGTATATTTGTTTTAAATATTATATTTTCTTGTGTATTTTAAAAGCAAATAAAATAAAACAAAAAGTATATTTTCTGTCAGTATATCAATCATGTATGATTGCTCAATTGTGGGGGATATATTATTCAATTATGATTAGTCAAAATTGAGTAATATGTATGCTATCATTGATTATTAAAAAGTACTGGAGTGAGCAGTTCAACTATATGTTATATTCGTTAGTTAGAGAGAGATGCAAGATCACACGTACACAAAAGTTTCCATCACATTTTTCATTTTGCCCTTAATAAAGTGATGGAAACTTTGTTCTACGCAATGATGAATATGTCCTGCCTGACTATCGATCAAATGAGCAGTCAATTGACTGGTAGTCTTCTTGTAGGGTATATGGTCAGCCCCTTAACTAGAAGTGAGCACAAGCTATGTAAAAGTTCACAGTATTGTATTTTTTTCAACAGTTGAATAGACAGTTGTGTCAAGTGTGCAATATTTTTATTGTTTACTTCATAGTGCACAATACTTCATTTCACAAACTAAAAATTTCATTAAATATTAAGTGATAATATAACTTTTTACAACTTATTCATTGAAAAAGATATTATTCATATTTTATTTGTTAGTCTTAGGGCAAATAAATCAGTCAATGATTATATGTATTTTATTTTTAAATCTGATTTAAACACAAAATTTTGTTTTTCACCACAAAATTAAGTGAATCTTAATGCCCAACTATAATATGAATAAGCGGACTTAAGCAACTGTGCGATTACATATAAAACGTGTGTGACAAACTATAATGTACTTATGGAACTTTTCGTCAAGCTTCGTCAAATGTCATTTGCTTAAGCTACATATGTGCCAAACTGAACGCACATTCCGTACGGAAAACACTGTTTGTGCATTCTTTAAATTCAAGCCAAACAGCATCAGAAAATATTCATTGATTTGAAATATTTTTTTATTGTTTCTTATTTTAAACTCAGAAAAGAAAGCATAACTTTTATTTTCATTCTTTGTTTTACAATACACATATACAGTCGTTAAGCAGCTCTGGGTCGGGGAACATCTCTCTCGTCATCGTAATTATTTCTTAAGTGCGGTCAGGCTTGTGTTTGTTGTTTGGCCTTCGAGAGTTTTTCGTCTCGCTCGCACTGGTTGACTGATCTGCCACGGATAACCGTATAATCTTGCGGTTTTTTGTGGAATTTCTTTAACAACCACGTTGCCTACTTCCTATGTGAACGCATAGGTCGTGTACAGTCAGTCACAAAACCTTATAAAATACTGTTAATACCATCTTGGGCATATGGTCTACGTTACTCCGCCCATATTTGTGCAGCACCATATTATGCAAATTTACTTTGCATTAATATGTTTAATAAATAAATAAATAAAGACACATATACACACATATACATGAGTTTATTTATGTATGCTCATTGTTGTACTTTTTAGTAGGCAAAACAAATAAAGCAAGGAATAAAGTGGTGGATATAATTATATGTGAATTTTTAATAGATTAGGACATTCCAAAAAGTTAATTTGATTGAATTGCATTCATTTTGTAGTTATAAGAAGAAAGAAAATTATAAAAAAAAATTTGAACAATACCTATATGTGCAGCTGTGGTTAAAGAATACTTACATAAGTGCATGTAAGTATATTGTGGGCTTTAGAAACGAAATTTTTTACAAAATCAAATTAATAAATTATAAATCGATGAGCCAGTGTGAACATTTTAGCATTTTTGCAACTTAATTTAGCTTTTTTTTTATTTTGAAGTTAGCATTTTTATACCCTTTACCAAAAAATGGTAAAAGGGTATATATAGGTTTGTCATTCCGTTTGTAATTTCTACAATATTAATAAGGGACACATAAAGTATATATATTCTGGATCCTTATGCATAGGGAAGACGAACAAGCGATGTCCGTCTGTCCGTCTGTCTGTACGTGAAATCGGTTTTCCCAAGCTCCCAGAAGAGCTAGAGACTTCGTTCTTGGACTGGTGTGTCAGAAATTTTCCGAAAAATTTTGCTATTGAAAATCAGCAAAATCGGGCAGACGGTTTCAGAGCTGGAAAACTCAAACTCTATTTTCCCATAGAAAATAACTACCGAAAACAAGTTTTTATTACTTTTTTATTAAATTAACTTATTTTATACTTCGGTATGAATAAAATTGGTATTTATAATTAGAAAAAAGAATTAAAAATATAACAAATTAAAAAAACGTTTCCAGGGTTGGACAACTTTAACTTTTTTTCTAATAATTAAACATATTTCATAATTAGTGTTTTTATGGGAATTTTTACAATTTAAGTTTAAAATTTGTAAATGCACTAATAATCCCAAAATTATATTTTACTTATTCAGTAAAATATTTTTTTGTAAAATACATTGAAATTGATTATTGAGGGGTTTAGCTGGATCCTATGCGCATTTCACTGTTGCTAATGCAGATCATCAGGGAACCTTTACCCAAAGTTTCTTAGAACAACTAGAGTCATTATGTTATAAACTTTCATTTAAATAAATGAGAAGCTCAACAACAAATAACAAAGTTGAAACAAGAACTCAATAATCAACATGTTTTTCATTTTCTTTATTTACCATTACTACACTGGCTGACTTTTTTTCAGCATCAAATTGTAGGTATAAAGAGTATGTAAAAAGAAAATAAATGTAAATAACAAGAACAGCTATTCAAGATAGAGTGTTGCCACACAAGTATTTTTTGACCGGGTGCAGTCAAATTAATAATTAGTGTTTTTATGGGAATTTTTACAATTTAAGTTTAAAATTTGTAAACGCACTAATAATCCCAAAATTATATTTTACTTATTCAGTAAAATATGTTTTTGTAAAATACATTGAAATTGATTATTGAGGGGTTTAGCTGGATCCTATGCGCATTTCACTGTTGCTAATGCAGAGAATAAAGGAACCTTTACCCAAAAAAAAAATTTTTTTTTAAAGAAAAAATACATTGATTATTGAGTTCTTGTTTCAACTTTGTTATTTGTTGATCTTCTCATTTGTTTAAATGAAAGTTTAACATAATAACTCTAGTTGTTCTAAGGAATTTTTGGGCGAAGAATTCCTGATGATCTGCATTACCAACAGTGACATGCGCATGGGATCCAGCTAAGCTAAGCTAAGCTCCTCAATAATCAATTTAAATGTATTTTTAATAAAAAAAATATTTTACTGAATAAGTTAAATAATAATTTGGGTAGTAGTGCATTAATAAATGTTAAACTTAAATTGCAACAATTCCCAAACAAAACACCTAAACTAAATAGAATTTTGTAACATAATTATAAAACGTGTACATTTTTTGTGGAATTGTTAGAAATCATAATTTTACATCGAAAGTATATGAATAAATGAATATATTGAAGAATATATGAAAATACTTAAGTCTTGTAATAAAAATTATAAGTAAACCAAAGTTATTTTATTGTTTTCGAAGCTCAATTTCATGATCAATAAGTATCGTTCTAGATACATATGTTTCATTATTAACTAGAGATTACTACAACAAGTACTTTCATGTAATGATATACTCGTAAATAAGTTGTTATTTTATTCATTACATCACAGTCATTGTTATACACATAAAATACTTAGATAAATAAGTAGCACTCATTACTTTGTAAGCCGTTAAAAGAGTACTACCTATTACAAAATCTTAAAAAATTTTTGCTGGGAACGGATACGTATTTTCTTTTTACATACTCTTTATACCTACAATTTGATGCTGAAAAAAAGTCAGCCAGTGTAGTAATGGTAAATAAAGAAAATGAAAAACATGTTGATTATTGAGTTCTTGTTTCAACTTTGTTATTTGTTGTTGAGCTTCTCATTTATTTAAATGAAAGTTTATAACATAATGACTCTAGTTGTTCTAAGAAACTTTGGGTAAAGGTTCCCTGATGATCTGCATTAGCAACAGTGAAATGCGCATAGGATCCAGCTAAACCCCTCAATAATCAATTTCAATGTATTTTATTAAAAACAAATATTTTACTGAATAAGTAAAATATAATTTTGGGATTATTAGTGCGTTTACAAATTTTAAACATATTTCATGTTTTAGGAAGAAGGCTATTTTCTCAGGAACGGTAAGAGCTACGGGTCTGAAATTTGAACAGTGTATGTAGAAGTTTGGTCGCTACAACAACAAATATATAAAAGCTAAAAATTAAAGGGTGTTCCAAAATGAGCGACGAAAACTTTTAAAATCCCACGTAATATACATAAAATTTTTGTACATATGTAAAATTATTGTATTTTTATATAGGCTACAACAATTAACACTAAAATTAAAAAAAATTAAATTAAAGGGTGGTCCATCAGTTAATGAAATTTTGACTATGTATTTTTGACAAATTGCTATATCTTGGAAACCTTAAGAGTTAAACTCTTGAAATTTTCAAAAACGGTCAAACTAAAAAATCCGAAAATTATAAAATCGCCAAAAATTTAAAAAAATCGCCAAAACGAAAAAAATCGCCAAAATGAAAAAAAACGCTAATATTAAAAAAAAACGCCAATAACCGAAAAAAATTGCCAAAACGAGAAAAACGTGTCAAAACTAAAAATAAATTTCCACAATGACAAAAAACGCCAAAAACCGCAAAAATCGCCAAAACAAAAAAAAATGCTTATATGAACAAAAATCGCCAAAAGTTAAAAAAAAATCGCATAAATGAAAAAATCGCCAAAATCAAAAAAAATCGCCAAAACGAAAATAAATCGCCAAATTAAAAAAAATCGCCAAACACCAAAAAAAATCGCCAAAAAAAAATTGCCTATATGAAAAAATAATCGCCAAAAATTAAAAAAATCGCCAAAAATTAAAAAATCGCTTATATGAAAAAAATCCGCAAAATCAAAAAAATAGCTAACATGAAAAAAACGCTATAATTAAAAAAAAAACGCCAAAAACCGAAAAAAATCGCCAAAACGAGAAAAAAAGTGTCAAAACTAAAAAAATTGCCACAAAAAAATTGTATAAATAGAAAATAAAAAAATCGCCTAAATGAAAAAAATCGTCAAAATCCAAAAAATCGCCAGACCGAAAAATCACCATATATTAAAAAAAACGCCAAAAACCGAAAAAATCGCCAAAACCAAAAAAATCGCCTATATGAAAAAAAATCGACAAAACTAAAAAAATCAGCAAAATAAAATAAATCGCCAAAATTTAAAAAGCTCCAAATCAAACATAATGCCAAAAACCTAAAAATTGCACTAGAGAAAAAAGTATGAATTTTTTCACAAAATTAATATGTACATATCCCTGTGCTTATGTATGTATCTCTGTACTACATAAACGCACTTTGGTAAAGGGTATATAAGATTCGGCACAGCCGAATATAGCACTCTTACTTGTTCAATTACTTATTTAGCTTTTTCTAGCATTTTTTTGTAATATTTTGTACACATTTTTAACAATATAAATTATGCAACTTTCGGTATCTTAGTAATTTTGACGAGTAACCCATTTGATGATGTGTTTGAAATACGAGGAATGATTCATTTGATTATAAATTTATAAGTTGATGTAGGCACTAAATAAAAACTTTTAAATCCATTTAATTTTTCATATTAATATTGTAACAACATACAAAGTATATAATTTTAATAAAATATGTGTGTGGAAATATACACGAACATTTGCTATTTAATTTAATGATATTTTCAAAATAACAACCACATTAGCTTCAAAACCTTTGATCCATAAGATATTTGTGAGAACATAAGAACAGCTAGTGTTTCGAAAATTAATAAATACATATGTACGTTGTTAAAAATAACAAACGAAAACAATTTACGTTACTGTAACTTTGAATAATATTCGTGTGAGTGACAAAACATTGCCTCAACTTCTCTATGTGTTTTTCGGTTATACGAAAATATGGCTGGCTTCCAAAACATCAATTTCTTTGTCTTTGAACAAAGTGTATTGATTCATATTGCAGCAGTAAAAAATACTGATAATGCACACACACTCTTTTAAAAAGTTATCGACAGAAAGTATTACGATAATTACAGCACAACTATTTAAAAAATGCTTTTATAAATTCATTATTGCAGAACGTAGGGGTCACATTCTTAAATTTTTCATAGCTTCAGTATTTACATTCAGATATTAAAGTATAATATATCGATGATTTTGTCTGGGGCAGATAAATTTTTATACCCTTTATCAAAAAATGGTAAAAGGGTATAGCTATATAGGTTTGTCATTCCGTTTGTAATTTCTACAATATTAATAAGAGACACATAAAGTATATATGTATATTCTGGATCATTATGCATAGGGAAGACTAACAAGCGATGTCCGTCTGTCCGTCTGTCTGTACGTGAAGTCGGTTTTCCCAAACTCCCAGAACAGCTAGAGACTTCATTCTTGGACTGGTGTGTCAGAAATTTTCCGAAAAATTTTGCTTTTGCAAAATCGGGCAGACGGTTTCAGAGCTGGAAAACTCAAACTCTATTTTCCCATAGAAAATAACTACCGAAAGCTAATTTTTATTAATTTTTTATTAAATTAACTTATTTTATACTTCGGTATGAATAAAATTGATATTTATAATTAAAAAAAATTTAAATTTAACAAAATAAAAAAACGTTTCCAGGGTTGGAAAACTTTAACTTTTTTTCTAATAATTAAACATATTTCATGTTTTAGGAAGAAGGCTATTTTCTCAGGAACGGTAAAAGCTACGAGTCTGAAATTTGGACAGTGTATGTAGAACTTTGGTCGCTACAACAACAAATATATAAAAGCTAAAAATTAAAGGGTGTTCCAAAATGAGTGACGAAAACTTTTAAAATCCCATGTAATATATATACAATTGTATGTATGTGTGTACGTATGTATACTGACACTTGAAATTTGTAAAATTAGTGTATTTTTATATAGGTTACAACAATTAACACTAAAATTAGAAAAATTTAAATTAAAGGGTGGTCCATCAGTTAATGCAATTTTGACTATGTAATTTTAACAAATTGCTATATCTTGGAAACCGTAAGAGCTACCTTGTTGAAATTTTCAAAAAAGGTAAAACTAAAAAATCCGAAAATTGTAAAATCGCCAAAAATTTAAAAAAATCGCCAAAACGAAAAAAATCGCTAAAATGAAAAAAAACGCTAAAATTAAAAAATAGCGCCAAAAACCGAAAAAAATCGCCAAAACGAAAAAAAATCGCAACAATTAAAAAAACGCCAAAACCGAAAAAAAATTGCCAAAACGAAAATATATCGCCAAAATTAAAAAAAAACGCCAAAAACCGAAAAAAATCGCCAAAACAAAAAAAAATTCCTATATACAAAAAAATCGCCAAAATTAAAAAAACACCAAACACTGAAAAAAATATCCAAAACAAAAAAATTGCTTATATGAAAAAAAATCGCCAAAATTAAAAAAACGCCAAAAACCGAAAAAATCGCCATAACGAGAAAAAAGTGTCAAAACTAAAAAAATTGCCAAAAAGAAATAAAAACGCCAAAAGCCGAAAAAGTCGCCAAAACAAAACAAAAAATGCCTATATGAAAAAAATCGCCCAAAAAATAAAAAAAATCGCCTAAATGAAAAAAATTTTCAAAATCAAACAAATTGCCAAGAGGAAAAAAGTCGCCAAAATTAAAAAAATAACCAAAAACCGAGAAAATCGACAAAACAAAACAAAAATTGCCTAAATGAAAAAAATTTTCAAAATCAAACAAATTGCCAAAAGGAAAAAAGTCGCCAAAATTAAAAAAAAGCCAAAAACCGAAAAAAATCACCAAATCGAGAAAAAAAGTGTCAAAACTAAAAAAATTGGCACAAAAAAATAAAATATATAAAAAATAAAAAAATCGCCTAAATGAAAAAAAATCTTCAAAATCAAAAAAATTCAAAAAAATCGCCAAAACTAAAAAACGCCAAAAACCGAAAAAATCGCCAAAACCAATAAAATTGCCTATATGAAAAAATCGCAAAAAAGCACCAAGTTAAACATAATGCCTAAAACTTAAAAATTGCACAAAAAGTATGAATTTTTTCACAAAATTAATATGTACCTACATATCTCTGTGCTTATGTATGTATCTCTATACTACATAAATGCACTTTGGTAAAGGGTATATAAGATTCGGCACAGCCGAATATAGCACTCTTACTTGTTAGATAAAAATTGCATTTTAAGAGTTGGAGGCCGACTAGAAGAGTCCACATTGCCATATCAACAAGGCATTCAATGCTCCTCTTTTATAATGACATAATCAGCAAACTAATATTTGAGTCAATACACAAGGAAAATAAGCGTTGCGGAGCTCAGGCTCTCCTTGCAAATGTCCGAAAACGATTTTGGCCCGTCGAGGAAAATTACTAGCACAAGAAACCATCCATATGTGCGTAAGTTGTGTCAAATTAAAACCAAAACTTCTTCCTCAGATCATGGAAAATTTGCCTGCAAGCTGGGTTACCCCAGCAAGACCATTTATAAATGCCGTAGTTGACTATTGTGGTCCAATTGGGGTCCACTTTAAAACTCGAGGAAAACGACCTCAAAAGGCGTATGTCGCAGTATTCTGTTGCTTCGCCACGAAAGCAGTGCATCTCGAATTAGTTACGAGCCTAACAGCAGAAGCGTTCCTGGGAGCACTAAAACGATTCACCAGTCGCAGAGGTCACTGCCAACAGCTTTACTGCGACAATGCAATAAACTCACCTCAGTTTGGGGGATTGTGGGAGGCCGCAGTTAAGTCAGACAAAAAACGATGGGAATTAGTATCAAATATAAAACATCATTTCTGGCAACGATGGTCCCACGAGTACCTCAATGAACTCCAGCAGCGTAACAAATGGTAATCAAAGTCTCAAAGTCTGCCAGTGGGTACTATAGTTAAATTAAAGACAACACTGCTGTCATGACGTGGCGAATCGGAAAGGTGATCGAAACTTTCCCTGGGCCCGATGGTATCGTGAGGACGGCAACAGTCAAAACATCTACAGATATCATTGAACGAGCAATTCAATTACTTGCTCCGCTTCCACTCGATACATCCTACACCACTACTGACAATGAAAGAATACCTGATCCTCTTTCACTTGACACACCCTCAACCTCTTCTGGCAGTGAAGGTGTAAGAAGCAAGTAAAACTACAAATCTACCGACAAAACTAAAGGAAATAGCTCGGAACTCAAGAGAAACGAACCACCCACTGACAAATACAAAGGCTTACAACCCTCAAAACGCTGCACATTAGCTCCAACCAGCCTACTAATGATTCTCGACTCGGGGTCTTTACTGTTAACGAAACCCAGCAGTCTCAACTTGTTTTTATCGCTTAGCATTCAGTTGATTATCATCTCAGACAATGTGAATACTATGTTAAAGGCCATAATAGATCTGCTAACCGATACGTATCATGGCAGAATAAGTCCCTCTCTACTAACACTGCAACAATTTTCTTTGGAAGTGGAAAATATAAATGCAAATCTGCCAACGGATTTAATACTACAAGTCACGGATATCATTCATCTGTATGGTTTAGTGACAGCTAATACCGCCATTTCAAAACAAAACATTATTTGCACATTGGGAATTTCACTAGCCCATAAAGAGGAATTCGACCTCTTGTACCTTCCACCAGTTCCACATAGTAAATGACTCGTTGGTTGCGATCATTCCAACAACCAAAATGATGGCTCTCAACGCTCACCGAGGCGAATATTTCCTGGTTGATGATACCAAGCTCCGTGATTGCCACATCCTTGAACATGATACTTTTTTGCCAAATATCCAAGCTACGTTTTTCAAAAATTCACCAATGTGTCGTTGTGAGATACATTTATTTTTTATTAATACTTTGTATAATTACCATCATATATAAAAATGCTAAGATATTTCTTCCAGATAAACAAAACAACAAACAAATTAAAAAAACGGCCAATAGTAATGTGTGGTACCAACTTCATAAAAAGAATCAATGGCTACTCGCAACTCAGCAAGTAGATAGGTAATGGGGACAATAGTACTGTTTTGGGAATTAAAAACCGGGAAAACAGGACTATTGTCCCCATTAATACAAAAGTTATGGCAACCCTGTTCCGAATGTGGGCGTTTTGGGGATTTTCATGCCGAGATTTTATGTCTGCGTGTGTGTGTGTGTACACTTGTGTGTACAGCTTATGTTATTATTGTAAAGAAACGTTGTGCTTACAGTTCATTGATGTATGTATATGTGGGTGTTTGTATGTGTGTATGTATATGTGTGTGTGTGTGCATATGTGTGTGTATTTTTATATTTACTTGTGTGTCTGCCAGTGCCCGCTACTTTTGTTGTAGTGGTAGACAAATATTATACCCCTGTAGGAAATGTCGATTTTGAAAAATGTATTGACTCGCTTTCGACTTGTCACCAGTACTACTCTATAATTATCACCCATATAATACTTTCTGCTATGGACATTTAGCATGTGTCATTGAAACCCTACAAATAACACTGAAACAATTAAGTAGGTATTGACTACCAAGTTCTTATGAGACATGGAGACATACCAACCAAACAGTTAGTTCCAGTAATTTGTGTACATACAAATGCATACATGTACATAGACAAGTTGTTGACAATTCCACCAAAAATATACCATATTTGTTTTCTATATTTCTTTTATAATGAGGGATAGAACAAACTTATTGTATCAAAATTGCCACTAGAATTTTAATGTTGCTACAAAGACATTTGGTTCCCAGTCTGACTGTAGGGTAGTGACAAGAAATTTGTGTGTATGTAGTAATCGTGATTTGATTGATTTTGGTTTGCTGTTGTGAGTTCTCGTTGCTATGGCTATGTATGGTTATTGTATGTATGTATTAATTTTTATTTTTTATTTGTATCTCTGGGGAAATAATCTAATAGGTAGAGAGTGGCAACCCTGTTGTAAATGGCAGTGGATAGGGAATGTATTTGGTAATGCATGTTTATGTTGTTGGATTTGAAGAATATCATTGCTTGTGGGAATTATATCATCACTTTTTCATACATATTTACAAATGAATGTAAATATCTTTTCAAGGCTATTGACGTTGCTATTCTTATGGAGATAGAAAATATTGTGTTGACATAGGCTTTATATCTGCAAGGGAATTTCGGATGTTAAATGCTTTGAATCCAGTCAGGTTGATACGAAGAGCTTTTGACTAGGGGTAATGTTATTTTTTTCTTTTCAATATATTTTACTTTAATGAAACAATTATATAAAATAGCTTTTAGAGCAATATATTAAAAACTGATGCTAGCGATTTTTTATCTGGTTGTTGCTGTGTATATGAATTTCATCATATATCGTAATACCAAAAGAGAATTGTGGAAATGTATATATGTGTGTTAGTATGTACATATATATGTGTGTGTGTATGAATTTCATCATATGTCGTAGTAAATTAGATTTGATGACTACTACGCGATTCTCATATAAAGTATATAAGTAGAATAAATAATATAGACTGTAATCAGTCCGCTCTGATACCTCAACAAGTGACAACCTAGTTTCCCACCCAAAATTTCTAAAGTGTTTGAAATCCAAAAAAATACTATAAAAGTGCTCGAACTAACTACTGTTTGTTAAACAAGTTTATACTGTATAAAAAATAATTAAATAAATTTTTTATAAGTGAAATAAATTGTTTATAAATAAAATAATTAAATCAATTGTTTATAAATAAAATAATTGAATTAATAAACAAATAAATAATTAAATAAAATGAATACTGCAAGTTGTACCATCTGCAATAAAGTCTTTATGACTCAAACAAAACTAAATCAGCATATGGAAATGCACTCGTATGCTAACCAATCAAAGGCTGCCCTTGGAATTAGTAAGCTAAGTCTTCAAAACAACCATTGTGAGGATTGTGATGAGTTGATCCCATCAAATAGTTATATGGCTCATGTTAGAACCACAAAACACAAAAACAGTTGTCACCAAGAACGGATTGATGATTTTCTCACTAAAAGAGTAAGCAACTTCAATGGAAGGATCGAGACATATATCCTCTTCAACAAAATAGTGGCTATCTTGTTTCCGGAGGAGTTTCTGAAATCTGCCAAGAGCTCCATAGTACAACAACTCAATGAATGTAGTAGGATACATACTACATTTAAATTTAATATGGAGCTCACATGTGATTATATGAAGATGGTGAATGATGAGATGAATGTTTCCCAACTTGTACATATTTCGAAAATGATGTTGGTGACTTTGTCTGATGACATAGAGGACATATACAAGAAACAGACGGAGGAGCTAAGAGCCAAAATGGAAGAATTTCAAGAGAGCGATAGCGGGTGGACTTTGACTACAATAAATTTCCTTAAAGTTAATATAAACAAGGCGTTCATAATAAGAGGATCGAGCTTTATCCCTCTCCCAAAAAAATATTGCAATGAAACGTGCATGCATAAATGTAGAGAATAATGACATTTATTGCTTTAAATGGTCTCTCATTGCGGCTTTGAATGTAAATTGTGATCTGAGTCCTAAACAACGGAAAACTGAATTACAATATTGCAAACATTTCTGATGAGAATATTAATATAGGAGCAATTGCATTAAATTTTGAAGGCCTAGAGTTTCCACTCCCATTGAAGCACATAAAACAATTCGAGAATCAAAATGATATGAGCATAAATGTATTTGGCCAGAATGGAATATCGCTAATAGGACCATACTACATAACAAAAGGAGAAAAACACATTCATATTAATCTCTTATTGCTCCAGTCCAATGAGAACTTCCACTATGTGCTCATCAAAGATATATCAAAGTAACTTTCATTAGTGCATTTATGCAAAATGCGTTCGCTATTTAAAAAGTTACTTCTTATTGTTATATTAATTTACATATTATTTTATTTTCCTCTTTTCCTTAGACTCCTTCGTTCCAACATGATGTCACACAGATGTAAGATTAATATCTGTAACACCTGCCTTTATCATACACATGATGCTTATGTGTTACAGTCAACATAAACATTTTTGTAGTAAAAAAGTCATCAGGATGCCCGAAGATGGATGTATTATTAAGTACAAAAACTACTACAAACAGCTAGATGTACCATTTGTCATCTACGCAGACTTGGAGTCTATTTTAGAAAAACTCCATGATCCTGTAAGTAAAAGCACTACAAATGTACAGAAACACCATGCGTGTGCATTCTGCTATTTTATTACTTGTAGTTTTAAGAAGGAAAATAACTTATATAGACATTATTTTGGTGAAGATTCGGCAAATGTGTTTATCAAAAAAATAGTTGAAGATTGTACAGATATCTATCTAAATTATTTACTAAAAGTTAAGAAAATGTTCATGACCCCAATAGAAATAGCTCAATATAATAATGCAAAAAATTGTCATATATGTAAGAAAATATTAAATAACGATAAAGTTAGAGATCATTGTCATCTTACGGGCAATTATCGTGGGGCAGCTCATAGCGAATGTAATTTAAATTACAAAACACCTCACTTTATTCCGGTTATTTTCCATAATCTTTCTGCATATGATATGCACCTATTTTTCAAAGAACTTTCTACTATAAAAAATGGCACAATAAAAGTGATTCCCCAGAACACAGAACGTTATATTTCTCTTTAAATTTTTATCAGATTATATGAAAAACATGGATTCGAAATAAGATTTATAGACTCGTTTAGATTTATAACTTTGAGTTTGGATACGTTAGCGAAAAATCTTGATAGCAATGATTTTAATACTATTCGGTCATGTTTCGTTGATAAAGCTCATTTCAACCTGATTAGAAGAATGGGGTATTTCCGTACTCTTACATGGATTCCATGACTAAGTTTAAGGAAATTAAACTCCCTAGTAGAGAAGAGTTCTTCAATATTCTAACGAATGGAGAATGTGATGTAGTCGAGTATGAACATGCTCAAAAAATATGGAGAGAGTTTAACTGTAAAACCCTCCTTGACTATACTGAACTCTACTTAAAGACAGATGTTCTTCTTCTAACTGACGTGTTGGGAAATTTTTTTAATTTTAGGAAAATTTGTAAGGGTATATACAATTTGGACCCCTGTCATTATTATACAGCACCAGGCTTATCCTGGGATGCAATGTTAAAATCCACAGAAGTTTCACTGGAACAGTTCACTGATTCTGAAATGTATATGTTTATGCATAACGGAATTAGAGGTGGACTAGTTCAATCCTCCCAAAGATATTCGAAAGCGAATAGCAAATATTTGGAAGATTTTGATGCATCAAAACCATCAGAATTTCTTGTCTATTTAGACGCTAACAATTTTTATGGTTGAACGATGTCGGAATATCTTCCCTACGGTGAATTTGAGTGGGTATGTGATACTGATTTTGATTTTATGAAAATTTCTAAAACTGCAGAGTATGGATACATTTTGGAAGTGGATATAGATTATCCCGATTCAGTGCATGATCTACATAATGATTTGCCATATTGTCCCCAAGATAAGACAGTGGGAGGATCCAAAATCAAAAAATTAGTTGCAGACTTACACGCAAAAACAAATAACACCATGCACTTAGAGTTTTAAAACAAGCCATTTCAAATGGCCTCATCTTAAAACCAATCCATAGAATACTCAGATTTAAGCAATCCCCTTGGCTTAAAAAATATATTGACTTAAACACATTACATAGGACAAATGCTAAAAATAATTTTGAAAAAGATTTCTTCAAACTTTTGAACAACGCTGTTTATGGGAAGACAATGGAAGACATTGAAGAACGTAGGGATATTAGAATTGTTTCATCTTGGGAAACAACAAACAGGAATCATTTAGGTCTCAGAGCATTAATTTCAAAACCAAATTTTATGCAGTTGACAAAATTTTCTGATGATATGTATGCGGTAGAGTTAGAAATAATGGAACCACTATATGATAAACCCATATATGTTGGCTTTCCAGTACTAGAGTTATCCAAGTGGAGAATGTATGACTTCCATTATGGTTTCATGAAGCCTAAATTTGGAGAGAACATTTCTCTCAACTATATGGATACTGACTCGTTTATTTATTCAATTAAAACTGATGATTTTTACTATGACATCCGTAATGATATTATTTTCAATTTTGATACGTCAGAATATCCTATAGGTAATCAATTTCGTTTGCCGCTACTCAATAAGAAGGTTTTAGGTATGATGAAAGATGAAAACAGTGGGGATATAATGACAGAGTTTGTTGGTTTAAGAGCAAAAATGTATTCTCTGTCGACTCTTCGCTCGAAAGCTGTTAAAAAATCTAAAGGGGTCAAAAAGTCTGTAATTAAAAAGTTGTCCATTAATGATTACAAAAGTTGCTTATTTGAATCCAAAATTATCTCAGATGAAATGTTTTTGTATAGGTCTTAAACACATCAACTATATACTCAAAAACTAAATAAAATAGCTCTTAGCTTTTCTGATGATAAAAGAAATATAATGAAAGATAAAATAAAAACTCGTGCATGGGGGCATTACATAGGCCGAAATAATGAAACAATGGATGTAGAATAGAATGCTTCCTACTAAATTGCATGTAAGATGACAACAAGAATTTAATTTTGTACTATTTATACTTATTTAATTATTTATTAATTTATTTTTTATTTACTTATTTGTATATTAATTTATTTATATATTTATTTCTGCATTTATTTATTAATTCATTTATTTGTTATATATATATTTGTTTATGAATGTATCTATTAATTTTAGTATTTTATTCACACAAAAGCATGTTAAAATTTAATGGTCTTAAACTTTTATCTTTTTGCCTATACCTAAATTATTTGTAAATAAGAATCAAATATTAGATTAATGATCTTTTTTTCTCTCTTTATTTTTATATCATATTTTTTATTTTTATGTATACATAGAGTTAAATTTGTATTAGTACTAAGATTTTTAAGAAAAAAATTTAAATAAAATATTGAAAAAAGAATTAAATATGTGAATAGTTTTTATTTCTTTATTGGCTTTACTTCGTTGGATCATAAAATTTTTGTTTTCCTTATGTGCAAATTTCTGTTTTTATATTGCATAAACATGCGCAATCATGTTTTCTTTGAGAGGTTCTATACAAGAGGAATTGAATTTCACAATATTATGAAATTCATTTAAATTTCATCAGATATTTTCTTATCGACACTAACTGCTTTAACACCATCTCATTATTGTTTGCTAACAGAAAATAGCAGAACAGGTATCAGCTATCAGATCAGCTTTTCAGCTATCAGATCAGTTTTTCAGAACCTGGTCTGTTTTTCAGATCAGCTTTTCAGGACCTGGTCTGGTTTTCAGATCAGTTTTTCAGGACCTGGTCTGGTTTTCAGATCAGCTTTTTAGGACCTGGTCTGGTTTTCAGATCAGCATTTCAGGACCTGGTCTGGTTTTCAGATTAGTTTTTCAGGAGCAGGTCTGGTTTTCAGATCATCTTATCAAATATCAAATCAGCTTATCAGGTTGCTAGTCTGGCTTTCAATCAAGCTATCTGATTCAGATTGAATTATCAGTTTACAAGTAGCTGCCCATTTATAACATTTATATGAATACAGTTTAGGGTCAGATGAAATACGAAAAGGTAAACTTTTATGAGCAGTAATTTGTATTTATTTTTTTTTTCTAAAACGAAATTCGTTTAATTCAATATCTTTGCTTATAATCAAAATCCCGTATTTATCCTTCCACCACTCTCTACAAACTTCTTAAGACTTTTCAAAATTCATATTACAGACAACATGATGCCTATAAACGTGCTTAATTTTTTTTCTCATCTTGCATAAACATTATAATTGCATTTGCATTGTCTCTTATTAAATCCTTACAACCATATTCATAAAAATATTATACAGCATTTCGAATTTTGTTTAAGCAAAATTCACTAAAATTGTATTCATAATAGAAATTTAGCTTAAAAAACATCTCTTAAACCTTATATACATAAATCACCTTATTTTAAAATTGACTTCACCCATATTTAAAATAATAATAAATGGTATAATTTTGCTTCATGTTTATTTGTATATTTAACTTTGCCTGTATGTATCTACATATGAATGCATGCATGTATTAGGAATAATGCTACAAATTTGGCACAAGTAGAATGATGACTCATTCTACTTGTGCCCCATACAAAAATATACACGTACATATATGTATGTATATTATTATGCTTTTCAGATGCAACATCAGCAAATATAATTAAAATGCTTTAAGCTTTATTATAATATCTCATTCTTTTAAAAATGAAATTAACTTCTTCGGATATTCATATTTGGCTTGATATAGATAATTTGAGTATAAATAGTAGTGGAATGGGCATCCGGCGCTGATTAAAATTGTTTACGGTTTTAACGTCCACATTACGAAAAATCATTTTTAGGATTTTCCGTTGGCATTAGGAAAAATATTTTTATTTCTTTTCTTACGTTTTTCCCGTCGGCATTACAAAAATATTTATTTTCATGTTTTTCCCGTCGGCATTACAAAAATATTTTTTTTTTCGGGTTTTTGCCGTCGGCATTACTAAATTTTTTTTTTCACTTTTTTTCCGTCCACATTACGAAAAATCATTTTTATGATTTTCCGCTGGCATTAGGAAAAATTTTTTTTCACGTTTTTCCCGTCGGTATTACAAAAAAAATTTTCACTTTTTTCCTGGTCCACATTACGAAAAATCATTTTCAGGATTTTCCATTGGCATTAGGAAAAATAAAAAAAATTGGACGGACTTATTGAACCACCCTCGCAGGTATCAAATTTCCAAGAATTTAAGAATTTTCAAATTTTAATTACCCAAATTTAACAATTTCACCCACAATTTAACAATTTCAGCCACAATTTAACAATTTTAATCGGCGCCAGAATGCCCATTCCACTACTACTAAATCAAGTCCGAATATTTATATTTATACTCAAATTATCTATATCAAGCCAAATATGAATATCCGAAGAAGTTAATTTCATTTTTAAAAGAATGAGACATTATAATAAAGCTTAAAGCATTTTAATTATGATATTTGCTGATGTTGCATCTGAAAAGCAGAATAATATACATACATATATGTACGTGTATATTTTTGTATGGGGCACAAGTAGAAAGAGTCATCATTCTACTTCAGCTATTTGTAGCATTATTCCTAATACATGCATGTATACATATGTACATACATACAGGCAAAGTTAAATATACAAATAAACATGAAGCAAAATTATACCAAGGTCAACTCAAAATTATTTTAAATATGGGTGAAGTCAATTTTAAAATAAGGTGATTTATATAAGGTTTAAAAGATGTTTTTTAAGCTAGATTTCTATTATGAATAAAATTTTAGTGAATTTTGCTTAAACAAAATTCGAAATGCTGTTTAATATTTTTATGAATATGTTTGTAAGCATTTAATAAGAGACAATGCAAATGTAATTATAATGTTTATGCAAGATGAGAAAAAAAATTAAGCACGTTTATAGGCATCATGTTGTCTGTAATATGAATTTTGAAAAGTCTTAAGAAGTTTGTAGAGAGTGGTGGAAGGATAAATATGGGATTTTGATTATAAGCAAAGATATTGAATTAAACGAATTTCGTTTTAGAAAAAAAAAATAAAAATCACTGCTCATAAAAGTTTACCTTTTCGTATTTCATCTGACCCTAAACTTTATTCATATAAATGTTATAAATGGGCAGCTACTTGTAAACTGATAATTCAATCTGAATCAGATAGCTTGATCTGAAAGCCAGTCTAGCAACCTGATAAGCTGATTTGATATTTGATAAGATGATCTGAAAACCAGACCTGCTCCTGAAAAACTATTCTGAAAACCAGACTAGGTCCTGAAATGCTGATCTGAAAAGCAGACCAGGTCCTAAAAAGCTGATCTGAAACCAGACCAGGTCCTGAAAAGCTGATCTGAAAACCAGACCAGGTCCTGAAAAGCTGATCTGGTAGCTGAAAAGCTGATCTGATAGCTGATACCTGTTCTGCTATTTTCTGTTAGCAAACAATAATGAGATGGTGTTAAAGCAGTTAGTGTCGATAAGAAAATATCTGATGAAATTTAAATGAATTTCATAATATTGTGAAATTCAATTCCTCTTGTATAGAACCTCTCAAAGAAAACATGATTGCGCATGTTTATGCAATATAAAAACAGAAATTTGCACATAAGGAAAACAATAATTTTATGATCCAACGAAGTAAAGCCAATAAAAAAATAAAAACTATTCACATATTTAATTCTTTTTTCAATATTTTATTTAAAATTTTTTCTTAAAAATATTAGTACTAATACAAATTTAACTCTATGTATACATAAAAATAAAAAATATGATATAAAAATAAAGAGAGAAAAAAAAGATCATTAATCTAATATTTGATTCTTATTTACAAATAATTTAGGTATAGGCAAAAAGATAAAAGTTTAAGACCATTAAATTTTAACATGCTTTTGTGTGAATAAAATACTAAAATTAATAGATACATTCATAAACAAATATATATATAACAAATAAATGAATTAATAAATAAATGCAGAAATAAATATATAAATAAATTAATATACAAATAAGTAAATAAAAAATAAGTTAATAAATAATTAAATAAGTATAAATAGTACAAAATTAAATTCTTGTTGTCATCTTACATGCAATTTAGTAGGAAGCATTCTATTCTACATCCATTGTTTCATTATTTCGGCCTATGTAATGCCCCCATGCACGAGTTTTTATTTTATCTTTCATTATATTTCTTTTATCATCAGAAAAGCTAAGAGCTATTTTATTTAGTTTTTGAGTATATAGTTGATGTGTTTAAGACCTATACAAAAACATTTCATCTGAGATAATTTTGGATTCAAATAAGCAACTTTTGTAATCATTAATGGACAACTTTTTAATTACAGACTTTTTGACCCCTTTAGATTTTTTAACAGCTTTCGAGCGAAGAGTCGACAGAGAATACATTTTTGCTCTTAAACCAACAAACTCTGTCATTATATCCCCACTGTTTTCATCTTTCATCATACCTAAAACCTTCTTATTGAGTAGCGGCAAACGAAATTGATTACCTATAGGATATTCTGACGTATCAAAATTCAAAATAATATCATTACGGATGTCATAGTAAAAATCATCAGTTTTAATTGAATAAATAAACGAGTCAGTATCCATATAGTTGAGAGAAATGTTCTCTCCAAATTTAGGCTTCATGAAACCATAATGGAAGTCATACATTCTCCACTTGGATAACTCTAGTACTGGAAAGCCAACATATATGGGTTTATCATATAGTGGTTCCATTATTTCTAACTCTACCGCATACATATCATCAGAAAATTTTGTCAACTGCATAAAATTTGGTTTTGAAATTAATGCTCTGAGACCTAAATGATTCCTGTTTGTTGTTTCCCAAGATGAAACAATTCTAATATCCCTACGTTCTTCAATGTCTTCCATTGTCTTCCCATAAACAGCGTTGTTCAAAAGTTTGAAGAAATCTTTTTCAAAATTATTTTTAGCATTTGTCCTATGTAATGTGTTTAAGTCAATATATTTTTTAAGCCAAGGGGATTGCTTAAATCTGAGTATTCTATGGATTGGTTTTAAGATGAGGCCATTTGAAATGGCTTGTTTTAAAACTCTAAGTGCATGGTGTTATTTGTTTTTGCGTGTAAGTCTGCAACTAATTTTTTGATTTTGGATCCTCCCACTGTCTTATCTTGGGGACAATATGGCAAATCATTATGTAGATCATGCACTGAATCGGGATAATCTATATCCACTTCAAAAATGTATCCATACTCTGCAGTTTTAGAAATTTTCATAAAATCAAAATCAGTATCACATACCCACTCAAATTCACCGTAGGGAAGATATTCCGACATCGTTCAACCATAAAAATTGTTAGCGTCTAAATAGACAAGAAATTCTGATGGTTTTGATGCATCAAAATCTTCCAAATATTTGCTATTCGCTTTCGAATATCTTTGGGAGGATTGAACTAGTCCACCTCTAATTCCGTTATGCATAAACATATACATTTCAGAATCAGTGAACTGTTCCAGTGAAACTTCTGTGGATTTTAACATTGCATCCCAGGATAAGCCTGGTGCTGTATAATAATGACAGGGGTCCAAATTGTATATACCCTTACAAATTTTCCTAAAATTAAAAAAATTTCCCAACACGTCAGTTAGAAGAAGAACATCTGTCTTTAAGTAGAGTTCAGTATAGTCAAGGAGGGTTTTACAGTTAAACTCTCTCCATATTTTTTGAGCATGTTCATACTCGACTACATCACATTCTCCATTCGTTAGAATATTGAAGAACTCTTCTCTACTAGGGAGTTTAATTTCCTTAAACTTAGTCATGGAATCCATGTAAGAGTACGGAAATACCCCATTCCTCTAATCAGGTTGAAATGAGCTTTATCAACGAAACATGACCGAATAGTATTAAAATCATTGCTATCAAGATTTTTCGCTAACGTATCCAAACTCAAAGTTATAAATCTAAACGAGTCTATAAATCTTATTTCGAATCCATGTTTTTCATATAATCTGATAAAAATTGAAAGAGAAATATAACGTTCTGTGTTCTGGGGAATCACTTTTATTGTGCCATTTTTTATAGTAGAAAGTTCTTTGAAAAATAGGTGCATATCATATGCAGAAAGATTATGGAAAATAACCGGAATAAAGTGAGGTGTTTTGTAATTTAAATTACATTCGCTATGAGCTGCCCCACGATAATTGCCCGTAAGATGACAATGATCTCTAACTTTATCGTTATTTAATATTTTCTTACATATATGACAATTTTTTGCATTATTATATTGAGCTATTTCTATTGGGGTCATGAACATTTTCTTAACTTTTAGTAAATAATTTAGATAGATATCTGTACAATCTTCAACTATTTTTTTGATAAACACATTTGCCGAATCTTCACCAAAATAATGTCTATATAAGTTATTTTCCTTCTTAAAACTACAAGTAATAAAATAGCAGAATGCACACGCATGGTGTTTCTGTACATTTGTAGTGCTTTTACTTACAGGATCATGGAGTTTTTCTAAAATAGACTCCAAGTCTGCGTAGATGACAAATGGTACATCTAGCTGTTTGTAGTAGTTTTTGTACTTAATAATACATCCATCTTCGGGCATCCTGATGACTTTTTTACTACAAAAATGTTTATGTTGACTGTAACACATAAGCATCATGTGTATGATAAAGGCAGGTGTTACAGATATTAATCTTACATCTGTGTGACATCATGTTGGAACGAAGGAGTCTAAGGAAAAGAGGAAAATAAAATAATATGTAAATTAATATAACAATAAGAAGTAACTTTTTAAATAGCGAACACATTTTGCATAAATGCACTAATGAAAGTTACTTTGATATATCTTTGATGAGCACATAGTGGAAGTTCTCATTGGACTGGAGCAATAAGAGATTAATATGAATGTGTTTTTCTCCTTTTGTTATGTAGTATGGTCCTATTAGCGATATTCCATTCTGGCCAAATACATTTATGCTCATATCATTTTGATTCTCGAATTGTTTTATGTGCTTCAATGGGAGTGGAAACTCTAGGCCTTCAAAATTTAATGCAATTGCTCCTATATTAATATTCTCATCAGAAATGTTTGCAATATTGTAATTCAGTTTTCCGTTGTTTAGGACTCAGATCACAATTTACATTCAAAGCCGCAATGAGAGACCATTTAAAGCAATAAATGTCATTATTCTCTACATTTATGCATGCACGTTTCATTGCAATATTTTTTTGGGAGAGGGATAAAGCTCGATCCTCTTATTATCAACGCCTTGTTTATATTAACTTTAAGGAAATTTATTGTAGTCAAAGTCCACCCGCTATCGCTCTCTTGAAATTCTTCCATTTTGGCTCTTAGCTCCTCCGTCTGTTTCTTGTATATGTCCTCTATGTCATCAGACAAAGTCACCAACATCATTTTCGAAATATGTACAAGTTGGGAAACATTCATCTCATCATTCACCATCTTCATATAATCACATGTGAGCTCCATATTAAATTTAAATGTAGTATGTATCCTACTACATTCATTGAGTTGTTGTACTATGGAGCTCTTGGGAGATTTCAGAAACTCCTCCGGAAACAAGATAGCCACTATTTTGTTGAAGAGGATATATGTCTCGATCCTTCCATTGAAGTTGCTTACTCTTTTAGTGAGAAAATCATCAATCCGTTCTTGGTGACAACTGTTTTTGTGTTTTGTGGTTCTAACATGAGCCATATAACTATTTGATGGGATGAACTCATCACAATCCTCACAATGGTTGTTTTGAAGACTTAGCTTACTAATTCCAAGGGCAGCCTTTGATTGGTTAGCATACGAGTGCATTTCCATATGCTGATTTAGTTTTGTTTGAGTCATAAAGACTTTATTGCAGATGGTACAACTTGCAGTATTCATTTTATTTAATTATTTATTTGTTTATTAATTCAATTATTTTATTTATAAACAATTGATTTAATTATTTTATTTATAAACAATTTATTTCACTTATAAAAAATTTATTTAATTATTTTTTATACAGTATAAACTTGTTTAACAAACAGTAGTTAGTTCGAGCACTTTTATAGTATTTTTTTGGATTTCAAACACTTTAGAAATTTTGGGTGGGAAACTAGGTTGTCACTTGTTGAGGTATCAGAGCGGACTGATTACAGTCTATATTATTTATTCTACTTATATACTTTATATGAGAATCGCGTAGTAGTCATCAAATCTAATTTACTACGACATATGATGAAATTCATACACACACACATATATATGTACATACTAACACACATATATACATTTCCACAATTCTCTTTTGGTATTACGATATATGATGAAATTCATATACACAGCAACAACCAGATAAAAAATCGCTAGCATCAGTTTTTAATATATTGCTCTAAAAGCTATTTTATATAATTGTTTCATTAAAGTAAAATATATTGAAAAGAAAAAAATAACATTACCCCTAGTCAAAAGCTCTTCGTATCAACCTGACTGGATTCAAAGCAGTTAACATCTGAAGTTCCCTTGCAGATATAAAGCCTATGTCAACACAATATTTTCTATCTCCATAAGAATAGCAACGTCAATAGCCTTGAAAAGATATTTACATTCATTTGTAAATATGTATGAAAAAGTGATGATATAATTCCCACAAGCAATGATATTCTTCAAATCCAACAACATAAACATGCATTACCAAATACATTCCCTATCCACTGCCATTTAAAACAGGGTTGCCACTCTCTGCACCTATTAGATTATTTCCCCAGAGATACAAATAAAAAATAAAAATTAATACATACATACAATAACCATACATACCCATAGCAACGAGAACTCACAACAGCAAACCAAAATCAATCAAATCACGATTACTACATACACACAAATTTCTTGTCACTACCCTACAGTCAGACTGGGAACCAAATGTCTTTGTAGCAACATTAAAATTCTAGTGGCAATTTTGATACAATAAGTTTGTTCTATCCCTCATTATAAAAGAAATATAGAAAACAAATATGGTATATTTTTGGTGGAATTGTCAACAACTTGTCTATGTACATGTATGCATTTGTATGTACACAAATTACTGGAACTAACTGTTTGGTTGGTATGTCTCCATGTCTCATAAGAACTTGGTAGTCAATACCTACTTAATTGTTTCAGTGTCATTTGTAGGGTTTCAATGACACATGCTAAATGTCCATAGCAGAAAGTATTATATGGGTGATAATTATAGAGACAAGTCGAAAGCGAGTCAATACATTTTTCAAAATCGACATTTCCTACAGGGGTATAATATTTGTCTACCACTACAACAAAAGTAGCGGGCACTGGCAGACACACAAGTAAATATAAAAATACACACACACAAACACACACAAACACACACATACATACACACATGCAAACACCCACATATACATACATCCATGCACTGTAAGCACAACGTTTCTCTACAATAACAACAAAATCTGTGCACACAAGTATACATACATATATACAGAAATAATCAATCTTCCATACACACACATAGCCAAGAAAATCTCAGCATGAAAATACCCAAAATCCCCCCATTTGTATTAGGGTTGCCATCATTTTTGTATTAATGGGGGCGGACGACATGTTTTTCCCGGTTTTTAATTCCCAAAACATGTCGCCCGTCCCCATTATCACTACTGGGAGTTAGTTCGCTATGAACTAAGTCCCCAAACATAAAAATGAGCTTGGCCCCCAAAAATTTAACTAAAAGAGAACTAATTCCCCAAAAATCATTGTTTTTTTTTTCATATAAAACTTTGGGGGCTTTGTTCATATTTGTTTTGGGGTGTTTGGTCATTAAAGATGTATCACGTACCGATACTGGCAGTAGGAACTAAGTCCCCAATGAACTAAAACCCCAATAAGCATTTGGTATCCATCAATAGTATTTTGGATGTTAATGCCAGAAAAGAACTTTTTATTAAATCAGGCGGTAATAAAGGAAGTGCCAAAATTTTGTGGTAAAGTATTGACGCATATTTTGATGACCTAATAAAATCTAATAAGGATTTATGTTTTGTCACATTTCGTCTAACTGCCTGGCAGAAATGTAACCTATAATTAAGAAACCATATTTTGAGATTTATATATTAATTTAATGATTATGAAGGTATGTAGTGAAATTATAATTATGTATGCTACACTCACCTAATTTTTTAGAAACGCTGTTGTGATGCAGGCAAATGTCGATGGGTAATATTATTGTATTTGTATTAAATAAGTTCTTTACATACAAAATTAATAAATTTTTAGTGATTAATTTTTAATGCACTTACATTAAAAAGTTCTTAACACTAAAACCGAAAAGTTTTAAAACGCATTTTTTCACATTCTATATAAAAAGATAATTTATATAATTACAATAATGTTATCTATGTTGATAAAACTTGAATCATTATAGTGTTTGTGAAAAAAACTGGTTGAGTGCAAATGGGTTGTAAATTAAAAATTCGAGCGATAGCATTATTGTAATTACATAAATTATCTTTTTATATAGTATGTGAAAAAATGCGTTTTAAAACTTTTCGGTTTTAGTGTTAAGAACTTTTTAATGTAAGTGCATTAAAAATTAATCACTAAAAAGGTTTGACCAGAAATAATTATAATTTCACTACATATCTTCATAAATTTTAAATTGTCAAAAAATTACTTATCAGCATCCTACAAGCAGAGTAGCAAGCCGAGCAAAAAATTTCGGCGGCGGCTGAAAGGCAAATATTTTCGGCTTAACGCCGATTTGTTTAAGCATTTGAAAAAAAGTTTTAACCCAGTCTGTTTTTAGAAAAATACGGGAATTATTGAATCACCACGTTGTAATATTATTTATTTTGCAATAGTTTGAATATTGCAGTAATTGATGTCCTAAAAAATAGCTTCGTAAATTATTTGTTAAACCATAGAAACATATTATAGACTATCAGGGTAATTATGAATAAAATTTTGCAAGAATTTTTTTCCCTATTACTTGCTATTAGTTGGAATTTTTCGCCGGGAAAAATTTCTCGCGGAATTTTATTCATGATTGCCTTCTATATAAATTTGATTTAAGCTTTCCGATTGAATTAAAAATTAATTACTTTATTGGAACACTGCTACGGAACAACAAACAAAAAGCTTTGAACAATTAATTATCAAAAAGTCGCCTGACTGCTTAAACAAAAAAGTCAATGTAAACGTCCATGTATTTAAGAAGGGACTCCAAACGAGAACGGAAGTGTTGTCGCAGCTCCGTTACCGTTCACATATACATTTTCTTTTTATGTGGAAGCAAAAACAACTATCTTTCCGGGATGCTCGCTATCATATTAAATACGAAATTTGAAAAAGTATAAAAAATAAGACAAATTATCGGCTGAGTATTAAGCCGCCGATAAGCCGAGTGGTTTGGCGGCAGCTCGGCTTGTCGAAAAAAATCGGCTGACTGGCTAGCCGCCAGCCGCGCCGGTACGGCTTGCTACTCTACCTACAAGTCTTGCTCGTATAAAAACTGCACTTAACGAATTTCTTAGCGCTTGTTCGTAGTCGGTTATAAATATATTTGGATCCAAAATAAATATATTTTCCGTAATATATTCAAAGAGTGCTTTGTAAATTTCATTTGATTTTTTGTCCATCACAACAAAGAATATGGGAAGAATCTAGAAAAATTTATTCTGTCCCTAGAATAAATTTTACTTACTTACCTCTTCACAATATTGTATGTAAATAAAAAGAAGCTGCTTAAAGCAGCCATGTGATACTATTTTAAACGTAGCATCAACGAGATATGTTCTCTTAGTTGAAGATATATTTGCTTTTATTAATTATATTGCTTTCAATGATGAAAACAAGCAGAATGAAAAATGTTCCTCCTCAATTGCCGCAGTGAAGAAATGCTTGGGTTTTGCGCTGTCCTTCGACAAACCAAAGCCGTTCCACACGCTTTCAATATCAAATCCTTGATTGATATCTATAACTCTTTCCGGTGGCTGGGAATTAGTTCGTTTTTTTGGGACTTAATTCATGGAGGACTTACTTCCTATGGCCTTCAGACGGTAGGAACTAAGTCCCTAATGAACTTTGGCCGAAATCAAATTTGAACTAAGTCCCCAAAGTTTGGGGAGTTAGTTCGCTAAAAATTTAACAAAAAGAGAACTAATTCCCCAAAAATCGTTTTTGTTGCCATCCATATAAAACTTTAGGGACTTAGTTCATTTATGTTTTGGGGACTTAGTTCATTGGGGACTTAGTTCCTACCGCCAATGAATAAATGTTTTTTTAAGTTGTCAAAGGTATATCTTTGACAATTTTTTCTGAAAAAATTTTTATGTAATAAAAATGAAGTTATTGGAGCGCATTTAACTGCTGCTATTTTGTTTGTGAAATATTCAGTTTCTAAGGTTTCATTGTTAGAACTATATTGATACATTTCTTTTTGCCGCATCAACTTGAGGTGTTAAAGTAACGAAACCCTCTAATTGGGATATACTGTGAACAAGAAAGCAATACTATGTGTGCACAATTTGGGCAGATACTATATTTCTATTAATAAAATTAAAGAAATTAAAAAAAAAATAGTATGTGCTTCAAGTGTACGTTAAAACCAGTTTTTGTATGAAAATTTTGTTTTAACGTTCTTTGTTTTAACTTCAAGCACCTTTTTTTTGCTCCAAATGGGGGAAAGTTTTTTGACTAAAATTTCTTTAGTTGTATTAATAGAATTATATGTAGTATCCGACAGCCTTCTGCCATGTCCCCTATCTAGTTACTGTAGAATATATCCGTATCGTATCACTAGATATTTTTCTTTAAAGGCTGAAACACGCAAAGGAGCTTTCAAAAGCACTTTATATATACATGAAATTAATGCGGTTTAAAAGACTATTATACAATTGCTCTTGTTTTTTAATTTTCAATGGTATTGGTATTCTTGCTTTAACCCAAGGTATTGAACTTTTCAAATGAGTTGAAGGAGGCCTCGATGTTTTTGAACATCGAATAATATCACAAAAAAGGGATCGTAAATTTTTCTTGTTTTCTCCCTTTTTTGTTCTCACACAGTCGTAAAAACTGCAGCTCTTATATACTTTGCAACTAGCAAAAAAAAAAAAAAATATGATTTATAGCATAAAAAAACTAAAAAATGTATTAAAAATATACATTTATAATGAAATATGCAAAAACATGTATATATTATAAAATATGCAAAAATATGCATTAACAAATCGATGCCATTTTGTCGCATCTGCTAAAACAAATTCTATTCCCCCACAAAATGTTCCACCTCCAAATAATTCAACGAATGCAAACTCAAGCCTTAACTTTAGTCGCCTTGAAGCTACTATTGACAATTTGGTGCAAACTATAAACAATTTTACAACAAATATGACTACCTTGATGCAAGAAATGCTGAGAATGCAGAATACTCTGCTTCAAGCATTAATTAACAAGCCATGAAAACGTTAAAAATATATTTCTAGAACGCAAACGGCATTCGCCAACATAAAAATTAACTTGAGCACTTCCTTACGGAAAAAAATATTGATATAATATTGGTCTCTGAGACACATATGACTTCGAAAGCCTTTTCAAAATAAATGGCTACACTATGTATGATACAAAGGACCTTAGAGGGAGAGCATGCGGAGGATCTGCAATTCTAATTAAGTCAAGACTCAAGCACTATATTCTTGACAACGTTAGTGAAGAATATATGCAAGCTACGAATATTTTTGTAGAAAATTTTTGTTCTAATTTCGTAATATCATCAATTTACTCACCTCCCAGATTTTCAGTTACCGAAGATCAGTATGAGAAGTTCTACAAATCGCTTGGATCTTGTTTCGTGGCAGCTGAAGACTACAATGTAAAGCATACGTACTGGGGATCGCGCCTTTTAACACCTAGAGGTCGAGCTTTGTTTAATACAATTTCAAAAATGGGCTTAGATGTTATTTCGAGTGGGGAGCCCACTTATTGGCCTACTGACGTACGAAAAATTCCAGATGTTATTGATTTTGGCGTCATGAAAAATATTTCTAGGGATTTAATTAATGTTGAAACTTCTCTACATCTCTCCTCCGATCACTCCCCCACTATCGTTACAATTTGTAACCCACTAAGAAGTGACTTACCTCACCCATATATGAAGATGACCAATCGTGTTAATTAGCTGGGATTCAAAAAATATCTTAGTAGTCATTGCACGGAAAATATTGCGTTAAGAACACCCAATGACATTGAAACTAACATTGCCAATCTTAACGAAATTATTAAACAGGCTGCTGAACATGCCACTACCTCCCATCCGCAGTCTGGGTTTAATAAAATTTATTCCAGGGATATTGAACATCTCGTATGTGAAAAAAGAAGAGCTAGAAGGGAATGGCAACAACACAGATCACCCCAACATAAACTCAGACTTAAAGAATGTTCTAAAGGACTTCAAGAGTTGCTTGCAACTGAAAAAACTGCATCTCTTAAAAATTATTTGGAAGGTCTTGATGTCACACCGACATCTAATTACTCTTTGTGGCACCTCTGCGCACATCTACCGGAGATTGGGCAAGAAGCGATACGGAAAAATATAAAATATTTGCTGAGCATTTAAAATCCGTATTTACCTCAAATACATGTACTGGTGTTGGTGATTTGCCGAGTGTAGTTGCTCTACCCCTTCGAGCCTTAAAGTTTAAGATGCGTGATGTACATAAAGTAATTGCTGAACTCAAGCCAAAGAAAGCTCCAGGTATTGATGGAATTAGTAACAAGATGCTGAAGAACTTGCCGCATATTGCAATAAGAATCTTGCTGTTTATTTCTAATGCCATATTACGACTGGAGTATTATCCACAACTCTGGAAGCTTGCAAAAATCAAAATGATTCCAAAGCCTGGCAAAGATCTTACTAAAGCTGAGTCATATAGGCCAATAAGTTTGCTGTCAACTATATCAAAACTCTTCGAAAAGCTGCTCATGACAAAATTGTCCCCAACCTTAACTGATATTGGGTGCATTCCAGACCATCAATTTGGTTTTAGAAGGCAGCATAGCACCATTGAACAAACTCATAGATTGGTTCAATTTATAAGAAAAACATTTGAAGAAAAAATGTATTGTTCTGCCCTGTTTATTGACGTTTCTCAGGCCTTTGATAAAGTGTGGCATGAAGGCCTTATTTTAAAATTAAAATCATATCTACCAATGAATTTGGTGAATTTATTAGAAAGTTACATTACTACCCGGAAGTTCACGGTTGTGGAAGGAGAATTCAGGAGAATTCAGGTAGCATACTGGGGCCAGTTTTGTATTTGATTTATACTTGTGATATGCCTTTGAGCAGCAATATCCATACATCTACGTTTGCCGATGATACAGCCTGCCTGAGTATGCATGAAAACCCTCACGAGGCTTCCCGATATCTCCAAGAACATATTACACTATTGGAAATGTGGTTGAACTTATGGAGAATTAAGGTAAATGAACAAAAGTGTGTCCATATAACGTTTACCCTAAGAAGAGATACTTGTTCCCCAATTCGAATCAATAATCAAAATATTCCTCAACATTCCCAAGTGAAATACCTTGGTATACACCTTGATCGAATGCTAACATGGAAACATCATATTGACTTTAAGCTAACACAGATTAATCTTAAGTTATCTCAAATACACTGGTTGATTGGCAGAAATTCAACACTTAGCCTGGACTGTAAACTTTTATTATACAAGTCGATTTTAAAGCCAATATGGTGTTCCGGTATCCAGTTATGGGGCACTGCTTCAGCTTCCAATGTAGAGAGAATCCAACGAAGGCAAAACAAAATTTTACGGTTAATAACATCGGCACCATGGTACATCAAAAATTCGAATATACATCGTGATTTAATATGCCACTAGTGATTGAAGAAATTGCAAAATACGCAGGCAAATATTTAACAAAACTCGAGTCACATCCTAATCCGCTTGCTCGTAATATTTTGAACTTTACTGGACACATCCGCTTAAAAAAGAGGGACACAAGGGCTCTATTACTCAACACTTCAGATGGGATTTCTTGAAAATACTTTTTTTATACTTTTTATACATTTTTTTCTTTTTTGGATTATCACTACTTATGTATTATTTATAACTATTAACAAGTTTATGTCCGACAGTGGTCGGTCCTAATAATTATATTTTTAGATTTAAGATTTGAATACTTATTGTTAGTTCATATTTGAAGATACAATAAATAAATACATGTATTAAAAAAAAAAAAAAAATTTGTCGCAAATTTGTTGATTCGCAAAGATATTTTATATATGTTGATCTACGACCAACGACAGAAAACATGTATTTACATAAAAATGCTTTCCCTGCTTATAAGAAACCAATTACTATGAACAGTAACACACATTTTTAGACTTGCCAGACGCATATTTCTTAGTTCAAAAATCAGTCTTGTGACCATCAGTTAAAAAAAAATCCCCTTAAATTTGGTTATCATCTCCAACAAATCCCCAGATCCCCAATACGAAATTTTCATCCCCAATCGTGAAAAATGTACTCAATTTGGGGACAAATTGCCTGAGCTAGCAACAGTCATTCCTTGCCGTTAGTTCCGTGGCCTTCAGGATCGTTAAGATTTCAGCTTGGATCAGCATCCAACTTAACTTATAACAATTTATCACCAGTAGTTATATAAATTGTTAAAAGTACACGTTTTAAATTGTATGGAAGTCTTAAATATTATAAGAAATACTATAAAATTAACGAAAATTTTAATATGGGCACTTCAAATAAAAAAAGTCCACCATGACAGAAAAATTTAAAGTTCACCAACAGATTTGTTTTCTTGTATTATAGATTAGAAATAGTTAAAAGTAACTAAATTTAAGAGTTCAAAGCTTTCCTTAGTTGTGATGGCGAAATAATGGGCTACAAAGTTAGGCTTCTCGTTTTGATAAGTTTTACTTAATTTTAAATATTTTTTTTATAAAAATTGATTTTAAGATTTAAGATTTGACAACCTCGATAAACCCCTGCATTGCCGGTTTGGCATCCCTAATACATATACATAAATACCTATGAGTAACTTGACGATTTTGACTTACCTTCTGGTTCAAAGCATTGTTGTAAAACGTCGTGAATGATTTCCTCCGAATTATCAATAGTGTGTTCTCGCCAAGTTTCACCATTATCGGAACGTAGAATTATGATTTCACGTTCTTTGCCACGTAGCGAAGCAAAATGTGGCACCTCCATGATAACGGGGCCGATGAACTTTGTTGAAACTGGACCAAGTTCTAATACACGGCTGGCCAAAGCTTCTCCCTCCATTAGCTGAGGTGGATGCATTGTACGTTGCGGTTTGACGTAGCGACAAGTCACACGAGTCGGCTGGCAAGTTGAACGAGATGGTATAATCATACGGACACCACTATGGCGGCAACCACGCATGGCTCCTCCACGAGCGTCTACCAAGAATGATACCAAAAAGCTGAAAACGAACAGATTTTAATAAAATTTTTCTTCGAAATACATATAAAAGAAAATTTTATATCTTAAGAGTACTAACCTCTTCCACTGTAGCTTCCGACTGTTGGATTTTGGGAGAATTGAATAAAAAGCAACAAATCGGTAAAAAGATACGATTAATGTTATATAGAATGCAAATAACTTACCCAACGTGGCGTTGGTCGTCTTCATTAATACCATTAGCCATATAAATGCCATCGACCATTGATTTGCCAGCCACTGCATTGTATGTTTGAGCCTTATGTGGGCTTATGGCGTCTTCGGCAATGGGTTGCTGTTGAGGCAACCCAGCTCCGAACTCTGCACTTTGAGCCATGCGATTTGAGTCAACGCGCTCATCGCGCGTCACATCAATGGGCAGTGAGTCATCTCCTAAGGATTTCATTTCATCAACTGTCAGATAGCGATAAGGTTGATCGGAAAGCATATTATCTTCGCCTGATAAATTTCAAAAGTTTTACGAGTATCGTTTTTTTCAGCGTTTTGTGTCATTTATGATGTTTGTTGTTGTTTAGCAAATGTTTCATATTCATTCCAATTTCAAAAATTCAATTGAAGAGAGCGTGCAGGCAAAATGATTTTTGTAGAGATGCAGTGATTTTGAAAATACATACAAGAATGGCAATGAATTATATTTGTATCTCACTCCTTTCAACAAAAGTATGTACATAATACATACATACATAGTATATATTTTTTTCTTATCCTTAATATTAAAGCTTAAATTTTATTATGCATTTTTATGAGGTTGAAAAATATTTTTATAAATAAAGCGAAAATAAAAATGCATGCAATATGTTTTTAAAAACACGGAATGTGTGTTCTTTAAATCGAAATAAGGGGCCTCATTATGAGTTGCATCTTCACTGCATATCGAACATAACGAGATTTAAATTCGTATTATTTGTACGTATTTTCTTTCGAGGTATTTTAAAAAAAGTTAAACATACAAACATTTATATATGTATATCGCTTATTTACTCAAATAACGTCATACCTAAAAAACAGTCCCAAAAAAAACGATTTTGAAGTTTTCAATTTACATACAACTTAATGAAAAAAGTAAATTTAATTTTTCCCTCAAGAGTTGATTAAATAGGGTATTTGTATGAAATTTTTACACAATGTAAACAACAAGAGAGAAAATTAATCCTCATGATTAATTCTGCATCACTTACCCAAAAATTAAATTTTTCAGTTATGGCGTTCTTAGAGTAAATGAGCGATATGTACGTCTTCAAGACGTACAAGAACTACTTTTAAACTTTTGTTGTTCTTTTTATGAAATTATTATAATATTTCACAGTAGTGGTATAACCTCTACCGTGACTGTATTACCATATTATTGATAGATATTTCCCTATTTTGCTTACGCTCAAATTTTTTAACTGAAAGCGTACGTAAAGAACAACAATGTAAGATTAATATATAAATTTAAAGATATAAATAAATAAAGTTAATTAAGTAATTTTCGGTTCTGCTAGTGTTTGTCATAATAATACCTATCGAACCCAATCGCATCGTAAACAGAGCAAATATATCAATTTTAACAAAATAATGAAAGACTGACTAAAATTAATAGCTATGGACATGTAGCAAACTTAAACAAATATACTTTAAAGCAACAAACAAACAAAAAACATTGTCTTATTACACCATTCAGACCGGCAAGAAAATAAGTGTTCACACTGGCACCGAATGACATTTAAGTTCATTTTGCAATCACATATTGGATTACTTTTTTCACTTGCATTAATCGGGCATGTTCGCATAATATTTGCGATTGAGTCTTGATCTCGCAAGAGAGGTGTTCTGCAACTCGCAATCGCAAGACTTTTGGCGAGTTCAAATCACAAAAGTATACTGAACTGAAAGTGAACTGATGAATTTAGCCCAAACATAACTTTAAAGAAACACTAAAATGGTTAATATGTTTTCTTTTCATTTTAATAAAAAATATTAATAGTTTCGCAAAATTTTTATTATAAAATTGAAATTTATAAAATGTTCTTTTATTTTATTAATTTTGTCTTCGCATTGTTTACTTATACACTGACGATTTCAACACACAGCTGACCTAAATCAATATGGCAAGTCGCAAGCAAAACGCTTGAGTTACAGAACATGTAGAAACAAGTTTGGCGATTTGCAACTCGCATGCGATTTGAAAACGATGCGAGTGTCGGAACATACCTGAATGCTTTGTTACACTTACATAAATAGTTGTCACAAAAATCAGCACATAAATAATAATAATCACCAATATTTTAATTTCATATCGATTAAAAAAATTATTTCTGACGCTTTCATGTTGAATTAGAAAAATGAGTTAATTTGGCAAATGTCAAAATATTTGGGGAATTATTCAATTTAAACCTTATTTTGGTAGAAATCAAGAAATGATTTAATTAGACGTCAACAAGCAGAACAACGGCAAACTGCTGCAAATTAGTGATATAAAATTTGAGCTATAATCCCATAAAAAGCTTTCAACTAATTAGAGTACAGTTCACATATTCTATTTGCATTGAAAAATTATATATTCGGCTGAAGTTTACATTGACCGTCACCACACACACACTGGATCTCACACAAACGCTGATGATAGAGGTATGGAGGCCTTCGAAGACAGCATAACATTCGGTTCTGTTACTGTTGGTCATAATAATTTACAATTCATTTAGTGCAAGTTGTTCCTTGAAAATTATCACATGAAATTTGGTTTACGGAGCGATACGATCTTCCAAAAAAAGCCAAATCAAATCATAAACAGAGAAACAAATAATTTCGAAAAAAAACATTATTTAAAACTATGCTAAATTAACAAAAACGTGTGTTCGTACAAAGCTGGCAAGACTCGCTGACTTAATATAATAGACGCATGATATCTCAGAAAATGGGGACATCCAGCTAATTGAAAACATCAGATTTATTTAATTTATTTGAAAGTCAATTTGGCTAGACCTTCCAAGCTAACATTCTCTTTCTTATTTACGCGAATAACCACATGAATTAGAGGAGTATTGGATTCTGTATATTATCAATAGGTTCAGGATCAAAATGCTGATTCGCTGCTCGAATGAAAGTAGCATTATTTAAGCAGAAAACTAGCTGTGATTTTATTAAGTATTAAACAGCGACAGAAGTTATTAAGAAGGCTCTTATGCGTTCGCCTGCAGGATCCCCTAGCTCCGATATGACATTTAAAGAAGCTCTCGCTATAAAATGGCGGGTAATTTTAACATCTTCCTAAATTAAATACGACCATTATCCGGAATTCAATCAAAGAAGAACTGGAGATTACATTTTACGACGTGGCAGTCTGTTCTCATCCTGCTGGAAACTATCAATGATGCCATCTAAATGACAGTGAAGTCCGAGTGGCAAAATGAGCTTAAATAATACAAGGAGAGACCCCTTTGACCTCGAAATGAACACTGCAACGTCTTAAGTTTTCTGTTAACCGGTTAATTACTACCCGATTAACTGATCGGTTAATTTAAAATTCACTTTTTTCTATTAACGATTAACCGATGTAACAATTTTTTTCACATTTTTTTATAGTACAACTTGTTTTTTACGTGAATAATTATTTGTTTCGTCTCATTTAAAAAGGTGAGTCCTTAGAAATTATTATTCAAACAAACAAAGAATTATGTTTAGACATGGCTATAAAAGAGTTTACTAGAGACTTCGGTACTCTAACTAGAGGGAACTATTAAATTTTTATTTAATACATAACTTAATATAAGCCAATAGTACTGTTGCCAGCAATTTAATTAAGGATTAGATTTAATAAGAGACAGTACAAAAACGAAAGCTAAGAAATTCAGAAATTAAGTTTTTTGCAGAATATTCGTCTATGAACTCTGTCATTATGAGTCAGATGATGATCCGCCAACAGAAGAAACCATCGATAGTAAAACAATAAATATTCTAACAAAATTAACCGAAATAGTTTAGGAATTATTGTGTGTTTTTGGTTTTACTAATAAAATCAAAATAATAAATAATTTATGCACTTTTATTTGTTGAAATTACTTGATTTATGGAAAAACTTTATTAATCGGTTAACCGATTAGTACCGAAATTAACCGATTATTAATCGATTAGACAAAAAGATGGATTAAGCAATCGAGCGATTAACCGATTAAAGCAAAACCCCGATTAATTGAATACCCTAGTTCTCACGCCAAAAAAATGGCTCTTCCTTATAACTACTACTATTTAAATTGTTTACATACGAGGGCTACTATTTATATTTCGTAAATGGAAAATAATAACAAAAAATTTTAAATGAAAATGGCTTTATTGTTTTCAAAATATCAATATACTTTTACATTCTTTTTAAAAATTTCCTTACACCTCTTGAAACGAACCTTTTTTCGCGATTGCTAAATTATGGTGTAACCAAGGAGAATTTTTTTTTTACAGCTAATTGTTTATGCAAAATCGAATGCATTGAAGTGAAAGTAATGTGCAGAGGTGTTTCTATCTCACAATATCTCATATGACGATATTGTATTATTAGTTCACGCATTGCAACAAACATAAAAATTTTTAATAAAAAAAACAGAATGGAACGCGTTCAGCTATAATCAGGAAGATATGCTATAAAAATTTTAAAGTCTCTTAAATTTACTGACGCGGGAGCTCTTGCATTTATTGTTGAAAACAATTTCTCAAAAAAGCAATACCACAATATTCGCATGGAGAATATACAAATAAGTTATTAAATTATTATCTTGCGAAGATCCTTATAAACAAATATCATCTGCATTTGAAGAAAAACATGAAGTATATAATTTTACATTAGATAACGAACTGAACATAACCATCAATTGGTAATCATTTAATCAAGATAAGTATTTTTGAAATTTTATACATTGTATTAATAAAAAAAAACATAACAAACATAAATTTTTGTATGTTTATTTAATAACAATTGTGTTTAAAATACAATTTTGTAAATTATTTATGTTGCTAAAAGGAATAAGTGCTGAAGTCGAGATAAGCTGAATTTAAGTTAATTATACCCCCGTAAACTGTATATTCGAAAGTACCCCTGGTCAAAATCTCAATTAATTTGTGTGATTTTTCAAGAAGTTATAGCAATATTACTTGCAGCTTATATTTTTTAGATTTCTAATCTAATTTGGAATGATAGTTTAATTGAGGTTATACTTTGGTATATTTCAACTCAAGTCTGAAAGTCTGTGCATAAAGTAAGAGGTTTGTGACTGTTCAAAATTTGTGGTTGAAGTCTACTAATGATTTGGTTCAAGCGCCAATGAAATACGTATATAGACATGCTAAGCCACTAGCAAATAAATTTCAATTATTGTATTGGATAAATTAATTAGTTTAGCTAGAATGTATGTACAACACACAACAGTCCAGAAATCTTCCATTTTTACCATAAAATTTGCTCGGCAAAATAAATATTCTGTGCTTGCACAACACTGTAATAAAAAGAAAGACCTTCGCCTATAGTATTTATATTTGAACGCTTAGCTGCCATGTGCTCAAAAAATCTTCAAACGCAATGGTGAATTAAATATACAATATATTATATAAATAGACAGCATAATAAACATACATATGTATATTTGATGAAATTAGTAGTTTAATTTAGTGCCTTTATTTCGTTCCTTTACCGCATTTTAAATGTACAATTTAACAAATATTTGCATCCGCCACCTAACAAAGCGGCGTTGCATTATATTATAAACGGCATAAGTCTTTTCGATCAGCTGTTCAGGCTGACAACCTTCGCTACCTATAGTCAACATGTTGACTATACTATACAATTACTCAACTGCTGAGTTTAGCGAAACTACTCAACTATGCGTTTTTAAGACAAACACTCAACTGTTGCGCAACAGTTACGTCTTATGAATGCGACCAATGTGTTATATTTTATATAAAAAATTTATATTTGACCATTGTGCACTGTATCAAACAAAGTTATGAAAGGTAAGAATAGGACTAATGACTTCATGTATACATACAAAACAATTCACAAAACTTTCTAAAGTCATAAGTTACTATTTAAAACCAAATAGCACCGTTATGAACAGCCTGTTGTATTGAGATATAAAAATTGTCATAAACGTTAAATTCAAATTACAGAAAATAAAGAGATAGGTTTATTTCTATTTCTTTCGTTATTTTAAGACGACTGACTTCAGCTTCCACATTAAAGGCTGAAGCAGTGAATTCCGTAGCACCATATAGGTTTCAAAAGCGATTTGTATACCAAAAGTTTGCAATCTAGACTAAGGGTTGAATTTCTACCAATCAGCCAATGTACCTAAATTAATTTTAGTTTCATTTGTGTTAGCTTATAATCAAAGTGGTGTTTCCATTTAAGCCTTCGATCAAGGTGTATACGAATATATTTCACATGTGAATATTGAGAAACAACTTGATTGTTAATCCGAATAGGGGAACAAGTAACTCTTCGTAAGGCAAATCTTACTTTAATACACATTTGTTCGTTTACTTTAATTCTCCATAAGTTTAACCTTAGTTCCAGTTGTGTAATAAGTTTTTGTAAATATCGGGAAGTCTCCTGAGGGTTTTCGTGCATACTAGGACAGGATGTATCATCGGCAAATGTAGATGTACGGATATTTCTGCTCAATTTTGGCCCCAGTATGCTCCCCTGTGGCACACCGGGTGATATAGTTTCGGATACACTTATGAATTCTCCTTCCATAACAGTAAACTTCCGGGAACTAATGTAACTTTCTAATAGATTCAGAAAATTTATTGGTAGATATGATTTCAATTTTAAAATAAGACCTTCATGCAACACTTTATCAAATGTCTGAGAAACGTCAATAAACAAGACAGAGCAATACTTTTAAAACCAAATTGATGGTCTGGGATGCACATATTACCAATTAGAATTGGGTATAATTTTGACATGAGCAGTTTTTCGAAAGGTTTTGGCATTGATGATAGCAGACTTATTAGAATGTATGATACAGCCTTGCTAAGATCTTTCCCCTTCTTAGGAATCATTTTGACCTTGGAAAGCTTCCAGTGGTGTGGATAATACTCTATTCGTAGTATGGCATTAAAAATTAAAAGAAGGATTCTAATTGCAATACCAGGCAAATTCATCAGTATCTTGTTATTAATTCCATTAATACCTGGAGCTTTTTTCGGGGTCAGTTCAGTAATTAGTTGCTGCACGTCACGTATCTTAAACTTTAAGGGTCGAGGGGGTAGAGCAACTACACTCGGTAAATCTACAGCACCAGTATATATGTATGATTGGAGTAAATACTGATTTTAAATGCTTTGCAAACAAATAACCTTTTGCAGTATCACTCCTTGTCCAACCTCCGGTAGAAGTGCGCAGAGGTGCTTTAAACTCAACGGGTGTTTTAATCCTTTTCGCAGTGCGCCATAAAAAGTAGTTAGATCCTGGTGTGACATCGAGCTTTTCCAGATAGTTTTTAAGGGATGTGTTTTTTTCATATGTAAGCAGCTCTTAGAGTCGTTTAGTGCACTCTTTAAATCCAACTTTATTTTGGCGTGATCTGTGCTGTTGCCATTCCCTTCTAGCTCTTCGTTAAAATTAATGTTAAATTCAATATGAATGGATGTTCTTAGCTTAATGTTTTCAGTACAATGACTACTGACATATTTTTTGAATCCAAGCCAATTAACACTATTGACCATCTTCACATATGTTTGAGGTAAGTCACTTCTTAATGGGCTACAAATTGTAACGATGGTGGAAGAGTGATCGGATAAGAGATCTAGCTCCAACTTGAATTATATCCCTAAAGATATTTTTCATGACGCCGAATCTATAACATCCGGAATTTTATGTATGCCTATAGTAAGTGGGCTGCCCACTCGAAATGACTTTCAAACCGATTTTTTAAATTGTGTTGTACAAAGTTAACCCCAAAACGTATGTTTTGCTTTGTAGTCACCAGCTACGAAACAAGGTTAAAGAGATTTATAGAAATCCTCGTATTGATCCCCACTGATTGAAAATTTGGGAGGGGAATAAATTGATAATATCACGAAATTTTTACAAAAATTGTCAATGCCAATATTTGTTGCTTTCTTCATAAATGTTGTCAAGAATATATTGCTTAAGTCTTGACTTTATTAGAATTGCTAATCCACCACATGCCCTTCCTTTTGGGTCCTTTGAATCATATGAGGTGTAGCGATAAATTCTAATAAGGCTTCTCGAGTCAAATGAGTCCCAAAGACCAACATTATATCAATATTTTTTCCCGTGAGAAGTTCATTTTTATGTTGGCCTATCCCGTTTGCATTCCAGGAACAGTTAAACATTTCTAACGAGTTCATGGCTTGTTAACTAATGCTTGAAGCAGTGTATTCTGCATTCGCAGCATTTTTTGCATCATTATAAGATTAGCCCGACGTCCTTTTTCACCAGTACGCGTACTTTTTTTAGTCAATGTCAACTACTTTTTGCCATTTGTACTTTTCTGTTTAGCATCTTTTAAAACTTTTTTTGTGCAGAAAAAATTACATAGTATGAAGCGGCCTGTTGAAATGCTTTTTATTTTATATGAGAAGGAAAATAAAGCCAGTTTTGGCATCTTTATTTTTTTTATTACTCAGTCGTCAGTCGCCAAAATTGTGATCAAACTGTTTATCAAAATCGTAGATATTGTTCATATGTTAGTTCTGATTCACATACGTCAGGTGTGACTCCTCAAGTCTTGAGTTTTTCGGAGAGCGAAGAAAAGAGAATGGAGAGGGGTACAGACCTGACCTGAACGCAAATGGAGGTTCAAGAGGAAATTGAGCAAAAGCTGATCGGTAAACCTGATGTGTGTGAATACTTACAAGCGTCGGCTTGGTACATTGAATCAGTGTTGCCAGTTTTTTCTAGGGCTTATCCCCAATTTTTGACTTGTCATCCCCAAAAATCCCCAAAATTTTGTTTTTTTGATTAAGTTCTTTTGTGAAAAAAAGAAAGAATTTTAATTTTATTTAAAAAATAATCACAAAAATAACATATTTATTTATTAAAATTAATTTTAATTTGAAATTTATTTGCTGGTGGTTCAGCGTTGTCTATATGCATTTCGTTGTTGTTGTAACAAATCATCAGTAGACTTCAACCAAAAATTTTGAACAGTCACAAAGCTCTTATCTTTTGCACAGATTTTTAAAAACCCAAGTATGTCTAAAAAAAATTCACCAAAGTTTACTATTTCAAAAACTTCAGAATCAAAATCTTCTGATTCATCAGCCGGAGAAACTGTGTTGTACAAACTACTTGTACCATTAGTTATTATAAAAAATTCCAAAAAAATCCCCTAAAAGTTGGTTATCATCCCCAACATATCCTCAGAGCCCCAATACAAAATTTTCATCCCCAATATGAAGATACAATAAATAAATAAATGTATTAAAAAAAAAAAAAAAAAAAAATCCCCAATCGCAAAAAAGTCCTCAATTAGGGGACAAATCCCTTAAGCTGGTAACACTGAGTGAACAAAATCAAAATTTTTCGTTAAAAATTGTTGTAAAGCAGAATATGGTATAATTTATACATATTTATATGTATATAATTCATGAAAACCCTAATTATATACATATATTTGACATAAAGTATTCATTTATTTAATTTGCAAATTTTGCTTGTTTTTATGGCTAAGCAATTGTGTATATCAGCTACGTCCAAACCATATGCACAATGTGCAAACTTTTATAGAGAGCTTTTGGTGCTTTCACACTGACGAGAGTACAACATCCACAAAAACAACACAGCAGAATACAATGCTTGCTCTGACTTTGCAAAGAAACAGGAACAAATATAATAGCTTCTATATGCATTTCGTTCCCGCTTTTGGAACTCATCAGTAGACTTCAACCCAAAAAAAATTTTGAATCTACGCAAACGTTAGTGCGCCAGGCCAAGTTCCGGCCAGTGCACGCAGTGTGTATATTTACAGGAAGCCATTCGAGCTGTTTTTACCCCCCTCATAACTTTGTTCCCCGCAATCGTAAAATTATAAAATTTAAACCATAATTAGAATAAATTCATATAACCTTATATTCGAAAGTTTTACAATGACAGGTTCCGGAGATATGGAGGTGCAAAAAGTTCATATTTCAAGACATACTCACTGAACTACTGACTCACTCATCAATATTATGAAGCACTTCCACTATAGCTAGAGATCTGAAATTTGGTGCACAATTAGATTTAGGTGAGCTATGAACTAGAAAAATCTGAAAACTCGGATATTTTGACCGGGGTGTGGGGCTATTCCAATAAACCACACAATTAAAAGAGCAACATTTAAATGTTTATCTCAAGCGATTTTATTGAAATGTTGGAATAATGCAACGTTATAAAGTTTCGTTGAAAAAAGTGGAAGTTAACACGCCCATACAAGTTAAACCTCCTATTTCATGTACTTCAGATTAGCAGATTTAAATATACTATTTATTTAAATATTAATATCCGTTTTCAACAAAACTTGACACGTATGATTGGCACTGGCAAAAAAAATTTATTTAAAAAAAGTGGGCAGGAATACGCCCATAAAATTAAATAATTAAATTTGCGCTAGAGAGCTGAAATTTGGTACGTAAGTAGGTCAAGATGAGAAACCAAATAGAAAAATCTAATAACCCAAATATTTTTACCAGGAGTGGCAGGGGCCGCGATAATTTTGTACTGAAGCTTTTAACTGAAGCTTTAACTTAAATCTATCATCTTAAAAAGGGTAAGATGATAATTGAGCGCTGCTCATAACAAAATCTTGAGTTTAAAAAAGTGACGGAGAGTGGGGGTAACGGCCATAACATTTCAGGACAGAATTTGCAGTAGAGTGCTTAAATTCAATACACAAATAAATCTAAATTAGAGATCACCAAGAAAGATATAAAATCCTAGAAATTTCAATTGGGGGCATGGACACGCACTTTAAGCTCAAAATTATGAATTTAATTTAAGGGATTTATGAAAAGGAAAAATTTGAGAGCACCGATTGTTAAATTAGGGAAGTAGGGCCACGTTTATAAAATTTTCATCGAAATATTATAAGGTAGAGAACTGAAAACTTGCAAAAAAAAAAATAGGTTTAGGTAAGTTACCAACTAGATAAATTTAAAACTCAAGCTACTGTATTGAAACTCTGCATGCACATTTCACTCATCTAGCATTTAATTTTGCGTTTTCAAGAGTACTTCGTCTGAGCAGATTTTACTACACTAAAATTTACACTATATTTTACATATTTCTACTCAGATGACTCTTAAAAAATTAATCAAATTACTCGGTCCTTATAATGACACAATGGTGCACATATAACCCTATAGCCCATTATTTTATGTAACTCTGCCCTTTTGAACTGGCGCAGACACTATGAATAGAACTATAACAGACTAGAAATTCAAAGTTAAAAAGCTTTATTAAGAAAACTTTCAAAAAAGTACTCAGATCCTCACAAAAACATAAATGTGAAAAAAGGCCAAGTTAATTTTCAAAATTTCGGTCATCAAAAGTAGTGAGATAAAAATGTTGACCAAGTTCGTGTTTGGTACAATACCTATCGCTGCAACGTGGTATGAATTATATAAATTTGTAATCGTTAATGTGTCATATAATTTCTAGATCTATAACATCCGGAATTTTTTGTATGTTAGTAGGACAATAAGTGGGCTCCCCACTCGAAATGACATCCAAGCCACTTTTTGAAATTGTGTTGAATAATGCTCGACCTCTGGGTGTAATAAGACGCGAACCCTAGAACGTATGCTTTGCATTATAGTCGCCAGCTGCTACAAAACAAGGTTCCAGAAATTTTTAGAACTCCTTATACTGATTCTCAGTGATTGAAAATCTGGGAGGGGAGTAAATTCATGATATCACGAAATTTGTACAAAATTTTTTTACAAAAATATTCGTAGCTTGCATATATTCTTCACTAACGTTGTCAAGGATATAGTGCTTGAGTCTTGACTTAATTAGAATTTCAGATCTACCGCATGCTCTTCCTCTAAGGTCCTTTTGTATCATGTAAGGTGTAGCCACAAATTTTAAAAAGGCTCCTCGAAGTCAAATGAGCCTCAGAGACCAACATAATATCAATATTTTTCCGTAAGGAAGTGCTCAAGTTCATTTTTATGCTGGCAAATGCCGTTTGCGTTCCAGAAACATATTTTTAACGTGTTCATGATTTGATAACTAATGCTTAAAGCAGTGTATTCTGCATTCGCAGCATTTCTTACATCATGCTAGTCATATTTGTTGTAAAATTATTTATAGTCAGCACCAGATTCTCAATAGTTGCTTCAAGGTGACTAAAGTTAAAGCTTGAGTTTGCATTCGTTGAATTATTTGGCGGTGAAACATTTTGTGTGGGAATAGAACTATCCTTAGCAGGATCGACATACGATACACTTGAGAAAAAGTGGCGGAGTACGCGTTTAATGGTTTAGCTGTGGCTAATTTAGGTTTTTGACCCATAGCCTGTTTAACGAAAGAATATACAGGACAACCTCTGTAGTTAGCGCTGTGATTACCTCCACAATTACTGCATTTTTTATCACTTAGATCTTTTGGCTTATTGCGACTAGCAGTGCCGTGTAATTCGCCGCACACAACGCAAACAGAGGGTAAATTGCAGTAGTTTTTGTATGGCCATATTCTTGGCAATTATGGCACTGTACAAGACCTGAACGCTTATGTGGCTCTTCAACTGTGATTTTTCGGTATAAGAGGTATTTTAAATTATAAATTGGGTGTGTCTCATTTTTTTTTTGGCTCAAGTTCAACGCAAAATAGAGGTTAGGGGACTTTCTCCTTATTAATTATATTGGATACATTTTTTACCTTAAGTCCCTGGAGCACGAGTGCATCTACAGGCCTTTAGCGCTCTTAAGCTGGTATGTGAGGAAACTTGTTTTATTTTTTTCAAATTCAGAAACCATTTTGCGGAAATCTTTTTCGTCATAAATTTGAATTTTCGTTTCATCGATGATGCCACGTTTTATTGGAACAATATGACATTTATTCTTACCAATGACCGAGATTAATTTTTTGATAAGAGCGTTTTAATTTAATATATTGGTGTCGGCTTGGAGGTTTAGTTCGTGGGTTCATCAGGTTTGTCGTTGTCATATTGCAATATTTGAGTACGGTTTTGACGATTTGTAGAGGATGCGCTGTTATCCCTAGATATCTTTGGGGCATATGCAATTTTAGTAGAATTTGGGATTCACCCGCCCTTTATTACAGTTATATATCTGTCCATTCCAACTTGGACCTTGAGTTTTGGGCTACTGTTAATAACTTGGTTTAGTGTTGACCACGAGCCCGAAGCGGATGATATCGCTAAGTTAAATGTAGAGGTACTAGGCAACATTAATGTTAATGAATCACTAGTTATCATTGGACAAAGCGAGGTTGATCGCTTGCGAAGTAGTGGCTTTGCCGTTTGAAAAAGTCTGTCATCAGGTTTTTTATTTTTATTGTCTTCGTTAAGGGCTTCACAACTCGCAGTAAGCCTCAAATCAGATTTTTTGTTTTTATTGTTTTCATCAAGAGTTTCAGAACTCACTCTCTAACGCATTTCTGCCATTAGAGCTCACTTCACAATTTTTTTTTCTCAAGGGCACTTTATTTGTTTGTGTTTTTTTCTTTGTTTCCGGTTTTTTTTGTTTTTGGTTTTTATACTATATAAAATATATTTGCAAAGCAAATAAACCTAGCTTATTTATTAAAGTCAGTATGTATCTAGGCGCACGGCAGTGCGCCAGGCCAAGTTCCGGCCATTGCACGCAGTGTGTATATTTACAGGAAGCCATTCGAGCGGTTTTTACCCCCCTCATAACTTTGTTCCACGCAACCGTAAAATTATAGTATTTAAACCATAACTAGAATAAATTCGTGTAACCTTAGTATGAAAATAAAACAATGACAGGTTCCGGAGATATGGAGGTGCAAAAAGTGCATATTTCAAGACATACTCACTGACTCACTGAGCTACTGACTCACTCATCAATATTATGAAGCACTTCCGCTATAGCTAGAGATCGGAAATTTATTACACAAGTAGATCTAGGTGAGTGATGAACTAGAAAAATCTAAAAACCCGAAAGTTTTAACCAGGAGCGGGGCTACGCCCATAAAAAATAAACTTTGTGCTAGTGAGCTGAAATTTGGTACACAAGTAGAACTATGTGTGTAAACACCTAGAAAAATCTTAAATTCGAAAATGTTTACCAAGGGTCCGGGGCTACGCCCACAAATCTCAGAATTAAAACACATATAATAAGCCATTTAGCTTAAAACTCCTATTTCATGTACTTCCGGTCAACACATTTAAATGTACTATATATATGTAACTACTATTATCCGTTTCCAATGAAACTAAACAAGAAAGATAAACACTAGCCAAAAAATTTTGGATTAAAAAAAGTATGCGGAAACGCCCATAACAATAAAAAATTTAAATTTGCGCTAGTGAGCTGAAATTTGATAAACAAGTAGTTATAGATAAGCAAATTTCTAGAAACATCTGAGCACTCAAAAATGTTACCAAGGTGGGCGGGGCTGCGCCCATGAGGCTCAGAATTTAAAATACAAAATAGAATACAAGGCCTTTAACTGTAGTGATTTTATTGAAATTTGGCATACATGTTGCAATGATGTAAGGCTATAAATTTACGTTGAAAAATGTGGACGTTAACACGCCCATACATTTTAAGCCTACTAATTATTTCATATACATTTGAATATACTACATACATATTTATAAATTTATTACCATCCGTTTCCAACTAAACTCGACAAGAAAGATAACTACTGGCCAAAGAAAATCTTGAGATTGAAAAAGTGGACGGTATCACGCCCATTAGAAGAAAGAATTAAAATTTGCGCTAGTAAGCTGAAATTTAATAAAGAAGTATGTATAGATTAGGAACTGGTTAAAAACATTTGAAAACCTGAAAATTATAGTCAGGGGGCGTGGCTAGCTCAGAATTAAAAAAATCCAATGCGTTTAACTCAAGCGATTCTGTTGTAATTTGGGTTACATGTTGCAATAATACAAGGTTATAAATGTTCTTTTAAACAAAATGTATTGGATCAGCACATTTAAATATACTATTTATGTATTTATTATTAAACGTTTCCAGCGAAACTCAACAGGAGTGTTAAACACTCGCCAAGGAAAATCTTGAGTTTGAAAAAGTGGGTTTGATCACGCAAATAAGAATAGCAAATTTAAATTTTCGCTAATGAGGTGAAATTTGATAGACAAGTCTTAGCTAGAAACTAACTAGAAAAATCTTAAAGCTATGAAAATATAGCCATAGGGGCGGGGCTACGGCCATTAAGCTTAAAACTAAAACATGAAAAAACATGAAATTTAATTCGTTGGCGTGAGCAGTTTTATTGAAATTTGTCATACATGTTTTATTAATGAAAGGCAATAAATTTTCCTTTAAAAAAGTGGGCGTTAACATGAAGATACAATTTAAGTCTCTTCTTTCATGTACTTTGGATCAGCAGATTTATACTACTTATGTAGATATTATTGTCCGTTTCCATCGAAACTTGACACGTATGATTGGCACTGACTAAAAAAACTTTTCTTTTAAAAACGTGGGCAGGAATACGCCATAAAAATAAAAAAATTAAATTTGCGCTAGAGAGCTGAAATTTGATAGGGCAGTATTTCAAGCTGAGAAACTAACTAGCAAAATCTAAAAACCCAAATATTTGAACCAGGAGTGGTAGGGACCACGCTAATATTGTACTGAAGCTTTTAACTGAAACCTTATCTTAAAACTATCATCTTAAAATGAGGACAATGATAATTGAGCAAAAAACAAAACAAAATCTTCGAGTTTAAGAAAGTGACGGAGAGTGGGTGTAACAGCCATCTTTAAGGCTAGAATTTGAACTAGAGAGTTTAAATTCGATACCCCTTAAGTTAAGGGGTAAGTTGCGTACAGGAAAAACCCGAAAGTACTGGTTGTTACATTAGGGATGTGGGGCCATATTTATAAAAACTTAGCGCAACGTTTTACGGCACAGAACAGAAATTTGGAAAAAAATTGACTTAGGTAAGCTACCAACTAGAATAGTTTAAAACACAAGCTACTGTATTGAAATTTTACATGCACTCTTCACTTATGCTAGTCTTTAATTTTGCAGTTTCAAAAGTACTTCGTCTAAGCAGACTTTAGAAAACTAGGCGGGGTCACTTCCACTGAAATGTACAAAATATTTTACATATTTCTACTCTCATGATTCTTAAAAAATTAAGTACATCAGTTGGTCCTTGTAATGACATAATGGTGCACATATCACACTCTAACCCATTATTGTATGTATGTCTTTCAAACTTACGCAGTCATTATAAATAGAACTGTAACCGACCAGAAATTTAAAGTTTAATAAGCTTTATTAAGAAAACCTTTCAAAAAATAGTCAGATCCCCACAAAAACATAAATGTGAAAAATTGCCAAGTTGCTTTTCAAAATTTCGGCCATCAAAAGTAGTGAGATAAAAATTTTTACAAAGTTCTTGTTTGGCACAATACCTATCACTGAAATATGTACCTATTACGAATAATATGTACTACGTATTTTTTTTTTATAATTTTTTGTTTTCATTTTATGTATGTAAAATTCCGCTAATCGACAGTTCAATATGAAGGTAAAGTCTTTATTTATTTAGTTTCAAAATTTAGCTTGTTTTTATGGTTAAGCAATTGTCTATACGCATTTTGTTTTCGCTTTTGGAACTCATCAGTAGACTTCAACCCAAAAAAAATTTTGAATTTAACGTGACCGATGGCATTTTTCAGAAATTGGCAGCAAATAGGGAATTCATCAAAACAAGGGGGCAACATTAAAAAACGAGACAACTACACTAAACTTCTTATTTTTAATATATTATTATATAATTCACTTTAAAAAAAGGGGACAAAATTGGCAAGGCTGTCGAAAAAGTGGCATTTTGCCACTTTAGTCGGTCAAACGGACACGCTGCGTACGGAGTTTGTTAGCAAAATTAAAAATTTTTTTGGGTTGAAGTCTACTGATGAGTTCCAAAAGCGGGAACGAAATGTATATAGACAATTGCTTAACTTTTTTTGCCAATTCAACATCTGGCTCCCTTAATCATGCTAGTCATATTTGTTGCAAAATTATTTATAATTTGCACCAGATTACCAATAGTAGCTACAAGGCGATTGAAATAAAGGCAGGACTTTGTATTTGTTGAATTATTTGGTGGTGAAACATTTTTTGTTGGAATAGAATTTGTCTTAGAAGTACTGTTGCCAGAAAACTTAAAAAAATATCTGCAAAAATTGGCCAAAAAAGACGAAAAATAATTCTAAAGGTCAGCAACAGTGCAAACATAAATTATCTTGCTATACAAAAAAATATGTTGACATTACAAATCTTTATAAAGATATGAAATCGTGGTATGTGTCAATACCCGGTAGGTTTTTGCTTTATTTTTGACCCAAAAAGCGACGACTGTGTTGCGTGTAGGACAACGAGATTGCCGGGTTCAGCTAGTTGTTCAATAAAAATAAACATTAGCAAAATATATATATTATATAATATATATATATATATATTAGTTCCCGTAGTTCCTATCAGGAGCATAGGGCTATAAGAAATTGGTTCCATTGTGATTTTTTTGATGCCAAAGTTTTTATTTCGTTCCAGCTTTTGTTTTGTCTGGCAGCTTTGAGCTCAATTTGGCGACGCCAGATTTATGGGCTTCTGAACGGTTTCGTTCCATCATCTTACATTACTTATAGCGACTGGATAAAATATTTTTAATATTCTTCGCAAACAACGATTTATAAAAACTTGGAGTGAGTTAAGGTCTTTCTAAGCTGCATTCCAGGATTCGGAGCCATAGAGAAGAGTGGATTTTATGCAGGAGTTGAATATGTTCAGCTTGGTTATTTGAGATCTGCGCAGATCGCCATATTGGGTTAAGCTGACCAAACGCTTGCTGTATTTAATTCGATATTGAACATCATCACCGGATCCCCCTTTTGTAGTCAGTAATCTGCCGAGATAGCAAAGTGTTGAGACATCTTCAAGTTTTAGGTGGTTTATCGTAAACGGTACGTTATTGGAGGCATTTATTCTCATTACATTGGTTTTGGTCAAAGAAAACCAATCGATAAAAATATTTTTGGATACTCCAGCACATATCGAACAATTTTATGCTAGTGCGTATTTATACCCATTCATTTCCATGCGCATTCTTCGTTACATCCCGCATATCTATCAACATACCCATGACTTGCAACACATTCGATTTTTTAATTATTTTTTGATAAGTGTTGCCAGAAATACTAGTTTCTAGTTGTTGAAGTACTTACATTTTTTCAAACTAGTTTAACACAAAATTCAATAAAGATTTTTTACCTACACCACTTTCTTCGCATTCCTCATACCTAAGCAATATTAAATATTGCGCATTCCTTATACCTAAGGTCTATTAAATATTTACGGAAGTAACCGTGAGTGTGAAAAATGGAGCGTATTTTAAATATATGTGACCTAAAAGCCGAATTAGTTGAAGAATGGATAACCATGGTATTCTATACAATTTTAGAAATTTAAAAAATATTTTAGTGCTAGTTTGCAATTATGCAGTTTGTCGTTAATTTTCGTGAAAAATTTAATTCTTAGTCAAATCTTGACTTTTTTTTACCAATTTTCAATCCATCTATTTTATGTTAGCGAATTTGAGGGAATTTTCGTTATTTTGGCATTCCTTCTTAGATCTTTAGGTATTTGCAAGTTATTTTAGGGCTTTTGTAAAATTTTTCGCGAATTTTTTCTAGTTACGCTATAAATTCAATTCAATTCTTTGGTTTTTTTTACAGTTTTAAAGATTTTGAATCGGCACCAGACTTTGATATCTTTTTTTTTGTTACATGTGTAGTTTTTGCGAATTTCCGATATCGTGGCAATTTTTTTAAAAGTTTTTGACATTCCTTACAATTTTAATAAATAAAATAAATTTTAAAGTTTATTTTTTTCAAATAAGAAATTTTAGTCTGCATGTCATTATGATTGTGCGATAAGAGACAGATGTCGTCTGCATAGTCAAGATCTTCTAGTCTACTATTGAATCTCCATGTTATCCCCCTCTGCCTTCGGGAAGCTTTTTTCGTTATATTGTCCAGGACAATATTGAAGAGGAGGGGTGGCAGCACACAACCTTTTCTTACTCCGGTTTTGATTTCAAATTTGTCACTAACAGAGCCTTCATGGAGAATTCGGCAGCATGCATTGTGGTATAAACACTTTATGAGTTCAACAATCAACACCAGGCAGTGCAATGAAATCCAAATAATGTGGAGATCTCCATTCTACATATTTGCTCAATGATGATGCGAATGCTGTTAACATGATCTATGCATGATTTTCGTGGGTAAAAATCAGCCTGCTCGTTACGAGGAAGCAGGTCGAATGCGGTTGTTAGCCTCTTATTTATAATTTGGGAGATAATCTTGTTTGGCATATTGATTAGGGTGACTCCATCCCAGTTTTTACACTGTGACAAGTCTCCCTTTTTGGGTATGTTGATAATGAGCCCTTCTTTTATCTCATCATATACTGTTAGTTGACCAAAACTGTTGTCTTTATGGCCTATGTGTTTATAAAGCGTTGAGGGACTCGATAAATTTGTTCTTAGTTGGAGAATTCAACAGTCTATCAACGTAACATTTTTGTTGAGCTTTATAATCTTTTCTGATGGCCTAAACTTTCAAACAGATGGTACCAACTACCAAGTGGTGATAACTGGCGTAATCGGCACCACGCTCACTACGATAACCTATCAAATCCTGCTAATAGCTATGTGGTCAATTTGATTTTCTGTTATACTGTCAGGAGAGATCCAGGGCAGTTTGTGTATATTTCTGTAAAGGAATAGAGTTTCTCCGATGACCAGATCGTTGTTCAGACATGTGTCCACGAATATCTCATCATTTTGGGTCATTCTTCTTAACTCATGTCGACCCATTGCTCTTTCAAGACTGGACATTCCGTGTTCCAAATCGTGTCATCGTCATAGGGTTAATCGGTTCGTTATTATAAGTAATATTTGTTGTGGTTCCTGTAATCAGATTATTTAAGATTATAGGCAGATTAGGCTAAAGCATCCGATCCTTGAGTTGGGGCTGCCAACACACAGCTAGACAGGAGAACCGTAACGGTTAATTACAGCTGAGTTTCAGTGATAAATTGTTGTCGAGTCTCACCTAATTTCCATAGACGCATAGGTGTCAGCATGCACTCTGGATACTCAATACTGTACGCCTTCTCACTTTGGCTGCCATCAAATGGGTGCCTGAATAACATTACCAGGAACACTTGGTATAAGACTGGAAGTTGTGAGATGCTTGGAAATTTCGATAAAGGAATCGCTTCTTGCTACAACCAAGTTCATAGCAGACAGAGAGCATTTAACCTCTGCGAAAGGGAAAAATATACGCACAAGCTTTCTACATAAAACTTGAAAATAAATACATACACAATTTCTTTTACGGAAACACGAAATATTGATGTTACTTAATCGTTTTCGAAAATCTTCAATATGACAGTGAAAATCTGTAAATCTCACTTTATAATTTTTGCAATGAAAAATCAGTAAAATGCAGAGAAATCTGCAAATCTGCCAACAGTGCTTAGCAGCGTCGGCATACACAGGAAGAAACTGGTTGGCTCATTTGCGCACAAGTGGCGAAGTAAGCGTTTGCTGATTGAGCTGGAGCTAATTTAGGTTTTTGTCCCATAGTCTGTTTGACGAAAGAGTAGACAGGACAACCTCTGTAGTTACGGGTGTGATTACCTCCACAATTACTGCATTTTTTATCACTTTGATCTTTTGGCTTATTGTAACTAGCAGTGCCGTGTAGTTCGCCGCACACAACACAAACAGTAAACTGCAGTATGTTTTCGTTTGGCCATATTCTTGACAATTGTGGTACTGTAAACGTCCAGAATGCTTGTGTGGTTCACCAACTTATATTTTTCAGTGTAAGAGGTATTTTAAATTAAATATTTGATGGCTATAATTTTTACTCAATTTTATATCATTTAGCTCAAGTTCAACGCGAAATAGAGGTTGGAGGATATTCTCCCTATTTATTATGTTAGATAAATTGTTTGCCTTAAATCCCTGGAGAACTTCGGGAACAACATAAGAATATATGCCCTTCATAACGATCTGCAGGCCTTTAGCACTGTTAAGCTGGTATGTGTAGAAACTTGTTTTATTTTTTCAATTCTCTCTGCACACTTCTACCGGAGTTTGGGCCAGGAGTAATATTGGAAGAGGTAACTTGTTTGCAAAGCATTTAAGATCCGTATTTACCCCAAACACATGTACTGGTGTTGTTGATTTCCCGAGTATAGTTGCGCTACCCCCTCGACCCATAAAATTTAAAATGTGTGATGTACAAAATCTAATTGCTGAACTCAACCCGAAGAAAGCACAGGGTATTGATGGAATTAGTAACCAAATGCTAATAAAATTGCCTCGTATTGCATTTAGAATCATGTTATTCATTTTTAATGCCATTTTACGACTAGAGTATTATCCCCACAGCTGGAAGCTTGCCGAAGTTAAAATGATTCCAAAGCCAGGCAAAGATCTTACCAAGGCAGAATCATACAGGCCAATAAGTCTGCTATCAACAATGTCAAAACTTTTCGAAAAACTGCTCATGTCAAAATTGTCCCCACTTTTAATTGGTAGTGGGTGCATCTCAGACCATCAGTTTGGTTTTAGAAGTCAGCATAGCACTATTGAACAAACGCATAGATTGGTTCAATGTATAAGAAGAACATTTGAAGAAAAGAAGTACTGTTACATTACTACCCGGAAGTTCACGGATGTGAAAGGAGAATTCAGGAGTGTGCCTGAATCTATATCATCCGGTGTGCCACAGTGGAGCATACTCGGGCCAGTTTTGTATTTGATTTATACTTGTGATATGCCTTTGAGCAGTAATATCCATACATCTACGTTTGCCGATCATACAGCTTGCCTAAGTATGCACGAAAATCCTCATGAGGCTTCCCGATATCTACAAGAACATATTACACAACTGGAACTATGGTTAAAATTATGGAGAATTAAGGTAAACGAGCAAAAGTGTGTTCAGGTAACATTTACCCTGCGAAGAGATACTTGTTCCCCAATTCGAATCAACAATCAAGTTGTTCCTCAGCATTCACATATAAAATACCTTGGTATACACCTTGATCGACGACTTACATGGAAACACCATATTGACTCAAAGCTAATACAAATGAAAGTTAAACTAACTCAGATATATTGGCTGATTGGTAGAAATTCAAGACTCAGCCTAGACTGCAAACTTTTATTATACAAGTCGCTTTTGAAGCCACGGTGGTGCTACGGAATCCAGTTATGGGGCACTGCTTCAGCTTCTAACGTCGAGAGAATCCAACGAAGGCAAAACAAAGTTTTACGTTTGATAACATCGGCTCCATGTTACATCAAAAACGCAAATATACATCGTGAAACTCGAGACACATCCTAATCCGCTTGCTCGTAACATCTTGAATTTTACTGGTCACATCCGTTTGAAAAAGAAGGACACAAGGGCTCTTATACTCAACACTCCAGATGGGATTGCTTGAAAGTATTTTTTTTCTCTTTTTTTTGATTATCACTACTTATGTATTATTTATAACTATCACTAAGTTTACGTCCGACAGTGGTCGGGCCTAATACTTATTATTTAGATTTAAGATTTGAATACGTATTCTTAGTTCATAATTGAAGATACAATAAATAAATAAATGTATTTAAAAAAAATAAAAATAATTTTTAAATTCGTTGACCATGTTGCGGAAGAAATTTTTGTTTCGTCAATGTTATCACGTTTTATTGGAACAATGTGAAATTTGTCCATACCAATGACGGAGATTAGTTTTTTAATAAGGGCGTTTGAATTTTTTCCCTCAAATAAATTGGTGGCGGATTGGAGGTTTTGTTAGAGGATACATCGGGTTTGTCGTTGTCATCTTGCAATAATTTAAAACAGTTTTGACGATTAGTAGAGGATGCGCTGTTACCTCTAGATATGTTTACCACATTCCGACTTGGACCTTGGGTTTTTGGCTACTGTTATCTCTTGTGATAACTTGGTTAAGTGTTGAATACGGGCCCGAAGCGGATGAAATCGAGGAGTCAAATGAAGAAGTACTAGGCATTGGACAAAGGGAAGTTGATCACTGACCAGCACCAGTTCACACAACAAACGCTTCCTCAGCCACTTTTGCGCAAATAAGCCAACCAGTTACTTCCCGTGTATCGTATGCCGATGCTGCCAACACAAATTCTATTCCCGCGCAGAAAGTGTCCCCACCAACTAATTCATCAAATGCTAACACAAGCTTTCATTTCAGTCGCCTTGAAGCCACTATTGAAAATCTTGTGCAAACTATCAACAACGTTAAAAAGAAATATGTCAAGCATTATGCAAGAAATGCTACGAATGCAGAATACACTGCTTCAAGCATTAATTAACAAGCCATGAACACGTTAAAAATATGTTTCTGGAACGCGAACGGCATTCGCCAACATAAAAATGAACTTGAGCACTTCCTTACGGAAAAAAGTATTGATATAATGTTGGCGTCTGAAACTAATTTGACTTCGAGAAGCATCTTTAAAATGAATGGCTACACTATATATGATATAAAGGACCCTAGAGGAAGAGCTTGCGGTGGATCAGCAATTCTAATAAAGTTAAGACTCAAACACTATATTCTTGACAACATTTATGAAGAACATCTTCAAGCAACTAATATTTGCGTCCACAATTTTTGTACAAATTTCATAATATCTTCAATTTTCCCCTCCCAGATTTTCAATCACTGAGAATCAATATGAGGATTTCTATAAATCGCTTCGACCTTGCTTTGTAGCAGCTGTGGCGACTACAATGCAAAACATACGTACTGGGATTTGCGCCTGGTAGCACCTAGATGTCGACCGTTGTTTAATTCTATTTCAAAAATGGGCTTTGATGTCATTTCGAGTGGGGAGCATACTTACTGGCCTACTGACGTAAGAAAAATTCCGGATGTTATAGGTTTTGGCGTCATGAAAAATATGCATAGGGACTTAATTCATGTGGAGTCCTCTCTAGATCTCTCTTCCGATCACTCTCCCACAATAGTTACAATTTTCAACCAACTAAGGAGTGATTTAAATAACTCATATGTTAAAATTATTAAAGGCGTCAACTGGCTAGGATTCAAAAAATATCCTAATAGTCACTGCAGTGAAAACATTCAGCTAATATCACCTGATGATATTTAATTCAACATTGCCAAAATTAACGAAAATATTAAATAGGCTGCTAAACATGCCACTACCTCCCGTTTGCAGACTGGCTTTAATAGAATTTATTCTACAGAAATTAAACACCTTGTATGTGAAAAAAGGAGAGCTAGAAGAGAATGGCAACAAAACATATCACCCCTGAATAAAATCAGACTTAAACAATGTACTAAACGACCCAAAGAAATGCTATCGTTGGAAAGAACTGCATTGCTGGAAAAATACTTAGAAGGTCTCGATGTGACGTCAGCATCTAATTACTCTTTATGGCACGCTACTAGAAATCTTAAAAGACCAGTTGATCTTAAATCACCACTGCGTACTTCGACCGGAGGCTGCGTAAGAAGCGATAGTGAGAAAGGTAACTTATTTGCTGAGCATTTAAAATCTGTATTATCTCCCAATTCATGTACGGGTGCTGCTGATTTACCAAGATGCGTTAAGTACAAAAAGTAATTGCTGAACTCAATTGGAAGAAAGCACCAGGTATTGATGGAATTAGTAACAAAATGCTGATGAACTTGCTTCATATTGCAATAAGAATCCTGCTATTTATTTTTAATGCTGTTTTAAGAATGCAGTATTTTCCTCATAACTGGAAACTTTGCCCAAGATGAAAATGATTCCAAAGTCGGGCAAAGATCTTACGAAGACTGAGTCATATAGGCCTATAAGCTTACTATCTACAATCTCAAGGCTTTTCGAAAAACTGCTCATGACTAAATTGTCCAAAATTTTAGCTGATAATGGGTGCATCTCGGACCATCAATTTGACTTTAGAAGTCAGCATAACACATTTGAACAAATGCATAGACTGGTCCAAGTTGTAAGAAGAACATTTGAAGAAAAGACGTATTGTTCTGCTCTCTTTATTGATGTTTCTCAGGTGTTTGATAAAGTATGGCACGAAGGCCTAGTTTTCAAATTGAAGACATATCTGCCAATAAACATTCAAAAGCTTTTGGAAAATTATATTATTGATACGAAGTTCACTGTTGTAGAAGGAGAGTTCACGAGTGTTCCCGAATCTATATGTTCTGGTGTGCCACAGGGTAGCATTCTGGGTCCCGTCTTGTATTTGATATATTTTTGTGATATGCAATTATATCCACACCTCTACATTTGGCCGATGATACAGCCTGTATGAGTATGCACGAAAATCCTAATGAGGCATTACGCAATCTCAAGGCACATATTATCCAGCTGGAATTATGGTTGAACTTATGGAGAATGAAAGTAAATGAACGAAAGTGTGTCCATATAACGTTCACCCTAAGAAGAGATACTTGCTCTCCTATTCGAATCAATAATCAAAATATTCCAATAATCAAAATAGTCCAAAACTCTAATATACATCGTGATAAATATTCCACTAGTAGTTGAAGAAATTGCAAAATACGCAGGCAAATGTTTAACAAAACTCGAATCATATGTTAATCCGTTTGCTCGTAGTATTTTGAACTTTACTGGACACATCCGCCTAAAAAAGAGGGACACGCGGGCTCTTATACTCATCACTTCAGATGTGACTACTGGAAAATACTTCCCCCCCCTTTTTTTGCCCATGACTACTTATGTATGTATTATTAATAACTATTAACAAGTTTATGTCCGACAGTGGTCGGGCCTAATAATTATGTTTTAGATTTAAGATTTGAATACTTATTGTTAGTTCATATTTAAAGATACCATAAATAAATACATGCATTAACAAAAAAAATTTAGGTTATACTTTGGTACATTTCAACTTTAATGTATTAATTATAGTGTGTAGAACGATCTTTACTTAAAAAAATAAAGGTTAACAGAGAATTTTCCAATTTAACTGTAAGAAAAATAAGTTTCTGAAAATCGACTTGAACGCTTAAAATTGCTCTCCTGCAAAACAGAAAAAATTACTTATGTACTTTTTCGTTATTACCACAGAGTTATTAAATACCTTAATTACCTATTCTTTGAAATTGTACATCTGTATTTATTAATAAGTTCTTCACTTGTAATAAATTCTTCCAAATCGTTTTGAAATAAATTTAAAGCAGACATCATGGACTAGCAAGTGTCTACTTTCAGTCTATTTGATAATTTTTTAATAATGCTAATATATGATCATTCTTTGTGAGTGTTTTTTTTTAAATTTTATTTCTTAAAAATTAAGATATAAGGTTAATCTTGTCGACTTCCCAACTGTTGAATTTGGATATATATTTTGCGATTAATTTGGCCAACTTGTGCATTGACTTAACGATTGGTTACAACTAGGGATGGACAAAAAACATCGATATTCTTAAATTATCGCTGTTATGTGTAGAAACATCGATATAGTCCGATGTTTTTTTGCTCCTAAAGAATCGCAAAACATCGATATATTCTTTCGATGCATCGAAATGAAAAATTGTATACAGAAGGTGTAAATTGATATCGAGCCTTATTTTCGATTTTACCGTGAGGGACAAAAATTAAAGTTATCAGGAGAACGTTTTTTTAAATATTCAAATATTTTTTGTACATAAGTTGTCGCTTACGATAAAATTTTACAGCCAATCATCAACAATTTTGGCATTTCATAGTTCTAAACTATGGGTGGGCCCATTAAATTTTAATTTCAATCAAAAAATATAGTTCCGATTACGATAAAATCTAAACTAAGGTTCGATATGTATCTATAACGTACCTTTTCACAATGTATGGTTAAGAGTTAACGTGAACTTTAACTGACAGTTCTTCATACAAAACTTGCCGTTAAAGTCCCTATTATCTTTAAACCATACATTGTGAAAAGGTACGTAAGTGTTGACATAATTCAAGTTTGTACATGCAAACGCTGTAAATATTATGTGCACACAACTCGTCGGGTGGTTACTGCTTTCCGTAATAATGATGTATTCTTAATATATGTGCAGCAAACCAGTAACCACCCGACAAACTGGCAATACTATTATAAGCGCCAAATAAGCTCGTGTCGGATTGAGTGGTAAAAATCTTGCTTAACTTTTATTTCTTATTATTTTTTTAAATAAATAATTAAGAAAACAACAATCGATGTACAAAAAAACATCGATGTATTTTATGAAATATCGATGCAACATCGATGTGTGTTTGCAATGCATCGCATCGAAAAAACCATCGATGCTTTTTTACAGTGTCCATCCCTTGTTGCAACTGATCATTTTTAAAACAAGCTTCATTTCAGCAATAGCCACTTTCTTTCGAAAATCTGTGTTTTTATGACTGTTTCAGCATGACATTCCAAATGATTAATTTGCCCGATGAGCAACTGATTGAAGAAAACTTAAATTGGTTTTTTGGTATCTGCATCCATCTTAACCCATTTATGGAAGACTTTCGTATTGTTTATTTAGTTTTTGCAGCTTTTTTCGAGATAATAGGCTCACCTGATGAACTAATTTCATCGCACCGAATGTAAATCAAAAGCATTACTTGATGAGAGCAATTCAGTGTGTTAGTTTGTACTTTTATCAAATTTGGCTTTCATAATTGCTGCGGAAAATACAGTTAGAATTATCTATGCACATATGTATGTATGAGTGTATGTAATTTAATATTTAAGAATCTTACACAAATAATATTCCGACATACTGTCAATTTCCAAAAAAAAAAATTATCTTCCTGTATGTTCTTATATGAAGTTTGACACATAGAAAATAAAAACTTGTTGTCGAATGTGGTAGAATCTGTACGAATGTGCGTACATTTATTGTAAAAATAAAAACGAAAGTGAACTTTGATCAAAAAGGGGCAAAATTGGCACAAAATAAAGCAAATGATATTAAAAGGGGATTTAAAACTAAGTGGCATAAAAAGTAGCAAGGCAGTCGAAAAAGGGGCAAAATGCGACTTTAGTCGCATAACAATAACACCCCAGTGAAAAAAAATGGAAGTCATTCTAGTGGAAGTACATTTTCATTGCTTCCAAAAAATCGATATTTTTAATTAGCCGAGAGTGAGCAAAAAACCATGTAGAAGCTTATTTAAGTCACAAAACCTTGTAACTCCTCCATAATGTTAGAAAATACTCACCAGAATTTAAAAAAAATTATTTTTTTAAAGAAATTTATGAACTATTTTTAGTCTAAAATTTAAAAGTTATTTGCTTAAATTTACATGAAAGCACTGTTTCGGGCTTAAATTCGTATAAAAAGAAACGAATTGTTAAAAAAGGCAACTATTTACCATTTTTCCTAGATGAAAATATTATCATAGAACACAAAAAAGGGAATTTTTCTTAATATCGCTTCCAATTCAGTGACCAGGCATCGAAAAAGAGAACTTCTTGCAATGACAACCCTATGTAAAAATCATTAGATCGGGTCGAAATTTGCACTACTTCCGCATCGTAAACTCTACATTTTCATGACTTTTTTGGAGTCTCTTTTTTTACTGGGACTGTATGGAAACATCCCAGCAAAAGATTAGACATTACCATCTGAACTAATTGCAATATAATGACTTACTCTTTTGATTGCCAAATTGAAGTAATCGCTTACAAATCACATTACGTAGAATTTTAAAACTAGGAAGCAGGAATTGAACACATTGTTTTCGTTTTAAAAGAAGACGTAATAATATTGCCAAAATATGTAGTTATATTAAATAAATTATCTAGGCTCACGGCAGTGCGCCAGGCCAAGTTCCGGCCAATGCACGCAGTGTGTATATTTACAGGAAGCCATTCGAGCTGTTTTTACCCCCTCATAACTTTGTTCCCCGCAATCGTACAATTATAAAATTTAAACCATAACTAAAATAAATTCGTATAACCTTATATAATAATTATATGACACCCTTACTATTACAAATTTATATAATTCATACCATGTTGTAGTGATATGTGTTGTACCAACCACGAACTTGGTCAAAATTTTTATCTCACTACTTTTGGTGGCCGAAATTTTGAAAAGGAACTTGGCTTTTTTTAACATTTATGTTTTTATGAGGATATATATTATATATAAATACGGCAAATTTTTTTTTGTCGTACAATGTTAAGTATATTATCATCCACCTATATTGGTAAATTATATATGGTTCAAAAGGTATTTTTGTATTGTATTGTATTTTTGTGTTTTAAATATACACAATATAAATGTTTTTAAAGTTTCTTCAAAGTAGGAAAAAGCGATTTAAGTTTGCTTGAAAAAATACGACTTTATTCTTTCTTTTTTTGTACACATGTGATTATGATAAATAAGGACATTTATTGTGTCGAGTAGCCTCAGTTAGACCACCGAGCGATCCTAGTATTTCTAAATTATCTATTTATTTATTTTAAACTAAAAAAATTAGTACTTACGTGTTGGAAAATTATTATTTAAATATAAGTAGTTCCAAATAATGTTTTTCATTTTCGTTTTTAATAAAAGTTCATCAATTAAAACAATTGAAATTTTTCTAAATATAGTATTTATGAATAAAAATACAGGCACAGATACGAATAAAATATAACCTACTGCAATTGATTTTTTAAAAGGAATCTTACAAAATCGTGTGTTTCGTAGTAAAACAAATAGTTTTTATTAAAAAATCGATTATTTTAGTATCACGCTTTGCTAAAATCATTAAGTTGGTAATCCAGTGGGGTACAGCTTCCACCAAAAATGCTTAATTCTAAACTCGATTCCCTTTTTTGAAATTTGTTGCTGGGATATGTGTATGTAGAATTTATAAGGATAGAAACCCAAGAAAGGGAAGACATTTCGGTGGAGTTAGGTCTTCATGCTAACGAAATTTTTAAACCAACTTTAATCCTGCTTTCCGTAAACTGGAATGCAGAGTACAATAGAATCCTTTGGTGGCACGCATATTAAGCATTGGTCTTTTTCACCACTTTCTTTGTCGATCTGTTAGATTTTCTTAATTATTTTTCTTATTATTGATAAAAACTCGGTGGCACTAGCCAAATTAATAAATTTGCGATTATCCATTGAATAAATATTAATTAACAGACAATACGAAAAACAAAGTCTAACAATGATAAAGCAAACGACACTAAATGGCGCATATTGAGTAATCGTAACCAAAGTCGAAACTAATAAAACAGAAATTAAAAAATAGTCCATAGATAGTTATAGCTCTTATTCACAATTCGCCACTAGCGCAGCAACTACTTTCAGGTGGTAAATGATATGCAATCTTTCAAATTTTTATGTAGAGAACATAAAATGCCGATATTTTGAACGATAAATTCTGTAATTAACTAATAAGCTCATGAAGCTATTAAAATCAGTTTTATTTCCTTAAAAAAACTATACAAATTATAAAAAAGTAATTTTTTGTCTATGGTATTGTTACGTTTAAATTTTATTAACCGTGTGATTGCTTTTGATTGCTCAAAAATAAAAATAACTAATAACACAATTTTTATTATTTCCTACTGAACTTGTTTTTATTCTTGACTAAGAAAATTACAACTTGTCCTTTCCCATTTACTTTTTAACGTTATTATACACCGCACGAGGTCTTTTAGTTTCAACGATGTAGACTCCACTAATTTCTAATTAGCACTGACTCAATCGCTCACAGGGCACCTCATTTTATACTACATGAACCGGATCTATAATGTTCGCTAATAGATGGCTTAATAACATGTATGCAAGAAACTATTACCGCACAACGATGTGGCTGTTTCAGAATTTTTAAACGAGGCATATCGTAAAAATTAGGGTACCAAGATAACAAATCTAGTTTGACGTAGGATCGATATTTAGAATTTTATAAAATCGTAAATTTTAAGGAAAAACTCGTCAAATCGACAGTTTGATATAAAATGTGACATATGGGCATTTCCACCAGGGTAGGAAAAAATTCTGCTCGCAAATGCTATTTTATTTTTTTCGATCGTTTTAAAACTTGTTTTCGGAATTTTAGAAATAAAATTCGGGAAAATAAACAAAAGTTGATTTAATTCGATTGCGAGAAGAATTAAAAAAACCAAGAATTTAAAATAGAATTCCGAATTTTATAAAATAAGATTCGGAACGAATGAAAAAGAATTATTCGCATAAACATTTAAATTAGGCACGTTGAGTTCTTTTTGAAATATGTATCATCGCCCAGCCCAAACCACTACAGCTATAGAGCTGAAATTTGGTGTGTAGATTCTTCTTCTGATGTGTAAATCCACTAAAAAGTGATTTTCGGAAATTCAAAAGCTAAAAGGGGGAAAAATCGGTGAAAAAGGGTAAAATTGGTATCTTTGTATCTCGGAAACTACATTAGATAGACTAAAAATTATAAAAGCATACGAATGCTGCTAAAACATAACATGTATTTGGTACTTTTCTAATATATGTACTTTCAGGTATTAAAATGGGTTAAAAACAGAATTTTGGTACCTTTTTTGCACTCGATATATGTATCTTATTATTATTATTCAACGTAGCAGAAAGCTTTTTGGTGCGTTCCTTTCTTCTGGACAGAATCACAGAATCAGAAACCACAGTAGATAGAGTAAAAAAGGACTTTTCGGAAAAAGAGCTTTTTAGAAAAAGGTGCTTTTTATTAAAAGTACCTTTTATAAAAAGGTGCCTTTTGGGAAAAGTTCTTTAGAAAAATATGCTTTTTAGAAAATGGTGATTTTTGGGAGAAGTACTTTATTGAAAAAGGTGATTTTTGGGAAAAGTACTTTTTAGATAAAGTAATTTTTTTACAAAAATGTGCTTTTTGCGAAAGGTACTTTCAAGAAAATTGGTATATTTAGAAAAAGTGCTTTTTAGAAAAAGGGGATTTTTGGAAAATGTGCTTTTTAGAAAAAGGGGATTTTTAGGAAAAGTAATTTTAAAAAAAATGTGCTTTTTGGGAAAGATACTTTTAAGAAAAAGGGTATTTTTGGGAAAAGCACTTTTTAGAAAAAGGGGACTTTTGGAAAAAGTACTTTAATAGGGAAAGGTGATTTTTGGGGAAAGTATTTTTTGGACTTAATGATAAGGAAATACAAAGTATAATGAAATCGGTCTAAACACATTGACACCTGAAAACAGCGGATCTCTACTTTTTACCCACTCTCATTATATATAATTATTATTATAATTTAATATGAAAAGCGTTGGAGCATTAAGTGAGTACCAGACAATCTTTAATATAATTTTCATATATTATACGTGAAAATGTGTTTGAGTGCGTTTATTTCCGTAAATGCGTAAATTTTACAAGCACATTCGTTAGGGTTGTAAACAAGTACAGTAACGGAAAAGAGAGAGAGAGAGAGCACACTCCACACACAAATGTATATACATTATATTTTATTTACAACAAATATTCAATGTCTACGTCAGAATATAAAACAACTGCAATGCTACTTTTAACAAAAGGTACCTTTTTCTAAAAAGTGGTTTTTTATTATATTTTCTGTGGTTTCTGAGATATAAAGATACAAATTCTACCATTTTTTACCCCTTTTTACCTTCTTAGAACTTTTTGGGCAGATCAAAAAAACATAAATGTTATTATCCCAGCTTCTAATGACCTGTAAGAAGTCATAGTAAATGATTTTGGCATGTACATATGGATATGTGTGCATTATCATTAGCATAAAAGTACCGAAAACGGGTAAAATTTTAATCATTTTTAGTGCAAATTTTCAGAAATTTTCAAATCCATTCAAGATTCTGTCCAGAAGAAAGGAACGCACCAAAAAGCTTTCTGCTACGTTGAATAATTTAGAAGATATGTCGAGTACAAAAAAGGTACCAAAATTCAGTTTTCACCCCCATTTTAATCCCTGAAAGTACATATATTAAAAAAGTACCAAATATGTGTCGGCTTATTTTTTAGCAGCATTCGTATGCTTTTAGAATAATTGTCAACGCATTTTCGTTGACAATTATTGCGAACATGAAGCGTCAAACTCAGTGTTTATTTGTGTTAGAATTTTCTGCATTGCGTTTGAAATTTAGATTATATTAGTGAAATTGAGAAAACTTGCAACTTAGGTAGAAAGCCCCCACCTGTGTGCTCCCGATGTAACACCCATTTAACAATAATCCACATACTTGGAGAATTCTCATATTTTAACACATGATACAATAATACAGGTAACCGCGAAGCGCCACCTGTTGTAGATTCGTGGCTACCTGTATTATTGTATCATGTTTTAACCACTGCAGAAGAAATATATTCGGACATCGCCTACCATCATATAAATTCATATCAATATGTAAGAAGAAATAATAAATTGTAATCTCTTGTATCAACATTATTCATTAAAAAAAAAGTTGATACATTGTTGAACAAAAATTATTTAAATCCCGAGTCGAAAGCCTTTGCAGCTAGTAAGGAGTACTTCTTTCCCTTTACATTAGTTACTTTAATTGTATTATCGTAATTAATATTATAAAATTAAATTAAATTAAAACCTAAAGATAAAAGTAAAATAGCAAATGGGTATTTCAGTTTTATTCCAAAAAATTAAAGCAGTGTACAAAAATCTGCAAAAGCAATAGATTCTGGTTCACGCCTTAAGAGGCTAGATAACAAAGATAATTGTGTGTGTGAAAGAAATAAATGAATAATCAGTACGTACCTCCTTCTTCTTCGGAGTCCGACATAAAGGATTCGTGCATGGCCTCTGGAGCAACAACCCGATATTTCTCTTCTGAATGCAGTTGAGAAGAACTCTCCAGCTCCTCAGTTATGGTTTTCAGTGAGTCCAAGACACTTATGTAACCCAACTTACGAGCGATGTCTAATGGCGTTTGGCCACTCGTGGTCTGAGAATTCGCATTTGCATTGTGTTCTAGCAAGAGTTTTACAATATGACAATGACCTTGTTGGGCACTTTGATGCAGAGGTGTGTATCCGATCGAGGTAGTGGAATTAACATTAGCGCCATTTTGCAATAGAAAACGCACCATGTTGGCTTGTCCAAAATGAGCCGCAACATGAAGGGGAGTATAACCAGCTTTCGTGGCCATATCAATATTTGCTCCATTGCGCTGCAATATTTCAGCCACATTTACATTGTCTTCCTGTGCACACAAATGCATTGGTGTCAAGCCGTTCTTAGCCGGATGGTTGACCCCAGCCTTATGTTCAATTAAAAGGCTGGAAATTTCACTGTGACCCTCTTGACAGCTAAGATGTAGGGGAGTGAAACCGGCTTTGCTTTCAGCATTGGCTTGGGCTCCATACTCCAATAGGGTTGTAGCAATGTCCATTTGATTTTTACGCGCTGCAATATGCAGAGGTGTATGGCCATTTTTGGCTGTTGCGTGTGGACTGGCTCCCTTTTCCAATAGCAAAAGAGCTACAATTTGGTTATCGTAGTGACAGGCGACATGCAAAGGTGTAACACCATTTTGGCCCTGAGCATCGACGTCGGCCTCTTTTTGTGACAGTAGTTGAGCCACTTTGATGTGACCATACTTCGCAGTTAAGTGAAGGGGAGTGAATCCTTTTTTCGTAGCAGCGTCCAAGGCTGCACCATTTTCAATTAGAACTGCAGCGACCTAAAAAGATTTCATACATATTACATACATTTTTAGGTTCTCATCAGAACTCTTAAAATTGCCATTTGTGCAGTTGAGAAAATTTGCGGAACTTGCTTCGTGAAGCCCCTTTTCGATTTTTGCAAAACAGTTAATGGCAATTTTATGTCATATATCAAAAAAATTTAATTTAATAAAAATAAAACAAGAAAACTTGAGACAATTTTTAAATTAATGTGTTGTATGTACATATCGTCACCTTAAATGAAAACGAACGTAACTACACAAAAATTAGAAATCGAGTTTTTGATCGATTATGGTTCAATTTATCAAACTACATGTTCAAGCAAATTTTCTGACCTCTGCAATAAAAATGACGACTTTATTAAAGAAATTCAAACGGACGTAAAAACTAATGAATCTATTTTTTATTGCAAGGAACGTAACTAACATAAAATATTAAATATATATAAAAAGGAAATAAATGGTTAAAAACATATGTATATAGGTATCCATACTAAAAGAAAGTTTATAAGAAAATTTTCAAGATCACTTTATTATTATTGATTGAAATGATTTTTGTTTTCCCTGTAAAAATATATGTGTAATTACGTCCTTTTGCATTTAAAGCGACGATATACACGTATATGTATATATATATATATATATATATATATATATATATATATATATATATATATATATATATATATATATATATATTTATATATATATATATATATATATATATATACTTATGTATATGTATATATGCATGGTGTAATTATACAGGTGACTGCGTAAGGATTTGTTATACAATAATACGGCAACCATAGCTGTGTAAAGAACCGAAGAATGTCAAAAGAGCAAAAATTTTTGTGCGACATTTCTGACATTCGTTAGCTACAAAGCACATAGAGCAAAAAAATATCAGTTGCCAACTGTTTAAATACAACTTGTATATACATATGTATTTATATGTATATGGGTATTTCCCCCGAATGGTCTACCAGGATGGAAAAATTAAATGTTGATTATCTTCGTGTTTTAATGTTTATAATTATAAAAAAGTTTATGTTTATACACTCTAAAACATTGGCTCAAATTTAGGATCATATATTGTCTAATTTGTTGCTGAAATATTCTAAATGTCTACATTTATGTATATCTATTTTGCAAAAATCAGCAAAAAAAAATGCTTGAAGTTTTGTTTTCTATATTTTTTGTACATGAAAATCGTACGAACGTATGTATGTTCGTGACCCCAGGAAATGCAAATATACATATCGCTCATTTGCTTCAATAGTGGCACAACTCAAAAAAACCAGTTTTGCAGAAAACGCGTTTTAAGTTTTCAATTTGCATACAACTCAATGGAGAAATGAAAAAAAAATCTTCTCTCAGGAGGTGATGGTACAAGCTATTTGCATGAAATTTTTACACAAGATAAAATACAAAATGCCGAATCTTTCTGCATTATTAACTCAAAAACCCCATTTTTTGAGTTATGCCACTATTGAAGTAAATGAGCGATATGTATATGTACATATGTATATACACATGTGTATACATGTATATATATATGTATATATAAAAGTATATATATACATAAATATATATATATATATATATATATATATATATATATATATATATGTATATATATATATATATATACATACATAAATATATATATATACATATATATATATATATATATATATATATATATATATATATATATATATATATATATATATATATATATATATTTAAGTATGTACATATGTATGTACTACAGTTTTTTATAAAAAAATAAACATTAAATTTACCAGGCATTAACACAAATTTAATTAGAAAGATTAGAACACTCACTAAAATTGAAATTGGGTTTTAGAACAAAAGCTTTTTTCCAATACGAAGAAAAAGTCTTGCTTTTGATGCGAAATAGTGATGCAAAATTATTAGTATTCGAATGGCCGGATATTCGGCAATTTTTAGATGTTCGTATTCATTATATTCAGGCGATATAAATATATGGATAAACCCTAAACAAAATTTAAACAAATGGCTAAAAATGTTACTTTAATTAAAAAAAATTACTTCAATTCAATTATTGTACCCAAGTTAAAAACAAATAAAACATACACTCTAAAACATTGGCCCAAATTTTGGATCATATGTTGTCTAATTTGTTGTTGAAATATTCTTAATGCCTAAATTTATATCGATAAAAAAATACAATATTTGTCCTCTTTGACACAAAAGTTCAAATCTACTGCTATAAATATAGAAACAAATTAAGTTCGAAAAATAATAATTAAAATTAACTAATATTAATAGCCATGGGCCTGTGGCAATAATTAAAAAATATACTTAATAGTAACAAACCAAAAAAGTTTGTCTTAAGTAGAACAAAAATAAACAAATTAACTAACATGTGCATAATTAGAAAAGAATAAGCAACAATGGTAAGTCTGTTGTAAATTAGAGATGGTAAATTTGGGCTTTCATTACAAAACACGTTTCAGCAAAATTGAAATACGATGAATCAAAACAATTCACGCATTTCATTTGCAAGAAAGTTTCGTATATAAGGCAGAAATCTACATCAACTGACACCACACACAGTGGACCAGCACAGAAGAACGCTGATGATGAAGGTTTAGTGGCCTTCGAAAACGGCTGGCTGTTCCGTTCAACCTATGTGTTGTCAGAATATTTACAACTAAGGGTACGGTCACATTTATCAAACATTTACCCAAAAAAGCGTAACCACTAAATGCTAATGAATAATCTTTCATTTCAGACAAAAATTTGTCAAGTTCAAGAGTAGACAATAATGTTGGATTATATGACATTATATATTAGTTGTGTTCGAAACTGTTTAGTTTGATAAACAAGTGTGAGGATCAAAACTTTTTTCATTAGTGTTTGTTGGTTACGCTTTTTTGGGCAAATTTTTGACAAGTGTGACCGTAGCTTAACTTGGATGTTATTTGTTTATTAATAATTATCACATGTAATTTGGCTTAAAAAGTGTTACGAACCTTAGCCCGTTTAAACCATAAATATAGAAGCAGAAATATGTTTAACAAAACAAGTAGAAGTTCAAAAGCGTACAAGTTGGAACAGAAGCACGCCATAATTTTTATTAAGTTAATTAAAATTAAATTCCTAGTGTGAAACTGGAAGAAAATGTGTGCAAATTAAAAAAATATCTCATTTACATTCAAATGATTATGCATTTGTGCGTATTCAAAATGCAAGAAAGTGTTTACCAATTTTAATAATGATTAAGTGCATTTCACAGAGTCTTTCTATTAAAAACAGTGTTTTAAAAATAGTTAGTGTTCCGATATTCTGATCAGGTGTTTGGTGAATGTTTGCAATTTTATTGACAAGGGCATACATGAAATTTACTCTCACCCAGGATTAAACATATTTTATTCAAAGTTAAACATATTGTGCTCAAAATAAACAAAAGGTTTAAAATATAGTTGTCTAATTTTAGGTAGAAAGTAGTCTGTAAAGTGTTGCCTACTATTATCTACCTAATTTTCAACAAAAGTGTTTTAGAGTGTAGTTTTTGTACAATTAACATTAAAAAAGTTAAGGTACTTTTCTAAATATGTCCGAAAATGATAAAGTTTTCTTTAAATATATTGAGTGGGCCAGCGGTCTAGTTCTTAATTATCTGCTGTTTTATGAACATATTTTATTTAGTTGTTTTAGTTTATTAATACATCAGTCAAAACTTATGCGATGTAGCGTCAAGTGGGTCAACAACAATCTTAAGACTTATTATATGATATTTTCATATCCATGTAAGAAGGTATATTTTGAAAGGACACTATTTCAATGAGAATTGGAAGAAATATTTTCATTCAAGACCATTTCCTTATATGTATTTGATACCTTTATTGGTCCGGTGACAATTCGTCCTTTTTTAAAGGGCAGTCCTTATTTAAAACGAAGTCCTTTTAAGTTTTTTTTTAAGTGTAATTGTTGAATCAATTGTCCTGACTTGTCATTTTTTGATTACAATTATTTTCTTTCACCTCTAAAACTATAAATTTTATTTTCTCAAAACCCGAAAATGTCAATATCAATACAATAGAAATTATAATCATCCAAAGGTGGAATTACCTCGCAACACTGAAAAAAGTACATATCGCACAGTAAATCATAAACAGTTACAATGTTTAGGAGTGGCAAAAAATTGTTTATATGTACCTCACAAATGACGCAAGTATGTATGTAACATAAAAACAGTCACAACTGTATTTTATACATATTGTTCAGGAAGATTGTGTTGCAAAAACAATTTTCCAAGTTATTGGAAATTCGTTCAGTGAACTGTTTTATGAACAAACAACACAATTTTGATAATTTCGAGTTGTGACTGCCCAGGCAGAAAAAGACAATCAGCACGACGTTGCTACGATTGTCTCCGGGTACAACTAACATGAGTACAACATTCGTTTACCAAAATTTTAATGTACTCATAACATTAAAATGATAACGCCGAATGACCGTCCTCCGACTCTTTTTTTCAATGTTGTCACAATACTCTAAATACAACTTTATAAGGTCATAACAATGGAAATTTCCCAACTTGAGTCAAATTTTTGTATTTACGGTGTTGAAGCGGTAAATAATTATTGTAAACGGGGTATTTGAGGAACTAAAGTAAAATTTTTGTATTTACGGTGTTCTAGCGGTACAGAATTTTTGTGAACGGGGTATTGGGAAACAAACGTCGAATTTTTGTATATACAGTATTGTAGTGGTATAGGATTACTAAGAATACGGTATTCGTAAAATTAAAGTCATATTTTTGTGTTTGCAGTACTGTGGTGGTACAAAAATTTTGGAAGAGTCATAATTTTGTTTTTACAGTGTTGTGGTGGTACATATTTTTTGGGCAAAGTCACAATTTCTGCCTGGGTGTTTATGATTTAGTTTGCGATGTGTTGGAATTTCTTGTAAACTGAGTGAATCTGATGTTGCATACTCAAAAAAGGCACATCAATGAGGTAACCGTAATTCTAAAATAATTATCACAAAAAAACCACTTGAATTTTGTTGGTATAAATTAGTTTCCTGCGTAAGCAGTCTTGAAATGCAAATACGTCATGTTTTTTAAATGTATTCTCGTGGCATGTATTATACTAAGCCAATAATAAATGCTGTCGTACTGTAAACGAAGCACGATAGATGTATTGGTGTACGTGTACTGTTGATACATGTATGTTTGTTATTTTGCATATTGTACGTTTGGATGTGTGTGTAAGATTTAGATGGTAACCTATTATGTTTGTGTTTAAGGGAGGTTTTTTAAAGCAACCGCACACAACTCATGTAAATACATGTGTGCGTTTGTATGTGCGCAGAAAAATAAGAGAGCACAATTATGTAGGTAATGAGAGAAAAAATGACAAGCACCACAAATTCTTCAGTCACGAACTATTTTCTTCTTTACTCTTATACCTCAATAAGTTAAACAATGTATTGCCGTTCCCGTTGTTTAGCGTTTGTTTCAGAAGATTTCACTGTAGTAAAGCATTTGAAATTGCCCTCATGTCTTAAAAGTTCTTATAAGACGTATTGTGCAGGTCTTTAACGTGTATATGACTGTTAACAAGCGATGTCTGCAAGACATCTTGTTTACAACAAACAATAAAAAGAAGAACTGTTGATACATGTATGCTTATTATTTTGCATATTGTACGTTTGGGTGTGTGTCTAAGATGTAGATGCCCAGCACGGCTACCAAATAAAATTATAAAAAAATCGTCAAAATCGCGATAAACTATAAAATAATCGTAATTTTATACTCGAAAAATCGGCTGAATCAAAATTAATTTTTTAACGTGTAAACTAGGCCTGGTCGATTTGTATGGATTAAAAAAAATTAAGAAACCTTATAGTAAAAACAAATCTACATGTAATTCTAAGAAAATATGGGAAGAAACCATGCGTCTAAAATCAAACCCTATACCACGCCTCTCGACATGAAAATGTATTTACTCTTCCTGAGCTGCTCTTATTTTGGCTCCTGCCTGCCTCATTTAAAGTCATTGACTTTAAAGATGAAAATGGGAAACCATATATCATAGATATACTCGAATCTAAGGTGGGTCGCGAAAAAATTAAAAGCGGAGTACATAAATTTTTCTATTTGTAAAATCGTAATTTAAAAAAAATAGTTTTTCTAAAGAAGAGGATCTCAGTATTTTCGAAGGTCGAAATTTTTAAAGATTTTTTTTTACATTTGTGTTATTTGAGAATATCAATTTACCCAGATATCAATATAAAATATAGAGGGGCAAAATTACACCAACATATTTAAGTAGGGGTAAGTAATACATGCATTGTAATAGTCGATTTTTTCATAAAAAACTGCCATATTTGGACTTTTAAAAAATCGTAAATTTTAAGGAAAAAATCGTCAAATCGTCATTTTGCTATTTTGGCAAATCTGGCAGCCGTGATGGTAAGTTATTATCAGCGACCAAACTCGCATTTAGTCCCTTTTTCGACTTTTTATGTCCCTTAGTTTTAAATCCCCATTTAGTATCATTTGCATTATTTTGTGCCCCTTTGCACCTTTTTCATCCAAGTTCACTTACGTTTTTATTTTTACAATAAATGTACGCATATTCGTACAGATTCCACCACATTAGACAAGAAGATTTTATTTCTTATGTGTCAAACTTCATATGAGAACATACAAGAAGATTAAATTGTTTTTTTTTGGGAAGTTGACAGTATAGCGCAATATTATTTTTGTAAGATGTTTAAATATTAAATTACATACATACTAGTGATGAGCTATAACGTGATTTTTTAATAATGTGCGATTTCCAAATCGCTGTTCTTTTAAATTGTGATATTTTTATTAGTTAGATTTAAGTGCCCAGGAGACGTCCAAAAAAACCCATCAATCACATAGTTGTGTGCGAGCAGTCATTTTTTTCGGCTACACGTACACGTTGTCGGCACTGATTGATCAGAATCAAAATATTTTGATATTTTTATTTGACGGCTGATTATTAGAACGTCTCCAAATCTGATTGACGAAAAAACGTCATTTTGCTGTGTTATTTGTTGTGTGACGACATGAAGAAGTGTGCGGATGAAAATAATTAATTTGCACTTTATGAAAATTTAACATTGTTCTTTGTCAAAAGTTTATAAAACAGTTTTATCATTATTATAAATATAATATATCCCAATTTTATTAAGTTTAATGGATAGTGTGAATAAAAAAGTATTTGCTTTTTTTCTTAAAAATTGGTTTTAAAACCGCAAATAAATACATACATATGTATGTATGTGAATTTTGTGTTTAAAATAAATGTTTATGTAAAAACCAAATATATACATACGTATTTATGTACATACATATTTTTTATTAACACTACACAATCTCTGGTTTTTTTATATTAAAAATCGTTCGTATATGTTTCAATATTTTTCCAGGAAAATATATTGGTTTTTTTAGAATAATTTTAAGAATTAAAAGAATTATTATTATAAATAATAATAATAATAGAAGAAAAATTAGAGTAAAAGATAAATAAATTATTATTAATCTCTGTTTATTTTTTTAATGTGCTTTTTTATATTAAAATTTCATAAAGAATGCCGCTATTAACAAAAAATCATCCGATGAAGTCATACATAGTAAGTACGGCCGACTTCCTAAACGCAAGTTGCAATGCACAATTTAATCAAATGCGTGTGCAATGCTAAGCATGTATTAAGAGCAAACTTGCGCTGCGTAGAAATTTTTTGCATTTTATCGGCATTTAGGAACGTCGCTATGCAACTCATACATATGTTTGCCTACAAAATAAAAATGATGCACGATTTTGAACACTGATACTCATTAAAATGAGTTGCCAAACGATTAGGAACATTGGACATTGCCAGAAAGTTTACATGTGCGTTTACGAAGTGTATGCATTGTAAGTATGAATTGCAACTTGCGTTTAGGAAGTCAGCCTACATGCAATCGCAAACAACGAACACAAAATTAAAATGCTGATTGACGATTTTATTTGTGCGTCTCCGAAAATTCATCAATTAAACGACACTAACTCATTCTAACCGATTGATGGGTTTTTTGTACGTCTCCTGGGCACTTTAGGCAGCAGTAATAATTATAGTTTGTAATTTGTTACAAATAGATTACGAAAAGTGTGTAAGTATGATTAAAGATTTTCAATTACAATTACTCATTGTTGTAATTGAAAATGAAAAGCAAAAAAGTTATCGTGGTGGAAAAATCTCAATTACATTTAATCAATTAATCAGCCCAATTCTTAAAACTCACAGGGAAATGAATTCCCAGAGAATAAGTAATTCCCAAAAAATAAAATCCTCCAATTCTGAACAGTCTGGGAGGGAGTAAGGATTTGAAACATTCGAATTCAGCTTTTTTACTTCTTTTATCTAATGCTAGAGTTAATGTCGACGGCGTCAAATGTCAAAAAAAAGTTGAATCATAACATTAGTATTTTTTTCGCAGTTTGACAGACCAACTATTCTTGCATGAAAATAATTACGTAGACGGGAACTAGGGTTTATTTTTGAACTAACGTTCGATGGTTCATCCAAATTTCAGACCCGTAGCTCTTACGGTTCCTGAGAAAATAGCCTTCTTCCTAAAACATGAAATATGTTTAATTATAAGTAAAAGTTAAGGTTTTCCAACCCTGGAAATGTTTTTCTTTAAATATTTTTATTTTTTTAAACTCAGAAATACAAATTTTATTCATACTGAAGTATAAAATAAGTTTATTTAATAAAAAAAAGGTAGTTATTTTGTGTGGGAAAAGATAGTTTGAGTTGTCCAGCTCTGAAACCGTCTGCTCGATTTGACTGGTTTTCAATACCAAAAATTTTCGGAATTTCTGAGACACCAGTCCAAGAACGAAGTCTCTAGCTGTTCTAGGAGCTTGGTAAAACCGATTTCACGTACAGACAGACGGCCAGACGGACATCGCTTGTTCGTCTTCCCTATGCATAACGATCCAGAATATATATACTTTATGTGTCGCTTATTTATATTGTAGAAATTACACACGGAATGACATACCTAAATACACCCTTTTACCATTTTTTGGCAAAGGGTATGAAAAGAGGTGCGACTTCTATTTTCTGAAACGACTTTTTTGTGCGACATTATTGGCCAAGTTTTGTAAAAACCCAGTGAAAAAAAAATGGAAGTCATTCTAGCGGAAGTACATTTTCATTGCTTCCAAAAAATCGATATTTTTAATCAGCCGAGAGTGAGCAAAAAACCATGTAGATGCTTATTTTAGTCACACAAAACCATGTAACTCCTCCATAGTGCTAGAAAATACTTATTTTTTAAAGAAATTTATGAACTATTTTTAGTCTAAAATTTAAAAGTTATTTGCTTAAATTTACATGAAAACACTGTTTCGGGCTTAAATTTTTATAAAAAGAAATGGATTGTTAAAATAGGTAACTATTTACCATTTTTCCTCGATGAAAATATTATTATAGAACACAAAAAAGGGAATTTTTCTTAATATCTCTTCCAATTCAGTGACCAGGCATCGAAAAAGAGAACTTCTTGCAATGACAACCCTATGTAAAAATCATTAGATCGGATCGAAATTTTCACTACTTCCGCATCGCAAATTCTACATTTTCATGTATGTTTTGCTGGGCAGTAAAAAAAGAGAAAAAAAAGTCATGAAAATGTAGAAAAATAGGAAAAGTGGTAAATAGGTGCCTATTTTAACAATTCGTTTCTTTTTATACGAATTTAAGACTGAAACAGTGTTTTCATGTAAATTTAAGCAAATAACTTTTAAATTTTAGACTAAAAATAATTCATAAATTTCTTTAAAAAAATAAATTTTTTTTAAATTCTGGTGAGTATTTTCTAACACTATGGAGGAGTTACAAGGTTTTGTGTGACTAAAATAAGCTTCTACATGGTTTTTTGCTCACTCTCGGCAAATTAAAAATATCGATTTTTTGGAAGCAATGAAAATGTACTTCCGCTAGAATGATTTCCATTTTTTTTCACTGGGATTTAAACTTATAACAGAACCTCTCAAAGAATTCATAAATAGTTCTAAAAAAATTAACAGAATGTCCATGAAAGAAGAAAGTAAAGTCAAGACAGAAGTTGAAAATAATACAAGTTTAAAGCCTGAAAACCCTTCAGTCAAGATAGAGACAAGTACACCAAAGAAACTAGCAGAAGGAACAATATTTGATGGTATCATCTTATTAAACATGATGCTAATACTGTGAATGATGATGACGATGATGATTTGTCTTCACAGACTTCCAATTCCGAAGACACTTATACTGATGTATCAGTCTTGGAAGGAAGAAATAAATTAGATACAAACTATGGCCCATATAAAGATTTAAATGCTGAATGGAAATTTGGTGATAGTAACCTCAAACTGAATGAAGATAAAATACAAGTTGGTGGCCAAATATGGACTCTAATACTATGACTAGTATTAATAATATGACTAGCATGATGCAAGAAATGCTGAGAATGCAGAATACTCGGCTTCAAGCATTAATTAACAAGCCATGAACACGTTAAAAATACGTTTCTGGAACGCAAACGGCATTCGCCAACATAAAAATGAACTTGAACACTTCCTTACGGAAAAAAATATTGATATAATGTTGGTCTCTGAGACGCATTTGACTTCCAGAAGCTTTTTAAAAATAAATGGCTACACTATGCATGATACAAAGGACCCTAGAGGGAGAGCATGCGGTGGATCTGCAATTCTAATTAAGTCAAGACTCAAGCACTATATCCTTGACAACGTTAGTGAAGAATATATGCAAGCTACTAATATTTTTGTAGAAAATTTTTGTTCTAATTTCATGATATCATCAATTTACTCACCTCCCAGATTTTCAGTTACCGAAGATCAGTATGAGACGTTCTACAAATCGCTTGGATCTTGTTTCGTGGCAGCTGGAAACTACAATGCAAAGCATACGTACTGGAGGTCGCGCCTTGTAACACCTAGAGGTCGAGCTTTGTTTAATACAATTTCAAAAATGGGCTTAGATGTTATTTCGAGTGGTTAGCCCACTTATTGGCCTACTGACGTACGAAAAATTCCGGATGTTATTGATTTTGGCGTCATGAAAAATATTAAATATTTCTAGCGATTTAATTAATGTTGAAACTTCTCTAGATCTCTCCTCCGATCACTCCCCCACTATCGTTACAATTTGTAACCCACTAAGAAGTGACTTACCTCACCCATATATGAAGATCACCAATCGTGTTAATTGGCTGGGATTAAAAAAATATCTTAGTTGTCGGAAAATATTGCGTTAAGAACACCCAATGACATTGAAACTAATATTGCCAATCTTAGCGAAATTATTAAACAGGCTGCTGAACGTGCCACTACCTCCCATCCGCAGTCTGGGTTTAATAATATTTATTCCAGGGATATTGAACATCTCGTATGTGAAAAAAGAAGAACTAGAAGGGAATGGCAATAGCACAGATCACCCCAACATAAAATCAGACTTAAAGAATGTTCTAAACGACTTCAAGAGTTGCTTGCATCTGAAAAAACTGCATCTCTAAAAAATTATTTGGAAGGTCTTGATGTCACACCAACATCTAATTACTCTTTGTGGCGCGCTGCTAGAAAGCTTAAAACACCCGTTGAGTTTAATCCACCTCTGCGCACATCCACCGGAGGATGGGCAAGAAGCGATACGGAAAAATGTAAAATATTTCCTGAGCATTTAAAATCCGTATTTACCCCAAATACATGTACTGGTGTTGCTGATTTGCCGAGGGTAGTTGCTCTACCCCCTCGAGCCTTAAAGTTTAAGATACGTGATGAACATAAAGTAATTGCTGAACTCAAGCCAAAGAAAGCTCCAGGTATTGATGGAATTACTAGCAAGATGCTGATGAATTTGCCGCATATTGCAATAAGAATCTTGCTGTTTATTTCTAATGCCATATTACGACTGGAGTATTATCCACAACTCTGGAAGCTTGCAAAAATCAAAATGATTCCAAAGCCGGGCAAAGATCTTACTAAAGCTGAGTCATATAGGCCAATAAGTTTGCTGTCAACTATGTCAAAACTCTTCGAAAAGCTGCTCATGACAAAATTGCCCCCAATTTTAACTGATAGTGGGTGCATCCCAGACCATCAATTTGGTTTTAGAAGTCCGTATAGCACCATTGAACAAACTCATAGATTGGTTCAATTTATAAGAAAAACATTTGAGGAAAAGAAGTATTGTTCTGCCCTGTTTATTCTCAGGCATTTGATAAAGTGTGGCATGAAGGCCTTATTTTAAAATTGAAATCATATCTACCAATAAATTTTTAGAATTTATTAGAAAGTTACATTACTACCCGGAAGTTCACGGTTGTGCAAGGAAAATTCTTGAGTGCGCCCGATTCTATATCATCCGATATGCCACAGTGTAGCATACTGGGGCCAGTTTTGTATTTAATTTATACTTGTGATATGCTTTTGAGCAGCAATATCCATACATCTACGTTTGTCGATGATACAGCCTGCCTAAGTATGCATAAAAGCCCTCACGAGGCTTCCCGATATCTACAAGAACATGTTACACAATTGGAAATGTGGTTGAACTTATGGAGAATTAAGGTAAATGAACGAAAGTGTGTCCATATAACGTTTACCCTAAGAAGAGATACTTGTTCCCCAATTCGAATCAATAATCAAAATATTCCTCAACATTCCCAAGTGAAATACCTGGGTATACACCTTGATCGAAGGCTTACATGGAAACATCATATTGACTTTAAGCTAACTCAGATGAAACTTAAGTTATTCCAAATACACTAGGTAATTGGCAGAAATTCAACACTTAGCCTGGACTGTAAACTTTTAATATACAAGTCGCTTTTGAAGCCAATATGGTGTTACGGTATCCAGTTATGGGGCACTGCTTCAGCTTCCAATGTAGAGAGAATCCAACGAAGGCAAAACAAAATTTTACGGTTAATAACATCGGCTCCATGGTACATCAAAAATTCCAATATCCATCGTGATTTAAATATGCCACTAGTGATTGAAGAAATTGCAAAATACGCAGGCAAATATTTAACAAAACTCGAATCACATCCTAATCCGCTTGCTCGTAATATTTTGAACTTTACTGGACACATCCGCTTAAAAAAGAGGGACACAAGGGATTTCTTGTAAATACTTTTTTTATACTTTTTATACATTTTTTTCTTTTTTGGATTATCACTACTTATGTATTATTTATAACTATTAACAAGTTTATGTCCGACAGTGGTCGGTCCTAATAATTAAATTTTAGATTTAAGATTTGAATACTTATTGTTAGTTCATATTTGAAGATACAATAAATAAATACATGTATTAAAAAAAATCTAATGTATACATACAGAGTCATCATCGTTCACTGCCGGAGAACGATGTTATCAGAAAATTGTTTCTAGAAACTGAAATCGACAAACTAAATGACAATGTAATAATATGGCTTAGGGCATTAATATTCTAGAATGTTTTAATGCAAATTGATGTACTACAACGTGAAATAAATTAGGCATAGAAGTGAGTTATAAAATTGAAAAAGACATTCTAAAAATGTTTTGAAAGACATATTGAATTGAATTGATAAGGAATAGATTGGAAAATTAACTAGATGTTAGTATAAATAGCTGAAAGGGTATCAAGTAGGCCACAACACTCCAAAATATCTGGAAAACAACTCAATGTCAATGAAATTTAGTAAACCAACTCTATAAGCAAATCTCTAAAATTGATTGTGTATTGTAGAAATATAATGAAAGAAATGGATCATATTTGGTAAGCTGATTTAGTTGAAATTGGGGACTATACTACAGAAAATATAAATTATTGATTGTTGTAGTCTGTAATTGTCACGTTCTCAAATTTTACATGGTCAGTATCGTTGAAAATAAAGGCTGCACTCTAAAAAACCAAGGTAATGGAAAATATTTTTGAAAAGCAGATGATGGTAAAGAATTTTTTAAAAAACACTTTGGAAAATTCATTCACAAATATAGGATTTAACATTACTGAATATAACATCAATAGTACAATGATTTAATAGATTATTAAAAGAAATGATGTGAAAAGAATTTATCATAATTCATATAAGTGGGTTGATATATAAAGACTTACTTAGTGTATAAAATAGAAAAGTTCAAGAAAAAACTGCTAAATATAGTATACAGTAATTTGAAGATGATAAAATGTTTCTATATAAAGTTATATAAAAATAAAATTACAAAGGAAAAATCTAGTTTTTCTTGTTTTTGAATAATTGATTAAGAATGATAGGTCTTAGGAAAGATAATTAACTTAATGTATTGTAATTCTCTAAACTTGCTGGTAAGTATGAAATATTGTGAAAACTTAAACGTTCAAAATGAAGTAAAACACAGTGTAATATTCAGCAACACATCTTATTATTAGTTTTTTATAGTAAAAGATGTACATTTTCCATTTTGAAAGCTCTAAACAAAAAATGTTAAAATACGAATATGGGCCTATTATAAAAGATCTTCACTTTGTTCATTTCTTTAGCTATCAGATCTTTAGAAAACATATGTAAATAAACTAAAGAAAGTGGACTTTGGTATCCATTCTTTAAGAATGTAGAGGTGTATAAATGAGTATGAAACATATTTAGTGAATAAATATGGACTTCAATAAGAATCATCCTGAAGCATGCATAAATTATAAAATGCAATCTAAACAGATATTACTTTATATCTTTATCGGTATGAGTACCATCGATAGAAGCATGCTAAGGCATGCACGCTAAGAAAAAAATATGAATAACGTACCTTTTCACAATGTATGGTTAAAAGTTAACGTGAACTTTAACTCACAGTTCTTCATCCGAACTTGCCGTTAAAGTCCCTATTATCATATCATTATACCATACATTGTGAAAAAGTATGTAAAGCTGTTAGATGATGATGAAAAACTCTTTTTTAATAATGAATTCGACAGCAATTGTATCTGGATCAATACAACTCATGAATGTGTTGTATAGGGTATGATTGATGGTGAGAGGACCTTTTTTAAGTGAAAAATCATTACATCTGCATGCGATACAATCAAGCCTACGTTAACAAGAATTACTTCAAGGGGTCAACCAGTAAACCTAATTTTGAAACACTTGAGGTAAAATTTTCCCAAACATAGATATTCCAATGTTTCTGACACTTTATGCAAATACTTATGATGAATTGCTTGCTGGTGGAGGTAAGTGAGTTCTTTGTGATCGATTTTCTAGAATAGTTGATTATTAAACATGTATTTCCTTGTATATGAACTAATTTTTACATACATACATTATATTTATCTATATGTATACTTTTAAAAATTAAATATGTAAATGTTCTCTATTTGAAGTAGTAAAATCAAAAATTAGTGACACATTAGAAGGAAAAATAAATAAAAATAAAGAGTGACTGACTAACTTATACGTACAGTCTGCTAACAGACACACAAAGCACAATTAAATTAAAGATATCAAAAATATGAATACAATAAGCTGAACTTTAATAAAATGAGAAAAAATCGTGTTTTCTAGAACATCAAATAAAAGCTAAAGACGATCAGCCTTCATAAAATAAATATATATCGTATTATCCATAATTAATTACTCTATACTACAGAAACCGCCAAGAGAGTAGATTTAAATTCTTAGAAAACGACTTTATTTTCTGTTGATCGCTATTCAAGAAGAAAATTAGTGTGTTTGTTATGGTTTAACTAATTTAAAAGTACATTCACATCTTTACTTCTTAACATAAAAATCAAAAACAAATGTTATTCAATTCTATATTATATGTACCTAAAATTCCAAACAAAGCTGTTACATATATGAAAGAATTTTCAGCGGTTCTAACTGCATCAGAGTTTAAGAAAAAAGCTCCTTTTATTCAATACAGGACCAATTGACAAAGACATCAGAATCAGAATCCAGTAATTCTTATTCATAATCGTATAATAGAATATATAACCGCCAAAGGACAAATTTTTAAGGTCTTATAAATTAAGCAATATGGAAAATAAACATAAATTTTATAGAGTACTAAGTTTCAAAAGTAATTTAAATGATTTCATTGGAAAAAAAGTAGTGTTTGTGTTCATCAATTATGAAAATAACAATTTCATTATAAAACTCCCCTTTGATTTTAAATGTTTATCAAAAAAATAAAAAAAGTTAAACCAAGCAAACTGGCTAACAGAAAAACTGTCATCACCAAAGCTGGAGGTGCTGAATCAGTTTCATTTAAAAATGTTTATACATTTTTGAAAGGTTTTGCAATGTACACCCTCCAAAAATTTCTAACATTAACTATATAGGCTGCATCAACTTTAAGCAAATTTAAATTAAATATAGGAAATATTTCTGTTATAGTTACTATTACTTCAGAAATTCAGCTTTACTTAAAAGAGAAAATCCTCACAAACTTTTAAGTAAATGCAAATGAAAATTAAAACAAGGTTTTTTTAATTTCAAATAAAATAAATTCAGTGAAGTGGGACTTTGACCCGCGCACGAAGGGTTCCGTACGGGCACGAGATATGTAATTCAATACGAACAATATTAACTATAGTTTCAGCATTTTTTCGTTTTTCGGTTTTAAACGTTTTTTTATTTAGTTTTTGAATTTATTGGCGCTTTCTGAGTTTTGGCACTTTTTTGACGTTTTGGCAATTTTTTTTTGGTTTTTGAAGTTTTTTTAATATTGGCGATTTTTATTATTTTGGCGATTTTTTTTTAATTTTGGCGTTTTTTTTCATATAGGTAATATTTGTTTTCGTTTTGGCGATTTTTTTTAGTTTTGGTACTTTTTTTTGTTTTGGGGACTTTTTTCTGTTTCTGGCGTTTATTTTAAATTTTGGCAATTTTTTTCGTTTTGGCGATTTTTTTTAAATTTGGCGATTTTTTTTTTAATTTTGGCGATTTTTTTTCACTGTGGCGATTTTTTTTCACATAAACAATTATTTTGGTTTTGGCGCATTTTTTGCGTTTTGGCGATTTTTTTCGGTTTTTGGCGATTTTTTCATATTGGCAATTTTTTTTTCATTTGAACGATTTTTCGAATTTCGCGATTTATTTTAGTGCTAGAATTTTTTTTAATTTTGTCGATTTTTTTCGATTTGGTGATTTTTTTTAAATTTTTGGCGATTTTTTTCAGGTTTTGGCGATTTTTTTCGGTTTGGCGATTTTATAGTTTTCAGATTTTTTAGTTTTACCGTTTTTGAAAATTTCAAGAGTTTACCTCTTACGGTTTCCAAGATATAGCAAGTTGTCAAAATTGCATTAACTGATGGACCACCCTTTAATTTAAATTTTTTAATATTTTAATGTTTATTGTTGTAGTCTATATAAAAATACACTAATTTTACAAATTTCAAGTGTCAATATACACATGGTCATACAATTGTATGTATATTACATGAGATTTTAAAATTTTTCGTCGCTCGTTTTGGAGCACCCTTTAATTTCTAATTCTCATGTATTTGTTGTTGTAGTGGCCAATGTTCTACATACTCTGTCCAAATTTCAGGTCCGTAGCTCTTACGGTTCCTGAGAAAATACCGTGTGACGGGCAGACGGACAGCATAGCGAAAACAATAGGGTTCCTTTTTTCACCTTTGGTGTACGGAACCCTAAAAACTGAAGATATTTCACATCTATACACAACAACATCAGCAGCAGCAACAACAACAACAAAAGACATGACATGACGAAATAAATTCAGTGAAGTGCGACTTTGACCCACGCACGAAGGGTTCCGTAAGGGCACGAGATATCTAATTCAATACGAACAATATAAACTATAGTTTTGGCATTTTTTTCGTTTTTGGTTTTTTTCGGTTTTAAGCGTTTATTTTTAGTTTGGGGGTTTTTTGAATTTATTGGCGCTTTCTGAGTTTTGGCACTTTTTTCACGTTTTGGCGATTTTTTTTTTTTTTGGTTTTTGGAAGTTTTTTTAATTTTGGCGCTTTTTATTATTTTGGCGATTTTTTTATTTTGGCGATTTTTTTAATTTTTGCGTTTTTTTTATATAGGTGATTTTTTTATATAGGTGATTTTTTTATATAGGTGATTTTTTTTCGTTTTGAGGATTTTTTTCGGTTTTTAGCGTTTTTTTTTTAAATTTTGGCTATTTTTTTCGTTTTGGCGATTTTTTTTCATTTTGGCCATTTTTTTCACATAAACAAAATATTTTGGTTTTGGCGCATTTTTCGCTTTTTTGGCTATTTTTTTCGGGTTTTGGCACTTTTTTTTCGTTTTGAGGATTTTTTTCGGTTTTTTTGCGTTTATTTTAAATTTTGGCTATTTTTTTCGTTTTGGCGTTTTTTTCATTTTGGCCATTTTTTTTTCATATAAACAATTATTTTGGTTTTGGCGCATTTTTCGCGTTTTGGCGATTTTTTTTCGGTTTTTGGCGTTTTTTTCATATTGGCGATTTTTTTTTTCATTTAAACGATTTTTTCGAATCTGGCGATTTATTTTAGTGCTGAATTTTTTTTTAATTTTGTCGATTTTTTTCGATTTGGCAATTTTTTTTAAATTTTTGGCGATTTTTTTCAGGTTTTGACGATTTTTTTCGGTTTGGCGATTTTATAATTTTCGGATTTTTTAGTTTTACCGTTTTTGAAAATTTCAAGAGCTTACCTCTTACGGTCTCCAAGATACAGCAATTTGTCAAAATTACATAGTCAAAATTGCATTAACTGATGGACCACCCTTTAATTTAAATTTTTTAATATTTTAATGTTTATTGTTGTAGTCTTTATAAAAATACACTAATTTTACAAATTTCAAGTGTCAATATACATATGTATGTACATACAATTGTATGTATATTAAATGAGATTTTAACATTTTCTGTCGCTCGTTTTGGAGCACCCATTAATTTCTAATTCTCATGTATTTGTTGTTGTAGTGGCCAAGGTTCTACGTACTCTGTCCAAATTTCAGGTCCGTAGCTCTTACGGTTCCTGAGAAAATACCGTGTGACGGACAGACGGACAGCGTAGCGAAAACAATAGGGTTCCATTTTTCACCTTTGGTGAACGGAACCCTAAAAATGGGCGATTTTATGCTAACAAGGTAAGCAATTAAAACAAGAACCCTCTTAATATGAAAGCTTACTTACCTTTTTCTTATTGTAAATTCCATTTCTTTATTTTTTCTTAATTATTAATTATTTACTTAATTCAAAACCTATTGTAGATTGTATTAGCTACAACTACGGTAGTTGTGAACGGCCTGTTGTAGGTGTTGTTAGACTTTTAAAAATGTAGAACATATAAAAAGAAGAGAAGGAATAAAAGTAACGATGTCTTCAGATTCTTAACAGTTCTGCCGATTTAAAAAAATATCATCCCGCTGCACAGTGGGGACTTTAGCAAAATAAATGGTAATAAATCTGGAACTTCTAAACTACTGATTGGATTTATATGAAACTTCGAACATCCGTAGAGGAGGACTTAGGCTTTATAACAAAAGACTTTACAGCCGTATGGCTTAAGCTGGACAGGAGTTACAGTGGGCCTAAGTTGACAACATGGGACTCAAAAAAATTCTGAGGCTTGGGCTTGTAACTTTTACAAAAATTATCCGATTTTTATGAGATAAAGCGTTTTGATGTAAGCTCAACATGTTTAATAAATAATGTCCGTAAATGTGTTTTCGTATCTCTCATAATTACCTAGTACTGTGCAGTGTTATTAAGTAGTAGTAGCATAATCAGGTAGCACCTCCCGATGTTGCCGTAATAAAATCCTCGAAAACCTTTTTTTAATTCATTAAAAATGTGTGTTGTTATTCGTTAAATGCTTACCTATTATTAACATTAACTACACTTACGTGGAAAAACATATGGTATAATTACCATAAATATTTTTTATTGCCAAAAATATACATAGACTTATTGGATAACATTCCAAATTTATTTTTGTTTTTCTATTTAGGTTGATTTTCAGAATTCATAAAAGTTTTAAACAGCTGATGTGTGAATAAAGGGAAAAAAGTTAAGCGCATTCTACATATTTTTTGAATTGCACCCTACAATCGGAATATCTCGAGATCCATTAATTATATTGGAATAATTTTTTCAGGCAAAAGAAAAAGACTTAAATGAAAGCTAAAAATGCCAACATAAGAAAAGAAAATTATTTTTATATATATTTTTTATGGTACAAAACAAAATTTTTCCAAAATTGTGACTTTTTGCTGAAAATTGCGCGCATCTTCGCATTTGTGAAAAGGCTGTTAAAAATTTAAGTTTAACATGTTGCCAACTATCTTAATAATTAAATGATATAGCTAAAACTTTCAAAATATAGCGTCACAACTTTTTATAAGCTCATAAGCGCAAAAAAAATTGAAATTGGCAATTTTCGGACACTGCTGAGTGTAGGGCGCATGCCCAAAATACAAAATAATTAGGTCTTAGCATATTCTGAATAGATTGTTTTTAGGGCTATGTGGTTTAAAAGTGCATGTGTTAAACAAAGTTTTTCACAAAATTGAAAATAATGAAGATACTTTTTCTTAAAAAAACGTGCCTTTTCCAGAAAAATTTTAAAACTTTGAATTCTTTGCCTTTTCCCGTTTTCACGACTGCAGATATTAATAAGTTTTTTAATTTATTTAAAATTTGATCAGAAATTTAATGCTGTCTTTTAATTTAAAATCAAACAATTGACTAAAAAGTTGTAGGTGAAATACTAAAAAAAGTCAAGGCAAAAAAAAATTTTTTTTTGTTAAGTCAAATATCTTTGAAGTTATGAGAGATACGAAAACACATTTACACATTTACACATTATTTATTAAAAATGTTGAGCTTAGATCAAAACGCTTTATCTCATAAAAATCGGATAATTCTTCTAAAAGTTACAAGCCTCAGAATTTTTTTGAGTCCCATGTTGTCAACTTAGGCCCACTGTAACTCCTGTCCAGCTTAAGCCAGACGGCTGTAAAGACATTTGTTATAAATCCTGAGTCCTCCTCTACGGATGTTCGAAGTTTCATATAAATCCAATTAGTAGTTTAGAAGTTCCAGATTTATTACCATTTATTTTACAAAAGTCCCCACTGTGCGCTGTTAATTAGTTTTTTCGGCGATTCTGGCCGAATTTTTTATACCTTACAGTTTTTGCGATTTTTATTCTATAATATGGTTATTTAAAATTTAGCCAATTTTCGTGATTTTTTGCAAAGTTCGCAATAAAAGCGGGTTTTTGCATGGTTTTTAGCGTCTTTAGAATTTTGGACCATTATTAGAATTTGTTATCATCCTACTGTTAGTAGCTTTTTGCCAATTTTCGTCATTTCGCAATTTTTTTATTTATTTGCATATATAATTGCACTAATTTTTTATTAATTTAATAAAAAAAAAATTAAGGTAAATTTAATTAAAAAACATTAGCACTTTTATAAGCTTATGTATTCCTGATGCCATTCTACGACATTCATCAATCATAGGGAAAAATTTTGTATGTGTCGTAGCAAACTTTTCTATCGAAATTATCTAGAACATTTTACAACTATTGTACATCCTGACGACCTTACAATAGGTTGTTAATTGAACAATTGCAACAGCACCATCTGCATCTCATATTTGAGTATAAATGCTTAGTTCAGTAATGCCACCTTCAAACATTTCGCATATATAAAAATTAAATTTTGAAATGTAATTATATGAAGTTAAAGTATAAAAATTAATCAATTTATGCATTACATAAATTTTTGGATATTGTTTCTGTTAATTAATATGAAATAATTGTACGAATGAATAATTAATGATCATTCAATATTTTGTATTGTACTGGTAACACTGAATTTTGTCATTGCAGCCAAAGAAATAGAAATTAGTTCAATTGGACTACAACGACAAAATCAGCATAGGCAACAACCTGCTGCCATGTTGTCTTGCTGTCTCCAAAATAATCATTCTCATATAAACATTTGTATTCTATTTTTGGCATTTCGTAGTTGGTAGCTTGCTGTGGTGAATTGGTTTAATGCTTAAAACAAACATCAATGTCGTTTTATTTTTTCCAGAAAGCTATTAAATACAGTGATACCTGCGAACATTTTTGAAATTCCCTACACGTTAGAAAAATATATTTGCCCTACATTTTTCCCTACGCTGAAAAATTATTATTTTAACAATAAAAAAACAGTTATACTCGTATATATATTGGTGAATATTGTACATTTGTTACACATATTTATTTCATACATATGTATACTCCCAGCAAAAAATTTCAAAAAAGGTAATCGGGTTTGGAACTAAGCATTTTTGGTGGAACCTCTTCCCCACTGGACTACCAACTTAATGATTTGAACAAGGCGCAGGCTTGCCATTTTAGCACTTTTAGTGCTAGATTTAGCACTTTTTTTCTTCTTTTAGCACTAAAGATTTTGAATATAATGCTAAGTGCTAGTTTAGCACTTTATTTAAACTATTTAGCATTTTTTGCACTTTTTTATTTCATTGAATTTATAAATTTTGCACAGATAATTCCTTCATACAAATTTCGATCCAATTAATATTATATGTTATTATACATATATATCTGTGGCAAAAAGGAAAAAGCGCTCAAGTCGAGGTAAGCTAATTTTGAGTTAATAGTACCTCCGTAATCTGCATATTGGAAAGTACTCCTGGTCAAAATCTCAATTAATTTGTGTTATTTTTCAGGAAATTATAGCACTGCGACTTGCGACTTATATTTTTTAGACTTCGCATCTCATTTGAAATAAAAGCTTAATTTCTGTTATACATACTTTGGTATATTTCAACTTAAGTGTATTACTTATAGTGTGTAGAACGATGTTTACTTAAAAAAATAAAGGTTAACAGATATTTTCCCAACTTAACTACAAAAGAAATACTTTTCTGAAAATCGACTTGAACGCTTAAAAGTAAGTGGTCTCCCGCAAAACAGTAAAATATGACTTAAGCACTTTTTCCTTACTGCCACATATGTATATTATATAATTGAACCGCTCTGAGATGCATATATGGGTAAAAATATACTAAAGTACATTTACCATTTGAAATACTAAATTAACAAAACTTGTTTTAACTTTTATTCTTTTCAAGAGCTTATAGTGTTAATAAGGTTATTGTATATCTGTCAATAAATCGGTTAATCTGATTTATCCACTTACTTAACTTAGTTACTCTATTTAATACCCTTAAAGATTTTTCCATTCTTGATATTCCAGTCGCAGCTTGATTCAAAATTTATAAATTAAATATATCAAGCAGGCTCAAGGTTGGAAACCGAAACAAATAACGGTATCGGTATTGATACCAGTACAACTATTTTTTAAATTTAGGTATCGGTAACGGTATCGGTATTTTTTTATTTCGGTATCGGTATTACCGGTACATACCCTTATCGAGTTTATAATACCGGTATGCCGATATTACTGCTAAATTTATTAGTTCAGATACTGGACAGAGCAAAAAATCTTTTTTTTTTATTAAATTACTTCGAAAAGGGAGTATTTTTACATTAACATATAAAAACATTTAAACTTATATGTTTCTATATACGTTTTTATACTTTTATTAAAAAATAATTTATTAAAAAGTAAAATAAGCAAACTGCAGTTGAAACCTTCCATATATAAAGTATACATTTTGGTTAATTTACCAAAATGATAAAAATAAATACATTGCATTGTATGTATATTATATATGAAATACATGTAGAATTGTATATTCGTATTCGAATTCTCGAATATTCGGCCGTTTTTAAATATTCGTATTCGTACACGCCAAATTCAGACGAAACGAATATTTAAACATTTCAATTCAAACAATAAACGATATTCTTGTAGGCAACTTAAAAACAAACAAACGACTTTCTTGTATAATTAATATTAAAAAAGTTAAAGAAAATAATTTCTTCACCTCAAGATAGCGGTCTTTACCTTCAGATATAAAAGTTAAGAAAAATTTTCTCCGGTCTTTACCTTCATATATAAAAGTTTAGAAAAATTTTCTCCATCATCCTTATCATCGCATTAACCATATATTTGAATTAGACCTATTTTTGTTCTAAATATCAAATTCCAAAATTTATTACGCCACCTTAAGACAAGATATGTTTTTTAAATATTTCCAAAAATGAGAAATTTTTTAGTTGAACTATAGTGAATTTTAATCAGAAAAAATTTCTAAGTCGGGCTTAAGTTCAGTAATTTCAATTCTTATTGAACGAATTATTTTTTTATTAATTAATGTGAGTTTCTAAAGAGAAGAAAAAAATATTTCCAAAAATCTAATCTGCACCCGGCGAAAAGTAAGAAGAATTTTGCAAAAATACTGAAAGGTCCCATTTTTAGGATTTTGTTTTTTTTTGGAAATGCCGAGAACTCAAAAGCAAATTATATTTGTTATTATTTTTTGTGTATTGATTGCATCATTTTCTACCTAGGAGAGACTTTTCATTCGAAAATATTGTTTGGCAAAATACTTTTGTAATACCGAAATAATTAACCTACTTTTTTCTTCAAAGAAACGGCGGAAATAAACTTTTTTCAAAATTTTAATGTTACAAATTTTGTCCCTTATTCATAATGAGTTTCATTTCCCAAATCTAACAAGATTGACTTCTCCATTAGCAGAACAGTGGACCAAGGTTGGTAAAGAAGCCAAAATTTTAATATTTTTTTTAAAATTTGTTAACGCACTAATAATCCCAAAATTATTATTTTACTTATTCAGTAAAATATTTGTTTAATAAAATACATTGAAATTGATTATTGAGGGGTTTAGCTGGATCCTATGCGCATTTCACTGTTGCTAATGCAGATCATCAGGGAACCTTTACCCAAAGCTTCTTAGAACAACTAGAGTTATTATATTATAAACTTTCATTTAAACAAATGAGAAGCTCAACAACAAATAACAAAGTTGAAACAGGAACTCAATAATCAACATGTTTTTTATTTTCTTACTTTACCATTCTACATTGGTTGACTTTTTTTCAGCTTCAAATTGTAGATATAAAGAGTATGTAAAAAGAAAATAAATGTAAATAACAACAACAGCTATTCAAGAATAGAGTGTTGCCAAACAAGTATTTTTTTGACCGGGTGCAGTCAAATTAATAATTACTGTTTTTTATTGGGAATTTTTACAATTTAAGTTTAAAATTTGTTAACGCACTAATAATCCCAAAATTATTATTTTACTTATTCAGTAAAATATTTGTTTAATAAAATACATTGAAATTGATTATTGAGGGGTTTAGCTGGATCCTATGCGCATTTCACTGTTGCTAATGCAGATCATCAGGGAACCTTTACCCAAAGCTTCTTAGAACAACTAGAGTTATTATATTATAAACTTTCATTTAAACAAATGAGAAGCTCAACAACAAATAACAAAGTTGAAACAGGAACTCAATAATCAACATGTTTTTTATTTTCTTACTTTACCATTCTACATTGGCTGACTTTTTTCAGCTTCAAATTGTAGATATAAAGAGTATGTAAAAAGAAAATAAATGTAAATAACAACAACAGCTATTCAAGAATAGAGTGTTGCCAAACAAGTATTTTTTAGACCGGGTGCAGTCAAATTAATAATTACTGTTTTTTATTGGGAATTTTTAAAATTTAAGTTTAAAATTTGTTAACGCACTAATAATCCCAAAATTATTATTTTACTTATTCAGTAAAATATTTGTTTAATAAAATACATTGAAATTGATTATTGAGGGGTTTAGCTGGATCCTATGCGCATTTCACTGTTGTTAATGCAGATCATCAGGGAACCTTTACCCAAAGCTTCTTAGAACAACTAGAGTTATTATATTATAAACTTTCATTTAAACAAATGAGAAGCTCAACAACAAATAACAAAGTTGAAACAGGAACTCAATAATCAACATGTTTTTTATTTTCTTACTTTACCATTCTACATTGGCTGACTTTTTTTCAGCTTCAAATTGTAGATATAAAGAGTATGTAAAAAGAAAATAAATGTAAATAACAACAACAGCTATTCAAGAATAGAGTGTTGCCAAACAAGTATTTTTTTGACCGGGTGCAGTCAAATTAATAATTACTGTTTTTTATTGGGAATTTTTACAATTTAAGTTTAAAATTTGTTAACTCACTAATAATCCCAAAATTATTATTTTACTTATTCAGTAAAATATTTGTTTAATAAAATACATTGAAATTGATTATTGAGGGGTTTAGCTGGATCCTATGCGCATTTCACTGTTGCTAATGCAGATCATCAGGGAACCTTTACCCAAAGCTTTTTAGAACAACAAGAGTTATTATATTATAAGAAGCTTTGGGTAAAGGTTCCCTGATGATCTGCATTAGCAACAGTGAAATGCGCATAGGATCCAGCTAAACCCCTCAATAATCAATTTCAATGTATTTTATTAAACAAATATTTTACTGAATAAGTAAAATAATAATTTTGGGATTATTAGTGCGTTAACAAATTTTAAACTTAAATTGTAAAAATTCCCAATAAAAAACAGTAATTATTAATTTGACTGCACCCGGTCAAAAAAATACTTGTTTGGCAACACTCTATTCTTGAATAGCTGTTGTTGTTATTTACATTTATTTTCTTTTTACATACTCTTTATATCTACAATTTGAAGCTGAAAAAAAGTCAGCCAATGTAGAATGGTAAAGTAAGAAAATAAAAAACATGTTGATTATTGAGTTCCTGTTTCAACTTTGTTATTTGTTGTTGAGCTTCTCATTTGTTTAAATGAAAGTTTATAATATAATAACTCTAGTTGTTCTAAGAAGCTTTGGGTAAAGGTTCCCTGATGATCTGCATTAGCAACAGTGAAATGCGCATAGGATCCAGCTAAACCCCTCAATAATCAATTTCAATGTATTTTATTAAACAAATATTTTACTGAATAAGTAAAATAATAATTTTGGGATTATTAGTGCGTTAACAAATTTTAAACTTAAATTGTAAAAATTCCCAATAAAAAACAGTAATTTAATATTTTTTCTCGAACATTTTGTTAATGTAAACGAAAACCCGTAAATGTAGCAGTCTCGTTTTAGCTCTTGAATAGAAAAAAAATCCACTTGCAAAAAATATTTTTTATCTGATCACAAATATGAGCTTGGCATCGATTTTAATTTTTCATTACTTCTGAGCTCTATGAAACCTCTTCAAATGCTATAAAAAATTTCATAACAATCGGACAGCTAGTTTAGAAACTGCAGAATTATTTAAATTTTTTTTACAAAATCCCCACTGTGTATCGGGTACTTTAGGCCCCACTAGGCAGCAGAAGGTACCGTCGGATCGAGCTAAAAAATTAAGATCGCATTAATGGTAGCAAACATCATATTTTAGACAGCGCACATACATATGTGCCCTTAATTATGAAATTGGTTTAAGTCGTATATTTCTCTGGTCTAGATATTTAGTAAATTACATTTGAACAAATTATAAAGTATTTTTATATTATGTAGCATTTTAATTTAGATTTATATAAAGTTATTTAATTTTTTTTTATATATTTATTGAAGTTTTTCAAAGATTTATTTGATATTTCGAAGCAAAAATGCACACGACTTAGACCAGAGCTATTCAAGCTTTTTGGTTCGCGTACCACAAAACTCACAACAAACAATTCGCGTACCACCAAAAAATTTTATGTGTATAAACAAGTATGGGCTCAATAAATAACCAAACAAAAAAATTTAATCCATTTCATTTATTAATAATAAAAAACAACAAAATTAAAAAGAAATTTTATATCTGGATCAATGTTTGTTAACCTTAACAAATATAATGTTGTTCGGTATTTATTTTTGATTGCCACCATTGATGAAACCCCTGTTTCACATAAATATGTGGAGGCGATTTGGCGTAACACGTGGGAAAGTTTCGCGTACCCCAAGTGGTACGCGTACCACAGGTTGAATAACCCTGACTTAGACCACTTTCATAATTAAGGGCACATACATATGTATATAGTAAATAAATTAAAGAAAAAAATCTTTGTGTATATACTACATATTAAAAAGCACTCTTCAAAAGTTTAAATTTCCACATTAGTTTGTGTATCTGGAACAGCCAGATAAGCAGCTCATGAAGTTTGGTAGTATTTCGCACTAGTGATGATTATTATATAATTTCAATTTACGGTTGATTAAAGAAACAGGGCTGCATAAGAATGTGTAAAGGATAACAAAAACGTGTTTATAAAAGAAAGTTGATTGAAATAAATTTTTGAATTTTATTTTTGGTGGGAATCGGTATACCGGTACGTACCGGTATAGACGTAAACGGTATTCTGGATACCGGTATTTTCTAACCGAAATGCATTTCGGTATCGCTATCGATACCGGTATCTAATTTTAGCGGTATTTGAATCGGTATCGGTATTTTTACGATACCGTTTGCCAACCTTGAGCAGGCTATACAAAAAATATTATTGCATATGTTATTATTCACATCGTTTGGGTTACGTAAAGAAGTTCAATTGTCGCACAATTTACACAACACCATCATCTTTATTATTGTCCGTTTGACCTATACTATGTAATGATTTACACAAATCATTCAAAAAATGTGGCGAAATTTTTCTTATAGTAAAAAACTTAACATAATACTATATAATTTTGCCAAAACATTACACAATATTCTTAATTCTATTTTCGATGATATGGAATACAAAAATTCACAATTTCATTGCAAGTGTGCCGCTTAAGACATTAGAGAAACTAAAACTTTAGCACTTTGTTGTGTGTGTTGTAGAACATTTTAGCACTTTTATTTCTACAATCTAGCACTTTTCCTCTTACAACTTATGGCAACACTGACAAGGCGTGAGACTAAAACAGTGATGTTCAAGCATATCTTTCCCTATAACGCGTTATAGGAAAGCAAGAAAAAAACTAAAGGCTTCATTAGTCTTTACTTTCTGTTGCTGTTCTGTGCCGTTCTTTTCCGTATAAAATATTTTGCAATTACTTTTTCTGTGAAAAAAATCAGCTGGCAACCTATAGAATTGATTACACTTATACAAAAAGTATCACAACACACTAATACATACACACTTTTGGCTGTCACTTAATGTTGAATTCTATTTTCTACAGATCTGTCCGCAACAGAACAGAACGAAAAAGGAAAAACTAACCACACATACAGATTTTCAACTAAACAGAAACAAAACAGCTGATTCAGAGCAGAAAAGCACGTACAAACAGTGTTGGTATCTCTACGAAGAGCAAACGCACAATGAGCTGTTGCAAAAAGGGTAAAAATAGCAAAAAAATAAGAAAAAGAGGGTAAAAAAGCACAAAAATTTTTTTTTTAATTTTAATACATTAAGCCACTTAAAAAAGGAGAGTTTGGAGTGTAAACATCATAATATAATTTCAAGTTTTTGCCTCAAAATATTTAATACATATATGAAATATACGAAATTAAAAACTGCTTGAAATTTTCTTGTGTTATTTTTATTAAATTAATTTTTTTTTGACATTTCATTCAAATTGCCTTAAAAAGTCAAAGGGGCTTCATGAAACATATTTCCCCAATTGCACAAATGACAATTTTAAAAGTTCTCATGAAAACCCTTATTAATTTCTCAAAATGTTAGTAGTTATATGATCGGTGTTAGTTATTTGGTAGGTGAAGCTTAGGCTTAGATTAAGATACATATGTATGTATGTTACTTAAAAATATTTTAAGCATACAAAAGCATTAAAAGCATCACTTTTTTCCTTAAGTAACTTAAAACTTTTTGTTTTTGCGATATTCACACTTATTCCAGTTGCCAACATTGACAGCACGTCAATACGATACCAAAAAATTGGGACTTGGCTACCCGTTGTCTAAAACAACTGACAACCTCATGCTGTCAATTGATCTACTATCAATAAATTATTATGCAGAGAATTATATGGTACTTCCGATTTATATTTTGCAAGAAATATTTTAATTTTTTAATCCCAATTATGAAACGTTTTCTAAATTGTTTTTAACATAGTTTCCGTTATTGTCATTAAAAATAATTTAAGAAGGCTCAGTAAAAAGATGCTGATATTAGCTCTTAAAAGTACATTAGGTTTGTAAATTAAAATACATTTTTATTTCACAAAAAAGCACCAAAAGCACTGTGAGAAATTGTTAAAAAGCACTGTAAATACCCGCTTTTTAAAAAAGGGTATTAACCAAAATTTCGCGTTTATGAAGAGGCAAAAAGCACCAAAAAATACCCGAAACGCACCAAAATACCATCACTGCGTACAAACTAATTCTGCCTTAATTCTACTTACGCAGCAAACAAATACGTACACCGAAAAAAATTTTGTTACTCTCGCTCTCTTTAGCTTTGAGCTTCTTTTTAACATAGAGCAGGGATGGATAACAAGCAGTTTTAAATTTCTTCTACATTTAAGTTGAAGGGCTTGTTGCTACTACTCGTAACTTTTGCATTTGTAATTGTATTCATTATATATAATGCAATATTTTTATTAATTAACATCGGACTGAGATATGACTTTAACTGATGAAAATTTTATTTATTTTGTAAACTCGTTTATAATAAATATTTATTAACTCATCCACATCTATGGCGTTGGTACTCCTTTATTCTTAAAAGGGCGGCTACATGCCTATCGTTATTGTCTATCGTTGTTGCCTCAAAAAGTGATAAACAGAAAGTGATTCAAAAAAGATTTCCACCTCTGTTAAAAGTATAGCAGAGGTTTTTCTCTGCTCCACACACAATTACAAGTCTGTTTATGCGTTAGTGCACATCACTAGACCAAAATAATCGATTCTTGAGAAATACATACATACTTCTTTTATTTGGCAACTTAATCACGTAATCTATTTAATCTAAAACAATTATTATCCTCATTTAGCAACTTGTACATCATTTAAGGGAATGTGATTTGTAAGCGGGTAATGAAATTTAGTATTCAGATAAGTAAGTCATTATATGGCAAGTAGTTCTGAAGGTAATGTGTGTTCATATTACATGGTCAGAATATGCGTTTTACATAAGGTTTATAATTTGTATGTGCACACGTTGGTATGTTATGTACATACTTATGACTAAACCTATAAACCTTCATTTTTAGTTTTAAGTCTATTAAATCAATATTAATTTAATTTATCTCAAAATGTTACTTAATTTTTAACGCCAGCAAAACTTGCTTTATTTGAAACCAGCTGATTTCATATGCCTTGTCACTTGAAAATAGATCACGCTTCAAATAAAAATTGTCGTTTGTACTGCACACAGAGAAAAAACACATGCAATTGCTTAAAGGTGCGAATTTACTATGTGAAAAAGAGACAGTACACAAGGGAAATACATACTTATAACGTGAATGCAGCTTTAGTTGGGTAACAGTTCGAAAAGTAATTAAAGCATTAGTTAACAAAAACAAACTAAAATCAAATACATACACATATACATTCTATATATGTACATCCATATGAAAATTGTACTTAAAAATTATGGTGCAAAAATATTACTTATAAAAATTCTTAGAATATATTTTGTTAAAACAGGTTGTTATAAATTTGAGCACTTCCTCATGGCAAACAATATTGATATAATGTTGGTCTCTGAGACTCATTTGACTTCAAGAAGCTTATTTAAAATAAATGGTTACAATCTATATGATTCAAAGGACCCGAGGGGGAGAGAAGCGGTGGGTCAGGAATTCCAATCAAATCAAGACTCAAACACTATGTCCTTGATAACATTTCTGAAGAGCATCGCAACAAATATTTGTGTCGAATATTATTTTACAAATTTCGTGATATCAATTTATTCCCCTCCCAGATTCGCAATAACTGATGATCAATACGAAGATTTCTACTAATCTCTTGGCCCTTGTTTCATAGCAGCTGGCGACTATAATGCAAAACATACTTTCTGGGGTTTGCGTCTTATCACACGGGTATTGTTGAACACAATTTCAAAAATGGGCTTGGACGTCATTTCAAGTGGGAAGCCCACTTACTGGCCTACGGACACACAAAAAATTGCGAATTTTATTGATTTTGGAGTCATGAAAAATATCTCTAGGAATTTATATCATGTTGAAGCTTCTCAAGATCTCTCCTCCGATCACTGCCCCACGATTGTTACAATTTGTAGCCCACTACGAAGTGACTTACCTCACCCATATGTGGAAATGATCAGCCCTGTTAATTGGCTGGGGTTCAGAAAATAGCCCAGTAGTTATTGTACGGATAACATTACGCTGAGAACATCCGAAGATATTGAATTTATCATTGCCAATCTTATCAAAAATATAAAACAGGCTGCTGAACATGCCACTACCTCCCATTCGCAGACTGGGTTTGATAAAATTTATTCTACAGATATTGAACGTCTCGTGAGTGATAAAAGAAGAGCTAGAAGGGAATGGCAACAGCACATATCACCCCAACATAAAATCAGATTTAAAGAGTGCACTAAACGACTCCAAGAACTGCTTGCATTTGAAAAAACTGCATCCCTTAATAACTATCTGGAAGGTCTTGATGTCACACCAGCATCTTCTTACTCTTCGTTGCGCGCTGCTAGAAAGCTTAAAATACCCGTTGAGGTTAAACCACCTCAAATCACCTTAAATCAGTATTTACCCCTAACACATGTACTGGTGTTGTTGTTTTGCCAAATGTAGTTGCGCTACCCCCTCTACCCATAAAATTTAAAACGCGCTATGTAGAAAAACTTATTGTTGAACCCTTTGCAAAGCCGGGCAAAGACCTTACCGAGGCTGAGTCATACATGCCAATAAGTCTGCTATCAACAATGTCATAACTTTTCGAAAAAGGGCTCATGGAAAAATTTTCCCCTTTTCTAAGAGGTAGTGGATGCATCCCAGACCATCAATTTGGTTTCAGAAGTCAACAAAGCACCATTAAACAAACTCATAGATTGGTTTAATTTATAAGAAGAACATTTGAAGAAAAGAAGTATTGTTCTGTTTATTGACGTTTCTCAGGCATTTTATAAAGTGTAGCATGAAGGCCTTATATAAAAGTTTAAATCTTATCTACCAATAAATTTTCTGAATATATTAGAAAATTACATTACTACCCGAAAGTTCACCGTTGCGGAAGGAGAATTCATGAGTGTGCCCGAATCTATATCATCCGGTGTGCCACAGGGGAGCATACTGGGGCCGCAATATCCACATATCTACGTTTGACGATAATACATCCTGTCTTAGGGCCAACTTCTCCAACTTATTTAAATACCAATTCATATTTAAAAGAAATTTTTCCATACAAAATTTAATGAAAATCCCGATTTAAATATGAATTGATATTTAAATAGAGTTGGTGAAATTAGCCCTTAGTTTGCACGAAAACCCTCATGCTTCCCGATATCAACAATAATATATTACACAACTGGAAATGTTGTTGAACTTATGGAGAATTAAAGTAAATGAACAAAAGTGTGTGCATATAACGTTTACCCTAAGAAGAGACACTTGTTACCCCATTCGAATCAACAGTTAAAATATTCCTCAACATTCCCAAGTGAAATACTTTGGTATACACCTTGATCGAAGGCTTACATGGAAACATCATATTGACTTTAAGCTAACTCAGATTAAACTTAAGTTATCTTAAATACATTGGTTAATTCGCAGAAATTCAACACTCATGCCCATTTCTTGACTTAGTAATAAAACTGTAATTATTTTTAAGTTCGAATTAAATACGAAATTGTGTTTTTGGGTGCAACCCAAACCAGCCCAACCTTGTGTAATTAATTATTATTTAAGTTTTACGAGCGCACCATATGTTTTTATGCTTGTGTGTGTTTATTGAAAACCAGAGCTCGCAAAATATACTCAACCAAATTTCTCTGTGCGGTCTTCTCACTCAAAAGACCTAATTAAATTAGACTTAATCACTTATTCTGAACAGCAACCCTCTTTTTCGTTTCAATGGTTTTCCCGCTCACGGGCAGAGAAGCAAGCCGGGCAAAAAATTTCGGCGGCGGCTGAAAGACAAATATTTTCGGCGGCGGCGGCTGTACGGCTTAACGCCGATTTGCTTAAAGCATTTGAAAAAAGTTTTAACCCAGTCTGTTTTTAGAAAAATACGTGAATTATTGAATCACCATGTTGTAACATTATTTATTTTTCAATAGTTTGAATATTGCAGTAATTGATGTCCTAAAAAATAGCTTCGTAAATTATTTGTTAAACCATAGAAACATATTCTAGACTATCAGGGCAATTATGAATAAAATTTCGCGAGAAATTTCTCATTTTTCATATTAGAATTTTTTCCCTATTACTTGCTATTAGTTGGAAAAATTTCTCGACGAATTTTATTCATGATTGCCTTCTACATAAATTTTATTTAAGCTTTCCGATTGAATTAAAAATTAATTACTTTATTGGAACACTGCTACGGATCAACAAACAAAAAGCTTTGAACAATTAATTATCAAAAAGTCGCTTAAACAAAAAAGTCTATGTAAACGTGAATGTATTTAAGAAGGGACTCCAAAAGAGAACGTAAGTGTTGTCGCAGCTTCGTTACATAAACATTTTCTTTTAACGTGGAAGCAAAAATAACTATCTTTCTGGGACGCTCGCTATCATATTAAATACGAAATTTGAAAAAGTATAAAAAATAAAAGACAAAATAACGGCTAGTACTAAGCCGGCGATAAGCCGAGTGGTTCGGCGGCGGCTCGGCTTGTCGAAAAAAATCGGCTGACTGGCTAGCCGCCAGCCACGCCGGTACGGCTTGCTACTCTGCTCACGGGTTATGCGTTGAGCGTAATACACGAATCGGTCTCTTACTGACTTCATGATGCGAACAGAATCGTTCCTTGTTCAGCTACTGACGGGAAATGTGGCACAATTAGATGTTAGGTGGCACTGTGGCACTCGCGCTCATTTTCTGGCACTACTTGTCCATTCGATCCATAAGTGCCAAAAAAAATTAACGGCATATTTTTTCACTTCGTTTTTAACGAAAATCGAGTGTCTGCGATGGTAACTAATCGATTTTCGTCAAAAAATTAAGCTTGGGCAATTAAAGCTTTTTTGGCGGTTATCGCTCACATTAAGGTCGAAACGTTTCATATTTTAATAATAAATATTCTTGTACCATGTTAACTATTGAAAACTTAGGATTTGGGACTGATAAATGTTCGGTTATTATAGGGAAAAGTAAAGGTGTGCAATGAATGATTGTGACGATTTATTAAAAGAAATAATTTTCTTCGCAACAGCTGATGTAAATATTTCATAAATTTCCCCAAAACTTTGGTTGTCTTATAATATTTCTTTACATTATCAAATGTTTAGTCAAAATGCAATGACAAAGCTTATGTGGTTAAAATAATCAGGCTTATCATCAATAAATTTCACATGGAATTTTCCAAAGGTGTGAACAAATGATATCAAAAAACTTCATTAGATTGTGAAATATTTTGACAATTTGTAAAGAAAATCGTTCACAAAGATTTGTGTTTTGAAAATAAAATCCATGCGAACGAAAAATTTGATTCGAAAATTTTCATATGTGGAATTCATGATAAGGCTGAATAAATGAAAATAATGTCGAAATGCAAACTGAAGATGTAAGAGTACATTTAATTTTTAGGAATTTTTTTGGACAACTATGATGATCTCTATGTTAATATATGTATATATGTAAAATGAGCGATGTATTCTTTAGAATCCTGTTTTGTAAAAATCATGTTATGTTGTAAAATCATATTATGTAAAAGACTAGCTGAGCACGCTAAACGTTGCCTTGCCCTCAATTATTGTATTTTCGTCATATTTTTGTTTTATACATATGTACATAAAAAGCCTATGTATATTTCCATTTTCATACAAATCTGCAGTCACTTTCACATTCGGTCAGGTGACGGTCAAGCGAAATGATAAGACTGGAGGCCGAATGTATGGTTCACGATAAAATAGCTTGAGGTTTCATTTGAGTAAACTATCGCCTTATTGGATCTCTTCTAAAAGAATATATAATATTTTCTGTGTATAGGAAGTTTAGCGCCCGTATACCCTATTTTATATCAAAATTTTTTTTAATATCAGACCTAATTTTGGAAAGTTCTTGTGATAATCATGGAATTTTCTAGGTATACGCAATAATGTATCATTGAAGGACCATAGTATACTACACGAACATTAAGTGCCAACATTTTAATTGTATATAAAGTGCTTTGCACCATTCAAGTGATTTTTGCACTATTTAGGGAAAAATTTGGCACGAAATCAAGATTTCCAATTCCCATCACTGCTGAGAGCCAGTAAGTAAGCAAAACAAATAAAGTGTTCACAAAAAAAGGTCTTTATTTTTGTTGTTGCGTTTGCTTTATGTTGTTGCCTTAGATATTTCATCACAGGCATCTGTAAATCAAACTATTCGTCAACGACGTGTAAAAGTAAAATAAAAGACATATACATATGTTCAATAATATTTTATAAAATAAAATAATAAAAACAACAAATGGCAACACACATACGTTCAAAAGACCCTTTGCCAAGATTTTACAAAGCCAGCTCTGTTGAAAACACAGACATGACACCATGTGGCCGTATTTAAAACATCATGTGGTTGTATTAGGAAAAATTTTGTTTAATTTTCATAAATATATAACAAGTACAATTCATAGTTTCATGTCATGGTATAAATAAATAGAAAAATGCATTCTGATGCTCCTTTGATTTCATAAAATGTGTTTTTATGAAATTTTATTTTCTGCATTTTTATAACCTAACCTTTCGTTTATGGTAAACAGCTGTTCTTTGGAAAGCTTTCCATAATATTTGGAATTTTTTTAGTGCTGCCGTACTTTCAACGTAATTTAATAGGAACTTTAATTAACCACTGAAAAAATTAAATAGTATTTAATAACAGCTTAATTTTAAATAAAAATTAGCTAATTATATATTTCATTATTAGCCTGGACGGCAAAATTTTAATATAAAAGTCGCTTTTAAACCCAATACGGTGTTACGGTATCCAGTTATGGGGCACTGCTTCAGCTTCCAATGTAGAGAGAATTCAACGAAGATAAAACAAAATGTTAAGGATATTAACATCTGCTCCATGGTACATTAAGAATTCAAATTTATATCGTGATTTAAAAATGCCACTAGTGACTGAAGAAATTGCAAGATACGCAGGGAAATACTTAAGAAAACTCGAGAAACATTCTCATCCGCTTGATCGTAATATTTTGAACTTTACTCGACACATTCGCCTAAAAAAGAGGAACACAAGGGCTCTTTTACTCAACACTCCAGATGAGTCTGCTTGAAAATACATTTATTTTTCCTTTTTGATTATCACTACTGATGTATTATCTATAACAATCACTAAGTTCCTGTCCGACACTGGTCGGGCCTAATAATTATATTTTAGCTTTAAGATTTGATTACTTATTGTTAGTTCATATTTTAATACACAATAAATAAATACATGTATTAAAAAAAATAAGTTTAAAACTCAGGGTGATATCTTTTAGTAAACGTGCTTAGTTATGGAAAAATTGGTTTAAGTGTCAAGCAGTAGAATACATGGTAAATATTTGTATATTTCTGTATGGATTTCTTTTTTATGAAATTATTCCTCGTGTTTATCTTAAAAATTGTTTATTTTATTTATTCTTATTATTATTGGTGACACAATCTTAAACGTTTCATATGAAAATTAGTTTACACAATGCAAGACAATTTCTTTTTCTTTTGTGACTGTCAAACATACTCATCTTCAAACATTGTCTGTTTTGATGTGGAGCTTACAATTGACATAGCAGCTTTCCCTGTACCTTATACATACATATGTAATGTGACCATCCGTCCCGATTTCGGCGGGACAGTCTCGATTTCCAGTTCACCGTCCCGGTGTCCCGAAAGGTAGCTTTAAAATAGGAATTTGTCCCGGTTTCCTGTGGCATAATAAACATGTTTGAAAATTTTATATTAATAACAACTTTTCTGTTGCATTATTCTTTATAAAATACTTTTAACTCAATTTGCAATATATGTATGTACCTATGAAGAAAAAAAATTTGTTTCCTTGAAAAAAACAAAGTACAAATTAAATGGACTAATTTTTTTTTAGCAAAAAAATTAATAGAAGGTACAAAATTGAAAGTAGGAAAATTTTTATAATTTAAACTTGAATTAATTTTTTTTGTTAAGTTTTTTTAACATGTATGCTATGAAAAAGGTTTTTTAATTCTTTAAAAAGTAACAAATGTTTGAGATTAAAATAAGATTTTAATTTAAATAAATTTGTTTTAACAACTTTTTTCTTCCAATACTGTAAAATGCGTTTAATTTAATAAATGCAACTTGTCTAAAATTTATATATCTTGTTCGTCACTTGAAGATTTCAAAACTGGTAGTGTAAAAAAACTGGGTAAAAATTATTTTGCGGTGTCCCGGTTTGAGTTACAGAAAAATGGTCACGTTATACATATGGCTTTTGGCAAACAAATTCTAAGTTATGTGAAAAATTTCAGCTCTTAAATAAAAATCATCGAAACATTTTTGCATAAAATGCCTAACAAATTGAAAAGCGGTAATTTTAAAAAATTCCCTACATTTTCATCAAAATGAAAAAACTTGTTCTTTTTCCCTACGCTCAAAAGTTAACACAAAAATCCCTACAAAAAGGGAAAATTCTCTACTTTTGGCATAACTGATTAATAGCCTTTTCACACTCACTCGCATCTTTGAGGAATGAGCGGAATATGTTGAAAATTGAAAAAACCTTTTCACATTACATCTTTTATCTGTCATCATTATAATACTATGGTTACGAGTGTGAGCAAATAAAACTTAAAAAATAAAGTGGAATTTAAAAATTCAGTAGAAATTGATTTAATTGCTTCTCTTATTGACGAGCAGAAACAATTAATGCTACAATATGCAGAATTAGTAAAAATTATGCAAGTGGGCGATGATGATGAAGAAATATTTCGAGTACTTTCTCTATGTTCAAAAATGACGAGTCCGAGCAGCTTGTAGAAATTTGCAATTACTTTTATGTCATTTATTTCGATTTGGAAAAATACATACAAGATTTTATTATATAGATACATATACATATGTACATATATAATAAGATCTTGGAGTAGTTACAGATCTTTCTATGGGAATAATATTCCAGAAGGTAGCCCTGAATGCATGTACATGCCTATGTAGATACAGACATATGTACGTATACATGTTTATAGTATGTATGCATATAAATATGTATATAGTTGTATACATTTTTTCTAGTGATGATACTAAAATAATCGAAAGATGTTGAATGGAACAAAGTGAGATAGGAACATCTTTTGAAGATGTTGAAAGATGTTGAACATTCAGCCCTGTATAATTCTTAAGAATAGAAGATGTTCCCAACTTGGCAAATTAATGAATGATGTGAGTAAGTGTGAAAAGGCTATAAATACGCAGAGCAAACTGCAAAGTCAAAAGAAAAAGCAAACAATATCTCTAGTAGAGGTCTTTTAGAAATACAATTAGAGCTGGAAAAAAGTCAGCCAATGTAGTAAAAATCATGTTTATTATTGAGTTCTTGTTTCAAATTTGTTATTTGTTTAGCTTCTCATTAGTGTTGTATATGGCATTGGTGGTACAATATGAAAATTGGTTTTTGCACACGAAAAAACTAAATATTGCGCATCTGTCGGACGTACTTCAAACTATACATAAACACTCCTCACGCCCTATAGAGCAACATATATAAAGTTTGGTCAAAATCGGTTTAGTAGTTCTTGAGTTACGGTTTAAAAACACAAAAAAGCTAAAAATTGCGCCATCTGTCGGACGAATTACAAACTACACAGAAACACTACTCACGGCCCATAGAGAATATATATAAAAACACGCGCCGGTCCTTTATAAATATTTTTTGGGGGTGGAAGGCGAAAATCTGTTGGGGCATTGAAGAGTTCACCCCTAGCAATTAAACGTGTTTTTCATTTTTATATATATTAAGATAACTCTAGTTGTTCTAGAAAGCTTTAGGTAAAGATTCCCTGATGACCTGCATTAGCAACCGTGAAATTGGTATAGGATCCAGCTAAACCGCTCATAATCATTTTCAATGTATTTTTAATAAAAAACTATTTTACTAAATAAGTAAAAAAACAAGTAAGAGTGCTATATTCGGCTGTGCCGAATCTTATATACCCTTTACCAAAGTGCGTTTATGTAGTATAGAGATACATACATAACCACAGAGATATGCAGGTACATAGATATTAATTTTGTGAAAAATGCATACTTTTTTCTCTAGTGCAATTTTTAGGTTTTTGGCATTATGTTTAATTTGGTGGTTTTTAAATTTTGTCGATTTATTTTATTTTGCTGATTTTTTTAATTTTGGCGTTTTTTTCATATAGGCAATTTTTTTTTTGGCCTTGGAAATTTTTTTCGGTTTTTGGCGTTTTTAAATTTTGGTGACTTTTTTCCCTCTGGCAATTTTTTTGATTTTGAAAATTTTTTTCATTTAGGCGATTTTTTTATTTTTTGGAGATGTTTCATATAGGCGATTTTTTCGGTTTTTGGCGTTTTTATTTCTTTTTGACAATTTTTTTAGTTTTGACACTTTTTTCTCGTTTTGGCGATTTTTTTCGGTTTTTGGCATTTTTTAAATTTTGGCGATTTTTATTCGTTTTGGTGGATTTTTTTGATTTTGACGATTTTTTTTTCATTTAAGCGATTTTTTTAATTTTTGGCGATTTTTTTCATATAGGCAATTTTTTTTTTGTTTTGGCGATTTTTTTCGGTTTTTGGGCGTTTTTTTAATTTTGGCGATTTATTTTCGTTTTGGCGATTATTTGATTTTGGCGATTTTTTTTCGTTTTGGGTGGATTTTTTGATTTTGACGATTTCTTTTCATTTAAGCGATTATTTTAATTATGGCAATTTTTTTTCGTTTCGGTGGATTTTTTTGATTTTGACGATTTATTTAATTTTTAGCGATTTTTTTCATATAAGCACTTTTTTGTTTTGGCGATTTTATTTGGTTTTTTGGCGTTTTTTTTAATTATGGCGATTTATTTTCGTTTTGGCGATTTTTTTGATTTTGGCGATTTTTTTTAATTTTTGGCAGATTTTTGTCATTGTGGGATTTTTTTTTTGTTTTGACACTTTTTTCTCGTTTTGACAATTTTTTCGGTTTTTTTAATTTTAGCGATTTTTTTTCGTTTTGGCGTTTTTTTTGATTTTGCCGATTTTTTTTCATATAAGCGATTTTTTTAATTTTTGGGGATTTTTGTTATATATGCAATTTTTTTTTTGTTTTGGCGATTTTTGTCGTTTTTTGGGTTTTTTTTAATTTCGGCGATTTATTTTCGTTTTGACATTTTTTTTATATTGGCGATTTTTTTTCATTTAGACGATTTTTTTTTTAATTTTTGGCGATTTTTGTTCATATAAGCATTTTTGTTTGTTTTGGCGATTTTTGCGGTTTTTAGCGTTATTTTGTCTTTGTGGAAATTTATTTTTAGTTTTGACACGTTTTTCTCGTTTTGGCGATTTTTTTCGGTTATTGGAGTTTTTTTTAATTTTAGCGTTTTTTTCATTTTGGCGATTTTTTTCGTTTTGGCGATTTTTTAAAATTTTTTGCGATTTTATAATTTTCGGATTTTTTAGTTTGACTGTTTTTGAAAATTTCAAGATATAGCATTATGTCAAAATTACATAGTCAAAATTGCATTAACTGATGCACCACCCTTTAATGTAAAAGTTTTTAATTTTAGTGTTATTTGTTGCAGTCTATATAAAAATACACTAATTTTACAAATTTCAAGTGTCAATATACATATGTACATACAATTGTATGTATATTACATGGGATTTTAACATTTTTCGTTGCTCGTTTTGGAACACCCTTTAAGTTTTAATTCTCATGTATTTGTTGTTGTAGCGATCAAAGTTCTACATACTCTGTCCAAATTTCAGACCCGTAGCTCTTACCCTTCCTGAGAAAATAGCCTTCTTCCTAAAACATGAAATATGTTTAATTATTATAAAAAAAGTTAAAGTTTTCCAACCCTGGAAACGTTTTTTTAATTTTTTAAATTATTAAATTTTTTTTAATTATAAATACCAATTTTATTCATACCGAAGTATAAAATAAGTTAATTTAATAAAAAAGTAATAAAAACTTGTTTTCGGTAGTTATTTTCTATGGGAAAATGGAGTTTGAGTTTTCCAGCTCTGAAACCGTCTGCTCGATTTTGCTGATTTTCAATAGCAAAATTTTTCGGAAAATTTCTGACACACCAGTCCAAGAACGAAGTCGCTAGCTCTTCTGGGAGCTTGGGAAAACCGATTTCACGTACAGACAGACGGACAGACGGACATCGCTTGTTCGTCTTCCCTATGCATAAGGATCCAGAATATATATACTTTATGTGTCTCTTATTAATATTGTAGAAATTACAAACGGAATGACAAACCTATATATACCCTTTTACCATTTTTTGGTAAAGGGTATAATAATAATTTATGATTATAATAGCTAATGTTTAAACATAGTTTAAAGTTAATTTTCACAAAAAATTAAAATTGATTTAAATACACTTTCATTTTTTCAGTGGCTAATTAAAGTTAATATTAAATTACGTTGAAAGTATGGTAGCACTACAATATTTCCAAATGTTATGGAAAGCTTTCCATAGAACAGCTGTTCAATATAAATATGAAAGTTGATTTTTAAATTTGCAGAAAAGTAAAATAGCAAAAAACACATTTTATGATATAAAAAGAGCATCAGAATGCATTTTTCTATTTATATATTTCATTATATGAAAATACGTGTTACATTTGTTGTATATTTTCGAAAATTAAATGAAATTTATTTTAATACGACCACATGATGTTCATGTACATGCATTCAAAAAACACACACATGCCCAAAACATATGGTATGTTTGTAAAACTTAAACAACGCTTAAATGCACAATGTTGGCTATTTAAGATTCATTTAATTTTGTGGTGAAAAACAAAATTTTGTGTTTAAACCAGATTTAAAAATAAAATACATATAATCAATGACTGATTTATTTGCCGTTAGTGCGTTAATAAATGTTAAAATTAAATTGTAACGATTCCCAATAAAAATCACTAAATCAAACACATAGTTGTTCGAAATTTTTTACAAAATCAATAATTTACTGAGAAAACGTCAACGTTAAAAATATCAAATGTAATGTGAACGATTGTGTTTAGTTTTTTAAAACAATTGCCTTAAACACGTTTAAGGCTATAAGTGTGAACATGATACTATGTTCACACTTATATCATGTTCAGACGGCAACACGAACCACTTGGTTCGCTCTCTGAACCACGATTGCGAACCATGCCGTTCAAACGACACATACGTGGTTCGTTTTGACAAATCTTTTTGTTGCAGTGATGCCAACTTATTCGGGCCAGATTTAACCCGTTTTCAGTCACTCAAAACGCAAAAAAATGGTTGTCCCAAACTAAAAAAAAAAATCGTAAATTTAGCACTTTTTACAATTATCTTTCAGACATTTAGGTTTTTCTACTTTTTGTTCAATATGGCTACATTTTAATCTTTGTGAACTTTTTTCCCTTTTTTCACTTTTTCCCCCTTTTTTCCCTAGTTTGCTTTACCAATTTAAAAAAGGAAAAGAATTTAGAATAATCAGCTATTTCTTCCAAAAGTTTTGTGAAAGATATTCGGTACATCAGACAATGTACATATGTATGTATGTATGAATGTTTTTGGAAGAGCGAGAAATCGAAATTCTATTTAATAACGACCAATTTTAAATGTATGTACTTATGTAAACATATATTACACACATATTTTATTCTATTATACATGTTATATATACACTGTTTATATCCACCTTATTGAAATGTAAAATGTCAAGCTATGTATGTATGTATTCATCTCATGATAGTTATCTATTTTTAGGGTTCCGTACACCAAAGGTGAAAAAGCACCCTATTGTTTTCGCTACGCTATTCATCTGTCCGTATTACGCTATTTTCTCAGGAACCGTAATAGTTACGGACCTGAGAGTTACGGACAGAGTATGTAGAACCTTGGCCGCTACAACAACAAATATATGAGAATTGAAAATTAAAGGGTGTTCCAAAACGAGCAACGAAAAATTTTAAAATCACATATAATATACAAACAATTGTATATACATATGTATAATGACATTGAAATTTGTAAAATTAGTGTATTTTTATATAGAGGGCGTGTGCCAAAGGTAGAAAAGTACTACGGTAAAAAAATATTTGCCTGTGGGGAAAAAATTTCATTTTGCTGCTATGCCAAATGATATCTTTTTTGACAATGGAAAATTTTGACAAATTCGCCTTAGCAAAAAAGAAGCTGATGACGGCGAAGCACAAAAATTTACTACAAGCCGCCGGGTACCAACAATTTTTTAAAGAAAATTATATAACTTCATATTTATAATGCAAAATTTTCCGCAAATTAAAATAAACAATGCTTATATGCGACGGCTTGAAACAACGGCGGTGGTTTTAGCTTTTATGATACCATGCTTCTTACATCCACATTGTCAAAAATTTATCTTTTGTGTCAAAAATTCTACTAGCCCTTTGGGGGACTACAAAATGTCAAAATTAGAATATACATGTTTATATGAGAATGATTATTTTAAAGACAACAAGGCAACATGGCGGCAGGTTGCTGTCTATGCTGATTTTGTCGTTGTAGTCCAATTAAATTAATTTCTATTTCTTTGGCTGCAATGAGAAAATTCAGTGTTGCCACTACAATACAAAATATTGAATGAATGATATACGATAGGACTCAGCTGATATTTTCTGTTGATTTTTGTCGATAAGATTAACAGCACATACATTATTGTCGATTAAATAACGGCACAGCTGACATTAACCGCAGCGAATATCGTTAACTGTTACTGAATAACAAATTCGATAAATTGTCGTTATAGTGATTTTAACTTGATTTAAATACTCATTTCATTCGAATAAAACAAATTGTGATAATTCTTCTTTGTTCCTCATATTTTTTTACGTATACTTCATAGAAATGTTTATCTGTTATCCTAACGTGTCAGAAGGTCATATTGTTTAAATTAGGTTGCTTTACTTCAATAAAATAAAAATGCATTTAATGAAATAAAAAAGAATTTGACTACCCGAATGAAATTGTATTCGATTTTGTACATCTTAAGTTGTGAAGTGGTTGTTGAACACGGTGGTGTTACTAGTATTTATTATTAAATAACAAAATAATTAAAGTTGTGTTTTGCATACAATTTCTTAACAAAGCAATATTAGCCTTAAAGTGCTTGTCAACTAATATGAACTTTAAAGCTAAAGTAAAATATTTTTTTGCATAAGGGGGTTAGAATATATTTTGTTAAAACAGGTTGTTATAAATTTGAGCACTTCCTCATGGCAAAAAATATTGATATAATGTTGGTCTCTGAGACTCATTTGACTTCAAGAAGCTTATTTAAAATAAATGGTTACACTCTATATGATTCAAAGGACCCGAGGGGAGAGAAGCGGTGGGTCAGGAATTCCAATCAAATCAAGACTCAAACACTATGTCCTTGATAACATTTCTGAAGAGCATCGCAACAAATATTTCTCTCGAATATTATTTTACAAATTTCGTGATATCAATTTATTCCCCTCCCAGATTCGCAATAACTGATGATCAATACGAAGATTTCTACTAATCTCTTGGCCCTTGTTTCATAGCAGCTGGCGACTATAATGCAAAACATACTTTCTGGGGTTTGCGTCTTATCACACCCAGAGGTCGGGTATTGTTGAACACAATTTCAAAAATGGGCTTGGACGTCATTTCAAGTGGGAAGCCCACTTACTGGCCTACGGACACACAAAAAATTGCGAATTTTATTGATTTTGGAGTCATGAAAAATATCTCTAGGAATTTATATCATGTTGAAGCTTCTCAAGATCTCTCCTCCGATCACTGCCCCACGATTGTTACAATTTGTAGCCCACTACGAAGTGACTTACCTCACCCATATGTGGAAATGATCAACCCTGTTAATTGGCTGGGGTTCAGAAAATAGCCCAGTAGTTATTGTACGGATAACATTACGCTGAGAACATCCGAAGATATTGAATTTATCATTGCCAATCTTATCAAAAATATAAAACAGGCTGCTGAAAATGCCACTACCTCCCATTCGCAGACTGGGTTTGATAAAATTTATTCTACAGATATTGAACGTCTCGTGAGTGATAAAAGAAGAGCTAGAAGGGAATGGCAACAGCACATATCACCCCAACATAAAATCAGATTTAAAGAGTGCACTAAACGACTCCAAGAACTGCTTGCATTTGAAAAAACTGCATCCCTTAATAACTATCTGGAAGGTCTTGATGTCACACCAGCATCTTCTTACTCTTCGTTGCGCGCTGCTAGAAAGCTTAAAATACCCGTTGAGGTTAAACCACCTCAAATCACCTTAAATCAGTATTTACCCCTAACACATGTACTGGTGTTGTTGTTTTGCCAAATGTAGTTGCGCTACCCCCTCTACCCATAAAATTTAAAACGCGCTATGTAGAAAAACTTATTGTTGAACCCTTTGCAAAGCCGGGCAAAGACCTTACCGAGGCTGAGTCATACATGCCAATAAGTCTGCTATCAACAATGTCATAACTTTTCGAAAAAGGGCTCATGGAAAAATTTTCCCCTTTTCTAAGAGGTAGTGGATGCATCCCAGACCATCAATTTGGTTTCAGAAGTCAACAAAGCACCATTAAACAAACTCATAGATTGGTTTAATTTATAAGAAGAACATTTGAAGAAAAGAAGTATTGTTCTGTTTATTGACGTTTCTCAGGCATTTTATAAAGTGTAGCATGAAGGCCTTATATAAAAGTTTAAATCTTATCTACCAATAAATTTTCTGAATATATTAGAAAATTACATTACTACCCGAAAGTTCACCGTTGCGGAAGGAGAATTCATGAGTGTGCCCGAATCTATATCATCCGGTGTGCCACAGGGGAGCATACTGGGGCCGCAATATCCACATATCTACGTTTGACGATAATACAGCCTGTCTTAGGGCCAACTTCTCCAACTTATTTAAATACCAATTCATATTTAAAAGAAATTTTTCCATACAAAATTTAATGAAAATCCCGATTTAAATATGAATTGATATTTAAATAGAGTTGGTGAAATTAGCCCTTAGTTTGCACGAAAACCCTCATGCTTCCCGATATCAACAATAATATATTACACAACTGGAAATGTTGTTGAACTTATGGAGAATTAAAGTAAATGAACAAAAGTGTGTGCATATAACGTTTACCCTAAGAAGAGACACTTGTTACCCCATTCGAATCAACAGTTAAAATATTCCTCAACATTCCCAAGTGAAATACTTTGGTATACACCTTGATCGAAGGCTTACATGGAAACATCATATTGACTTTAAGCTAACTCAGATTAAACTTAAGTTATCTTAAATACATTGGTTAATTCGCAGAAATTCAACACTCATGCCCATTTCTTGACTTAGTAATAAAACTGTAATTATTTTTAAGTTCGAATTAAATACGAAATTGTGTTTTTGGGTGCAACCCAAACCAGCCCAACCTTGTGTAATTAATTATTATTTAAGTTTTACGAGCGCACCATATGTTTTTATGCTTGTGTGTGTTTATTGAAAACCAGAGCTCGCAAAATATACTCAACCAAATTTCTCTGTGCGGTCTTCTCACTCAAAAGACCTAATTAAATTAGACTTAATCACTTATTCTGAACAGCAACCCTCTTTTTCGTTTCAATGGTTTTCCCGCTCACGGGCAGAGAAGCAAGCCGGGCAAAAAATTTCGGCGGCGGCTGAAAGACAAATATTTTCGGCGGCGGCGGCTGTACGGCTTAACGCCGATTTGCTTAAAGCATTTGAAAAAAGTTTTAACCCAGTCTGTTTTTAGAAAAATACGTGAATTATTGAATCACCATGTTGTAACATTATTTATTTTTCAATAGTTTGAATATTGCAGTAATTGATGTCCTAAAAAATAGCTTCGTAAATTATTTGTTAAACCATAGAAACATATTCTAGACTATCAGGGCAATTATGAATAAAATTTCGCGAGAAATTTCTCATTTTTCATATTAGAATTTTTTCCCTATTACTTGCTATTAGTTGGAAAAATTTCTCGACGAATTTTATTCATGATTGCCTTCTACATAAATTTTATTTAAGCTTTCCGATTGAATTAAAAATTAATTACTTTATTGGAACACTGCTACGGATCAACAAACAAAAAGCTTTGAACAATTAATTATCAAAAAGTCGCTTAAACAAAAAAGTCTATGTAAACGTGAATGTATTTAAGAAGGGACTCCAAAAGAGAACGTAAGTGTTGTCGCAGCTTCGTTACATAAACATTTTCTTTTAACGTGGAAGCAAAAATAACTATCTTTCTGGGACGCTCGCTATCATATTAAATACGAAATTTGAAAAAGTATAAAAAATAAAAGACAAAATAACGGCTAGTACTAAGCCGGCGATAAGCCGAGTGGTTCGGCGGCGGCTCGGCTTGTCGAAAAAAATCGGCTGACTGGCTAGCCGCCAGCCACGCCGGTACGGCTTGCTACTCTGCTCACGGGTTATGCGTTGAGCGTAATACACGAATCGGTCTCTTACTGACTTCATGATGCGAACAGAATCGTTCCTTGTTCAGCTACTGACGGGAAATGTGGCACAATTAGATGTTAGGTGGCACTGTGGCACTCGCGCTCATTTTCTGGCACTACTTGTCCATTCGATCCATAAGTGCCAAAAAAAATTAACGGCATATTTTTTCACTTCGTTTTTAACGAAAATCGAGTGTCTGCGATGGTAACTAATCGATTTTCGTCAAAAAATTAAGCTTGGGCAATTAAAGCTTTTTTGGCGGTTATCGCTCACATTAAGGTCGAAACGTTTCATATTTTAATAATAAATATTCTTGTACCATGTTAACTATTGAAAACTTAGGATTTGGGACTGATAAATGTTCGGTTATTATAGGGAAAAGTAAAGGTGTGCAATGAATGATTGTGACGATTTATTAAAAGAAATAATTTTCTTCGCAACAGCTGATGTAAATATTTCATAAATTTCCCCAAAACTTTGGTTGTCTTATAATATTTCTTTACATTATCAAATGTTTAGTCAAAATGCAATGACAAAGCTTATGTGGTTAAAATAATCAGGCTTATCATCAATAAATTTCACATGGAATTTTCCAAAGGTGTGAACAAATGATATCAAAAAACTTCATTAGATTGTGAAATATTTTGACAATTTGTAAAGAAAATCGTTCACAAAGATTTGTGTTTTGAAAATAAAATCCATGCGAACGAAAAATTTGATTCGAAAATTTTCATATGTGGAATTCATGATAAGGCTGAATAAATGAAAATAATGTCGAAATGCAAACTGAAGATGTAAGAGTACATTTAATTTTTAGGAATTTTTTTGGACAACTATGATGATCTCTATGTTAATATATGTATATATGTAAAATGAGCGATGTATTCTTTAGAATCCTGTTTTGTAAAAATCATGTTATGTTGTAAAATCATATTATGTAAAAGACTAGCTGAGCACGCTAAACGTTGCCTTGCCCTCAATTATTGTATTTTCGTCATATTTTTGTTTTATACATATGTACATAAAAAGCCTATGTATATTTCCATTTTCATACAAATCTGCAGTCACTTTCACATTCGGTCAGGTGACGGTCAAGCGAAATGATAAGACTGGAGGCCGAATGTATGGTTCACGATAAAATAGCTTGAGGTTTCATTTGAGTAAACTATCGCCTTATTGGATCTCTTCTAAAAGAATATATAATATTTTCTGTGTATAGGAAGTTTAGCGCCCGTATGCCCTATTTTATATCAAAATTTTTTTTAATATCAGACCTAATTTTGGAAAGTTTTTCTTGTGATAATCATGGAATTTTCTAGGTATACGCAATAATGTATCATTGAAGGACCATAGTATACTACACGAACATTAAGTGCCAACATTTAAATTGTATATAAAGTGCTTTGCACCATTCAAGTGATTTTTGCACTATTTAGGGAAAAATTTGCACGAAATCAAGATTTCCAATTCCCATCACTGCTGAGAGCCAGTAAGTAAGCAAAACAAATAAAGTGTTCACAAAAAAAGGTCTTTATTTTTGTTGTTGCGTTTGCTTTATGTTGTTGCCTTAGATATTTCATCACAGGCATCTGTAAATCAAACTATTCGTCAACGACGTGTAAAAGTAAAATAAAAGACATATACATATGTTCAATAATATTTTATAAAATAAAATAATAAAAACAACAAATGGCAACACACATACGTTCAAAAGACCCTTTGCCAAGATTTTACAAAGCCAGCTCTGTTGAAAACACAGACATGACACCATGTGGCCGTATTTAAAACATCATGTGGTTGTATTAGGAAAAATTTTGTTTAATTTTCATAAATATATAACAAGTACAATTCATAGTTTCATGTCATGGTATAAATAAATAGAAAAATGCATTCTGATGCTCCTTTGATTTCATAAAATGTGTTTTTATGAAATTTTATTTTCTGCATTTTTATAACCTAACCTTTCGTTTATGGTAAACAGCTGTTCTTTGGAAAGCTTTCCATAATATTTGGAATTTTTTTAGTGCTGCCGTACTTTCAACGTAATTTAATAGGAACTTTAATTAACCACTGAAAAAATTAAATAGTATTTAATAACAGCTTAATTTTAAATAAAAATTAGCTAATTATATATTTCATTATTAGCCTGGACGGCAAAATTTTAATATAAAAGTCGCTTTTAAACCCAATACGGTGTTACGGTATCCAGTTATGGGGCACTGCTTCAGCTTCCAATGTAGAGAGAATTCAACGAAGATAAAACAAAATGTTAAGGATATTAACATCTGCTCCATGGTACATTAAGAATTCAAATTTATATCGTGATTTAAAAATGCCACTAGTGACTGAAGAAATTACAAGATACGCAGGGAAATACTTAAGAAAACTCGAGAAACATTCTCATCCGCTTGATCGTAATATTTTGAACTTTACTCGACACATTCGCCTAAAAAAGAGGAACACAAGGGCTCTTTTACTCAACACTCCAGATGAGTCTGCTTGAAAATACATTTATTTTTCCTTTTTGATTATCACTACTGATGTATTATCTATAACAATCACTAAGTTCCTGTCCGACACTGGTCGGGCCTAATAATTATATTTTAGCTTTAAGATTTGATTACTTATTGTTAGTTCATATTTGAATACACAATAAATAAATACATGTATTAAAAAAAATAAGTTTAAAACTCAGGGTGATATCTTTTAGTAAACGTGCTTAGTTATGGAAAAATTGGTTTAAGTGTCAAGCAGTAGAATACATGGTAAATATTTGTATATTTCTGTATGGATTTCTTTTTTATGAAATTATTCCTCGTGTTTATCTTAAAAATTGTTTATTTTATTTATTCTTATTATTATTGGTGACACAATCTTAAACGTTTCATATGAAAATTAGTTTACACAATGCAAGACAATTTCTTTTTCTTTTGTGACTGTCAAACATACTCATCTTCAAACATTGTCTGTTTTGATGTGGAGCTTACAATTGACATAGCAGCTTTCCCTGTACCTTATACATACATATGTAATGTGACCATCCGTCCCGATTTCGGCGGGACAGTCTCGATTTCCAGTTCACCGTCCCGGTGTCCCGAAAGGTAGCTTTAAAATAGGAATTTGTCCCGGTTTCCTGTGGCATAATAAACATGTTTGAAAATTTTATATTAATAACAACTTTTCTGTTGCATTATTCTTTATAAAATACTTTTAACTCAATTTGCAATATATGTATGTACCTATGAAGAAAAAAAATTTGTTTCCTTGAAAAAAACAAAGTACAAATTAAATGGACTAATTTTTTTTTAGCAAAAAAATTAATAGAAGGTACAAAATTGAAAGTAGGAAAATTTTTATAATTTAAACTTGAATTAATTTTTTTTGTTAAGTTTTTTTAACATGTATGCTATGAAAAAGGTTTTTTAATTCTTTAAAAAGTAACAAATGTTTGAGATTAAAATAAGATTTTAATTTAAATAAATTTGTTTTAACAACTTTTTTCTTCCAATACTGTAAAATGCGTTTAATTTAATAAATGCAACTTGTCTAAAATTTATATATCTTGTTCGTCACTTGAAGATTTCAAAACTGGTAGTGTAAAAAAACTGGGTAAAAATTATTTTGCGGTGTCCCGGTTTGAGTTACAGAAAAATGGTCACGTTATACATATGGCTTTTGGCAAACAAATTCTAAGTTATGTGAAAAATTTCAGCTCTTAAATAAAAATCATCGAAACATTTTTGCATAAAATGCCTAACAAATTGAAAAGCGGTAATTTTAAAAAATTCCCTACATTTTCATCAAAATGAAAAAACTTGTTCTTTTTCCCTACGCTCAAAAGTTAACACAAAAATCCCTACAAAAAGGGAAAATTCTCTACTTTTGGCATAACTGATTAATAGCCTTTTCACACTCACTCGCATCTTTGAGGAATGAGCGGAATATGTTGAAAATTGAAAAAACCTTTTCACATTACATCTTTTATCTGTCATCATTATAATACTATGGTTACGAGTGTGAGCAAATAAAACTTAAAAAATAAAGTGGAATTTAAAAATTCAGTAGAAATTGATTTAATTGCTTCTCTTATTGACGAGCAGAAACAATTAATGCTACAATATGCAGAATTAGTAAAAATTATGCAAGTGGGCGATGATGATGAAGAAATATTTCGAGTACTTTCTCTATGTTCAAAAATGACGAGTCCGAGCAGCTTGTAGAAATTTGCAATTACTTTTATGTCATTTATTTCGATTTGGAAAAATACATACAAGATTTTATTATATAGATACATATACATATGTACATATATAATAAGATCTTGGAGTAGTTACAGATCTTTCTATGGGAATAATATTCCAGAAGGTAGCCCTGAATGCATGTACATGCCTATGTAGATACAGACATATGTACGTATACATGTTTATAGTATGTATGCATATAAATATGTATATAGTTGTATACATTTTTTCTAGTGATGATACTAAAATAATCGAAAGATGTTGAATGGAACAAAGTGAGATAGGAACATCTTTTGAAGATGTTGAAAGATGTTGAACATTCAGCCCTGTATAATTCTTAAGAATAGAAGATGTTCCCAACTTGGCAAATTAATGAATGATGTGAGTAAGTGTGAAAAGGCTATAAATACGCAGAGCAAACTGCAAAGTCAAAAGAAAAAGCAAACAATATCTCTAGTAGAGGTGTTTTAGAAATACAATTAGAGCTGGAAAAAAGTCAGCCAATGTAGTAAAAATCATGTTTATTATTGAGTTCTTGTTTCAAATTTGTTATTTGTTTAGCTTCTCATTAGTGTTGTATATGGCATTGGTGGTACAATATGAAAATTGGTTTTTGCACACGAAAAAACTAAATATTGCGCATCTGTCGGACGTACTTCAAACTATACATAAACACTCCTCACGCCCTATAGAGCAACATATATAAAGTTTGGTCAAAATCGGTTTAGTAGTTCTTGAGTTACGGTTTAAAAACACAAAAAAGCTAAAAATTGCGCCATCTGTCGGACGAATTACAAACTACACAGAAACACTACTCACGGCCCATAGAGAATATATATAAAAACACGCGCCGGTCCTTTATAAATATTTTTTGGGGGTGGAAGGCGAAAATCTGTTGGGGCATTGAAGAGTTCACCCCTAGCAATTAAACGTGTTTTTCATTTTTATATATATTAAGATAACTCTAGTTGTTCTAGAAAGCTTTAGGTAAAGATTCCCTGATGACCTGCATTAGCAACCGTGAAATTGGTATAGGATCCAGCTAAACCGCTCATAATCATTTTCAATGTATTTTTAATAAAAAACTATTTTACTAAATAAGTAAAAAAACAAGTAAGAGTGCTATATTCGGCTGTGCCGAATCTTATATACCCTTTACCAAAGTGCGTTTATGTAGTATAGAGATACATACATAAGCACAGAGATATGCAGGTACATAGATATTAATTTTGTGAAAAATGCATACTATTTTCTCTAGTGCAATTTTTAGGTTTTTGGCATTATGTTTAATTTGGTGGTTTTTAAATTTTGTCGATTTATTTTATTTTGCTGATTTTTTTAATTTTGGCGTTTTTTTCATATAGGCAATTTTTTTTTTTTTTGCCTTGGAAATTTTTTTCGGTTTTTGGCGTTTTTAAATTTTGGTGACTTTTTTCCCTCTGGCAATTTTTTGGATTTTGAAAATTTTTTTCATTTAGGCGATTTTTTTATTTTTTGGAGATGTTTCATATAGGCGATTTTTTCGGTTTTTGGCGTTTTTATTTCTTTTTGACAATTTTTTTAGTTTTGACACTTTTTTCTCGTTTTGGCGATTTTTTTCGGTTTTTGGCATTTTTTAAATTTTGGCGATTTTTATTCGTTTTGGTGGATTTTTTTGATTTTGACGATTTTTTTTTCATTTAAGCGATTTTTTTAATTTTTGGCGATTTTTTTCATATAGGCAATTTTTTTCTGTTTTGGCGATTTTTTTCGGTTTTTGGGCGTTTTTTTAATTTTGGCGATTTATTTTCGTTTTGGCGATTATTTGATTTTGGCGATTTTTTTTCGTTTTGGGTGGATTTTTTGATTTTGACGATTTCTTTTCATTTAAGCGATTATTTTAATTATGGCAATTTTTTTTCGTTTCGGTGGATTATTTTGATTTTGACGATTTATTTAATTTTTAGCGATTTTTTTCATATAAGCACTTTTTTGTTTTGGCGATTTTATTTGGTTTTTTGGCGTTTTTTTTAATTATGGCGATTTATTTTCGTTTTGGCGATTTTTTTGATTTTGGCGATTTTTTTTAATTTTTGGCAGATTTTTGTCATTGTGGGATTTTTTTTTTGTTTTGACACTTTTTTCTCGTTTTGGCAATTTTTTCGGTTTTTTTAATTTTAGCGATTTTTTTTCGTTTTGGCGATTTTTTTGATTTTGCCGATTTTTTTTTCATATAAGCGATTTTTTTAATTTTTGGGGATTTTTTTTATATAGGCAATTTTTTTTTGTTTTGGCGATTTTTGTCGTTTTTTGGGTTTTTTTTTAATTTCGGCGATTTATTTTCGTTTTGACATTTTTTTTATATTGGCGATTTTTTTTCATTTAGACGATTTTTTTTTAATTTTTGGCGATTTTTGTTCATATAAGCATTTTTGTTTGTTTTGGCGATTTTTGCGGTTTTTAGCGTTATTTTGTCTTTGTGGAAATTTATTTTTAGTTTTGACACGTTTTTCTCGTTTTGGCGATTTTTTTCGGTTATTGGAGTTTTTTTTTGATTTTAGCGTTTTTTTCATTTTGGCGATTTTTTTCGTTTTGGCGATTTTTTTAAATTTTTTGCGATTTTATAATTTTCGGATTTTTTAGTTTGACTGTTTTTGAAAATTTCAAGATATAGCATTTTGTCAAAATTACATAGTCAAAATTGCATTAACTGATGGACCACCCTTTAATTTAAAAGTTTTTAATTTTAGTGTTATTTGTTGCAGTCTATATAAAAATACACTAATTTTACAAATTTCAAGTGTCAATATACATATGTACATACAATTGTATGTATATTACATGGGATTTTAACATTTTTCGTTGCTCGTTTTGGAACACCCTTTAAGTTTTAATTCTCATGTATTTGTTGTTGTAGCGATCAAAGTTCTACATACTCTGTCCAAATTTCAGACCCGTAGCTCTTACCGTTCCTGAGAAAATAGCCTTCTTCCTAAAACATGAAATATGTTTAATTATTATAAAAAAAGTTAAAGTTTTCCAACCCTGGAAACGTTTTTTTAATTTTTTAAATTATTAAATTTTTTTTTAATTATAAATACCAATTTTATTCATACCGAAGTATAAAATAAGTTAATTTAATAAAAAAGTAATAAAAACTTGTTTTCGGTAGTTATTTTCTATGGGAAAATGGAGTTTGAGTTTTCCAGCTCTGAAACCGTCTGCTCGATTTTGCTGATTTTCAATAGCAAAATTTTTCGGAAAATTTCTGACACACCAGTCCAAGAACGAAGTCGCTAGCTCTTCTGGGAGCTTGGGAAAACCGATTTCACGTACAGACAGACGGACAGACGGACATCGCTTGTTCGTCTTCCCTATGCATAAGGATCCAGAATATATATACTTTATGTGTCTCTTATTAATATTGTAGAAATTACAAACGGAATGACAAACCTATATATACCCTTTTACCATTTTTTGGTAAAGGGTATAATAATAATTTATGATTATAATAGCTAATGTTTAAACATAGTTTAAAGTTAATTTTCACAAAAAATTAAAATTGATTTAAATACACTTTCATTTTTTCAGTGGCTAATTAAAGTTAATATTAAATTACGTTGAAAGTATGGTAGCACTACAATATTTCCAAATGTTATGGAAAGCTTTCCATAGAACAGCTGTTCAATATAAATATGAAAGTTGATTTTTAAATTTGCAGAAAAGTAAAATAGCAAAAAACACATTTTATGATATAAAAAGAGCATCAGAATGCATTTTTCTATTTATATATTTCATTATATGAAAATACGTGTTACATTTGTTGTATATTTTCGAAAATTAAATGAAATTTATTTTAATACGACCACATGATGTTCATGTACATGCATTCAAAAAACACACACATGCCCAAAACATATGGTATGTTTGTAAAACTTAAACAACGCTTAAATGCACAATGTTGGCTATTTAAGATTCATTTAATTTTGTGGTGAAAAACAAAATTTTGTGTTTAAACCAGATTTAAAAATAAAATACATATAATCAATGACTGATTTATTTGCCGTTAGTGCGTTAATAAATGTTAAAATTAAATTGTAACGATTCCCAATAAAAATCACTAAATCAAACACATAGTTGTTCGAAATTTTTTACAAAATCAATAATTTACTGAGAAAACGTCAACGTTAAAAATATCAAATGTAATGTGAACGATTGTGTTTAGTTTTTTAAAACAATTGCCTTAAACACGTTTAAGGCTATAAGTGTGAACATGATACTATGTTCACACTTATATCATGTTCAGACGGCAACACGAACCACTTGGTTCGCTCTCTGAACCACGATTGCGAACCATGCCGTTCAAACGACACATACGTGGTTCGTTTTGACAAATCTTTTTGTTGCAGTGATGCCAACTTATTCGGGCCAGATTTAACCCGTTTTCAGTCACTCAAAACGCAAAAAAATGGTTGTCCCAAACTAAAAAAAAAAATCGTAAATTTAGCACTTTTTACAATTATCTTTCAGACATTTAGGTTTTTCTACTTTTTGTTCAATATGGCTACATTTTAATCTTTGTGAACTTTTTTCCCTTTTTTCACTTTTTCCCCCTTTTTTCCCTAGTTTGCTTTACCAATTTAAAAAAGGAAAAGAATTTAGAATAATCAGCTATTTCTTCCAAAAGTTTTGTGAAAGATATTCGGTACATCAGACAATGTACATATGTATGTATGTATGAATGTTTTTGGAAGAGCGAGAAATCGAAATTCTATTTAATAACGACCAATTTTAAATGTATGTACTTATGTAAACATATATTACACACATATTTTATTCTATTATACATGTTATATATACACTGTTTATATCCACCTTATTGAAATGTAAAATGTCAAGCTATGTATGTATGTATTCATCTCATGATAGTTATCTATTTTTAGGGTTCCGTACACCAAAGGTGAAAAAGCACCCTATTGTTTTCGCTACGCTATTCATCTGTCCGTATTACGCTATTTTCTCAGGAACCGTAATAGTTACGGACCTGAGAGTTACGGACAGAGTATGTAGAACCTTGGCCGCTACAACAACAAATATATGAGAATTGAAAATTAAAGGGTGTTCCAAAACGAGCAACGAAAAATTTTAAAATCACATATAATATACAAACAATTGTATATACATATGTATAATGACATTGAAATTTGTAAAATTAGTGTATTTTTATATAGAGGGCGTGTGCCAAAGGTAGAAAAGTACTACGGTAAAAAAATATTTGCCTGTGGGGAAAAAATTTCATTTTGCTGCTATGCCAAATGATATCTTTATTGACAATGGAAAATTTTGACAAATTCGCCTTAGCAAAAAAGAAGCTGATGACGGCGAAGCACAAAAATTTACTACAAGCCGCCGGGTACCAACAATTTTTTAAAGAAAATTATATAACTTCATATTTATAATGCAAAATTTTCCGCAAATTAAAATAAACAATGCTTATATGCGACGGCTTGAAACAACGGCGGTGGTTTTAGCTTTTATGATACCATGCTTCTTACATCCACATTGTCAAAAATTTATCTTTTGTGTCAAAAATTCTACTAGCCCTTTGGGGGACTACAAAATGTCAAAATTAGAATATACATGTTTATATGAGAATGATTATTTTAAAGACAACAAGGCAACATGGCGGCAGGTTGCTGTCTATGCTGATTTTGTCGTTGTAGTCCAATTAAATTAATTTCTATTTCTTTGGCTGCAATGAGAAAATTCAGTGTTGCCACTACAATACAAAATATTGAATGAATGATATACGATAGGACTCAGCTGATATTTTCTGTTGATTTTTGTCGATAAGATTAACAGCACATACATTATTGTCGATTAAATAACGGCACAGCTGACATTAACCGCAGCGAATATCGTTAACTGTTACTGAATAACAAATTCGATAAATTTTAGTTATAGTGATTTTAACGATGCGATTATCGTTAAAAAAAAGTTGATGTTGATTCAATCAAGATTCGACCGCGAACCTTGAATGAGAGCGCGAACCTCGATAATTGCTGTCCGTGCGAACATGGTAATAGATGTTTAACGTCTCATTTGTGTTTAGGAGCTTAAACACGACGATGTTTTACCATACATTGACTTCTTTTATTAAACATCTCAAATAATGTGTTTTAAATTTAAATACTTCGAGAATCACGTAAACCGAGTAGGTTTAGTGCGTTTTTCATAGCTCTGGCAACTTTTTGTTTTTATTAAATGGCGGCACGTGAAAAATTATTTGGTAAACGACCCTGCAGTCAGACTGGGACCAAATGTGTTTATGTCAACACTAAAATTCCTGTAGTAGTTACATTGCCTACAATTTCTTTTCTACTCATCAGTATAAAAGGAAGATAGAAAACAGATGTGGTGTATTTCTGGAGGATTTTGCAACAACTTGTCAATATAAGTAAATTTGTATCTACTTAAATTATAGAAATGTACAAGTTAATCTCTGGTTGGTATGTCTCCATGGTGCCGTGGGAACTACGTAGTCAGCACCTAGTCAATTGCTTTAGTGTTACTAGTAGAGTTTCAATGACAAGCACATGCTAAATGTCTATAGCATAAAGTATTGTATGGGGAATAATTGTAGAGTAGTAGTGGTGACAAAGTCAAAACCGACTCAGTACACTTTCACCATCGACATTTCATTCAGGGAAGTAACTAGTTAAAAAATAATAAAACAAAAACATATGTTGTTTAAAAATAATGAAACAATTTAAAAACATAATTTTTCGGCATTTTTTACAAATACAGTAATATACTGACAAAATGTGAACCTTAAACATCTTAAACATAATGTAAAAGTTGTGTTCAGTTTTTAGAACACTCGTCCTAAAGATGTTTAAAAATACAAGTGTGAACATAGTTTTAAGTAGATACAAAGCAACTGAACAAATCAGAAGTTTTTTTAATACTGACCACAAAGTATTTGAAAACTTCAAAGTTAACTGACTTGCGGTCTACACCTAACACAAGGCACATCAAACAGGTAACCGTATTACTACAACAAATATTACAACAGCAATAACTACATGTACTTTGTTGGTATAAGTTACCTTCTTTCTTTTCAAAACAGGGAGAATCGTCAGATTGTATGTGTCTTATTGGAAATGTCAAACACCATACAAAACTGAATATTAGGTGTTTATGGATACCCAAATAAAAACATGTTTTTAGGCTTATACCTACACAATCTAAATTTGACATTTGAATTGGTATAATGGCATTAATCACCTGGCTTAGTACTGCCACCTAACAAATGCGCCTTGACCTAACATAACTCCAAGTCAATGTTAAGTATAGATAGACTGCTCAAGTTAATGATTTTTTTAAGTTATAACATTATTGTTCGTGGCTTTGTTTTAACAATGCAGTCATAACTTCAAGTTACAATAAAATTTCAAGTTAGGTCGAGACGTAGAGTAATAAAGTGAAATCAATAGAAATATAAAAAAATAATTACAAATTACATACTACAAAATAAAACAGAAATCAAATAAACTGAGCAAGCTGAAGCACCCATAAGGACAAATAATAGGTACTTATGTATGTATTGTAGTTTTATTAAACAAATAAATAATAAATTATTAAATAAATTTTCTGGAAAAAGTAACGGAACAAAGTATTACAAATCTAAATAAAAAAAATTATAATTATTTTTTTTTCTCAAATAAATTATTAAATAAATTTTCTGGAAAAAGTAACGGAACAAAGTATTACAAATCTAAATAAAAAATTATAATTAATTTCCTCAAATAACACTACAAGATTTAATTTCGTTTGAACTCAAAAAATAAAATATGCAACTTAAATACCAATTACAGACCAAAATAATAAAATTAAATAACTCAAATATAATACTCTTGGTGTCGTATCCAAAATAATTGCATCAAATATACGGTATCAATATGATCCAGAATCTTTTTGGCAATAAGTTGTTTTACCTCATCTTGGCCCTCCTTGGCAGCGATATGTAAAGCTGTGTACATGTCCTTTGTGGTGGCATCGACTTGAGCTCCATGTTGCAACAACAACATAACAATGTCTACATTGCCCAGACGTGAAGCAATATGCAATGGAGTTTGTTGCTCACGAGCTCGTGCATCAACTTGTGCACCATTGCGCAACAAAATGCGAATTATATCAGTCTGCAATAGAAAAAGAAAAATACGAAATATTTTGCACGAAAAAATTACTATTGATAATAAAGAATTTTATTTCATACCTGGTTGGCTCTTGCAGCTAAATGCAATGGTGTTTCACCACGCACAGTGGGCACATCGGGACTGGCATCATGCTGCAACAAATAGATCACAATATTCATGCAGCCCATAAAAGCAGCAACATGCAAAGGAGTCAATCCACTTTCAGTGGTGGCGCTTATACTGGCGCCATGACGCAACAGCAATTCGACAACCTTAATACGATTTTTTTTGCAAGCAATGTGCAAAGGAGTAAATCCGTTAAGGGCTCGAGCATTGGCATCGGCATTACGATCCAGCAAGAGCTTAGCAACACGCACATGACCACAATGGGCCGCAACATGAAGTGCCGTCAAATAATCGACAGTGACCTCATCAACTGGCGCCCGGTGATAGAGAAGAATGCGTGCAGCATCAACATGTTCACCTTGGGCTGCCATATGAAGAGGAGCTAAACCATTCTTAGTTTTTGCACTAATTGGAGCAGCTCGTTCCAACAGCATGTCTACAACCTGTTCGTGTCCCGAACGTGCTGCACAGTGTAGAGGCGTAAGCCCGTCTCTAGTCTTAGCCTCAATGTTTGCTCCTTTTTCTAAAAGTAACGAGACCATATTAGTCTTGCCCCATTTTGCAGCCACATGAAGCGGACTGATATTGTGTTTTGCCGAAAAGTTTACATCGGCACCCTTTAGTATTAAAAGGTTGGCAATAGCTTGATTGCCATAGTGCGAGGCGATATGTAAAGGTGTAAATCCAGACTTGGAAGTGACATCAGGATTGTGATCGTTCTGGAAATATAAATATTTGGAAAAAATACGCAAATATATGGTAAATGTATTATCTCACATCCAAGAGCAGTGTAGCGGCCTTAACATCATCCTTTTTAGCAGCAATATGCAGAGCCGGCAATCTGACTTTACCGCGTGTATCACTTTCGAGCAAAACAGCTACTACCTTATCGTGGCCCTGTTGCATAGCAACTGCCAATGGTGTAAAGCCATCTTCAGTAGCCAAACTTTGATTCGCTCCATTGGATAATAACAATTTTACGACAGAATCATGATTTTCCTGAGCTGCCATATACAGAGGTGTAAAACCATTCTGTGATTGTACGTTTACAGAAGCTCCACGTTGCAAAAGCATTTGAACAACTTCTTCCTGTCCAGCCAATGAAGCAATATGCAATGCTGTGTTACCCTTCTTTGTGGCACTATCAACAATTGCTCCTCGCCTCAGTAGCTCTGCTACAACGTGTATGTGTCCATCTTTGGAGGCTAAATGTAAAGCATTTAACCCATTCTACATTTAAAAAAGAAAACATCAAACAATATGTACATATGTATGTATGTATATATTAAATTTAAAAACTTACAGCATTGCTGGTGTTTATATCAATATTATTTTTTAAGTGTTCCAAAACTTTGTCAAGATTTCCAGCTCTGGCCGCTCGTAGAAACGACGTATTGCCATCGCCCTTAAGAAAAATAAAAAATAAATTATTAATTATTATTATTTTAATGAAACATTATTATTATTTTAATGAAACATGTTTTCTTCTAAAAATACCATTACTAAATCCGTTGAATTTGTTCAGGATAGTATACGGGAAAACCTGTTTAAATTAAAAAATTTGATTCTCGAACCTTTTCTTAGCTATTGCAAAGTGAGCCCAAGAAAAAAAGTATCGAAATCTTGAAGCCGATTTCGAATTTAAATGAGCATTACGCTGTGTATATGTTTATATTGGCATTTCAATAAAAAACGTTTTCTGTAAAAAATAACCTGGAGTTCTACTCTGTATTTCGAAACGAAAGCAAATGCTGTCGAATTGTAATATTCACAACGTACAAATTCGAAGCATTTTCTATCGTTGCGAGACCACCTGTTTAGAATTAAGTTCTTGACCACTCCCATTCAACATTTTTCACTTCCCTATTCCACGGAGAAAACAGATTCGTAGTAATAACCGAATTCGTAGCCAATCGAATTATATCGCTTCCAGCTACTAATAAACACTACTGTTATAATTAATGAATAAAGCTTTTGAATGTTTAGAATAAAATATTTAATGCAACAAAAAATTTAAACTGATACAATAAAATTCCGAACATAATTTGTATTTCTAAAGAAATATATATGTACTTACGGTGTCCATATTTAAAAAAAAAGGACATCTGCACCCATATTCTGTAACATTTTAGCCATGGCGCTAAATCTGTATTCTGTAAGTCTAATCCTCACAAAAACATAAATGTGAAAAAAGGCCAAGTTCCTTACCAAAATTTCGGCCATTAAAAGTAGTGAGATAAAAATTTTCACCAAGTTCTTGTTTGGCACAATACCTATCACTGTAATATGATATGCATTATATAAATTTGTACCCGTAAGAGTGTCATATAATATTTAGATAACCTGCCAACGATTTAAATTTCATGTTTTAGTGCTAAACTTAATGGGCGTAGCCCTGCCCCTATGGCTATATTTTCCTGGCTTTAAGATTTTTTTAGTTAGTTTCTAGCTTAGACCTACTTGTCTATCAAATTTCACCTCATTAGCGAAAATTTAAATTTTTTATTCTTATTTGCGTGATCAAGCCCACTTTTTCAAACCCAAGATTTTCTTTGGCGAGTGTTTATCTCTCTTGTTGAGTTTGCTGGAAACGTTTAATAATAAACACATAAATAGTAGTTGTGTTCATTTACTAAACATTTTTACGAATTTGTAACAATTGTTACGGGAAAGTGTTCATTAACCCAAAAAATTTGCAACGAAAGAGCGTCGAAAGAGCGTAAAAAATTGAGAGACCGAAAATTCTTGCAAGTTTTTACAAGTAAAATTTTTACTTGTAATAATTTTTCAAACAGCTGTTTTATGATTGTGTTTGCAAAACAATTTTCTAAATTAAGTTGAAAATAAAAATATTTTGGAAATTTTAAGAAATTGTAAGTAAATGTAAACTTTTAAGACGATAAAAAGTATTAAAAAGATAAAAAAAATTCATGTTTGTGTAACTAGCGACAACAGAAGCAAAATAATATGTCTAATGAAATTGAACTAAGCAATACAGAATCTGGTGCATCAGTGGCAAAAGATGTTCCGGCAAACAGAGCAATTTAATTGATACTTAGATCCTTCCATTTTTAATTATATGCATTAATATTTTTCTACAGCCTTTGAAATGTTCTTGTTTTTCTTTAATTTTCACACACCTGTTATTTTTAGTGTTGTAAATATTATGAGTACCTAGCTACTCGGTAATTTACACTAAGACGATATTTACACTGGGCATTTTCTGGTTATCTTTGCAGGCAGGCTTTTTAAGTTTGTTGGTGAGAGGTGTTGAGAAGCATGCGGAGAAAAAAACCAAAGGCACGAAATGAAAAATCGACGGGATTTTTGACATTTATCTTTGTTTTTTCGTACTCTCAGCATTAACCATGTATATTAACGTCAAAAAGTCTTGAAGGAAAAAGTCTTAATGTAAATGTGCATGACTTTTCGAAGGGGGATTAAAAGAAAATTGTCGAAGCAAGTAGCCTGCCTTGCTTAGGCATAATTTGAATAGTCACTAAGTCGGCAAATAATTCAATTAATTCAGATATATGTATATTTGCAAATAAATTTGAATTAACACATAATTTATTAGTCACGACAATGGTGAATATACACACATCATTTTTAATCAATATCACAATTACAATCATTTTATAATAATATACATATACATATGTATAATATGTCCAGAAAACATAGGGGTAGTTATTGAGTATTCATATATACCTACACATTACAACACTACTTTAACTTGCAAATTTTAGCTAGTAAAGTGTTCATTTACTTTTTCACATTTTTGAGAGTAGTTTTGAAAAATTTCTTGTTACTCTCTCGTTACTAATTTTTACTAGTAAAGTAAATGAACACACCTAGTATGTTTAAATGTGCTGATCCGAAGTACATACATGAAATAGGAGGGCAAATTTTGTGGGTTGTCAACGCCGATTTTGTTTAAAGAACATTTATAACCTTGTATTATTGCAATATGTAACCCAAATTACAATAAAATTGCTTGAGTTAATCGCATTGGATCTGTTTTTTTAATTCTCAGCTTTGTCGATGTAGCCGCGCCCCCTGGCTATAATTTTCAGGTTTTCAGATTTTTTAGCTAGTTCTTAATCTTTTTTGTAATGGGCCAGATACCGCCCACTTTTTCAATCTCAACATTTTTTTTGGCCAGTAGCTATCTTGTCGAGTTTCTTTGGAAACGGATAGTAATAAATTTATAAATATGTAGTATATTCAAATGTATATGAAATAGTAGGCTTAAAATGTATGGCCGTGTTAACGCACACTTTTTTCAACGCAAATTTATAGCCTTGCATTATTGCAACATGTATGCCAAACTTCAATAAAACCGCTTCACTTAAAGGGTTTTTGATTTTTCAGAGTTTTCTTGTAATTTTCTAAGCTATAACTACTCGTTTATCAAATTTCAGCTCACTAGCGCAAATTTAAATTTTTTATTCCTATGGGCGTGTTTCCGCCTACTTTTTTTATCCAAAATTTTCTTTGGCTAGTGTTTATCTTTCCTGTTTAAATTTGTTGGAAATGGATAATACCATGTTCAGACGGTAACATTAACCACTTGGTTCGCTTTCTGAACCCCGATTGCCAACCATGCCGTTCAAACGACACATTCATTGTTCGTTTTGACAAATATTTTTGCTGCAGTGATGCCAACTTACTCAAAACTCGAAAATAATGTATGCCCCAAACTGAAAAAACCCGCAAATCTAGCACTTTTTACAATTATCTTTCAGCCCTTTCAGCCTTGTTTACATATTCTTCAACATGGCTACATTTTAATCTTTGTGAACTTTTTTCCCTTTGATATAGCAATATCGACTTTATATTAATTTTATTTTGCTAGTTTGCTTTACTAATTTAAAAGAGAAGAATAATATAAAGAAGAATCTAGAATAATCAGCTATTTCTTCTAAATTTTTCGTGCTTTGAAAGATATTCAGTACATCCTAAAAACAGACAATGTATGTATGTTTTTGGAAGTGCGATAAATCGAAATTTTATTTAATAACGACCAATTTTATATGTATGTACTTATGTAAACATATATACGTATTTACTTGTATTATACATATATATATATGTAATATGTACACTTTATATGCACCTTTTTGTAATGTATTGATCTCATGATAGTTATCTATTTTTTAATAAATTATTTTACAAAAATGTTTTTGATTTTTTGATTTACAACAGAAACATTTTAAAACTACCCCGTTTTCGCGCTTATTAGAAAAATTTTACTTAATTTTGCGCTAAACGTATATTTTTTGAATTTGGCACTTTTTCAAAAAAAATTTACTCGTTTTGAGTATCAATAATTGACATCACTGTTTTAATGTATGTCTGTACTTATATACATACATACATCCATATATACATACGTGAATAGTTGGCACGAGTTTTAAAAGCTGTGTTATTTGCTTTTTTTACTGTGCATAAACAAATTAATAAAAAATAATTAATAAAATATGTTCTAATATGTTTAATTCATACACGCATCAATTTTTTTTGGTTTGTTTTTTAATTAATCATGTGTGTATGTTTATGTGTTCTCATTTTATTTTGATAGCTAGTTCAGATAAATTAGCGATCATTTGTTATCAAGACTAGGGATGATAGCAATTTCAGCATGGTTCGCAGCAAGGTTCAAAATGAACCATGTTGGTTCGCTCTCAAAAATTTGTATGGCGAACCATGTTGATTCAATCAAGATTCGACCGCGAACGTGAATGAGAGAGCGAACCTCGATAATTGAACATGGTATAACAGTAGTTACATACATAGTACATTTAAATGTGCTGACCGGAAGTACATGAAATAGGAGGTGTAAATTGTAGGGGCATGTTAATGCCCACTTTTTTAACAAACATCTATAGCCTTGTATTATTGTAACATGTGTGCCAAATTTCAATAAAACGCTTGAGATATGTGTTTTTAGTTCTGAGCGTTATGGGTCTAGCCCCGCACCCTTGGTTAAAATTTTAAAGTTTTCAGATTTGGTTAGGTGATTACTCACATAGTTCTACTTGTGTACCAAATTTTAGCTCACTAACATAAAGTTTAATTTTTGTGGGCGTAGCCCCCCCACGGGTTTTCAGATTTTGCTTCGCTCACCTAGATCTACTTGTGTACTAAATTTCAGATCTCTAGATATAGCCGAAGTGCTTCATAATATTGATGAGTGAGTCAGTTGGTCAGTGAGTCAGTGAGTATGTCTTAAAACATGCACTTTTTGCACCTTCATATATCCGGAACCTTTGATTGTAAAACTTTCGCTTATAAGGTTACATGAATTTATTCTAATTATGGTTTTTTTTATAATTTTACGATTGCGGGCAACAAAGTTATGGGAGGGGGGGGTAAAAACAGCTCGAATGGCTTCCTGTATAAATACACACTGCGTGCATTGGCCGGAACTAGACCTGGCGCACTACCGTGCGCCTACATTGCTTACATATCTGGAATTTACTATTTTCGCCTCAACTAATCTGCTATCTTTACACTATTTCTTTCTTTATGCTTTGATGAACTACTGCGAAAAAGACATAAACATAATGGGTGGTATTATTGATTCCGCGCGGAAAGCAAAATTCGACGGAAAGAACTATCGATAGATATGCAAATTGCAATTATTCATTCCTGCGGTGTACGCTTTCCGTGAAATTGATTTAACGTCCCATTTGTTGTTAATTCTGACGTAGTGTAGTGTCGGCTGTTGGTAAAGAAGCATTTTGAAAGATATACATACATACAAACTAGTGATGTAACGAATGTAAATTTTTGATATTCGCGAATACGAATACGAATATTTCAAACGATATTCGCGAATACGAATATTATCTGCAATATGAAATATTAAAAAATTGTTATGAAAAAGGACTTCACACTCTTGTTGGCGTACTTTAAAGTTAATAAAAAGTACCCAACATTTTAATGATCGTCATTAAATAATATTTGAAAATGATTAAAAGCACAAATTTCTTTAAAAATTAATGTATTTGTACAAACTAAAATTTTTAATCATTTATTTAAATTTCGTTTAGGATTTATGCATTTATTTATTTATTTTCTTTGGAAAAATATTCGTATTCCAAAATTTGGCGAATACGAATACATTCGTATTCGAGTTCGCTTGAATTTGGCGAATACGAATACATTCTTATTCGTTTGAAAATGGCCGAATATTCGACAATTCGAATACGAATATTCGTGCATCACTAATACAAACATACACACGCATATGTAACTACACAATTGTCAGATGTGCAAAGTTTATGCATCTGACAATGGCGTCATTATAAGAGAATTATTTCTATGGGCAACACTGCACACGCTTGATATTAAATAAAATCTGACAATTTGTGCATATGAAAACCGTGTGAACTGACAATTTTTCGACAACCGTCTGGCAATAAATTGTAAGATTTTCTTACAACCGCGTGAACTGACAAGGAATATTGTACTGGCAATATGCCAGTATATTGCCAGCACATTGACAGATCTGACAATATTGTAAAATCTGACAATCGTCTGTACTTAGCTTAAGCAAAATAGAGAAAAACGTCTATATTGCGGAATCAATAATCTGCTAATACCGCAACTGCGGAAAAATACCGCAGCAACGGAATGAATGATTGCATATTTTGCTTCGGCAACAAAAACGCTTTCCGCACTCGCGGAACGGAATGAATAATATATATTATATATATATATATATTTCAATATAAAGTTTGACTTTTGTTATGATAAAAATATATCAGGTGTAGACGTAGGGTTACTTTATGTTTTGGAAAATTGGGGTATTTAATTTAAAGGAACATTGTTTAAAAAATTATTATTATTTAAAATATAGAAGAAAATATGAGTGACTTTTAGCAGCGACGTACATATAATAGATTTTAGCTTCTCTGCTAAGGCGTCCCATTTTTTAAGTGAAATTTTACATTTTACCTGACAAAGTTGAAAATAACTTTTTACCTCTAGATACTGAATGAGCATATATGTATATTTGCTCCATTGTCACCTTTTTAGTTATTTCTTCCATTATACTTTTAAAATAATTTTTTTTTACAAAGAACAACAACAACAAACTAAAAAACATTTGTATTTTACTTAATATTAGCACCTTGAAATTTTCGTTGCTAAAAATTTTGTGTTTTAGAGAGCAAAAACTACTTATTCGGCGTTAGAGAATACAAAATTTAAAAATTTTGGCGATGGCATTAAGTGCTAAAATTTCGGCGAATTCAATTTTTATGCAATTGCCAAATTCAGCAACGCACGTTACAGAATTGCAATCGCAGCCCAAAATCGCTAAATCAAATTTATATATTTTTAGCGATAGAAATTAAGCTTTAGCGCGTTACATAATACGGCTGCTGGAAATGTAAAAAAAAAAATAAGTCAAAGTGCATTAATAAGGCGACCCCATTAAGACAAGATAATAATTCAAAAATTGTAACCTTTTAAACTATGAGTCGTTCACAGATAAAAGAAACAAAAAGTGGCAGCAGTAATGTAAAAAATGCACTGCAAATGATGAAACAGGATAAAGTCTGCAACTTCAGGAAAATCGCTGACAAATTAATAAAGTCCATAATAAAATCGACGGCAGTAACTTCAAATGCTCTCTGATTTTTGTTTTATTTTCTTTTGTACTTATTTTTCTTTGAAGTTTTATTTACAAAGTGTATGCAATTTAATGAAAGTATGGTAGCATTTTTGTGAGAATGAGTATTGATATGTGAGGGCAGTGATGGGAAATGAGATTTGCATTTCGGTACAAAAAAAAATTTTGAGTACTTTTTTGGTCCCGAGAGTACCAAAAATTATTATTTTTTTTAGTTAATTTAATTATTATTTTTCGAACTTTATTTGTTTCTATATTTATGATTTGAACGGGCTAAAGTTGGTAACGCTTTTTAAGCCAAATTACATAATTGAATCAGCCATTTCGAAAAGGGTACATCTCCCTCCCTACATTTTACAAATACGTTTATTCATATAAATTATTCCTAAATGCTACGCTGCGCTACTATGTTTGAAATGGGAACATTTCTGGTATTCGTTTTATTGTCGTCGTTATGACATGTACAGAAAAAGGCAATAACTCTTAAGAGATATGCCCTTTTATGTTTTTACATCATAGTATGAAAACGCAAAATTTTGAAAGTGATGCATAATTCATATGACACTTAAGCATATTGAATTTTTCTGATAATTACTTTTTAGGGTTCCGTACACCAAAGGTGAAAAAAGGAACCCTATTGTTTTCGCTACGCTGTCCGTCTGTCCGTCACACGGTATTTTCTCAGGAACTATAAGAGCTACGGACTTGGAAACTTGGACAGAGTATGTAGAACCTTGTCCACTACAACAACAAATGAGAATTAAAAATTAAAGGGTGTTCCAAAACGAGCAACGAAAAATGACAAAGTCCCATGTAATATACATACATACAATTGTATATACATATGTATATTGACACTTGAAATTTTTAAAATTAGTGTATTTTTATATAGACAACAATTAACACTAAAATTAAAAAAATTTTAATTAAAGGGTGGTCCATCAGTTAATGCAATTTTGACTATGTAATTTTGACAACTTGCTATATCTTGGAAACCGTAAGAGGTAAACTCTTGAAAATCGCCAAAAGTTTTAAAAAAATCGCCAAAAATTAAAAAAAATCGCCAAAATTAAAAAAATCGCCATAATTAAAAAAAATTTCTAACACTAAAATAAATCGCGAGATTCGAAAAAATCACACAAAAGCAAAAAATCGCCAATATAAAAAAACGCCAAAACCGGAAAAAAATCGCCAAAACGCGGAAAGGACACCAAAACCAAAATAATTAACTGTATGAAAAAAAATCTCCAATATGAAAAAAATCGCCAAAACGAAAAAAAATCGCCAAAATTAAAAAAAAACGCCAAAAACCAAAACAAAATGCTCAAGACGAGAAAAAAGTGCCAAAACTAAAAAAATCGCCAAAACCAAAAAAAAAATCACCTATATGAAAAAAAACGCCAAAATAAAAAAAATCGCCAAAATAAAAAAATCGCCAAAATAAAAAAACGCCAAAAAAAATAAAAATCGCCAAAATTAAAAAAACTTCAAAAAGCAAAAAAAAAGTCGCCAAAACGAGAAAAAAGTGCCAAAACTCAGAAAGCGCCAATAAGTTCAAAAAACCCCTAAACGAAAAAAAAACTTAAAACCGAAAAAACCTAAAAACGAAAAAAATGCCCAAACTATAGTTTATATTGGTTAAAGTTCGTATTCAATTACATATCTCGTTTCAGTACGGTACCCTTTGAGCGCGGGTCAAATTGGCACTTCACTGAATTTATTTCAAATTGCATTTCAATAAACCACATAAAATAATGATCATTTGTGTTTTATTATGTTCTCTTAACGTTTGGTGAATGAAATCCGAATAAACTTAATATTAAGAAAAAACTATAGTCTGCGATTTATTTTTTTTATTATTAATGCTAAAGAAAATTTATTAAAAAAATGGTTTCGGCAGAGTTTGCTTTCCTAATTTTCTCTGGTAGTTCTCTTATTGATATCTCAATGCCACAATAATATATTGTACATTTAACTTATGTTTATATGTAATCCATTTCTTGAAAGCGAAATATGGTATAAAATTAAATACTTTTATCTAAATGAAATATTTTACCGAAGTTGCACATCACTCCCACTAATAAAAACTGAATTTAATTTAGAGCTCGTTAAAATTTGTTAACTTCCTTCTCGGCGATTATTCTTATATTTTCCCTTTTCCTACAACTGGTAACACTGATCTTTAAAAGCTTATTATTTTGCATGAACTTAATCGAGATTTACTCAACACATGTTCTGTTTCACATTTGTAAATGTTAGCATGCTCTTGGATAAGTAAACAAACTAACATCATTTTACTGCGTTCTTAACTATTGAGTATTCATTGCTCTTGTTTCATAGTTCAATTCTGTATGAAATAGAAATGAAACGAATAAAAAATTATAGCGATAGTTTCATAAACATCATTATTAAGTTTCATGCAGATGTATATTATACAAACAAATGAAGTTAGAAAAATAATTAAAATTAACTAAAAATTTAATTAAATAAATTCAATCACTTGGAAACCACGTTTGATTTCTTCCCAAATTTGCTTAGGATTTTATGCAGATTTCGGTTTTGCAATACGATTTCTTAATTTCTTTTTTATTCAAATGTGTGTTCATGTCTGTACATAGTTAAAAATTTTAAAGTTACAATAAGAAGAGTATTTAGACTTTAATAAATCTTTGGCCTGGATAAGACTTGGTACTGTTGGAATATCAAGCCTGTTTCTTTGTTTGGTTTTCATGAGATTTTGGTAAGCGAGAATACTTTCGGAAGTTACAGCGGAGTGAGGTATGGACAAAATTCTGTAGCTACTCTCGATTTATCAGGAAACATGTATTCATCTAATGCGTTTTAGTTTTAGCCACTGTACACCAGAAACTGCATACATATTCTGTTGTTAATGGTTTCAGCTCTTGCATATCAGCCAATGCTCCATATTGGTTATTAATATTTTCCAAAATTTGCTTTTTACTAGGAAACCTTTTAATTAAATTACTAAATAAATCATTTTCAGGGGGAAACTTACTAAACCAAACTAACATTTCATTGTCAAATTCCACTTTTGCCCTCAGAATTTGACAGAATTATATGGAAATTTTTTTAAAATTTTCTTTAAAATGATTTAAAATAGTTATTTCAACATAATTTGTTAGATCAACTTCTGTGCTACAAAAAATATCATTGATTCAAATATTTTTTTTATGCATGTTTTTTTATTTATTGTATCTTCATATATGAAGTAACAATAAGTATTAAAATCTTAAGTCTAACATATAATTAATAGGCCCGACCAATGCCAGACATAACTAAGTGATAGTTGTAAATAATACATAAGTAGTGATAAGCAAAAAAAAATTTTTTCAAGCAACTTCATTCGGAGTATTGTATCTCTCTTTTTTAAGCGGATGTGTCCAGTAAAGTTCAAAATATTACGAGCAAGCGGATTAGGATGTGACTGGAGTTTTGTTAGATATTTGCCTGCGTATTTTGCAATTTCTTCAGTCACTAGTGGCATATTTAAATCACGATCTATATTTGAATTCTTAATGTACCATGGAGCAGATGTTATTAACCTTAAAATTTTGTTTTGTCTTCGTTGAATTCTCTCTATATTGGAAGCAGAAACAGTGCCCCATAACTGGATACCGTAACACCATATTGGCTTTAAAAGCGACTTGTATATTAAAAGTTTGCAGTCTAGGCTGAGTGTTGAATTTCTGCCAATCAGCCAATGTACCTGAGTTAATTTTAGTTTCATTTGAGTTAACTTATGTCAATGTGATGTTTCAATGTAAGCCGTCGATCGAGGTGTATACCAAGATATTTCACATGTGAATGTTGAGGAACAACTTGATTATTAACCCGAATGGGGGAACTAGTATCTCTTCGTAAGGTAAATGTTATATAGACACACTTTTGTTCATTTACCTTAATTCTCCATAAGTTTAACCATAGTTCAACCTGGCTAATGTGTTCCTGGAGTTTCCGGGATGCCTCATCACGGTTTTCGTGCATACTCAGGCAGGCGGTATCGTCGGCAAATGTAGAAGTGTGGATACTACTGCTCACAGGCATATCACAAGTATAAATCAAATATAAAAATGGACCCAGTATACTCCCATGTGGCACACCGGATGAGATAGTTTCAAGCATACTCATAAAGTGTCCTTCTATAACTGTAAATTTTCGTGCAAGAATGTAACTTTCCAAAAGATTTAGAATGTTTATTGGTAAGTATGTCTTCAATTTCAAAATCAGGACTTCATGCCACACTTTATCAAATGCCTGAGAAACATCAATAAACAGGGCAGAACAATACTTCTTTTCCTCAAATGTTTTTCTGATAAATTTAACCAATCTATGCGTTTGCTCAATGGTGCTATGCTGGCTTCTAAAACCAAATTGATGGTCCGGGATGCACCCATTATCAGTTAAAATTGAAGACAATTTTGTCATGAGTAGCTTTTCAAAAAGCTTTGACATTGTTGACAGTAAACTTATTGGCCTATATGACTCAGCCTTGGTAAGATCTTTACCTGGCTTTGGAATCATTTTAACCTTGGCAAGCTTCCAGCAGTGGGATAATACTCCAGTCGTAAAATGGCATTAAAAATGAATAACAGGATTCTAATTGCAGTACGAGGTAACTTAATCAGCATCTGGTTACTAATTCCATCTATACCGGGAGCTTTTTTCGGGTTGAGTTCGGCAATTAGTTTTTGTACATCACACATTGTAAATTTTAAGGGTCGAGGGGGTAGAGCAACTTCACTCGGCAAATCAGCAACACCGGTACATGTATTTGGTGTAAATATGGATTTTAAATGCTCAGCAAATATGTTACCTTTTTCAGTATTGCTTCTTGCCCAACCTCCGGTAGCTGTGCGCAGAGGTGTCTTAAGCTCAACGGGTGTTTTAAGCTTTTTAGCAGCGCGCCACAAAGAGTAATTATATGCTGGTGTGACGTCAAGGCCTTCCAGATAATATTTAAAAGATGCAGTTTTTTCAGATGCAAGCATCTCTTGGAGTCATTTAGTGCACTCTTTAAATCTGATTTTGTGTTGAGGTGATCTGTGCTGTTGCCATTCCCTTCTAGCTCTTCTTTTTCACGTACGAGATGTTCAACGTCTGTAGAATAAATTTTATTGAACCCAGTATGCGGATGGGAGGTAGTGGCATGTTCAGAAGCTTGTTTAATATTCTCGTTAAGATTGGCAATGTTCGATTCAATATCATTGGGTGTTCTTAGCGTAATATTTTCCGTTCAATGACTACTAAGATATTTTCTGAATCCCAGCGATCGTGGGAGAGTGATCGGACGAGAGATCTAGGGAAGCTTCCACGTGTATTACTTCCCTAAAAATACCTTTATGACGCCGAAATCTATAACATTCGGAATTTTTCGTACGTCAGTAGGCCAGTAAGTAGGCTCTCCACTCGAAATAACATCCAAGCCCATTTTTGAAATTGTGTTGAACAACGCCCTAGCTCTAGGCGTAATAACACGTGAACCCCAGAACGTATACTTAGCATTGCAGTCGCCAGCTGCTACGAAACAAGGTCCAAGAGATTTGTAGAATTTCTCGTATTGGTCCTCAGTGATTGAAAATCTGGGAGGGGAGTAAATTGAAGATATCACGAGATTTGTACAAAAATTTTCAATGCAGATATTTGTTGCTTGTAGATGTTCTTCACAAATGTTGTCAAGAATATAGTGCTTGAGTCTTGACTTTATTAGAATTGCTGATCCACCGCATGCTCTCCCTTTAGGGTCCTTTGTATCATATTGTTACGTAAAAATATTCCTACAGGGTTAATGCAAAGAATTATCTAGAAGTATTTAACTAAAGCGCTAAACGTACACACATATTCACGTGCAAGCACTATAGCAATAACAATTGTGTACAACGCTACAGACGTATACGTATACAAATAAAAGTGCGAGCACTTATGGTAACCACCCTGTACTAAAAATAGCACACTGCACTACCAACACACAAGTCGTTACTTTGAAAATTCAAAGACTAACGGCCAATGTAATAACCTACAAACATCTAGAAACGGCGACATGAATTTTCCCCATTATGCTAGAAGACTGTTTGAACATCTGGCTTCGTTTTCGAAGGCCACTAAACCTTCATCATCAGCGTTCCTCTGTGTTGGTCCACTGTGTGTGGTACATACATGCATGCATGTTGCTACGTCATCTACTTGCGAATATTCTAGATCCGGTTTGGTAGTATAAAAAGAGAGCAGTCATATGTGAGAAGTCACTCAGTACAAATTGGAATTTAGTAGAGTGAACATCGTTGAAAGTAAAAGACATCGTGCCGTGGATAATAGCGTTAAGAAGTAAATAAGAAAAGACAAGTTGTAATTGGTTTAGTCAAGAATAAAAAGGAAGTTCAGTTGCAAATAAGAAAATCGTGTTGTTATTTATTTTTATTTTTGAGCAATCAAAAGAACTCACACTTTTAATAAAATTTAAACGTAACAATATAAAGTGTAGCCATTCATTTTAAAGAGGCTTCTAGAAGTCAAATGAGTCTCAGAGACCAACATTATATCAATATTTGTTTCCGAAAGGAAGTGCTCAAGTTCATTTTTATGTTGGCGAATGCCATTTGCGTTCCAGAAACATATTTTTAACGTGTTCATGGCTTGTTAATTAATGCTTGAAGCAGAGTATTCTGCATTCTCAGCATTTCTTGCATCATGCTAGTCATATTTATTGTAAAGTTGCTTATAGTTAGCACCAGATTCTCAATAGTAGCTTCAAGGCGACTAAAGTTAAAGCTTGAGTTTGCATTCCTTGAATTATTTGGCGGTGAAACATTTTGTGTGGGAATAGAATTTGTTTTAGCAGCATCGGCATACGATACACGTGAAGTAACTGGTTGGCTCACTTGAGCAAAAGTGGCGGAGTACGCGTTTAATGGTTGAGCTGGAGCTAATTTAGGTTTTGCACAATAGCCTGCTTGACGAAAGAGTACACAGGACATCCTCTGTAGTTAGCGGTGTTATTACCTCCACAATTACTGCATTTTTTTCCACTTGATCTTTTGGTTTGGTACAAGTTGCAGTACCGTGCAATTCACCGTAGATAACACACACTGTAGGTAAATTGCAGTAAGCTTTTGTATGGCCATATTCTTGGCAATTATGACACTGCACGGGACCTGCACGCTTATGTGGCTCTTCAACAGTGATTTTTCTGATAATATGTTTACTAATAAAGTTTTGTGCATTTGTCGAAAACGAAATTTAATTCTTGGCAAAAATATATGTATGCATACGCTCGTCTTCTGACTGCATTTCTAAGTTGGCCGTGAGGGTATCAAATGTGTTGCGTGAGCACTGAGGTACTTTTTCATGTCAAATAGTTCCAAAAAAAGTACGATCGTACCAACTTTCTCATCACTGTGTGAGAGCATAAGATAAAACGCTCTCAAAATAAAATAGATTCTATCTAACTACTGAGGCTCATTTTTGTGGTATTCTGTTTAAACATAATGCTAGGAACACAACTGGGACGAACGATGAATTTTTCGGTGCGAACTTTCGTCATAAAAAATAAAACACATTTGTGCATATGAAAATGAACACAACACCGCCGTACAACGAAATTCGTCGTGCGTGACGAACTCTGAGATAGATTTATTTCTATTTTGTAGGCCGACGAACGACGAAACACATAATTGAGAGAAAATTCTCTCCCTCTCTCTCTCTCTCTGTTTTTGTACACACAACCAGGGCCGCCGTTTTTGGTTATTTCTAACCGAAAGTGGTTATTTTTTCTTTAATGTGAAGATGTGAATATTTTTCTCATTTTGGTTATTTTTTGCCAAAGTGATGATACGCACGTACATATTTTTTATGTTATACTTTTTAAGCTTTTATGTTCTTAAATTTTTAGTATTGCTACCAAGGCAACTGAAAATAAAATAAATAAATAAATGCATAAATCCTAAACGAAATTTAAATACATGAGTAAAAATCTTAGCTTGTACAAATACATTAATTTTTTTATAGAAATTTGTGCTTTGTATCATTTTGAAATATTATTCAATGACGATCATGAAAATTTTTGGGTTCTTTTTATTAACTTTAAAGTACACCAAGAGTGTGATGTCCTTGTTCATACAAGTTTTTTATATTTCAAATTGCATATAATATTCGCATTCGTATTCGCGAATATCTTTTGAAATATTCGTATTCGTATTCGCGAATATCAAAAATTGACATTCGTTACATCACTAATACATACATATGTAGGTAAAAGAACTATATTTGTTTTGTTATTATTATTAACTGTATTATTAATATTATTAATGTAACATGCGTTACATTATAAATATGTATGCATTTTAAATTCCAGTAAAAAAAATGGAAGTCATTCTAGTGGAACTACATTTTCATTGCTTCAAAAAAATCTATATTTTTAATTTGCGGAGAGTGAGCAAAAAACCATGAAGAAGCTTATTTTAGTCATACAAAACCTTGTAACTCCTCCATAGTGTGAGAAAATAATCACCAGAATTAAAAACAATTTATTTTTTTAAAGAAATTTATGAACTAATTTTATTCTAAAATTTAAAAGTTATTTGCTTAAATTTACATGAAATCACTGTTTCGGGTTTAAATTTGTATAAAAAGAAACGAATTGTAAAAATATCTAACTATTTACCATTTTTCCTGGATAAAAATATTATCATAGAACACAAAAAAGGGAATTTTTCTTAATATCGCTTCCAATTCAGTGACCAGGCATCGAAAAAGAGAACTTCTTGCAATGACAACCCTATGTAAAAATCATTAGATCCGATCGAAATTTTCACTACTTCCAGATCGCAAACCCTACATGCTCATGACTTTTGAAGTGTCTTTTTTTGCTGGGATGATATTTAATAAAAATACTACATATTAAAATTTGGTTATATTTTTTCTCATTTGGTAACTTTTAAAGCGAATTTTGGTTGTAAAAATTTTTTGGTTGTGGCAGCACTGCACACAACAACCAACTTTATCAAATATGAGAGAAGAATTCTGTGAGTAAATTCGTCGTTATTGTGCTTCACACGACGAATTCACGCAGCGAATGCTTATCGACGAATTTCGTTCACGTCGACGAATTCGTCTATAACCATTCGCTGAGTAAATTCGTCGTGTGATGCACAATAACGACAAATTTACTCACCGAATTCTTCTCTCATATTTGATAAAGTTGGTTGTCAGCGTTGTCAACTTTAAAATTTCAAAACTCACCAAAATGGTGAAAAAACGCACCAAGCTTAGAATTTCCTTTTTTTAGTTTAAAATGTTTAATGAATTAATTTTGCATATAAAGTATAATATTGTTTATTTTTGTTTTAAAAATTTAACAATAAAATAGGCTCTTACTTACATACATACATACATATACATAATTAAATAATACATGAAATTAAAAACACAAACGAAATCCCTTTAACTAAGCTAATTCAATTTATTGAACTCTCTTCCTTTAAGTATTATGTCTTTCATACAATAACAAATAAGAGAAAAAAATTTTAGATCAAGAGAAATACAACAAACACACACACAATCTCATGTTTTGTTTCTTGTTTACTTGGAAGCTAATAAATGCGTGTGTAATATGTGTGCATGTAGTAGTAGCAACTTTAAACGGTTATACCTCCCAAAATTCTAAACCGATTTCAATAAAATATAGATTCTGCACATCTGTACTGAAACCCCTGTAAAACCATATAAATCTTTTTTTTTTTTTAATCGGTGCAGTAGGACCAGCGTAAAAGGCATTACAAAAAACATGTTTTTAAATTTATTATATATAGATAAATAGTACCCAAAATTTTAATGGTAGTCATTGAATAATATTTGAAAATGATACAAAGCACAAATTTCGATAAAAAATCATTGTATTTGTACAAACTAAAATTTTTACTCAATTATTTAAATTTCGTTTAGGATTTATGCATTTATTTATTTAACTTCTTTGGAAAAATATTAGTATTCGTATTCGCCTGAACTTGTCGAATACAAATACATTCATATTCGCATCCGCTTGAATTTGGCGAAGACGAATACATTCGTATTCGCCTGAAAATGGCCGAATATTCGATAATTCGAATACGAATATTCGTGCATCACTAATACATATGTACATACATGTGCCGAATGTCAATTTTTGATAATCGTGAATTCGAATATTTAAAACGATATCCGCGAAAACCAATATTTAAAATGATATTAGCGAATAAATACAAATATATATTTCATGTGAAATTTATAGACATTTTTACAATTTAAAAAATTTTCATTTTTATTAAAGTTTATAAAAAATATCCAAAAATTTAATGGTTGTTAAATAAAATTTGAAAATGATACAAAATTGTTATAATAAATTAAATAAATTGTAGTCAATCTGGTATTTTTCAATTCCTCATCTTTATCCGTTTACATTTTTAAATTCTTCTTTCCATATCAAAATTCAACATATGTATATTAACATTAAATCTACCAAATACAAGGAAGGAAATGGCATTTGCAGAACTTTACGAAAACATATCTTACAATTCTCATGGAAAAAAGTGTCAAGTTTTAAAATTTTTGTTGGTCAACTTGAGGGTACAATGTTTAAGTCTGAATGATGTGTTAATGGAAACGTACATACATATTTTCATAAGGATATTATTTTAATTTTTTATATATATTATTATGAGTCATTTGATCTCCCAAAACACCCCAACAATGTGTATCAGGGATGGCAAAGTTAGTACAATTGTACCTTTTTTGGCACTATTTAAACTCGGAATGTACAATAGTACACCAATGACTAATTTAGTACACTTAAGGAATCTCCGCAGTTTCACTCCGTATTTCTTTTCAAACGATTGCATATATCAATTTTCACTTTAGAAACAATGAAAGTCATATTCTTCTCCTTGAGCACAGTCTTGTGAAAACAAAATGCAGCAAGAAAATCAAAAAAATATGAACTAGTCCATTTCTAAATCATCGGATGCTGGAGCACATGCTATTAATTTGTGTATTTTAAATTTCAACTTAAACAGGTGTAACTTACAAGCAAATTTTTTTAAACAATTCGGTAGCCAGAACATAGTCGATTATTTTATAACAACAAAAAATATGTAATTTGAACTTAAACAAATTTTAGTACAATTAGGGTAAAAAAAGTAAAATTTCTTAAATTTATTGGTACAATTTTAAAATTCTCAATGCCTTCCCTGATGTGTATGCTTAAGCCCCCCGCTAAGTGCACTAGTTAAAAAATTTTCTTTTTTAGAAAATGAAATATTTTTAACCAAGGCAACGTTTATTGATCCAAGACAGTGACCCGCAAAATAAAATATGGTTGTATTGGTGAAAAAAGTGGGAGTAAAATAAAGTTGAACTTGAAGAAAAGTTTTGTAATATAAAATACATGCTGTGGTTGTTAATTGGTTGAATATTTTTTATAAATAAATAATTAGATAAAAACTTAAATAAAAATTAAAAAATCTTTACTACATTCAACAACGTAGTGCATTAATTCCAAACTAAATTTATTCACAGCGGTGTAAAAACTATAAAATGCCTTTAAACTATATTCTCTATTATTTTAAAATTGTTCATAACAAATGTATGGACAGCCCCTTATTGAAAATAAACTTCCTTGGAAAATGCGTGCAGCCTACGTCACAGCTTTCAATTTAAACGACTTTTGACTACCAGTGTATGTAAAAAACTTGAAAGCAAATCTTGGTCGTGTAACTTTAGTCTTATGGGATTGGCCCACGATGTCGACAAGAAACTTTCTATACCTTCCTTATATTGAAAACAAAAACAAAAATTTTTTATTTTGTTTTCAATATATGTCAGTAAGCGATAGAAACTTTGTTGTCGACATCGCGGGTCAGGACGCTAAAGTTTTTAAGCTTTTCATCCTCGTCGTGACGAGTTATTAGGATGTACAGAAAAAGACAAAGATGTGTTGTCGGATTTGCCAATCGTGACAAAAAAATTTTTCACTTCTTTTCAAGTAAGTCCAATGAGTGTATTTATTAAGACAAATATAAAAGGCGAAAAGAACTTTATATATAGGGATGGGGGGAATCGAGTTTTGTTACGATTTGTTAGGAAGGGGGGGGGGGGGCAGGTGGTCTTTTAAAATGTTACGTAACAGAAGAAATTACTTATTTCGTACAAAATACGTATGTTTTTCTCATTTATTTATCTTATTGATCATACGTGTTACCAAAATATATTATGTATCTATTAATGTTAAATTTTTATATTTACGAATACGAAAATTAAATGTGAAATTTATAGACATAAAATTGGTGTTCTGTTTACGCCTGCAAAATGAAATATGAAAAATATTTTATGAAAAAGAACTTCATACTCCTGTTGGTGTACTTTAAAGTTAATAAAAACTACCCAAAATTTTAATGATCGCCGTTAAATAGCATTTGAAAATGTTAAAGAGCACAAATTTCTATAAAAAATTTGGTGAAAATTAAATTTTAGCCATTAATTTAAATTTCGTTTCGGACTTATGCATTTATTTATTTATTTTTTATTAAAATATTCGAATTCGCCTGAATTTCGCGAATCCGAATATTTAAAAATGGCCGAATATTCGGCAATTCGAAAACTAATACGAATATTCGTGCATCACTAGTATTGTATGTATACATACATACATGTGCCGAATGTCAATTTTTGATAATTGTGAACTCGAATATTTAAAACTATATAAGCGAATACGAATATTTAAAATGATATTCGCGAATACGAATATCTATTGCATGTGAAATTTATAGACATTTACAATTAAAAAAATTTTTATGGAAAATAACTTCATACTCCTGTCCGCGTTCATTAAAGTTTATGAAAACTATCCACAAATTTAGCGGTTGTTAAATAACATTTGAAAATGATACACAATTGTTATAATAAATTAAATAAATTGTAGTCAAACAGGTTACATGGTTCTCCATTCCTCATCTTTATCCATTTAAATTCTTAAATATTCTTACTATATGTACATAACTCTTATTTTGTGCGGAATAAATAAAAATCAAGAAATAACTGTTATTTTGTGAGGAATAAATAAAAATCAAAAAATAACGATTAAAAAGTAATTTTTAAAATAAAAATTATAACCGTTACACACAATAGAGTAATATGTTATTGTTTTCGCATTATAGTATGTTTCCACCGACTTTAAATCAAGTAGGTTTAAGTAAATCACTTCAAAGTGTTTTCACCGAACTTGTGAGTTATTTGTTGTTCGAATTTTCGTATTCAATTTATTCAAATGCTCTATAAGGTGGGCGCAGCAACTCAAATGTAAATTTTATTCACATGTAGTTGACATTTAAAATGGATTAAATATTCCTTACTGTAATTTTTTCGAAATTCTCAATCGCTATTGATGGATGATCCAGGGATGGAGTGTGTAATTTTAAAAGCAACGCAGGGTTGCATAAATAAAGTGAGTTCGAAAAATAGTATTTTCGACATTATTTAAAATAAATCAACTACTTTGAGCTGATTTATCCATATACAAAATGTATGGTATATCATGTATAAATTAACCTGATTTACGCAAATCATCTTGATTTGTTCAAATCATGCCGGTGGAAACATACTATTAATATCAATAAGTTACGGTTAAAATTTGCCACTTTTGTTGCACCAGTCTAAAAGCGCTTATATGAAAGAGATAGCTAAAATGGTAACAATAAGGTTTGCAACTCCGTTCTTATAATCGTTGCAATGTTGTTTTAAGTTGTCTTAATAGGGTAATTTTTGTTGTACACGAGTGGAAATAAAAAATAAATTAAGGTTTACATAAAAGTTTAAAATATAGAAAATGAATAAAAATTATAAACAAAAATTTCACAAGGAATGTATTAATAACTCAAAAATTTAAAGGCTGAAAAGCAGAATGTACAAATGAATAGAAGTCGTACTGCAAGTATTGCATGTTTGCACTATATGCGCAGTCGCTTGATTACTTGATAAAAAAATATTTTATTTATTACTTCAATTTATTGTTTGTATTTACTTTAAAAAGTTCTCAATTTGCTTTTAAAAAAATATATGAAATAACTTCTTATTTTTGCTAAAGTTCATGATTATTGCATTCGATAGCGCTTAGCCATTTTTATACCCTTTACCAAAAGATGGTAAAAGGGTATATATAGGTTTGTCATTCCGTTTGTAATTTCTACAATATTAATAAGCGACACATAAAGTATATATATTCTGGATCCTTATGCATAGGGAAGACGAACAAGCGATGTCCCTCTGTCTGTACGTGAAATCGATTTTCCCAAGCTCACAGAACAGCTAGAGACTTCGTTCTTGAACTGATGTGTCAGAAATTTTCCGGAAAATTTTGCTATTGAAAATCAGCAAAATCGAGCAGACGGTTTCAGAGCTGGAAAACTCAAACTCTAATTTCCCATAGAAAATAACTACCGAAAACTAGTTTTTATTACTTTTTTTATTCAATTAACTTATTTTATACTTCGGTATGAATAAAATTGGTATTTATAATTAAAAAAATTAATAATTTAAAAAATTAAAAAAACGTTTCCAGGGTTGGAAAACTTTAACTTTTTTCATAATAATTAAACATGTTTTTGGAAGAAGGCTATTTTCTCAGGAACGGTAAAAGCTACGGGTCTGAAATTTGGACAGTGTATGTACAACTTTGGTCGCTACATCAACAAATATATAAAAGCTAAAAATTAAACTGTGTTCCAAAATGAGCGACGAAAACTTTTAAAATCCCATGTAATATACATACAATTGTATGTACATATGTATATTGACACTTGAAATTTGTAAAATTAGTGTATTTTTATATAGGCTACAACAACTAGCACTAAAATTAAAAAAATTTTAATTAAAGGGTGGTCCATCAGTTAATGCAATTTTGGCTATGTAATTTTGACAAATTGCTATATCTTGGAAACCGTAACGCTTAAACTCTTGAAATTTTCAAAAACGGTAAAACTAAAAAATACGAATATTTTAAAATCACAAAAAATTTAAAAAAATCGCCAAAACGAAAAAAATCGCCAAAATGAAAAAAGTCGCTAAAATTAAAAAAACGCCAAAAAATTGCCACAAAGAAATAAAAACGCTAAAACCAGAAAAAATCACCAAAACAAAAAAAATTGCCTATATGAAAAAAAAATCGCCAAAAAATAAAAAAATCGCTTAAATGAAAAAAATCGGGGAAATCAAAAATATCGATAGAACGAAAAAAAATCGCCAAAACCAAAAAAATTGCTCATACGTAAAAAATCGCCAAAATTAAAAAAATTACCTAAATAAAATAAATCGAAAAAATTTAAAAAGCACCAAATTAAAAATAATGCCAAAAACCTAAAAAATCGCTAAAACGAGAAAAAGCACTAAAATATCGCTGAATTAAAAAAACGTCAAAAACGCTAAAAACGGCAAAACTAAAGAAAACCCTATTGAAAAACACTTAAAACCGAAAAAAACCCCAAAAACGAAAGAAATGCAAAATTGTATTTTATATAGGCTAAAGTTCACATAGTATTACTACGGAAACTTTCTTGCGCAAGTCATAGTCGCACTCTATTAAATTTATTTTTAGTAAATGGAGATGGAAATAAAATGTATCGCTAAATTACAGTCCGAACTATAAAGTTAAATAAGGAACATGTTCTGTTTCATTTCCCTGAAACCGTTCTTTGAGCTCAAGAAATTCAAAAAAAAATTTTAGGAATAAACGTTTACATAATACCACTATATATTCCTTTTCCAATGAGATGTTTAAATTGAGGAAATTAACAATTTTGCAAAATCAAAGATTATTAAATAAAAAAAGTTGCATAGTTTACTTGGTATGGAGGTACAATTCTAAAACTATTTTCGAAGCTCTAAGCTTAAGCGAACATTAGATCGAATCTCATGTCATCTGCGATATTAAATATTGTTTTCATTTGATAATTTTGATATAACGGCATTATTTGTTTGTTTAGCTATAAGTGCAACAAACGAGTGACTTATTGATCAAGTATCAATAATTAAAATTACTCTTAATGCACCAAACTCGTGTCTCAATAAATGCGCTTCATAATTATACTGACTACTAATATATATACATGTAATCCATTCCTTAATAATTGCATATGAACTTTTATCCAAACACCGAAGTATAAAGAGTAAAAGTATTTTTTTTTAGAAAGTAAGTCATCGATATTCGACTTATTGCTAATATAAAAAAAAAACATATTTAAACGAAAAATACCGAGAGGTCACTTATTAAAAATTGCACAAGAACAAAAAGTATGAATTTTTCACAAAATTAATATCTACATACATATCTCTGTGCTTATATCTATATGTATCTCTATACTACATAAACGCACTTTTGTAAAGGGTATATAAGATTCGGCACAGCCGAATATAGCACTCTTACTTGTTTATATTAAAAATGTTTATACAAAAAAGGAGATGATTACACATGTTTCAGCAACTGAAATTCAGTAAAATTATTTTTAGTTACTGAAAACATTATTTTTATGTAAATTTGCTGGGCCTGAATTTAGCCAGAAAATGGCCGAATATTCGACAATTCGAATACGAATACGAATATTCGTGCATCACTAGTATATATGTATATCTTCACAACTATTTAACTTGTATTTCAACACTTGTAAGTTTTGAGATACATACGTGCCCCAGCAGTTGAAAACCTTTAATAAATCCCTTTCAAATTGATGACCTTTATTTGAAGGCCTTTTTACAGCAATTCTCTGAAAGGCCATTTAACAGCCCTTCTATGGAAGGCCTTTTAACAGCTATTCCTTGGAAGGCCTTTTTGAATATCTGCGAAAGAAGCGATAACGGAAGGCCTACCTCGCAATGACAACGTGTGTAAAAAAGATGATGATGGGATGGGGCGAGCAGGCCTTGTACATCCAAAAGAATGAGTACAGATGACTTCTATAAGGCATCCGTATTCCTTCTTTTTCCCGCTGGGACTGGTTTAAACTTTATTGTTGTTGTTATTTTGAGTACATTACCTTTAGTGCATTTTTTATTTATTTTAAGTCGTTGCAATTTTTGTAAAATTAATTTCAAAATGGGGTAGCAAATTATTTGGTGGTTGTTTTTACCTGTTTTGCATAAAAAGATGAATTCCATTTACAAAAATTAAAAAAGAAATTACACTTGTGGGAAAAAAGGATGAGTGAATCACAATTTCGTAGGTGATGGATGTTTCCGTAATTAGTGGCTTTAAAATTAAAATATCTTAAACAAATTTGTGAAGTGATCATTGTACTTCAAGCCTTAGTGTTAAATAGATCAGTTATATTTTGATTAAATCCCAATTCACACTAGTCAAGTTTTATTACTAGCTTATCACTTTTTCTTCTTTGAACTTTCATCGGTGTCCACAAAATTTAAGTCCTGTAAAAGGTAAACATTTACCAATAGCGTATCCTTCAAAAAAACTTACTAAAGGTGAAAGTAATAAATCAACAATTGAGCAAGAATTAACCGCCGTACATTGGGCTATAACACACTTCCGACCATACATATATGGAAAAGATTTTCTTGTCCGAACTGACCATAGACAGACCACTATCTTATTTATTTTCAATGAAAAATCCAAGCTCCGAATTAACAAGAATGAGACTTGATCTCGAAGAATATAATTTTACAGTTGAGTACCTTAGGGGAAAAGATGATTATGTTGTAGACGCTTTATCACGAATAACCATAAATGACCTAAAAGACATGAATATTAAAATTTGTTCTATATTAAGAGTCAGAAGGAAAAAGAATTAAATAGTAATTCACATACCAAACAGCATAATATTAATAAATATAATAATGATTATAAGCCCAGAATATATGTACCATTAAATAACACTGATGTCAGAAAATATAATAAACTAAAGATTTCCCCCGGAAGATGTTATATCAAACGAAGAAAATCTATAGTAACATATATACAAATTAATGATTTGTTTACTAATGGGAACTGACTTAGAACAATTTTTCTTTAGGCTCGAATATGTGGACGGTAAACATAATATTAATAAATAACAAGTGGCACTTAGTGAGAAAATTTTCGAATTTATCTCTATTAATGAATTTAAAGTTATGGGCAATAAAATATTGAATAAAATTAAAGTAGCGATACTAAATGAGGTGACCTAAATTGATAGTAAGAATGCCAAGGCAATTCTCGAACTTATGCTGAAATATCACGATGATCCCATAGAAGGAGGACATTGCGGAATATATAGAACAATAGAAAAAATTAAGAGAAATTATTAAGAGAACAATTACTAGATAAGAATAAAATTAAGCAAAAAGAAAATTACGATAAGAATGTTAAGGATTACAATTTAAATATAGGAGATTTAGTTTTACTCAAGAATGAAGCAGGGCATAAGGTGGAGCCAAACTGTAAAGGTCCATACGGAATTAAAAACATAGATATAAAAAACAATGTAACAATACCCACCCAGTGAAAAAAAATGAAGTCATTATAGTGGAACTACATTTTCATTGCTTTCAAAATTTTTAATTTGCCGAGAGTGAGCAAAAAACCATGTAGAAGCTTATTTTAGTCATACAAACCCATGTAACTTCTCCATAGTGTTAGAAAATACTCACCAGCATTTAACAAAAATTTATTTTTTTAAAGAAATTTATGAACTAGTTTTAGTCTATAATTAAAAGTTATTTGCTTAAATTAATATGGAAGCACTGTTTCGGGCTTAAATTCGTATAAAAAGAAACGAATTGTTAAAATAGGCACCTATTTACCACTTTTCCTATTTTTCTACATTTTCATGACTTTTTTGAAGTCTCTTTTTTTACTGCCCAGCAAAAAAGACATGAAAATGTAGAATTTGCGATGCGGAAGTAGTGAAAATTTCGATCCGATCTAAGGATTTTTACATAGGGTTGTCATTGCAAGAAGTTCTCTTTTTCGATGCCTGGTCACTGAATTGGAAGCGATATTAAGAAAAATTCCCTTGTTTGTGTTCTATGATAATATTTTCATTTAGGAAAAATGGTAAATAGTTACCTATTTTAACAACCCATTTCTTTTTATACAAATTTAAGCCCGAAACAGTGTTTTTATGTAAATTAAAGCAAACAACTTTTAAATTTTAGACTAAAATTAGTTCATAAATTTCTTTAAAAAAAAATTATTTTTTTTAATTCTGGTGAGTATTTTCCAACACTTTGTAGGAGTAACAAGGTTTTGTATGACTAAAGTAAGCTTCTACATGTTTTTTTGCTCACTCTAGTCAAATTAAAAATATCGATTTTTTGGAAGCAATGAAAATGTAGTTCCACTAGAATGACTTCCATTTTTTTTCACTGGATAGTAGATAAGAAAACTAATAAAGAACAAATAGTTCACAAAAATAGAATTAAGTTGTATCATAAGTAATAGAAACAAAAAAAAGAGGAACAATATAAATAAATAAATATTGATACTCCGGAGTATGTAATAAATAAAATAATAATACATATATTATACTTATAAAACTAAAATAAATTCTAATTCTTGTTTAAACATATTTGTAAAAGAATGTCCATGGAACTAACGTTATATGGACATTCTTGCGAAAAGTGGAGGTGTAGCAGTATCTAATTTAATGTTTGCATTACTTTGAACGTCTGCACGTACAATTAAAAGATTCTAATATTTCACTAATGTTGAAGTCGTACTAGTGACAACTATTCAAGTCCAAGTACAAATGTGCATCGACGGCAAATTTAAGAAAGAGTTTTTTATTGTTGGCACCTGAACAAGCATCATATTACGGCCAGATTCCACACGAAAATATGTGCACTAATTTTAAGTAAATAATAGATTTAATTTCACTTTATTTTTGTGCATACATGTTCATATGTTTCAACATAAGTATGTCAATATGTAAGGCTAAGATTTATTCTCATAAGTAGTATATAAGCTGTAGTAATTTAATTTTAATCTGGAAATTACTGCGGCCTAGAGCTGCAACTAATAAAAAAACACCAATAAACAATTGAAGTAAATTTTTTAATGTTTATATACAGTTTATAATTTTTGTGTTCACACGTTGGTATGTTATGTACATTTGACATAACCTATAAAGGTAAACAAATGCTTACTTTTGTTAATGCCTTTTAAATTTTTTCTGTAATTTTTAGTTTTTAATATATTAAATCCATTTTAATTTAATTTATCTTACAATTTTACTTAATTTTTAACGCCACAAGCACTTGCTTTATTTAAAACCAGCTCATGTCAGATGCTTTGTCACTTGAGAATAGAACACGCTCTAAATCAAAATTGTCGTTTGTACTGCATACAGAGAAATAACACATGCTATTGTTTAAAGGTGTTCATACTATGTGTACAAATTTACCATGTGAAAAAGTGACATTCCACACGACAAATACATATAATGTGAACACAGCTTTAGTCACAAATGTTGTTTATTTTTAATATTACATGTTGGATTTTCTTTTCTTAATTTATTTGAACGAAGTTCACTTATTATTAATTTGCTTTCTTTTAAGCTTGCTATTTTAATTATGTATTATTTTTATATTTATTATAAAATAACTCACAATTTTGTCTTTACGCTTCCAAAAATATTCACTAATGAATCAATTTGTGTAACTTCTTTAATCATGCTTAGCTGGAATTTACCGTTATCTGGCAGCGTGCAGAAATTACTCATAAAAATCACATAAAATTTATCGTTTATGAGCTCAGAAATATGCGCGCAGAAACCAAGCATAAAACACTCATAAAATTTACCGTTTATGAGCTCAGAAATTTACACGCAAGAAACACTCATAGAAAGTCATAAAATCGATCGTTTATGAGCTGTGGAAGGATTTAGGAATAGAAGGAACCCCTACTAGGGATGATGTAATTAACAGACGAAAATTGGAATTAGAAACAGTGTTGTTAATGAGAAAATATCTAGATTGGTATTTTTTTTGTGACAATGTAATGGTAGCAAAAGAATCTAAAGTAGATCATCCCAACGCAAATGTTGTCAATAACGTAGAAATTATTGACCACAAGGAGGAAATTAACTCTATATGGCTAATTATATTAATCCTTACAATAATAACAGCTCTTAATCAACTGCTTAAAATTTATTTATCACATAAAAGATCGCTCTAAAAGCAGTACATTAGTAGGGTAAATGGTTTAGATAAAGTCTAAGTCTGAATGGGTTGGCAAACTATCCTCAGTAAATGTAGATATATTAAAACAGAATTTGAAAAATCATATAAATGTCTCAGTATAGACAGACCAATAAAACATCACACCCTAAATAAACATTTTAAAATTCTTTTAGATTGCTTAGAAAAAACAAGAGTGATCCTAAATACTAATTATGCGCGACTAACATCTATACACAAGACTACAGCAGACGCATTTTTTATGATATTAGGAACAAAATACTAAAACTAGCAGCCAAAAAGAACATACAAATTGAATTGCCAGAAACAATACATGAACAAACTGATATAAAAATAATTTTTCTCCCTAAAGATGATGAAAACTGTTACGAAATGAACCAAACAGTCGTAGAATTTCTCAGTACATTTCGAAGTTAATTACATACTTCGATGGCAAATATGAAAACTTGCGTTTCTTTATAGACTCACTATCACTGGTTGAATCTATTAAAGGTTCACATGAAAAAATCGCAGTTTCATTAATTAAAACAAAACTCAAAGGAAACGCAAGAAATCTAATAAACACTGAGTCAACGATCTCAGAAATTATAAAATAAGTTACAAAATACAGTAAGGGGTGAATCGGTAGAAGTAATAACGGCAAAAATGCAAAATATAAAACAGAATAATAAAGCTGCAAATACATATTGTGCAGAAATTGAGAATCTTGCAAAATCTCTCGAAAATGGTTACATTACAGATGGGATACCATGTGAATTAGCAACTCAAGTGGCAGTAAAAGCTATCCCCAAAAACTGCACCATCGATAAAGTAAAACTTATCATGGGAGCAGGACAATTCAATACCATGAATGATGCTATTAGTTAAGGCGACCATACGTAATCTTTTTAAGATGACAATTCTCTATTTCAACTCGCTGTCCTCTATTAAATTTGTGTACTCTATCTGTCCTCTTTTTCATAATCAGTCATCTTTTGTCATCTTTTATTTTAAAAGTATGATCAATAATTGTTTTTACTGAGTTTTCGATTTTGAAAATAAGTGGTAACACTTACTTTCATCCCGTAAGTTTTATGTGTTTTTGGAAAATAAGTGGTAACACTTACTTTCTTCCCGTAAGTTTTATGTGTACAGGGTTGTGATATTGTTAACATTTTGTTGTTGAACTTTTTCCTGTTTTTATGTTTTGCTTTTTTCTGCGTCCAATTTTTTTTGATAGAAAATTATATACATATTAATGAACTATTCTTTAAGTAGTAACTTTTAATTATTCAAAGTAATCTATAATAAATTAATAAAACAATTGAAACCAATATCTTTATTTTAATCCAGAAATGACCAATGTAAAGACAAGAAAAGTATCTTTCAACGAAAAACACAAGCAAGAGTTCCCACACATTGTTGCTGCAGATACTGATTGGAAAGTCAAGTGCATAATTTGTGGACAAATATTTTCTATTCAAAATAAAGGGAGGCAAGATATTATTCAGCATAATAATACAAAAACACATAAAATCAGCGAAAATGCCGCTACATCCTCTTCGAAGATATCAAGTTTTTTACGTAGCCACGACTTCCAAAATGAAACAAAACAACTAGCACTACATGAACTTGTATTTTCTTACCATCAAGTGATGCACAACCACTCATTTCGTAGTATGGACTGTACCAGTAACTTGATACAAACGTTTTATGACAAGAAATTTTCTTGTACACGCTCTAAATCGAATGCTATAATTAAAAATTTTTTGTTTCCTGCTGTAAAAGAAGAATTAATTGCAGAACTGAAAGAAATTCATTTTGTGTCCATTTTATCAGATGCATCCAATCACAAAGCCGAAAAATTATATCCAATATAATGTCCTCTATTTTCATTTCTAAAATCTGGTCACCTTATATTAGTAAGTTTGTCAACAGTTGCACAGAAGCAACTGGACAACAAAATTCTACACTATACTACAAGCAACGTCAAAACACTCGAAACAATAACTTCCGAGGTAATTACAATAGATTCCGTGGAAGAAGCAACTTCCTAAGAAATAATAGCAACACTAACTACAGTCAGAGACAAAACAGTAACAGTAGAAACAGACGTCACGTCAGAGCAACTGAATCAAAAGAAATTCATTCGGAAAACCTAGATGTTCCCCCTAAGAGAAATCCAATAAATAAACATGGCTACAATTTAAATCTCAACTTATGTTTCTGCGTTCAATTACAAATAAAAAAAACTAAAACACCAATAACACTACTAATTGATACTGGAGTATACACCTCACTAATAAAAATTTCACATTTGCATCCAAACGAAATAAATACTAACAAGATAACAACATTAAGAGGAATAGGACAGGGTGAAATGCATTCCGTTGGAAGTATATTTTTTGATCTAAAACACAAAAATGTTCTTATACCATGCGACGGAATTATCGGCATGGACTTTATTAAAAAATATAATTGCATTCTAGATTTCAATAATGACTGTGATTACCTTCTACTACGCCCTTTCAATATCACAAAACCAATAGAAATACTAATCACAAATAATGGTGATGAAATAATCTTACCTCCAAGATCCGAAGTCATATGTCAAGTAAAACTAACATCAGTAAATAATGAATTACTAATCCCAAATCAAGAAATAGAACCAGGTGTTTTCATAGCAAACACATTAGCAATAACAAACAAAGCTTTCATTAGTATACTAAATACTAACAACAATATTAGCAAAATTAAACAAAGCAAAATCAAAACCGAAAACATCTCAAATTATGATATATGTAGTTAACAACGATTATAAAACAAAAATAAATAGAAACAAAGAAGTTCTAAAACTTTTAAAAGGAAATTTTCCACCACAATTCAATAATACTTTAACAACATTATGCGCTGCATATTGCGATATTTTCGGTTTAGAAACAGAAGCAATAACTACTAACAATTTCTATGAGAATTAAAGATACACCACCACTATACATTAAAAATTACAGAATTCCACACGCACACCAAGAAGAAATTGATAAACAAGTAAAAAAGTTAATAGACAACAAAATAGTCGAACCTTCACACTCCGAATACAATAGTCCAATCCTATTGGTACCCAAGAAGTCATTACCAAATTCAGAAAATAAAAGATGGAGACTTGTAATAGATTATATGCAAATTAATATGAAAGTAGTGGCTGACAAATTTCCATTACCTAGAATTGACGATATTCTAGACCAACTCGGCAGAGCGAAGTATTTTTCTTGTTTAGACCTTATGTCAGGATTTCACCAAATTAGTTTGGAGAAAAATTCAAGAGACTTTACATCATTTTCCACCAATAATGGTTCATACAGATTTACAAGGCTACCCTACGGCCTAACAATAACTCCAAATTCATTCCAAAGAATGATGACACTTGCTTTTAGTGCTTTAGAACAAGATCAAGCATTTCTTTATATGGACGACCTAGTTGTCTTGGGATGCTCAGAAAAACATATGCTCTCAAATCTGAAAGACGTTTTCGATTTATGTCGCAAATACAACCTAAAACTTTATCCTGAAAAATGTTAATTTTTTATGAAAGAAGTAACATACCTTGGTCATAAATGTACAGACAAAGGAATATTGCCAGATGATAGTAAATAATCGATAATTGAAAATTATCCAACACCACAAGATGCTGATAGTGCAAGAAGATTTGTAGCTTTTTGCAACTATTACAAGAGATTTATAAAAAACTTTTCTGAATATTCAAGACATTTAACAAAACAAACCAGGAAAAATGTTCCATTCGAATGGACAAAAGATTGTGAATTTGCATTTAAATACCTAAAGAAAGCGTTAATAAGCCCCAAATTACTACAACGCCCCGACTTTAATAAAGAATTTTGCATAACCACAGATGCAGTAAATACGCTTGTGGAGCAGTTTTAACACAAGAACACGAAGGTAAACATTTACCAATAGCGTATCCTTCAAAAAAACTTACTAAAGGTGAAAGTAATAAATCAACAATTGAGCAAGAATTAACCGCCATACATTGGGCTATAACACACTTCCGACCATACATATATGGAAAACATTTTCTTGTCCGAACTGACCATTAACCACGATCTTATTTATTTTCAATGAAAAATCCAAGCTCCGAATTAACAAGAATGAGACTTGATCTCGAAGAATATAATTTTACAGTTGAGTACCTTAGGGGAAAAGATAATTATGTTGCAGACGCTTTACGAATAACCATAAATGACCTAAAAGACATGAATATTAAAATTTGTTGTACATATATTAAGAGTCAGAAGGAAAAAGAATTAAATAGTAATTCACATACCAAACACCATAATATTAATAAATATAATAATGATTATAAGCCCAGAATATACATATGTACCATTAAATAACACTGATGTCAGAAAATATAATAAACTAAAGATTTCCCCCGGAAGATGTTATATCAAACGAAGAAAATCTATAGTAACATATATACAAATTAATGATTTGTTTACTAATGGGAACTTTGACTTAGGAATATGTGGACGGTAAACATAATATTAATAAATAACAAGTGGCATTTAGTGAGAAAATTTTCGAATTTATCTCTAGTAATGAATTTAAAGTTATGGGCAATAAAATATTGATAAAATTAAAGTAGCGCTACTAAATGAGGTGACCTAAATTGATAGTAAGAATGCCAAGGCAATTCTCGAACTTATGCTGAAAGGACATTGCAGAATATATAGAAAAATAGAAAAAATTAAGAGAAATTATTAAGAGAACAATTACTAGATAAGAATAAAATTAAGCAAAAAGAAAATTACGATAAGAATGTTAAGGATTACAATTTAAATATAGAAGATTTAATTTTACTCAAGAATGAAGCAGGGCATAAGGTGGAGCCAAACTGTAAACGTTCATACGGAATTAAAAACATAGATATAAGAAATAATGTAACAATACCCACCCAGTGAAAAAAATGGAAGTCATTCTAACGGAAGTACATTTTCATTGCTTCCAAAAAATCGATATTTTTAATTTGCCGAGAGTGAGCAAAAAACCATGTAAAAGATTATTTTAGTCACACAAAACCTTGTAACTCCTCCATAGTGTTAGAAAATACTCACCAGAATTTAAAAAAAAAATTATTTTTTTAAAGAAATTTATGAATTATTTTTAGTCTAAAATTTAAAAGTTATTTGCTTAAATTTACATGAAAGCACTGTTTCGGGCTTAAATTCGTATAAAAAGAAACGAATTGTTAAAAAAGGCAACTGTTTACCCTTTTTCCTAGATGAAAATATTATCATAGAACACAAAAAAGGGAATTTTTCTTAATATCGCTTCCAATTCAGTGACCAGGCATCGAAAAAGAGAACTTCTTGCAATGACAACCCTATGTAAAAATCATTAGATCGGATCGAAATTTGCACTACTTCCGCATCGTAAACTCTACATTTTCATGACTTTTTTGGAGTCGCTTTTTTTACTGGGTAGTAGATAAGAAAACTAATAAAGAACAAATAGTTCACAAAAATAGAATTAAGTTGTATCATAAGTAATAGAAACAAAAAAAAGAGGAACAATATAAATAAATAAATATTGATACTCCGGAGTATGTAATAAATAAAATAATAATACATATATTATACTTATAAAACTAAAATAAATTCTAATTCTTGTTTAAACATATTTGTAAAAGAATGTCCATGGAACTAACGTTATATGGACATTCTTGCGAAAAGTGGAGGTGTAGCAGTATCTAATTTAATGTTTGCATTACTTTGAACGTCTGCACGTACAATTAAAAGATTCTAATATTTCACTAATGTTGAAGTCGTACTAGTGACAACTATTCAAGTCCAAGTACAAATGTGCATCGACGGCAAATTTAAGAAAGAGTTTTTTATTGTTGGCACCTGAACAAGCATCATATTACGGCCAGATTCCACACGAAAATATGTGCACTAATTTTAAGTAAATAATAGATTTAATTTCACTTTATTTTTGTGCATACATGTTCATATGTTTCAACATAAGTATGTCAATATGTAAGGCTAAGATTTATTCTCATAAGTAGTATATAAGCTGTAGTAATTTAATTTTAATCTGGAAATTACTGCGGCCTAGAGCTGCAACTAATAAAAAAACACCAATAAACAATTGAAGTAAATTTTTTAATGTTTATATACAGTTTATAATTTTTGTGTTCACACTTTGGTATGTTATGTACATTTGACATAACCTATAAAGGTAAACAAATGCTTACTTTTGTTAATGCCTTTTAAATTTTTTCTGTAATTTTTAGTTTTTAATATATTAAATCCATTTTAATTTAATTTATCTTACAATTTTATTTAATTTTTAACGCCACTAGGACTTGCTTTATTTAAAACCAGCTCATGTCAGATGCTTTGTCACTTGAGAATAGAACACGCTCTAAATCAAAAATGTCGTTTGTACTGCATACAGAGAAATAACACATGCTATTGTTTAAAGGTGTTCATACTATGTGTACAAATTTACCATGTGAAAAAGTGACATTCCACACGACAAATACATATAATGTGAACACAGCTTTAGTCACAAATGTTTTTAACACAGTCGAAAATTATTTAATCACTACCCTACAAGAAATTACTGACTGAAACTAACACAAACAACAATTTTTTACTAACACATTTACAAAAATTTTTCATTCAATTCAACATGTATTATAGTTGCTCTACTCTAACATATATGCTAGAGTGTAACATCTAATGTACATATGTCAACATTTTTAAAATATTGAATTTTACTGAAAATAATTAATAGTTCGTTCGGTTTTTAAAATTAAAATGCATAAAAGTGTTAAAAAAATTATGGTGTTTGTGAAAAAGTAAGATAAAAGCAATAATGAATAAAAGAAATTTTACACAGTTTAATTAAAAATATACATACATATGAATGTATGTATGTATGTATTCGTTTCTTTTCCAATTTTTAGATATTTGGAAAGGGGAAAATGCGTTGTGAAGAAGACGCAATTCATGCAGTCTGTGAAAGTTTATAAAAGTATTGAAAAAGATAAGTAAAATAGTGCCTAAAAGATATTCACAAAGATTAATTTAATATGTATATTTATTTTCTAAATTTTAGATATTTGTAGAGAGCAAGGTGCGTTGGAGACAGTGTTGTTAGAAAATTTTTTCTAAAAATCGACAAATTTTAAAAATAAAATCGTCAAAATCGACAAAATTTTAAAAAAAATCGTCGACAAATCGTCACACAAAAAATATCGGATTGCACAAGTAATATATCATATTAGAAATAAGAGAGTATTTTATGTAACAAAAACATTAAATTTGTCAAACATAAAAACTATAAGCTGAAATTAAAGCAGAATATATGTATGCACAATAGTGTGTAACCATTTCTAAATAAAACTGTACATAAATTTTAGTATTGTGTTTTTATAAAATTTTTTTTCATTGTGAACATTGTAACATTCCGAAGAGTTACACTTCGAATAATCTTTTGAAAATATAATAATTTCAATTATGTATTTCTGTTTCCAGTAAATTTCAGATCTTGGATTTAGTAAGATTAACGGCCTATTTCCCACCTGCGAAAGAAAACGTTCGACTTACAATTTATATTGAAAACAAAAACAAATTTTCATATTTTATTGTTGTTTTCAATATAAATTGTAAGTCGAACGTTTTCTTTCGCAGGTGAGAAATAGGCCATAATATCGAATAGCTTCCTGTAAATGTACACACTGCGTGCTTTGGCCGGAACTTGGCCTGGCGCACTGTCGTGCGCCTAGATTAATAAATATTCTTTCAACACTAGCTGATGGATGAGTTTGAAAAAGTAAAAAAAGTAAATAAGAAACTCACATAAGTTATAAAAAAATATTATTGCTTGATAAATTAATCGATTTAAATTTTTTCCAAAATATATTTACATATATGTACATTACTAATTATCTTGAAAGTTTAAAAAACAATTCTCTTATTTCATTTTCATTGTCTTACTGCCAGTTTACAGAAGACATGTAAAAAGTCTGGCCTGCCTATTTATATTGAAATCAAAAACAAAGTGCTCGTGCATACAGTGAAATATTTGCTGTGAACCATTTTTTATTTCTTTTTTAAAACTGCATTCGTGTCCACACTGAAGTTTTTATTTTGCAGCTTAATACATTTTCTGATATATTTCTCGTGATAAGGACACGAGAATGACGTACTCAACAAGAACTGCATGTAAATTAAACAAAGTACCTCTTTCCATTCCTCTTTCCAAGTTCATCTACAAAGTCAAAAGTTTTGCAGCAAATGTTTGATAGTGTGTGTATACGAGGATAAAGCACTCAAATTTGTTTTCGTTTTCAATATAAAAAGACAGACGAGAATTTTTACTTGCTTGTTTCCTATAAACCGCCAGATAATATTTTTCTTTAGACACAAGATTTGATGCTGCAATTAAATTTAAATATTTAATACTCGTAACTAATCTCTTTTCTGCAAATCGTCAAAGTATAAGGAATATTTGAAAAAAAATCGTCAATCGTCAATTTGGGAAATTTCTTATAAAAAATCGTCAAAATGACGTAAAATCGTCATATCTAACAACACTAGTTGGAGATGAAAAGATGTGAGTGCTATATACCGCTAAAGTTATTTGGTGATTTTGTATATTTGTATTTTTTGTTTTAAATGCTATTTACCTATGTATTTTAGAGTTATTTTTGTAATAAAGAAGCAAATAAAATTTAAACAAATAGTATTATAAATTATGTTTTTTATTTAAAAGTTACATTTTACCAGTTTCTACGTAAATATTGACTAGTAATAGGTGACTAGTTGCCTTGTAACCATTGACTAGTCATAGTTCACCACTGCTTATGTAATCTGTGACTGGCAAAAACGTAGCAGAGTACGTAGTTCAAATATATGTGTTTTAATTAAGTGACTTTAATAAGTTAGAGAGAGAGAAAAAATCACACGTACAAAAATGTTTTGGTCATTTTTTTCACCAAGCCCCTAATAAACTAACTGTGGCCAGTGACCGAAGTTGTGGTCGTTGACTAGTAGCCTTCCTGTAGGGTATTTCCATGCCTGTCATACAATCTAATAATATAGCATCGTTGCCACATTAGTATTGTACCAATTAAATTTTCTGGCAGCACTGCTGCTTAACGTACATATGTATTGAAAATAGCTCTGCATTACGCATGTGTTTTCGGTTTAATTTTCAGAATATTTTTATATTCACACAGTTTATAAATTTTAGTTGTTTTCGTTTGTGCCGGGTTATTTAAAAAATGCGTATGCACATAATTGTTGGATGCTTATAGTTACACGTTTTAGGTTTAAAATTAATGCGTGTGTTTGCATTTTGCGTGTTTTTTATTTTTATCTGCACGAACTGAAACAAATGTATTGCCAGCAGTGCTGTTTAGCGTTTGTTTTAGAATATTTCGCTGTAGTAAAGCATTTGAAAAATCTCTCATGAATCTTGAAATGTCTTATAAATGGTCTTGTGCAGGACATTAGTACATAAATTGTATGCAAAAGCACTAACATCAATACATGATATTTATGTTTATATGATTTTTTTTAATACATACTACATATATTTATTTATTGTATCTTCAAATATGAACTAACATTAGTATTCAAATCTTAAATATAAATATAATTACACAATAGCACATTTTACAACTTCAAAATCTTGAACCAATTGAAACCCCCAAAATCTGAAAGCTTATGATAGTAGAAGAAAAACCCTAGCTGGGTTTTGAATTATTAGCTAAGGTTTTTTTAAATTCATGTCTGAAGTTTTCGACTGGGAGGAGGATTTTAGTACATGTACCATATAAACACCGTCCGTTTGAATGATTGTTTAATGCAAAGTAACGGCATATTCCAAGTGTCAAAAAATTTGCATTGTTTTGATTGCACGTTCGAATTAAATAAATTTGGGGAATTGCCGTAATAGGCAAACATTGCAGAAAGAAAAAGTTGATATTCAAAAGTTTTGGAAGCTGAACTTGGTTTGCTACGTTTGTGGTATTTATGTGCCCAAACGTTCAATGAAAACGCAAAAAAAAACAAATTTTACTGCTGAATTCAGAAATGGGTACCTCCTATATTATTCTGACCAGTTGGACTTATTCGATTGTTCTTGGACACCACATGTAGTATGCAGACGTTGTTTTTGTTACATATTCAACTGGATGAACAGAAAACCAAGCCCACTGCCTTATATAACACCAGTAATATGGACGGACCCAATTAAAACACATGCTACGGATGCATAAATTTTAAAAGTGGAATGAATCGAAAAAAAATTTAAAGTGTAGTGTACATTCCTGGTCCTCATGCTTCTCTCCCGCAAGAACATTCTAAGGCCAAATCACCACCAAGACCACCGAGTCCAGATAGAGCAACTATATGAACTGCGGAAACGTTTGACAATGTGCTGGCTGATCCACCGTTCGAGTCTCAGCTCGTAACAAAATGCGAAATAAACTATGTTGTCGCCAAGTTAGGTTTGTCAAATCGCAAATCAGAATTTTTGTCTGCATTTCTTAAACGAAAAAAGCTAACGGACGTTGATGTTAAGACCTCGATACAGCGTAACCGTCAAGCGGAATTTCAAAAGTTGTACAGTGTTACACCTACTGCAATAACATAAAAGGATTAGCCAATGAAATGGGATTAGAATATATCGCTGAAGATAGGCGATTGTTCATCGATAGCTCAATCATTAGCTAAAAAGTAGTGTTACTGCATAAAACAAACCTGAATCCCTCAATACCTTTAGCATTTAGCACAGACTTAAAGGAATGATATTCAACAACCCAGCTAAAAAAATTATATATGGTCCATATATTTTTAATATATGAATGTATATAACCATATATGAATATGTATGAATTCATGTATGGAAATATATGGGATAATACATGGCAAAACTATTATATATGAACTAATATATGGACTAATATATGAAATGTATAATAACATATGAGCTCATATATGAAAATTTAATTATGAAGCTCTTCATATGTGGATCCATACATGAATATAAGATTTTATATATGGAGCCATATAAAAATGTGTGCATAATTGATATCTCAGATAAGATCGTTCTTGCAAGCTTGGAATTTTAGCACTGCTGAATTGGAAATCCATTAGAAAATACATATGGTATGCAAAGGTTATATGCGTACCCTCAACGTTTTAAAAAGAAAATTTTTTGTTAAAAAAACCATTCTTGTATGATTATTTTATAGAAAATAACAAAATTCTCTAGATAAGAAACAAAGTTTATATTACTGTATTGAAAACTATTGTTAGACGGATTATTTTTTCTTTTATAATGAATTGTATTAGTTTTTAATCTAAATGTTATGTACGAATATGATTTATGTGTTTTTTAAATAATTGATTCACCTTTTGATGAATGAAATGACTTTTAGTTCGTTTTGAATTATTTGTCCAAACAAATGTTTCATTAAATACAACCTCTCTCTCTCAGGTCTAAAAAAATTTAATTTTAGTGATTGAATTTATTGCACAGCAGTGCGCTTTTGTGAATCAAGATTGTATGAATATGAACTTTGCATACTGTGGTCGGAATTTACACATACATACATGTATGAAAATGTATGAATATATATAATCATATATGCCCATATACCCTCATTTTTCGGATCCGAACCATATATGGGATATCATATATGCTCCATACATATTTTTTTAGCTGGGAATGGAAATTTTGCTAAGATACCTTAAATACTCAGATCATTTATGGAAAATCTGTTGCGACCTTAAAGTTCTCAATATTTTGCAAGGCATAAAGGGTGGATGGCCAAAGTATTATTGCTTTCTGTCACGTTGGGACACACGAGCAAAAGTCAATCACTACTCGCACAATTGGGAAAAACGAAAGTCGGTAGTGAAAGATGCCACTTTAGACATGACAGCAGAGCAACTAATACAAAATATAAGTGACACATTGTTGCCACCTCAGCATATAAAGTTGGGTATAACGAAGAAGTTTATAGTAGAGTTGGGCATAGTTGTTCTTTTTACGGATTGTTCCTTTTTATTCCCTACCAAAAAAAGAACTAGTTCGTTCTTTTCGTTCAGTTGTTCTTTTCGATCAGTTGTTAAGTGAACTACAGAACAGAGATTGCAAAATTATCTAATCCATTTTAATGTTTTCTTCGTTTGTGTTGCTCTAAGGTATTTTATATTTTTCATTTGCTGTGAAATTAAATAAAATAATAATTTATGCAAACGTGTTTTTAATAAAAATGTTTAATTAAAATTCCATATGTCCAAGAGGAACAGTTGGTGCTATACTGTTGCCAGTATGACACGTTTATCTACAGAAGTCCGAAGAATTATTCCCTCTAGCATGATGTCTATCGGAATTAGGGGTGCCAGACGTACTGCTTTTAGCAGTACATGTACTGTTTTTTTTCAATTGTACTGCTTTATGCAGAACACCCAAAACAGTACACAAATGTACTGTTTTTTGGACTTTGTACTTTTTTTGTACTTTTTTTGTTTTACTAATTATGTATTTTTATAAAATAATGCAAAACATAAGCATCTTTATTTTATTATTTGATAGCAAAAATTTTGCTAAGTGTACAGAAATACGAAAATATTAAGAAACACCTTGTCGTAGTAATACACATCGCTTGTTTACAACGTTGTTATTTCTTTAATGTATGTATTTACCACGTATTTACATATGTATATTTGCAAACAGAAAGTCTATTTTTGCAAAAACAGATTAATAGAAACACTAAGTTATTTAAAGACAAAAATAGTACAAACATCACGGTAAGATAAATTACGAGTTTAATTATTACATATATATAGTCGCATAATTGCATGTAGTCTGTATTTCAAAAACTTCTTTTTTAGGAATGAATGATGAGGAAAGAATTTCCGACGACTCTTTAACAGATAAGTCGACTACAGATGCAGAAGTAGACTTTACAAAACATTCAAAACAAAAGAAAAAAATTGTTAATCGACGTAAAAATAAATTTAAAGAAAGTTGGAAAAGCGACTTTAATTGGCTAGCAAGAGCCAATGAGGAAACTATGTTCAAATGCTTTGTTTGTGGTGTTTGTTTTTCAATCGCAAATGGTGGTATTTCGGATATCAAACGCCATATGAGGACAGCAAGACATCTGCGTAACTTGGGCAGGTATAACCAAAAATCTGTAAGTCACTTTTTTAACCACAATTCCAATAACGAAACGGAAGGTGGAAGACAATCAAGTTCAATGGCAGAGGCAGCTTGCGTGTATCATACCGTCATACATAGCCACAGCTACCAGTCCTCAGACTGCAGTAGGAAGCTTTTTAAGCTTATGTTTCCAGACTCAAATGTGGCATCTAATTTTACATGTGGCAAGACAAAGTTATCGAAGATCACCACTAATATTCTTGCGAAGTATTCTATTGAAACTATATTAAAGGACTTGGCGGATGATCACCCTTTTTCCATTTCAACTGATGCGTCAAACAAAGGAAATATAAAAACTTTTCCAATTGTTCTGCGATACTTTTCTAAGCAGACAGGAGTAAATACTAAGTTGTTTAGCTTTTATAAATCAGATTCCGAAATGTCAAATGATATTGCTGAATCTTTAAAGTCAAAATTGGAAGCTCGCAAATTAAACTTAGCCAACGTTACTAGCTTTTGTGCAGATAATGCAAACGTTAATTTTGGCTGTAAAAAAAGCGTTTTTGTTGAGCTCAAGAAAAGTAACCCGGACATTATCGGTATGGGATGTTTGTGTCACATCATTAATAACGCATTTAAAAACGCGTTAAAACTTTTGAAACTCGATGTAGAGAATATTGTAATCAGGGGTTTCAATGAGTATAGCTCATCAACAAAGAAGACTTGAAGTCTAAAAGAAATATTCGAGTTCTGTGACCTAGAATGGAGCGAAATGCTTCGTCACGTGCCGACCCGTTGGCTCAGTTTAACTCCAGCTGTTGAACGATTTTTGAAGAACTATCCAGCCATAAAAACGTATTTTATTTCTCTAGATGGTTGTCCAGCTGCTTTAGAACAGTTCTTTGAACTTGAGACTTCAGAAGCTTATTTGGGATTTTTCACAACACAGGTACTGCACTTTTGTCATCAATAAAGAAACTGGAAGAGAAGAACAATCTAGTTATAATCGACATTTATAAAATGGTTGAAATGCTACGTGACAAATTGGAACAACAAAAAAACGAAAAGTTTTATGGTTACATAGCCGGAACCGTTTGCAGTAATTCTGATAATTCACAGGAGTTTTCATTATTTAAAAAACGAGCTGATGCTGAAGATCGCTTTGACTTAAAAAATAACAAACTTGAAAAACTGAATATTTTCAACTTAGGTTCAAATATATTATTTCAAGATTTTACTGAAGTTGTCAAATTGTTCTCTATTAAAAATATTGATATTGATCTGTTATTTGATGAATTTATTTTTTTGAAAACTTTTTCTAAAAACGTACAAAGAGAAAAAGCTGTTGACCAAAAATGGAAAGAGTTTTTAAACAGCGGCACTTTTCCTAATTTTGAAAAATTTGTAATTTGTAAATTTGTAATAAGAATTTTCAGTCTTATGTTTTTATTTTGGAGAAAAGAGACAAATAGGTTATTAATTGAAAACTTAGGAAGTGAGTTAATTATAAAAACACACTACGGATATAACTGTAATGAATTTTACAATTTTTTGAAAACTGAGGAAGGAAGAAATGAAATTCTAAAACACATACAAAAAAGTAATAAATATCTTTAAAAAGTAATTCAGAAATATATTTTGTACTTTAAAAAGAATAGATGATTTATTTATGATATAAATACATACATATTTATGTATATTTTTCAAGAATTATTTTTAAAGAAGCCACACATTTTTGTAATAATTTCAATAAGTCTAATTTGTTTTTTAACTATAACACATTTTGTGATAAAAAGAATATTTTTATGTAGAATTGACAGGACTTTCAAAATATCTAAAAGCACTGCCTCATACAATCTGGGAGCAAATTATGGCATTCGATACGATTCGAAATTTTAAAATATTTCCAATACACTATTGAAATATTTCGTAATTTCGTTCGATAAAGAGTGCTGTAATTTGCCCCCTGAACAATTTAATTTTATACACATTGCAACTCCGACCAAAAAACGAAATATTATAATCCAAAAAGACTGTTATTATGTCGGTATTTATAAAAATATTTTACATGTGATACAGCATATATGTATATTTAAAATCAATTTACCTTTGTGCAAAAAGTTCATAATATTGGCTAAGATCTCATATATTTTAAGTGTTTTTTAAATTATTATTTTTTGCTTAGTGTTAGTTAATAGTTAGAAACATATAAAGACTTGAATAAATAGCTATTTTTCGTTAAAAAAAAGGTACTGTTTTTTTCTTAATTGTACTGTTTTTTGTCCCAGGTGTACTGTTTTTCCGAATTCCAGATCTGGCTACCCTAATCGGAATACAAATATTGGTCTGTGGTAATAAACAAGCTAAAGCTTGTGATCTGCAGTATATAAGAGGTGAAGGCTTTGTCTTGGACCATGTTTCAGATGAAACACAAAAGCATGTGCTGGCGAGTTATTAAGATATCGCAAGCAAATTGGCACTTCGAACATTTTTGTTTTTACTGATCTGAAAAAGGACACATTCTTCTCATAGTATTACACAAGATATCAGCTTACTGGAAATGGCTAAAGCTGTCGAGTTCTTTCTAACAGATGGTGCAATAGCAACAGGTAACATCAACATTTACTTACATATTTCTAAACGAAAGCAGTTTTACAATACGTATATATACATTTGCATATATTTATATATAAACAGGAACTTCCACAGGTGTGGCTGTAAAACAGCAAGACAGCAAAGACAATATAATGGACTTTTATCCTTATATACAAGCAGCAATTGTAGGTTCACATTTCAAACACAAAGGCAATTGGAAAAATGAGTTATGTGAGAAGTCAATAGAAAAATTTATGACTTGCGTTTGGCAACAAAGTGTTTAAATAAGCGATGCACTGTTTATTGACCAAAATACAAAATTGCAGTTATGAAATAAAATACTTAATAAAATGTTTATTAAATTTAATTAAAAATTTAAAATAAACTAGCGAAAAAGTTATAAATTCTCTCGCGCTATTCATTGCGTGAGACTTTATTAATGTTTGCATCTGTTGTTTGGTGTTGAAATTCAAAAGTTCGGTGCTGATCAAATAAATTACCCATATCGTCCAATTTAACTCGGTGCTTGTGTGTGGTATATTAAATTCTTGAAATTTCTCCTTTCAAGATGCGGGCTATTACTCTTATTACTGCTATTACCAGATCTCAAGGGAAATTATGTATTAATAAAATTTTCAATTCCTTCCGCTGGTACATAAACTTGTGATATTATGCAACCGTCAATGCAACCCATAAACATCAAAACATTGTGATATTACGAAACTTCGAATGCAACTTCGAACGAAACCATAAACAAAGACTACATACTATATGACCGACAATGCAATCTGCCTGGTTGCATAAAAGTGTCGAAAAGTCTTCACATACTATTATAAATACATCGCTGTGTTGGTCAGGAACAGAGAATAAGATAAACAAAGAGAAGTAATGAACAATAACTAACGAATGAACAGAAAGACCAAAAGAACAGAAAATACCAAAACAACAGAAAAGACCAAAAGAACAGAAAATACCAAAACAACAGAAAAGACCAAAAGAACAGGAAAGACTAAGAGAAGAAAAAAGAAAAACTAGTCTGAACTAGTTCACATCGTTCACTTATAGGAATAGTTCAATGGAACAAGTTCGTTCTTAAAAGCACAACCCTAGTTTATAGACGGTAACGAGAAATAAGGACAACGCATTTCACTGCCCTAGGAAAATTTTTCCAAGACTCAGTAATCAAAAAGTTAAAGCCGGTAATGTTATTTTTAACTAATCTCTTCAAATTTTAATTTATTTTATGTGAATTCTGTTTTTTTTTGCTTAAAACAGGTGTACTTAATCGACCAGACATTCGAAAGTTGCTAAAAAGTGAAGATTTCAATATAGTTTTGCACGGAATCGACTAAATTGCTTGGGATGCACTTAAGGCAGGTATAGAAAGAGTCTTAGGAAACAATCGAGACGACGAATGGAAAGTTTTAGTAAAAAATATGCTTAAGTCATTCCAAGCAATCGGTGTGACCATGACATTAAGAAAACTTCACTTTTTAAATAATCATTTTTCAAAGTTCGAAAAGCAATTTCCAATAGAATCCGATGAGCAAGGTGAGCGCTTCCACCAAGTAACCATCCCGATGGAAAAGCGGTTCAAAAGGGAAAGAAATAAATGCGATGCTTGGGGAAATATGCTGGTCTAGCCATAAAGTATTTTCATACGAAAATAAAGCTAGCGAAACGGTCGCAAACATGTTTTCAGACGACGACTAAAGTTCAATATATATTAAAAAAGATTTGAAGAGTCCTTATTTTTCATTCCTTATGTTAAAATAATAAATTTTTCTAAATATGTATCTATTATAAAATATTTGAAGTGTCCTTATATTTTCCATCATCAACAATAAAAATCTTTTAGCAAATTTTAAATTTTTTGACAGATTTGCTGTCTTGAGTAAGATGTATTTTTTTTATTTTATGTCAATTTTTAGATCTCATTAAAAGCTAAAAATTTGCCGAGGAGAGACAAGCAATATTTCGAATAGTTCACGAGATGTAGACTTAAGAATCAGTGTATGTTTTTTAAAATTGTACTTAAATCCACCCCCAGTCGAAAACTTCAAAAATGAATTAAAAAAACCTTAGCTAATAATTCAAAACCCAGCCAAAGGTTTTATTCTACCATCATAAGCTTTCAGACTTTGGAGGTCTTAATTGGTTCAAGATTTTAGTGCTGCACTGTGTTATTAGACCGGACCAGTTTCGGACATAAATTTACTGATACATACATACATAGTTATTAATAATACATAAGTCGTGATAAGCAAAAAAAAAACATTTTCAAGCAGTTTCATTTGGAGTGTTGAGTTTTAGAGCCCTTGTGTCCTTCTTTTTTAATCGAATGTTTCCAGTAAAATTCACGAGCAATAGGATTAGGAGGTGTCTGAGTTTTGTTAGATATTTGCCAGCGTATTTTGCAATTTCTTTAGTTACTTGTGGCATATTTATATCACAATGTAAGGCTGACTTCATAAATGCAGCTTGCAATGAATCACTGAAATGCGTAGTGTTCATAAATATAGCAGAGTTATTTTTGGCAATGCCACGAGTTCATTATTGCAAGGCAATGCTTTTCAATGCGTAACATCTGTCAGATTTGTGCATTGCTTTCATTTATGATTCTTTTGTTCTTGGTATATTTTTTTATCAAAAAAAAAAAGATTAGAGCATGATTGCTAAACATTCATTAAAAAAATTTATTTTACAAAATTTATACTTAATGAAACAAGTAAACAACTTTTGTGCGTTCATAAATGAACTAAAATGTATTTCATTGATTGTCAAAATAGTGTTGCCATAAAGTATTGCTTTGCCTTGTAAATTAATTTCTTTGCAGTGTTGGATTGCATTGCAAGCTGCATTTATAAAGTCAGCCTAAATTTAGTTTTGTATGTACAATGGGGCCGTTCTTATTAAGCGTAAAATTTTGTTTTGCCTTTGTTGAATTTTTTCTGCATTTGAGGCAGTGTCCCATAGCTGAATTCCGTAGCACCATATAGGTTTCAAAAGCGGCTTGTATATTAAAATTTTACGATCTATACTGAGGGTTGAACTTCTACTAATGAGCCAATGCATCTGAGTTAGTTTAAAGTTCGTTTGTGTTAGCTTAGAGTCAATGAGTTGTTTCATGTAAGCCTTCTATCAAGGTGTATACAAAGGTATTTCACTTGGAAATTTCGAGGAACAATTTGATTATTGATTCTAATGGAGGAACAAGTATCTTTTCGTAGGGTAAATGTTACCTAAGCACACTTCTGTTCATTTACTTTCATTCTCCATAAGTTTACCCATAATTGCAGCTGGGTAATATGTTCCGAAGATATCAGGATGCCTCGTAAGGGATTTCGTGCATGTTAACACAGGCTGTCTCATCCACAAATGTAAAAATATGGATATTACTGCTCACAGGCATATCACAAGTAAAATCAAATACAAAACTTGCGCCAGTATACTCCCCTGTGGCACACCAGATGATATTGATTGATGGGTCTGGGATGCACCCATTACTAAGTAATTGGGAACAATTTTGTCATGAGCAGTTTTTCGAAAGGTTTTGACATTGCTGATAGTAGAATTGTATGACTCAGCATTTGTTAGATCTTTTAACTGTGGCAAGCTTCTAGCTATGTCAAGTCACAAAATGGCATTAAAAATTAATAACAGGATTCTAATTGCAATACGAAGCAACATCATCAGGTTAGTAACTCCTTCAATACCCGGAGATTTCTTCGGGTTGAGTTAAGCAATTAGTTTTTGTACGTCACGCATCTTAAACTTTAAGGGTCGAGGGCAAAGAGAAGTCGCTCTCAGTGTTTACTGTAAATACGTATTTTAAATGCTCAGCATATATATTAACTTTTTCAGTATCGCTTCTTGTCCAACCTCCGGTAGATGTGCGCAGAGGAGACTTAAACTCAACGGGTGTTTTAAGCTTTCTAGCAGCTCGCCACAAAGAGTAGTTAGATGCTGGTGTGACATCCTGACATTCCAGATAATTTTTAATAGATCCAGTTTTTTCAGATCCAAGCAATTTTTGAAGTCGGTTGGTGCACTTTTTAAATCTGATTTTATGTTAGGGTGATCTGTGCTATTTTCACTCCATTCTAGTTCTTCTTTCTTCACACATGAGACGTTCAATATCCGTAGAATAAATTGTATTAAGCCCAGGCTGCGGATGGGAGGTAGTGGCATGTTCAGCAGCATCTTTAATAATTAATAATTAAATTCAAATCTTCGCAAGTTCTTAGCTTAATGTTTTGCGTACAATGACTACTGAGATATTTTCTGAACCCCAGCCAATTAACAAGATTGATCATATTCACATATGGGTGAGGTAAGCCATTTCTTACTGGGATACAAATTCCCAGTGAAAAAAATGGGAGTCATTCTAGTGGAACTACATTTTAATTGCTTCCAAAAAATCGATATTTTTAATTTACCGAGAGTGAGCTGAAAACCATATAGAAGCTTACTTTAGTCATACAAAACCTAGTAACTCCTCCATAGTGTTAGAAAATACACACCAGAATTTAAAAAAAAAAAATATTTTTTTTAAAGAAATTTATGAACTAATTTTAGTCTAAAATTTAAAAGTTATTTTCTTAAATTTACATGAAAACACTGTTTCGGGCTTAGATTCGTAAAAAAAGAAACGAATTGTTAAAATAGGTAACTATTTACAATTTTTCCTAGATGATAATATTATCAAAGAACACAAAAAAGGGAATTTTTCTTAATATCGCTTCCAATTCAGCGACCAGACATCGAAAAAGAGAACTTCTTGCAATGACAACCCTATGTAAAAATCATTAGATCCGATCGAAATTTTCACTACTTCCAGATAGCAAACTCTACATTTTCATGACTTTTTTGGAGTCTCTTTTTTTACTGGGTTGTAACGATCGTGGGAGAGTGATCGGAGGAGAGATCTACAAAAGCTTCCACTTGAATTAAATCCCTAGAAATATTTCTTGTGACGCCAAAATCTATAACATCTGGAATTTTTTGTATGTCAGTACGCCAATAAGTGGGCTCCCAACTTTAAATGACGTCCAAGCCCATTTTTGAAGTTGTGTTGAACAATGTTCGACTTCTGGGTGTAATAAGACAGGAATCCCAGAACTTATGTTTTGCATTGTAGTCGCCAGATGCTACGTAACAAGGTTCAATAGATTTATAGAAATCCTCATGTTGGTCCTCAGTGATTGAAAATCTGGGAGGGGAGTAAATTGAGGATATCACGAAATTTGTACAAATATGTTCAATGGAAATATTTATTACTTGTAGATTTTGCGCACAAATGTTGTCAAGAATATAGTGCTTGAGCCTAGACTTTATTTGGCGGTGAAACATTTTTTGTGGGAATAGAATTTGTCTTAGCAGCATCGGCATACGATACACGTGAAGTAAGCGGTTGGTTCATTTGAGCAAGAGTCGCGGAGTAATACTTTGCTGTTTGAATTGGAGCTGATTTAGGTTTTGGTCCCATAGTATCTTTGACTAAAGAATATACAGCACATTATTATGACCTTCACAATTACTAAATGTGTTTCTGCTTGATCTTTTATTTTAGTACAACTAGCAGTACCATGTAATTCGCCACATCCAACACAAACCGATGGTTAATTGCAGGAAGTTTTCGTATGGCCATATTCTTGACAATTATGGCATTGTACGGGTCCAGAACGCTTGTGTAGTTCTTCAACTATTATTTTTCGGATAAGAGATATTTTAAATTATAAATTTTCTAAATTTTATATCACATGGCTCAAGTTCAACGCGAAATAGAGGTTGAAGATCTTTTCCCTATTTTTTATATTAGAGAAATTTGTGACCTTAAATCCCTGGAGGATGAGTGCGTCTTTTATTTCTTTGGGAACAACATAAGAATCTATGCCCTTCAGTACGATCTACAAACCTTTAGCACTCTTAAGCTGGTATGTGTAGAAACTTGTTTAATTTTTTTTTTCAAATTTAGTAACCATTTTGAAGAAGTCTCTTTCTTCATCAATTTGAATTTTCGTGTCATCAATGTAACTACGTTTTATTGGAACAATGATCGAGATTAATTTACAACTAAATTGATAATTTAATTGTAGTTGTAAAATTTTTATTTTTTCACCATGAGACAACTGCTTTTTATCAGTTGTATTTTGGTTTTTATTTCGAGTGTTGTATAAGTTTTGCTTCATTATTTCAGACGCCAATCAATCCCATTTGGCAACCAATATTGTTGCCACGTTCATAAAACATGCAATCTAAACAAAAAATACAAGGGCAAAATTAAAACTATTTTAATTGTTTTGTAATGGCAACTATGGGTTCAAAAAACAGCATAGATGAAAACCTTTTCTTTTCGAGCATTGTTTCGAATTCAACTAAAATTATTTGTAATTCAGAATGAATGCCAAAAACAGATAAGTTATTTTAATGTTAACTTGTTACAATTACAACTAAACTTAGTTGAGTTGTAATTCCTAATAGGAGCATACTGTTTCTGAGATATTTAACATTAATTTTGTTCCATTTCAATTATTTTTAGGTTTTATAAGTATTGTTTTGCTGTACACGACAGTGTTTGGATTTGCGTCGAATTATTCATACAAAAACGTACAAAATAAATTTAACTCGTGTTTTGCTTTATTTCCGTAAACACAATTGGGACGACCGACGAACTGCGCATATTTGCATGAACTTGCCTTCAAGAATTCGATCTACTCGAAACGTCGTCCTTGCTATGGATTATTTGTAGCCCATGGATACCAAGTTATGCAAATATAAACTGCAGCAAAAATTACTTGCGTAATATGCAATTGAAATAAAAATCAATGCAAAAATGGATCGATTAAATCAAGTCTTGAAATTAATAAAAGGCAGAAACTTTTAATAAATTACACCTATCGCGAAAATCTTGAAAATTTGCAATATTAAAAACAAGCCTAAAAGTAATTAATTCGTGATAAAGGGCTAAGATTCAAAATAAGCTTGCAAAATTTTTTAAGTTTTAAGTTCCTAAATAAAAATAGATAAAGCAACCCAAAAACTTTGGAGTAATTACATCTTTCGCAAAAAAAACCATAAATTCGCAATATTTTACACAAGCCATAATTTATATTAAAAAATGCTAAAACTATAAGGAATTCTAAAAAATCCGTAAAGCGCAAAAATTGTGAAAATTCGCGAAAACTTACTTACAGCAGCATATATAAAAGTATAATAGTATAATATTGTTAAAAATTAACTGTTAAGAATAATACTTGCAAAAACTCGCATTCATCGCGAACATTGCAACAATTCACGAGAAGTTGTTAAATCGGAAACAAGCCCTAAAATTTAAAAGAAATCGCAAAAAACTGTTAAAAATAAAATAAAGTTAAAAAAAACCCGAAAAAATCTAATGTTTGCGAAAATTTTCTAAATGCATTGAAGAAAGTAATTACACTGCAAGGAATGAAAAAACCTCAAAAAACTAGATCAATCGCAAAAGAAAATTGTTAACATCGCAAAAATTACAATGTCTAGTAAAGGTCGATCGAGTAATTTCCATGGACAGCAAAAAAAAAAATAAATGTGTTGTTGAAAATTTCTCAACAACAAGCTTCTCAATATACAGCAGTAAAGTTGTATACATATGCAGCACAAAAAGCTATTTTCTAAAAATTAATTACGAAAATTGGCGTATGTGGCACAAAACACTATTTTTCTCTTTCAATAATGTGATATTATTCATGAGAGTTCAAAAGAATTTACACATTTCTGGCAAACATGTGTCGGAAGCAATGGTGAAAATACAAAAAAATTCTATCGGGAACACTTTGAGAAAACTTCATGTAAACCTTCTTGGTCGTTTTTCTCTATGCCGACTTTTTGGCATATGCTCCAAACCAATAATGGGAGATATAACAAATTTGGATAATTTAAAAATTTGGATAATATGAATTATTTCAATAATTTGGCTCCTCAGCCATACATATATCGCATTAAAATAAAATTATATCACAATATGAAAGCAAAAATTATAAGATTAGCTATAGCCAAGAAAATATGCAGTAATAGAAAACTAAATTAGGAAGAATTATCATTGAAAAATTTGTGCGTATAAGTAGAATATGAGTAGGAAAATAATTTAAATTCATTTGGCAAGACACTCCAATTATTTTGTATTATTTTAACAAAAGAGTGATACATTTTCGAAGCTTTCGTTATCAAGAAAGTACGAAATCGTTCCCCTCAGTTGTTAGTGCTTCCAAATGAGAATTCTGTTGCTGGGATTATTGTAATTAAGTTATTTTATAGCGTGTATGGTATCTTCTGTAATTTCTAGAAATATGTTCTTTTTTCTCACTGTGAAAGAGAAAAATTTTCTTTCTTTGTATTTCACCCAGCTGATTTATCATTATTCAAAGGAAACTTTGCGTGTCTAAAAGGAGTGCAGTCAGAGAGTTTTTGACAACTGGAAAATTCTTATTTGGTGTTTTTTATAAAGCCACCATGCTATCACAAATTAATATTTAGTAGATTTGTAAAACGCACTAAAGGAAATAAAATCAAAGGTGAAAAAGCACCAATTTAATGCATTTTTTAAAAAAGCACTGTTAAGAATTAAAAAGCACTAAATCTGGTAGGAAAAGCACTAATTCTGGGGCGAAAAGCACTCAATTGGGGCGCTGATAACGAAGCTCGCATCCGTAGTGTAAACAGCAAGATTCATAAACATTAGAGAGCGAAGCAGCATAGCATTAGGCTGATGACAGAGTGGCCGCTAGCTAAAAGCGAAGCCAAGGTAGAAGCGATAATAGTTTGTGCTACATCATGCTACTAGTTGCCAGAGTGAACGCTATTTTGAACAAAGCGATTTAATGTTAATATTAATTTTTTACTATTTTATAACCACGTTTGTATGAAAAATGGAATAATTAGGATAAAAAAATTTCAAAACTTGTATAAAAAACTCCACACAAAAATTAAAAAAGAAAAATGCATTGACAAAAAACAAAAACAAAAGGGAATAAGCTAAAAATGTCATGTCAAAAAACAAAAGGGAATAAGGGACTAGAAACCATTACACAACCTGCTTTGTAGGACACACTCTAGCTTCGCTCGCACTCTAACATCTTTTGAGCGATCACATAAGGAACTACAGGCGGTGGTTTGTAGCACATTGTAGCGCCATCTTATGGTATAGCTTCTATCGGCCTCTCTGTCTTCAGCCTTATACATACATACATACATATATAATATTTGATTTAATACTACAGGTTGTACGAGTAAATAAACTGCCTTACGTAGCGATGTTATGTTGGTTTTAAGTTCTAATAAGAAACACAATATGTATTGTTAAAATATTTTGGGAAGTTCTTCTGAAAAACAGATTTTTGTTTTCGCTATTGGCAGCTTTTTCTTCAAGCGTATGTATGTATGTATATAGCAAAACTGGGTGCAAGTGGTCTTGAAAGTTGCAACAAAAACTTGCATTTGCAATATCACAGAAAAAAGAAACTTCAGCTACGTGCAGACGGTTGTCAGATCTTACAATATTGCCAGTAAAATGTGCTAAAAATTTCTTACAACCATGTGAACTGGCAATTTTTGTCTAACGTCGTTGCTAGAAAAAGCATTGCAAGTCAGTCCATTGCAAGACTACCAACTGACAACGAATTGTCAGACTTATTATAATCTCGTGAACTCATTTTAAAATTATTGCCAGATATTTATCAGAAATTTTAATATTGTCAGATGTGCGAAGTTTATGGATCTGACAATGGCGTCATTGTAAGAGAATTCTTTCTATGGGCCACACTGCACACCCTTGATTTTAAAGAAAAAATGTATAATAAAATATATGCAGACAAAATCATTGCAATTGCTTCTTTATAGTGCGAATTAATTTATATTTTCACTTTTTACATTTAACACAACCACGAACGATTTATATTTAACAAATTCTAACAAATGTTTCGATTCTGGCAACGCATAACAACAGATATGACAATTTTTGCATATGACAACCGTGTGAACTGAAAATTTTTCGACTGACGAGTTTGTCAGATGAATTTATTGCCATACAACCGTCTGGCAATAAATTGTAATATTTTCTGACAAGGAATATTGTGCTGGCAATTTTTGATTGCCAGTAGATTGTCAGCACATTGCCAGATCTGACAATATTGTCAGATCTTACAATCGTCTGTACATAGCTTTAGTAATGAGTAAATTTGGTGCGATGGTGCAATGTTTTGTATTTACATTTTTACACATCCACTGCCACCCAACTCGGAACTCTACTGCTTTGGAAGTAGTGTCCATAATTGAATAACGCAACACTTTGACTCCCTGTGGATGGATATGTACACGTTTGATTTATTTCAAGGACAATATTTTCTAATTGTTTTCTGCAAAAGGTGAAATCACGTAAACCCATCTTCTTGCCGAAACAATTCTATAATGACAACAACGACAGTAATAACTCTTCAAATACATGAGTCATACATACGTGATGTAATGTCCTCATTGCTTTCATTTAAAAAAATATAAGTACATAGGCCGACTTCCTAAACGTAAGTTGCAATGCATAATTTAATAAAATGCGTGTGCAATGCTACGCATGTATTAAGAGCAAACTTGCCTTGCGGATACATTTTTTGCATTTTATCGGCATTTAGGAACGTCGTTATGCAACTCATACATATGTTTGCCTACAAAATAAAAATGATGCGCAATTTTGACAACTGATACTCATTAAAAGGAGTTGCCAAACGATTAGGAACATTGGATATTGCCAGAAAGTTTACATATGCATTTACGAAGTGTATGCATTGTAAATATGAATTGCAGCTTGCGTTTAGGAAGTCGGCCATACATACATACTAGTGATGCAAGAATATTCGTATTCGTATTCGAATTGTCGAATATTCGGCCATTTTCAGGCGAATACGAATGCGAATATTTTTCCAAAGAAATTAAATAAATAAATGCATAAATCCTGAACGGTAATATTTCGGTGCCGAAATCGGAAGATTTTGTCGACCAATCTTAACGAACTCTTTACGAATTCAGAGCATTTTGTTTGACGGATTGTATCATTTTCAAATATTATTCAATGACGATCATTAAAATTTTTCAAATTCGTATTCGCGAATATCAAAAATTGACATCCGTTACATCACTAATACATATGTACATATAATTTAAAAAACTTTAAAGGTAAGCTACTACTTAATATACTACATATGTACATACATATCAGTGAACTGTATGAGTTGATTCACTTTCGCTGTCCACTCACTTTTCCAATGCTTTTGTATTGTTCTTTAACATCAATATGTACTAATGATATTGCTTGCACTGTTGCCTCTCTAACAACTGACCGTCTTTAACTCACTCTCTTATTTTGGTGCTCTTAGTAAAAATCAGTAAAAGCTCTTACTGTTGTTTGATTGTTTTGTATAGCAATCAAATAACTCACAAAAGCATGTTGACTAGATGAAGTCTTAAGTTAATAAAACATGGCGTATTAATTAATAGTTTTTCTCGTATTAAAACAATTTATAAAATAAAATGGGGCTAACTATTTTATTTTATAACATTACATAAAACTTTATTTGTCAGAAGGGGTTTAAGAAGTATTCAAAACAATCATACTGATTCATTGCTTTAGTGAATCATATGATAGAATAGAGATTGCAAGCAATGGCATGCATTTATTAACAACAGTCTCATTGATATGAATCATGCAATAGCATCATTCATTATTTTAATGTTAAGTGCTAGCTCAATATTAATTTTATAAAACACAATATTATCCCGTTTGATTCGTAATCATGCAGATCACTGATACATATGTAGATGCAGGCTAATAAAAAAATACCAAAAATAAAACAAATTACAATTAATGTAGTGTTATAGATATTGTATCTATTCAGGCTTTCAAGGTCATTCAACTTCTTCAAAATTTAAATAAAATACGTTTTCTATTTCATTCTTAATGTATCCGACGTTTCGTTGGGATTTTCCAACATCTTCAGGGATAATTATTTTTATTGAAATATATTTTATCTTATATTCGAATTTACTTTTAAGTTTTTAGGATGTATTTTAAAGAGATATAACATGTACAACATAAAACACATAACGTAAAAAATACTTGCAAATATAAATAAAATAAAAATAAAATATCACAGTCTTTTCTTAACTTCTAATATCACAGTTGGAATTACACAAATTACATTTAAATATGCAACATTTCATGTTGAAAGGTATGATGATTTTTCGTTAACCTAATTTTTAGGGTTCCGTACACCAAAGGTAAAAAGAGGAACCCTATTGTTTTCGTTACACTGTCCATCTGTTCGTCACACGGTATTTCCTCAGGAACCGTAAGAGCTACGGACCTGAAATTGGGACAGAGTATGTAGAACCTTGGCCGCTACAGCAACAAACACATGAGAATTAAAAATTAAAGGGTGCTCCAAAACGAGCGACGAAAAATTTCAAAATCCCTTGTAATATACATACAATTGTATGTACATACATATGTATATTGTTACTTGAAATTTGTAAAATTAGTGTATTTTTGTATAGACTACAACAATTAACACTAAATTTTTAAAAAATTTAAATTAAAGGGTGGTCCATCAGTCAATGCAATTTTGACTATGTAATTTTGACAACTTGCTATATCTCGGGAACCGTAAGAGGTAAACTCTTGAAATTTTCACAAACTGTAAAACTAAAACATCTGAAAATTATAAAATCAGACCAAAAAAAATTTCTAAAAATTAAAAAAAATCGCCAAAATTAAAAAAAATTCTAGCACTAAAATAAGTCGCGAAATTCTAAAAAATTGTCCAAATGAAAAAAATCACCAAAATGAAAAAAGCGCCAAAAACCGAAAAAAATCGCCAAAAGTAAAAAAGGCTCCAGTAACAAAATAAGTGTTAATATGAAAAAAAATCGCCAAAATGAATAAAGTCGCCAAAATGAAGAAACGCCAAAAACCGAAAATCGCCAAAATTAAAAACAATCGCCAAAACGAAAAAATCGCCAAAAAAATAAAAAAACCCCAAAAACCGAAAAAAAATCGCCGAAAAGAAAAAAATGTCAAACTAAAAAATTGCCAAAATGGAAAAAAAATCCAAAAACCAAAAAAATTAACAAAACAAAACAAAATCGCCAAAATTAAAAAAAAAATCGCTAAAACAAAAAAAAACCAAGATTAAAAAAAATGCCAAAACTGTATTTTATATAGGCTACTAAGGTTCGTATTGAATTACATAATTCGTGTTCGTACGGAACCCTTCGCGCGCGGGTCAAAGTCGCACTTTTCTGAATTTATTTTAATACTTGAGCCGTTACATAAGTATGTATGTATGTATGTATATCGAGCCATAAGCACCAAAAAAAAACATAAGCCACATATTATTTGAACTTCGTTTTTTGACGAAAATCGATTTTCTTCAATTGTAAACAATTGATTTTCGTCAAAAAATTAAGTCCGAAAATCTTGTCGCTTAAGCTTTTTTAACGGTTATGGCACAATATATGTACGTATGTGTCTGTGTGTGCATGTATGTGTGTAAGGACATACAGTACGTCACGACCAGTGTTGTCAACTTTTAAATATCAAAAAGCACTGAAACTATGAAAAAAGCGCAATTTAAGTAAAAAAGCACTTAATTTAATTATTTTATTATATTCTTACGTAAAAAGATTCCTACAGGGTTAATGCAAAGAACTATCTAGAAGTATTTAACTAAAGCAACAAACGTACACACATATTCGCGTGCAAACACTGTAGCAAAGAACTAAATAAGCATGCGTAACACGTAAATAAGCAAAAGCAACAACAAAAAGCGTCTGCTTATTAAGAAGCTTCGCATATTTACACACATACATACATGGCAATTCAAATGAAAGGCAAAGGTAAACAACCACCACGCATTGCTTAGTTAATGATGTACACACGTTTGCATATACACATGTATGTACATAGTTACCACATGAACTTAATTGGGCACTAAGTAAACAACATTTAAGATGATAATGATCGTCTGGACTATGCTTGAAACTTCTAGTGGTATTGGTGCACAGTATAAAAAGCGCGAAGCAACCAATGGCAAGTCAGTCGTGAATAAGACAGTTGTGAAGTTCAGTTGTGTTGTGAACGAACAAGTCAGTCAGTGCTAATTGGAAATTAGTAGAGTGAACATCGTTGAAAGTAAAAGACATCGTGCCGTGGATAATAACGTTAAGAAGTAAATAAGAAAAGACAAGTTGTAATTGGTTTAGTCACTAATAAAAGGAAGTTCAGTTGCAAATAAGAAAATCGTGTTGTTATTTATTTTTATTTTTGAGCAATCAAAAGAACTCACACGTTTAATAAAATTTAAACGTAACATTTGGTGTCAGAAGTGGGATTGCAAAATTAAAATAAAAATAATTAATTAATCAGAGAATGAATTTGTAATACAAGGAAAGAAAATCGACAATGAAGTTCGAAGACCTAAAAGTGGAGCAACTCAAAAAGGAATTGAGTAAGTGTGACCTGCCGACAACAGGTAATAAGGCAGAACTTCAAAAGAGGCTAACAGATGAATTCAAGCGTCGTGGCGTTGACATAGGAGCATACGAATTTGAAGAGAAATATGAGATGGAAGAAACATCTGCTCCTTCTACTAGTACTCCAACCAGTACAGAAATCAGCGCAATGTTTGCTGCCATTATGAGCAAACTTCAGGATTTGCAAGAAACTTATCGAGTAAAAGATGAGAAAATTAAGGCTTATTTTCGAGAAACTTCTCGAGTAAGCAAAGAGAAAATGGAGGTAAGCAACGAGAGAGTTCTTGCTGAAGTTAAGGCCACACATGAGAAACTTCAAGAAATTTCAGAGGCCTTAAGGAAAGATGGCATTAAAGTACAAGTCAGTAAATCAGACGAAAAGATTTCTGACTTGGAGCAGATCAACGATGAAATTTCTGGCAATGAAGAAAATGTTGACGAAATCAACAGTGGTCAGTGTCAACAAGTTGGAAATGAGCGAAGTTTGTCAGAAGTCTCCAGCAAAGTGAATGAAGCTCGTGACTTAGAAGATAGTCAAGCGGTCAGTGAAACAGTGGAACAAGCTATGGGTGAAATGGTCTCGCTTTCTCAGGGTAAAGAAACTGATACAGTAAACAAAGCGCGGAGCATAAAAGCAGCAAGGAAGAAGAAGACAACTTTTGTAAAGAACCTCAAGCGTGTGGTAAGGCAAAGTCTAGTCGAGAAACAAAGTAGAGTCAGTGCAATAGGCCATAAGTGTGGAAGGAGTGGCCACCTCCGGTGTATGGTAAGGCAAGCTCTAGCCAAGGGGCAAGGTAGAGTCGGAGCCAAAGGCCATAAGTGTGGAAGGAGTGGTCATCTCCAGTGTATGGTAAGGCAAGCTCTAGCCAAGGGACACGGTAGAGTCAGAGCCAAAGGCCATAAATGTGGAAGGAGTAGTCATCTCCAGGGTATGGTAAAGCACGCTCTAGTCAAGAGGCAAAGTAGACTCAGAGCCAGATGCCACAAATGTGGCAGAAGTTGTCATCTACAGCGTACGGCATGGCAAGCTGTAGTGTAAATACCAAGCAGATTCAGTACCAAGGGCTGCAAAAGTGGAAGAACTTGTCATCTTCAGCGCAAGGCAAGGCAAGCTGTAGTGGAAACAGGAAGCAGAGTTAATACCAGGGGCCGCAAATGTCAACGAAGTAGTCACCTCCAGCGTATGGTAACACAAGTCAAAGTTGAAAGACGAAGAAGAGCCAGAACTAAAGCCTACAAATATGGAAGAGGTAGTCGTCTACAGCGCAACTACAATGCGTATAGAAAACGAAGAAAGAAACAGGCAGTGATGATGTGCCTATTCGGGACGAATAGGCTTAAGTGGGCGGCAGTGTTACGTAAAAAGATTCCTACAGGGTTAATGCAAAGAACTATCTAGAAGTATTTAACTAAAGCAACAAACGTACACACATATTCGCGTGCAAACACTGTAGCAAAGAACTAAATAAGCATGCGTAACACGTAAATAAGCAAAAGCAACAACAAAAAGCGTCTGCTTATTAAGAAGCTTCGCATATTTACACACATACATACATGGCAATTCAAATGAAAGGCAAAGGTAAACAACCACCACGAATTGCTTAGTTAATGATGTACACACGTTTGCATATACACATGTATGTACATAGTTACCACATGAACTTAATTGGGCACTAAGTAAACAACATTTAACCCATTAACCGCCAAAATAAAACCAGAAGAGATAATTAATAAAAAAGTTTATTTTTTTATTCATTGCATACAAAATTAATATAAAAGTATAAAAAAATTAAAGAAAATAATAAGTGGGCGGAGTAGGGCGGGTGTACTCAACTGAGTACAGCGGCGGGTTACAGGTGAAAAGTTTCAAAACAATTTTTTTCAATGCATAATGTTTTTAAACATTTCTTGCATTGCCAGCGAACTCTTGCATGACATAAAACACATCTCAATTGCTTTTCTAACTTTTTGAGGTAGTGACCTATACCATCTTGGGGTAAACCTAGGACCAATGAAGATGAAAGTCGAGCTCTATTTTGCGTGTTTTGGCGTAAATAGTACCTTGCAATGGAACGCCGGAATAAAAGTTGATCCATACTGTCGTTATGGCTCATTACATATAGCCGCCAAGCGTTTGCAATGGCCATGTCTATTATATAGGTAAATAATGCCCACCACCACTTCTTGCCACGAATGGCAATTCTGTAGAGTGAAATGGACTGGTCCAGTTCATCTACTCCTCCCATATGTTTGTTATAAGATTGAAACACCTTTGGTATATTGACATCAATTTTTTGTCGTTGTGTAGAAGACCAACGTTTTACAACTCCTAATGGCTCAATTGTGTCGTAGTTTGTTGCCATTGTACAGACGCTATTGTCTGTCCATTTTACCAAAAGAATTTCATTTTGCTTGTCAAACCTATAGTCATATGAGGCTCGCTCTTCTTTTTTCATTTCTTTCGCACTCCTCAATGGACACTTTTTTGTTCTGTTCTCTCTAATTGTTCCAGTCGCACGAAATCCTTTTTGCTTGAGATCCACCAAGAGATTATAGCTAGTAAAAAAGTTATCAAAAAATACTTGGTGCGATGCTGAGTCAGTCTCCATTTTCTCAAGTAATTTTTTTACTACTCTTGACCCTAAGGGATCAATAGAATTTTCCTCCGATTTTCCACAATAAAAATCGAAAGTGTAGTAATATCCGGTAGAACTAGCTGCTACCCAGTTCTTAAAGCCAAATCGTACTGGTTTACCACGTATAAACTGCTTAGCAGGGTGATGGCCGAAATATTTTACCATCGACTCATCAATTGAAATGTGCTCGTGCAATACTCCCCACTGAAGAAATTTACTCATTATAACATCAGCTAATGGCCGAATTTTAAACATTTTGTCCCTGGTAGTGCCAGCTTCGTTATTGTTCACAAGATGAAGATTCCTTTTTATATCTCGATATCTTTGCCTAGACATTGATTTTGATACCATTTCCATGCCAACATCTTCATCGTAAGACCAGTATAAATCCTCTCTGGGTAATTTATGATACCCAGACAATATCAGTACACCTATAAACTTTTTTAAGTCGACGGTGTCAAGTTGAAAGTTATGCCTATTATTTTGATTAGCATATAAAATTGTATTACTGATAATCAAACTAGTCACTTCTTCATCAAATATTTTCTCGAATACTTGTACTGGGTTGAGATTACTAAACAAGTTCTTTACATCTTCTTGTCTGGCGAGCACATCAGTCGACACCCGAGATGTTGAAGAGTATGTTGGTAAGCACTTACGCCACGCTGGTAGTTGACTGCGGCTTCTCTTTACCTTATCGGCCAACGGTTCATCACCGCTACTGTCGTTATCATCACTTAAAATTATATTATTGTATCGTCTAAAAACCTCAATGTTACATCTCTCGGCAAGTCTTCAGCTAGCATGATCTCATCACCACCTTCTTTTTCATCTGTTAACACGCTCGGCTCCGGCGGGATGATAGCGAAATCATATAAAGAATCACTGTCACTATCTTCCAATATTGCGTTAACAGCTTCTTCTAATCCTTTGAAAGCATTACAAACTTTAAATCGTTTAGAACTCATCGTAAACAACTTTTGTACTCTAACTTTGTAATTTTAAAACAACTTATAAACGTGTAATCTAACACAAAAGAACTATATTCAAAGCATCACTACCAATCAAATTCATACTTTCATATATGAGGAGTCCCCTTCTTACATAGATAAACACGCAAGTATGTATTTATATTTCTGTAATTATAACAGTGTTGCCACAATTTTTATATGGATTCCGCCGTTGTACTCAATTGAGTACAGTGGTATTTAAAATGGGATAACTTTGTAGAAATAAATGGCAGACCACTCTGTTATACATATTTTGTAAATAGAAATGCTTGCTTTTAGAAAATTAAAATAAAACATAATTAGCAATACAGTAAAAGATAAAAAAAGGGAAAGTCTGTGTTTATCTCGCAACACCAATTTTGTATAAGTTTAAGTATCCACTTTGTGACAGTTGATATTTATATACATAATTTTTTTCATTATTTTAACAGGGTACAGGTTTCCTTTGGGCTAAAAACGCAAAAAATATTATAAAAGTTTTAAAAATTTTAACAATTTCGCCTAATTTCTAACTGTACTCAATTGAGTACAGCGGCGCCAAATGGGTTAAGATGATAATGATCGTCTGGACTATGCTTGAAACTTCTAGTGGTATTGGTGCACAGTATAAAAAGCGCGAAGCAACCAATGGCAAGTCAGTCGTGAATAAGACAGTTGTGAAGTTCAGTTGTGTTGTGAACGAACAAGTCAGTCAGTGCTAATTGGAAATTAGTAGAGTGAACATCGTTGAAAGTAAAAGACATCGTGCCGTGGATAATAACGTTAAGAAGTAAATAAGAAAAGACAAGTTGTAATTGGTTTAGTCACTAATAAAAGGAAGTTCAGTTGCAAATAAGAAAATCGTGTTGTTATTTATTTTTATTTTTGAGCAATCAAAAGAACTCACACGTTTAATAAAATTTAAACGTAACAATATTAAAAAAATTGTCGGTTAACCTTGCATTTTATACCTAAAACTTTAAATTTGAGTCATCCGATACACGTTTTAATTCTAATTAATTATTAGTAAAACAAAATGATAACTATTGTTTAACTAATACTTTTTGATTACATTTATTATATTCTTTCTTAAAAATTTATAAAAATAAGTGCTCGCTCATATAAGTTTATCGTGAAAGATATTAACTTAGTGCAGAAATTGGTTCGGGAAAACCAAAACATAATAGAAAATAAAATGAATGTATTACAGCTAAACACAAAGAAGGTGCTTTACAACGTACATATGTATGAAATGTATCCAAAATTGTTCATCACACGATATTATGTTGTTAACAAAACATCAATACTGATAAAGTTTACAACGAAGCAGCTGTTGTATAAAATTATTTCTTAACCAAAGACGTTTGGCGGTTTAACTAATGTTAAACCAAAAGCTGTGAATCAAATATTATTGGTTAAACTATTGCTATTAGCTAACTTAATGACTGTGGTGAATGTGGGCCTAAGAGAATAAAACGATCTAAATTTAAGAACACAATTCTACAATTTAGATTGCAGAGATCTAAATATTTCAATCTTGAAATTTGGTCAATAAGATTGACGTTCTCAAATTTAACATAAATTCTTAACTTATAGAATGAATTCTTAAAATCAAAAAAGTGGTCTTAAACTTTAATAGCGCAGTCTTAAAATCAAGAACGTAATATTAATTTTAAGATTATATCCTTAAATTGTTAAGAATATGATCTTAATTTAAAATTTTTATTAAGAAAAAAATCTTGAATTTGATCTTAAAAAAATCAACATTTTATTCTTGAATCAAGAATTTTCGCATTTAACAGACCATAAATACTTAAATGATTTGAGATTTGATCGTAAAATCTTGATTTTAGCACTTTTCCCCCTTAGTGTATAAAAAAGTATATTCACAATTCAATTTTCTCGTTTCAGACCTTTTTTATTATGAAGCGAAGTTATAACAAAGTGTAAGGATATATTGTTGCGTGTGTTAGACTTAAATAAAGTCGTAGAGGTAAAAAATCTACTTCTGCGCGCTTAAACATTGAAGTGACAAAAGATTGATGGAAATGCAGTTTTTGATAATGCATCAAACGAGTTTATATTTATATATTAACTTTACATAAACTTATTAGATTTTACTTCTGCCCAAAACTCGACATTGGACTTAAAGTTTATCCATTCTCCATCCATTGCTATAGTAACTAGACAAAATGATGCTATTAAACTATATTTGTGTACCTACTTGCTTAATGTCTTCTTTACATTAATTATGCTTAAACTGTTAAAGCAAGCATTTTACAACCTTATTCGAATTTTTTGAAATGTTCTGCTTTTTGAACGATAGCCTTCCTCGAAAAAAAATAGATATGGAAATTTATTTTTGAATTTTGCGTCTAGTGCCACCGCCACGAAACAAAAAGCACTAAAAATTAATTTAAAAAGCACTGAGCACTAACTTCAAAATTTCTCGCGTCGAAAATTCCAAAAAGCACTAGAAACGGTGCGAAAAGCACCGAGTTGACAACGCTGGTCGCGACGCACTGTGGGGTGGAAGCCTTCACAAATGGCTATTAATTCAAAAGATGATCTTTCACTTTCACAACCGTATTTGATACCATACGAAAGTAGATAAAATTCTACATCACTAACTGCAAAAATAAAAGTTCATGGTAGATTTGTTTATTTGCAGTGTGTGTTGCAGTATGTTGAAAGTTGAATAATTTTAGTTATTTTTGCGCGCATTGATTAAAAGGAACATTTTGATATTTCAAGCGATTATAATTTCATAGATTATAGTTTTTGTTAAGACTTCTATAAGTAAAAGTTTTATAATGGAAACGTCAACTTCAGGTATATGAGCATTTAAAAAATAATTTTTTGTTTAGATAAATGTTTTAGAAAAATAAAAAAAAATTAAATTGCTCTAAAAATGTGGCATTTTTGATATATACATACATTTTCAACAACTTTGCGGATGAGTGCAAGAAAAAATGTTTTTATGCTCTTAAAATACATACATATAAGATTTCAGCTAATAAATCTCAGAATACCTATTTGCGCATATATATGTGCGATTTTTGAGTTATGAATGCTTTTGTGAGAGAATTTCAGTTGCTAAAAATCAATGTGAAAAATACATATTAAATATCTGTATAAAAAAATTAATTTAATTTACTAATTTATCTTTTTTCATTCCAAAGTTACAGCATAAATAGTCAAATAAGACCATTTTCTCCAAAATGCAAAAAAAAATTTAAATGCTGGTTTTTTATGTATTTACTAATATTCATCAATAAAAAATAACACCACTTTAAATTTTAAAAACTTCAATGAATTAATCGCCACTTTCTCTACTGTGCGACGTAAGTATATGGAAAGCTGGACTATTTACAGTTTTTCATGTAAATGTATTATTTGAAGTTTATATAAAAAACCACGCCCTAATCATGCAAAATGTAAAAGTTATATTCCAAAAAATTAAACAAAAGATATATGTATGTAAAAGGAAGTTTTATTGATTTTCGTAGCCTTTGAAATATGGGTGGGTCCTCTTTGAACTCTACTTAACCCAGTCTTATGCTAAATTTATATGTAAATATGTACATATATATTTTATCAATGCAACTAATTAAACAATTTTATTGCTGAAAACTAAGGGCCAATTTCACCAACTTATTTAAATATCAATTCTTATTTAAGTCATTTTTTCATACAAAAATTAATGAAAATCGACATTTAAATATGAATTGATATTTAAATAGAGTTGGAGAAATTGGCCCTAAATGTCCTTTTTAAAAAATTCAAATATTTCAAGCAATTACTTGAATATTTGCCAGACATGAAAAATCGATAAGTGAAAATGGACGCCATAATGGCTGCCAGACAATAAAAACCGAAATACATACAGATATTTCCTAAGTTTTTCAAGTCTTTGTTCATATAAGTATATAAAAAAATTTAACTATTACCTGTGTGCCATTTTCAGTGACCATTTTTGGGAAATTTATTTAATTTCTTATTAAAATATTCGATTTGAAAATTTTCTGTTGTCTATAGTATAGAGAAATTGTGTAAGCGTATGGCGTCACTGCTTAGTCATCTTTTCGTTTAACAAATTTTCTAGTATATATTCTCATTAAATACGAGTAATAATGATTTCTTGTTTATTAAGAATTGTTTTAAAAACTTCAAGAACTTTATTTAAATCTAATGAATAATTCACTTTTAAGAGGGTGCAATAAAATTTTGAAATATTTATTATTATTTAAAGCACTTTTGTTAAATTTTCTGTATATTCCATACACGGGTATGCATGTGTTTATGTAGATGTACTTGGTTTCACATATACTCGCACATACATACTTTTTGGTATTGGTGAATTAGGGGGTATGGATGTGTATAAGTGAGTAGTTTGACTATATTTGTTTTCACTTTTGTTTTAATATTTAGATTTTTGCTACCGTTTAGTTCAAAATTTAACTCCAGACTGAATAAGATTCCAACTTGAAAATATCCTTTAAGCCAAAAGTGTTTTCAATTTCTTATAAGCAAGGGCATGCGCAGAGTGAATTCGAACTAGAAGCAAATATGAGCACGAAAACTCCAATAAAGTACTTGTTAAGGGTAGGCTAACTTACGCTCCAGTCAGCGTTACCATATTAAATAATTTTCTTATTTTCTAAGTTTTTCGGGATGCTAAAAAGACTAAAAGATTTCATTGTTAAAAATAAGATTTTTAAGAATATGATATTAGGTACTCTCAGGGCAAATAAATCAGTCAATAATTATATGTATTTTATTTTTAAATCTGATTTAAACACAATAAAAAACATAAACAAAATTTTGTTTTTCACCACAAAATTATATGAATCTTAAGTAGCCAACATTGTGCATTTAAGCGTTGTTTAAATTATATATATATATATATAATACCATATGTTTTGTGCATGTGTGTGTTTTTTGAATGCATGTACATAAACATCATGAGGTCGTGTTAAAAAGAATTTCGCTTAATTTTCCAAATATACAACAAATGTAACACATATTTTCATATCATGATATATATGTATAAATAATAAATGCATTCTGATGCTCTTTTTGTATTATAAAATGTGTTTTTTGCTATTTGATTTTTTTGCAAATGAATAAATCAACTTTCTTATTTATATTGAACAGCTGTTCTTTGGAAAGCTTTTCAAAATATTAAAAAATATTGTAGTGCAACCATACTTTCAACGTAATTTGATATTAACTTTAATTAGCCACTGAAAAAATTAAAATGTATTTAAATAAATTTTTAAATTTTTATGAAAATTAACTTAAACTAAGTTTAAATATCCACTGATTTATTAGTTATGTTTATTTTTTAGTTTTAAGTGTCAGTTTTAGGATGTTAAGAAATGCTTAAATATTTTTTTATTTAAAATACTGCTTTTTGTGATATTTTTAACTATTTTAAAAATAAATGAAAAAAAATTAGTTTTAAGTTGCATTGAAATAAGCAAACTTTATGTTTAATACGATTAAATCCAAAATTTTATGTTTTTGATTTTTATTGGGAGCGTTTGGGGCCAGATAAAAAATACACTTCGTCGAAGAAAGTGCTTATAGGTATATAAATAAGAAAGTGCGTCTAGGGTTAATGAAAAAAATATTTTTTTCCGACTTGAAGGCTTTTGAGAAAAAAATATGGCAACGCTGTCTCCAGCAGAGAGGGTGAGTGAGTGCGAATTTTTGTGAGAGGGAGAGAGTTGAGGATGGCAGCTGTCAAAAGCACGTGCTTTTGTTATTGTTTTGATTTTCTCTTTTTCGCTTCTGTATGTTTTTAAAGTTACCGGTAGCCGAGTTAAGAGCATTAGATGGTTTGTAGCACTGTTGGGATTTGTGGTACAATTGTACCAAATTTGGTACAATTACATTTGCACTGGTACACTTTATACTTTAGTGGTACAATTTGAAAAAATTTAATTGAATTGAATTGAATTGAATTGAACCCAAAGTAGAATTACACACAGATTATACAAGAATTTAATTATATGACCTACACATATGAGTAGAAATTACACACTCTCTAACTAAACCCAGATTGCCAACACTAAATAACTATAATCATGCAGGAATGCCGCGTCTGTAATTGTACTTTATTTACCCTGTAATTGTTATTTTTATAAAAAAAGACAGTTGTTTCTGACAATTTTTCATTTGTTTATACCAACAAAATCCATTTGTTTTTTGGTGTTGTATTTTTGTTGTAGTTGTGCATGTACCTAGTATAATTGTATCATGTCCAACTCCTTTATGGTAGGTACAGACTAGGGATGCCAAACGGGAAATCCCGAATCCCGGGATTTTCTGGATTTGTAAAATTCAATCTCGGGATTTCATAGAAATTTTTACGTAAATAACCATTTATAAATTAAAATTTTCGTTGATTTTATGATATTTTTGTATAATATTTAAAAGTCCCATATAATATTATACGTGCAGTTTTAACAATTTAATGACTATTCGTGACATATTGAAATTTTTCCGGGGGAATAATTTTAAATAGTAGCAAATAATATGGAAATCAACTCCTCAAAGCTATAAAAACAGCTCCTTAGTCCGAATTTACACTATGCAAGTCTTATTGCTAAGCTGATTAGTTTGTGGAAGAGAGACGAGGGGAACACTAATGTTTCTTTTCCCCTCGTCACTCTCCTAACAAACAAATCAGCTTAGCAATAAGACTTGCATAGTGTGAATTAGGACTTAAAATTGAAGTAGAATACAACACAAGGCAAGTTCAAACTTTTTTTTGTCGGGTTGACGTAAACGTAAGAAATAATTACGGAATAATGCGTTTCGTTTTTAAAAAGTCCATAGATATGTACATATGTACATATGTTCGTTTTGGTTAGGATTATAGAAAAAATGTACATACATATATTGAAAACAAAAACAAATTTTCATATTTAGTTATGGTTTTCAATATAAATTCTCTAACATCAAATGTGATTAATCAACTTAAAAATAGATGAGAAAAATTCTTTTGATTTTTATTTCATACTCGTATTAGAAAATTGTTAACTTTAAGGACAATATAATATTGGTGTCTATTCTGGACTACGCGCCGACTTGGTGGAATTTACATGCAAAACAAAAACAAAACTTCATAAGTATTAAAAACTTGTTTATGTTTATCATACAAAATTCACCGTTTTTAAAAAAGAGAACAACGCGTTGAAATTCTCACGTTTATTTCAATTTAGAATTGTATGGAAAACAAAAACAATTTTTGAATCTTTGTTTTTGCTTTAATGTAAAGTTTCACTTCATCGACGCGTTTTCCCGAATAGCCACCATTATCAACATAAAACCTTTTAAAATGCATAAAATTTGTTATTAAAGTAATATTTATTTAAACAAATATTTTATTTTACCACATAATTGTAGATCCCGAAAACTCGAAAGTCCCGAAAATCCCGGGATCCTGAAAATCCCGAGATCCCGTAAATTCCGGGACTTACAAATCCCGAATCCCGGGATTTTCAAAAATCGATCCCGATTGGCATCCCTAGTACAGACTTAGCAACGTCTTTATTTAACTAGGCAGGTTGCATTGTCGGTCGCACAGTGTGTAGTCTTGTTTATAGTCGCGTTCGAAATTGATTTCGAAGTTTCGAAAATATAAAAATGATTTTATGTTCATAGGTCGCATTGAAGTTTGCAGTGTCCACTATTAGTTAATGTCTTTATGTTTTTGTTTTCAATAGATGAAAAATTGGTATGAATTCTTATTGTGTATGCTTAGTTAGCAGATGGCTACATTTTGGTACAATTGATGTTAATTTGGTATAATTTTACCAATTTCATGGTACAATTTAAAAATTGCCATATCGCAACACTGGTTTGTAGTTGTATAAGGCACAACCATGCCGGGGTGATTTCACAGATAAGAGTACAACAAGGGTTGAGTATGTGCTTATACACTGCATACAGGGTGACCGATGACATTTTTCCAAAAGTGGCACCAAAAATGGGGTTTATCAAAACAAAAGGGCAAAATTAAAAAAAAAAACAAGAAAACTACACTAAACTTTTTATTTTTAATGTATTTTTATATAATTCACTCTAAAAGAAACGAGACAAAAAGTGGCAAAAGCACTCAAAAAAGTGGAAAGGCAGTCGTACGTAAATATGTACGTAAATATATGTATATGTATACATATGTGTGTACCTATGTACATAAGTACTATGTATTATAACGTCCCTTCTTCCAATGATATACTTACATACATATTTACAAATGTCAATTGTTTAATATCTTAAGGTTGCATTGAAAGATATAGAAAATTTTCAATTCTAACAATGCAAACAAAACAAATGTTCTTAAGTCTTTTAAATCAGTAGTTTTTAACAGTAAAGGCATCGTGTCATACAGATTTTATTGGCAGAAAATTACTAAAATTTTCCATTTACATAATACTCGCTAAATAAGTGTTTCTTTCAAGTGGTGAGTGAGTGTGTACGCGAGCTATTTGTATGAATATTTTGCACTAGATAACATGAAATATGAAGAAATATTTTGAATTATTAACCCTAAAAACAGATATTTTATGCATGGCCACGTTGCAATAGAGGACCGACATACATACATATGTATGTATGTATGTATATGTACATTATAGTGGCCGTTAATTCTATTGATATATTTTTTTTGATTTCTTCTACTCTAACCCCCCCCAAATAAGTTAAGTTTTATGTAAAAAGTTGCGTAAAATTTTACAATAAGAGCTTATAGACATACATATAGTCAAAATAAAACTGAAAAAATACCACTGTTGCCAAGTCAGCTATTTTCTCGTCAAATCTGGCGATTTTTAAGTACATTTTGCGGGAAAATTGTGATTTAGCTATTAGCGGGAATTCTAGCGATTTTTTGTCGATCATAATTCACTTTAAAATGTGAGATTGTTTAGAAGCGGTGAACGTATATGAAGAAAACTATACAAAAAAAGATGATTGAATAGCGCCACAATTGTACAGGTTTAAAGGTGAGCTAACATCCATCCTAACATCCGTCTTTATAAGTGCTTTTATACATAAGTAAATTCGTTTATATTGGTGTGTATTCTGAAATACGCGTCGACTTGGTGAAACTTACATGGAAAACAAAAACAAAATTGTGTAAATGTAAAAAATTTGTTTTTGTTTCTCAGAGAAAATTAACCATTTTTAAAAGAAAGAGTAACGCGTTGAAATTCTCACGTTTATTTTATGTTTTTGTTGGAATATAAAGTTTCACTTCTTCGACGCGTTTTCCAGAATAGCCCCCATTATTAATCCTTTGAATAAAGCTTTAGATAACTGTTATGTTTGTATGTTTATTAGACTTAAAAATGTAGTATTCCAAAACGGGAACTCACAATAAAAAAAACCAGCAGGTTTGTCAGCACTACTTTTACTCTATAATTTGAAGAGATTTTTAACTGGAGAAGTCCCGAAGTAACAGAAATGGTTAATTACATACATATGTTTCTGCACATACCTAAACCGACACAAACAAAACTGGTGCAAATATGTATATCTGTGCAGGCCTTAATAAAATAAGCCTTTTATTAACCTATTACATTACTTTTATTTGGTATTTTATAGAATTTGTAGGGAAATTTGTGAAGTACGAAAGAATTTAACAAGTTGAAACAACCTAAAAATAAATGTAATTTTTTAGCTATTTATCGCTAAATTTTCAAGTCATTTTTAAATTTAGCTATTTTCTTGTCTACTTTAGTGATATTTTTTGGGAAAAAGTTGGCAACAGTGAAAAATACCAACGTTTAAAAACTTCCATTTGTGTATTTTTTTGACTCTGCTCATACTGCTGGTTCTGAAAATTCAAGTGTCGTTGTAGAATTTAACACAATGTAGAATTTACACAATAAACGAATAGTTATGTACATAGTACATATACAGGGTGTTTTTTTTAGAGGTATAGAACTTCGAATTGAAATAAAACACAAGAAAATCGTTTTAATGTCCATCAATTTGGCTTTATTGGAAGGATAATTTTATGGCATTAATGTTTAAATATGATTTCGGGCATGTGGCCGCCGCGGCTGGCTCGAATAAAGCCAATTCTACAGGTCCAATTTTCAACCACTTTTTCGAGCATATGGGGCCGTATGTTGGCAATAACGCCACGAATGTTGGCTTCCAAGTCCCCTAACGTTTCTGGTTTGTTGGCGTAGACGAGCGACTTCACATATCCCTAAAGAAAATAATCCAATGGTGTCAAATCACACGATCTTGGTGGCCAATTGACAGGTCCATTCCGCGAAATTATGCGCTCATCGAATGTTTCCTTCACTTAAATTACATAGGTTTGTGTCTAAAACGAGCTGCTGAATAAGTCCACATGTTATTTAAATGGGTTTGATTATAGGTTTGTGTCTAAAACGAGCTACTGAAAGTGTTCGATACAAATGTAGAAACCACTCAGTACTGAGCTAACAGCGCTCAGTGAATTGAACGGCTCACAGCGCTCAGTTAAGCGAATCGTTCAATTGAACTAGTTCGTTCATGAGCTACACAACACTACAAGAAGTGCACATGCTGATGAGATGCTTATAGGATGCTTTGGTTTTTTCTTCCAGATTATTGTTTTCTGTTAATTGAATATGCCTAAAAAAATGGTCGTACCATTACAAATTTTTTTTATAGTTCTGAATGCCTTTGGTAATGCTCAATGTGTTTTGTGTTATCAACATTTAAAGGGCATTATGAACATGTTATTACGAGGCATTATGATTTTTTTCATAGTGATATGAAAAAATATAATGACGGGGAAATAAATTAACTTCTTAGACTAACTACGCTCGAAATTTTCTTACCAAGTTTCTATATAATTTCATTTCTATATTTTCTTCCTCTTGCATGCATCCCCTAAATTTTAAAAAAGATATATATTTTTCAAAATTTAATAAAAATTTATTCGTTTACTTTTTCGTTTTACTGTGATTCTTAATCTCTCACAACTTCTCACCAATACAGAAACATTTCATTTTTGGGCATCTTTGCTTTAAATCAGTGTCCCGCAAAATAAAATATGTTTGTATTGGTGAGAAAAATGAGAGCAAAATAAACTTGCACTTGAAGAAAAGTTTTGTAATTTAGAATACATGATGTGGTTATTAGTTGTTTGATTTTTTTTGCATATAAGCAATTTAATAAAAAGTTAAGTAAAAAGTAAAAATCTTATAATCCATTTAACAATCTTGAGTATGGATTCCAAATTAAATTTATTCACAGCGCTGTTTAAACTATTATAATGCCTTTTCAAACTATCTTCCCTATTATTTTTTAATGTTTCATAACATAAAATGTATTGCATATTGCGAAACGCATTTTGTTCACGAAATTGTTCTTAGCTTCTATAATTATTTACATTTTTTTGTTGTAAAAACTTATTAAATTTTAACTTTATTTTCGTTCGGTGTGCTCAAACAAACTAAAGAAAAAACCAGGAAAAAATTCGTAAATGCGTGCACAACTTCATTCGTCACTTGCTCAGTGACGACTAAACTAAAGAGCATAAGCATGTATGTATGTGATTTTCATCCGCACAATTGTGCTATGGCTTGCTTTATGGGTTACTGCTTTAAAATTTAAAGTTAATTTAAAAAATAAATGTAAACAACCATTAGATAAAAGAAGAGATTTTGGACAGTCGAGTTTTTAGGCAGTTCAATTAGTATTCGAGCACTTGATAATCATCTGGACAGTTAAGGTCACCTGTTACCAATTCGCCTTGCACAGTTACATATATGTATAATGTAATAATAATATAATTTTAGCTTAAGTTGACTTAAGCACTTCTAACTTTTTGCCACAGAAGTATCGCTCATTATTTAAAAAATAAGACTTTTTTGTTGCGATATGCTGCGTATCATATCGTTATTCATATTGTAAATTTCAAATAAATACGTGGATAGAAAAATAAAATTTTCTTTTTTCATTAGGTTGTGTGAAAACTTTAAACTCGTTTTCGGTAAAACTAGTTTTTTGAGTAATGACGTTGTTAAAGTAAATGAGCGATGTGTACACGTGCATGTATTTAACTTGATGAGTTCATTTCAGCACCAGGGAAGGAAAATGACTTCTTGGATTTTGCACCAACTATGAAAACAAAATGTACTTTTGATACCATGACGGTACCATTTTTTTAATATTTATAATAAAAACATAAAAGTAAAAAATGTGTATTAAAGTTCAGAAGTTTACAATAAAAACAGAAATTTAACGAAAATGTGTATAAAAATTCAGTATACAATAAAAAATAACATAAGAAAATATTAAATATTACATTCATAACAAAAATTAAAAATTTTAAAAACCCCCAATATATCCAGAAGATGTGATATCTTATAAGCGGCAGGACCGATTTTTTTTAAACACAGCTAAGAACACTCTCGATCAAGTTACCTTTCAAACAGAAACCCCTAAATCAAAATCGGTCTAGCCGTTTGGTATGTACGAGTACTTGTACAGACACACACTACAAACTTATAACAAATTGTACCAAGTAATTCGCGGTAGTACCACTTTACAAACAAGGTCAAATATGTACCATAAAAAGTACAATTGTACCATGATTTTCATCCGTGTTCAGCACACATGTTTCATGTGTAAGTATTAGGGATACCAATCGGGATTGATTTTTGGAATTGGATTTTTCGGGATTTTCGAGATTTCAGGATCTACAATTTGTTGGTAAAATAAATTAGTTTTTTTTAATAAATATTACTTTAATAACAAATTTTATGAATTTTAAAAGTTTTTATATTGATAATATATCATAATACAATTGTCTTTAAATTTAACAATTTTCTAATAGGAGAAAAAATAAAAATCAAAAGAATTGTTCTCATCTATTTTTAAGTTGATTAATCACATTTGATGTTAGAGAATTTATACCGAAAACCATAACTAATATGAAAATTTGTTTTAGTTTTCAATATACATATGTACATTTTTTATATAATCTTAACCAACACGAACATACTTACATACCTATGGACTTTTGAAAGACGAAACGCAATATCAGGTAAATATTTCTTACGTTTACGTTAACCCGACAACAAAAAGTTTGCACTTGCCTTGTACTGAATTCTACTTCAATTGTAAGAAGCTGTCAATAGCACTCAATTGTTACCGAAAATTAGATAAGTGCTAATTTTTTATAGCGTTGAGGAGTTGGCATTCAGTTAGTTATACACTGCAATTAAATATGAATAAGTTTCTGCAATAAATTTCTCCCTTCTCCAATTAGATTTTTTGGATTTCCCCTATTATTTGCTACTGTTTGAAATTATTCCCCGGGAAAAATTTCTCGTGGAATTTTATTCATAATTGCTCTCATAATATAGAGTAAGACGGAATAAATTTGTCAAACTTATGAATTTCCCAAATGTTATTTCCCTTCCAAAGCTCATATTATTATTTTTGTTTTCAAAATAATTCTTAGTTGTATATTTTAGCACCTTTGATGAAAATAACCGTGAGAAAGTAGTTAAGATATTTTGCTTATGTTGTTAATTTATAAGAAATATGTCACGAATAGTCATTAAATTGTTAAAACTTCGCTTATAAAATTGTATGGGACTTTTAAATATTATAAAAAATACCATAAAATTAACGAAAATTTTAATTCATAAATAACTTTTTATAAAAATTGCAATGAAATCCCGAAAAGGAAATCCCGGGATTAAATTTTACAAATCCCGCGATTTTCGGGTTCGGGATTTCCCGTTTGGCATCCCTAGTAAGTATAGTATACTTAATATGCAATGTATACTATACATACATGCATACATACCCTGCAGGAAAAGTCAATAGTAAAATTATACTGATTATCTATTGACGATGTCACCAGGACTACTGACAAATTATACCACAACTAATGCTATCTACTATTGACATTTAACACAGGCTTGTCCTACGAAATCTACCACTAGACTACGTCAATACTGATTAGGTAGTTCTTGTGGGACCATATGGGGAAAATGTCAACAGTAAGATTGTACTAAGTTACTATTGACGCTATCACCACACTGTGGGAAATTTCCGTAGTAAAACTGTACTGATTAATTAAAATTTTATGTTTATGGATCTGAAAGTGTGACAAATCTTTAACTGGTGGCACAAAATTTTCCAAAAAGTAATAAAAACAATTCACATATTGGCACTTTCGCTAACAATTTTTTAATTTTCACATTTTTAGGGTTCCGTACACCAAAGGTGAAAAAAGGAACCCTATTGTTTTCGCTACGCTGTCCGTCTGTCCGTCACACGGTATTTTCTCAGGAACCGTAAGAGCTACGGACCTGAAATTTGGCCACTATAACAACAAATACATGAGAATTAGAAATTAAAGGCTGCTCCAAAACGAGCGACGATAAATGTTGAAATCTCATGTAATATACATACAATTGTATGTACATACATACATATGTGTATTGACACTTGAAATTTGTAAAATTAGTGTATTTTTATATAGACTACAACAATAAACATTAAAATATTAAAAAATTTAAATTAAAGGGTGGTCCATGAGTTAATGCAATTTTTAATATGTAATTTTGACAACTTGCTATATCTTGGAAACCGTAAGAGCAAAGACTATAAATATATAGATTTATAGTCTTTGGTAAGAGGTAAACTCTTGAAATTTTCAAAAACGGTAAAACTAAAAAATCCGAAAATTATAAAATCGCCAAACCGAAAAAAATCGCCAAAACCTGAAAAAAATCGCCGAAAATTTAGAAAAATTCGCCAAATCGAAAAATTAAAATAAAAATTGTAGCACTAAATTAAATCGCCAAATTCGAAAAAATCGTTTAAATTAAAAAAAATTTCACCAATATGAAAAAAACGCCAAAAACCGAAAAAAAATCGCCAAAACTCAAAAAGCGCCAATAAATTCAAAAAACCCCAAAACTAAAAAAAAGCTTAAAACCGAAAAAACCCAAAAACAAAAAAATTGCCAAAACTATAGTTTATATTGCCTAAAGTTCGTATTAAATTACATATCTCGTGTTCGTACGGAACCCTTCGTGCGCCGGTCAAAGTCGCACTTCACTGAATTTATTAGGGTTCCGTACACCAAAGGTGAAACGTCCGTCTATCCGTCACACGGTATTTTCTCAGGAACCGTAAGAGCTACGGACCGGAAATTTGGACAGAGTATGTAGAACCTTGGCCACTACAACAACAAATACATGATAATTAGAAATTAAAGGGTGCTCCAAAACGAGCGACGAAAAATCTTAAAATCCCATATAATATACATACAATTGTATGTACATATGTATATTGACACTTGAAATTTGTAAAATTAGTGTATTTTTATATAGACTACAACAATTAACATTAAAATAATAAAAAATTTAAATTAAAGGGTGGTCCATCAGTTAATGCAATTTTGACTATGTAATTTTGATAACTTGCTACATTTTGGAAACCGTAAGAGGTAAACTCTTGAAAATTTCAAAAACGGTAAAACTAAAAAATCCGAAAATTATAAAATCGCCAAACCGAAAAAAATCGCCAAAACCTGAAAAAAATCGCCAAAAATTTAAACAAAATCGCCAAATCGAAAAAAATCGAAAAATTAAAAAAAAAATTGTAGCATTAAAATAAATCGCCAAATTCGAAAAAATCGTTTAAATGAAAAAAAATTCACCAATATGAAAAAAACGCCAAAAACCGAAAAAATCGCCGAAACGCGAAAAATGCGCCAAAACCAAAATAATTGTTTATGTTAAAAAAAAATCGCCAAAATGAAAAAAAATCGCCAAAATTAAAAAAAAAATCGCCAAATTTAAAAAAATCGCCAAAACGAAATAAATCGCCAAAATTTAAAATAAACACCAAAAACCGAAAAAAAATCCTCAAAACCAAAAAAAAAACCCAAAATTAAAAAAAAACCCAAAATTAAAAAAAATCGCCAAAATAAAAAAAACGCTAAAATAATAAAAATCGCTAAAAAATAGTTTATATTGTTCGTATTGAATTACATATCTCGTGCCTGTACGGAACCCTTCTAGCGCTGGTCAAAGTCGCACTTCACTGAATTTATTTATTGTAATACAATATGATTATGAATTGTTCCATACATTTATAGGTATTAACCTTTTTATTTGATATCTTCAACAAATTTTTATAAACACTTAAATTTTCCATGACGCCACTTTTTGTTTTCAACAAACCAATAAAACATTAAGAAGAAGCATAGTTGTGTGTATCTGAAAAAATATTTTCTACGCATCAAAAACAATATTATTGGGCGCATTCATAAGACGTAGCTGTTGAGCTCAACAGTTGTGAAACTGCTGGCAACTGTTGGCCCCAACAGCTACTTCTTAGAAATGGCTTAGTGTATATAATGTAATTGCATATCTTTATTTCGTTACTTCATCGCATTTGTAATGTAAAACTTAACAAATATTTGTTGCTGCCACCTAACAAAGCATATAAAAGAAATAGCTCTATTTGACCAGCTGATCAGGCTGAGCACAACGTGTTGACTATAGGTAGCGAAAAAATTTTATGATGGAAAATTACTCAACTGTTGAGTGGAGCGGAGATACTCAACTATGCGTTTCTAAGACAAACACTCAACGTTAATGCGACCATATGTAGACGCTCCGTTGACAATTTCACCAAGATAGTTGACAAAAGTGGTGATCTGGGAACACTTAACCCCACGTTTCCTTCGGGGTATGTATGTTCATATGTATGTACATATATTTTTTTCAGACCACAGCAGACATTATCATCTCATTTTTATACCCTTTACCAAAAAATTTTAAAAGGGTATATATAGGTTTGTCATTCCGTGTGTAATTTCCACAATATTAATAAGCGACACATAAAGTATGTATATATATTCTGGATCCCTATGCATAGGGAAGACGAACAAGCTATGTCCGTCTGTCCATTTGTCTGTACGTGTACGGTTCTCCGAAGCTCCTAGAACAGCTAGAGACTTCGTTCTTGGACTGGTACGTCAGAAATTTTCCAAAAAATTTTGCTACTGGAAATCAGCAAAATCGAGCAGACGGTTTCAGAAAACTCAAACTCTGTTTTCCCATACAAAATAACTACCGAAAACTAGTTTTTATTATTTTATTATTAAATTAACCTATTTTATACTTCAGTATGAATGAAATTGGTGTTTCTAATAAGAAAAAAATAAAAACATTAAAAAGACGTTTCCAGGTTTGGAAAACTTTATTATTTTTTCTTATAATTAAACATATTTTATGTTTTAGGAAAAAGGCTATTTTCTCAGGAACCGTAAGAGATACGGATCTGAAATTTGGACAGAGTGTGTAGAACTTTGGTTGTTACAACAATAAAAATATGAAAGTTAAAACTTAAAGGGTGTTCAGAAACGAGCATCGAAAATTATTAAAATCCCATCTAATATACATATATACATTTGTATGTACATATTTATGTATGTATGTATATAGACACTTGAAATTTGTAAAATTACTGTATTTTTATACAGACTACAACAATTAATACTAAAATGTATACAAATTTAAATTACAGGGTGTTCTATCAGTTTATGTAATTTTGACAACTTGCTGTATCTTGGTAACCGTAGGAGGCAAAATGAAATTTCTAGCAATAAAATATATTGCAAAAATTAAAAAATCGCTAAAATGAAAAAAATCACCGAAATGAAAAAAATCGTCAATATGAAGAAAAAAACGCTAAAACGAGAAATAATCACCTAATTAAAAAATATTGACAAAACGAAAAAAATCGCCAAAATGAAAAAAATCGTCAAAATGAAAAAAAAATTTACAAAAAAAATAAAACGTCAAAATGAAAAAAAAAATAAAAAACTTAAAAAAATCGCTAAAACGATAAAAAAGCACCAAAACTGAAAAAAGCACCAAATAACATAAAATGCCAAAAACCTAAAAAAAATCGCACCAAATTAAAAAAAATACCAAACCCGAAAAAAATCACAAAAACGAAAAAAGAATGAAATTGAAATTTTCAAAAACGGTAAAACAAAAAAATCCCAAAGTTATAAAATCGCCAAACCGAAAAAATCGCCAAAACTCGAATAAAATCACATCAACGAAAAAAGCACTAAATTAAAAAAATTCTAGCACTAAAATAAATTGCAAAAATTAAAAAAATCGCTGGAATGAAAAATATCTCCAAAATAAATAAAAAATCGACAAAAGACAAAAATTCTCAAAAACCTTAAAAATCACTAAAGGAGAAAAAAGTACCAAAACTAAAAAAAGCACCAAATTATAAAAATCGACACAACTCAAAAAATCCCCAAATTAAAAAAACTCTAGCAATAACATATATTGCAAAAATTAAAAAAATCGCTAAAATGAAAAAAATCACCAAAATAAAAAAATCGTCAAAATGGAGAAAAAACGCTAAAGCGAGAAAAAAGCACCAAATTAAAAAAAATTACAAAACGAAAAAAAATCGCCAAAATCAAAAAAAATCGACAAAAAAAAATAAAACGTCAAATTTAAAAAAGATCGGCAAAATAAAAATAAATCAAAAACTTAAAAAAATCGCTAAAACGAGAAAAAAAGCATCAAAACTGAAAAAGCACCAAATAACAAAAAATGCCAAAAGCCTAAAAAAATTTGCACCAAATTAAAAAAAATTACCAAACCCGAAAAAAATCACAAAAACGAAAAAAAGAATGAAATTGGAAAAATATCTACAAAATGAAATAACACCAAAATGATAAAAATAATTCGCCAATATAAAAATAAGCGCCAAAAACTTTAAAAAATCGCTAAATGTAAAAAAACACCATAACTAAAAACGAATCGAAGTAACGCGAAAAACCAAAAAAAAAAACGCTAAAACGAGAAAAAAACATAAAAACTAAAAAAGCACCAAATTAAAAAAAAACGCCAAAACTAAAAAAACCGTTAAAAACGCGTTAATACTACAAAAATTAAATAAACGCCAAAACCCGAAAAAAATCACCAAAGCAAAACAAACACAAAATTTAAAAAAAAAAATCTGGCACTAAAATAAATTGCCAAAATTAAAAAATCGCTAAAATGAAAAAAATCGCCAAAATAGAAGAAAACCCAAAAAAAAACCGAAAAAACGCTTAAACGAAAAAAAGCACCAAAACTAAAAAATCGACTAATCAAATCTGTATGAATAAACGTTTACATAATACCACAATATATACCTTTTCCAATGGGATATTTAAATTGAGGAAATTAACAATTTTACAAAATCAAAGATTATTAAATAAAACAAGTTACATAGTTTACTTCGTATGGAGGTATAATACTAAAAATATTTTCGAGGTTCGAAGCTTTAGCGAACATTAGATCGAATCTTATGTCGAGTGGGATATTAAATATTGTTTTCATTGGATAGTTTTGATATAACGGCATTATTTGTTTGCTTAGCTATAAGTGCAACAAACGAGTAACTTATTCATCAAGTATCAAGAATTATTATTACTGTTAATGCACCAAACTTGTACCTCAATAAATGCGCATCATAATAGAACTTACTCCTAATATACCTATGTATATATAGATGTAATCAATTCCTTAATAATTGCTCATAAACTTTTATCCAAACACCGAAGTAAAAGAGATGAACCGTTTCAATTTTGCTCTCCTGAAAACTTTTATTTTTTTTTTAGAAAAATTATGAATTTTTTCAGAAATTAAATATGTACCTACATATCTCTGTGCTTATGTATGTATTTCTATACTACATAAACGCACTTTGGTAAAGGGTATATAAGATTCGGCACAGCCGAATGTAGAACTCTTACTTGTTATACATTGCATAAAAATTCTGTGTTTATTTTTATACTCAGACACATTTTTCTGTTTTTAAATACTATACTTACATACATAATTATTTTTGTAAGATTTCATAAGTTTCGTAAAAAGTATATATGTACTTACATATATATATATACATACATACATACATATGTATGTAATTATTTATTTATTTATTTACATGATATTAAACTTATATAAATATAAGACTAATATAATATTTTGAATAGCACTAGCTACTTTGGCTATCAGCTAATTATTTTTTCACTTACACCCAAACTCTGCAGCGATGGAAAACGCTTCTTTAATGGATTTAACATTAAATTTCTTAAATATGGATGTGTGTATATTAAAAAACTTATAGGAGTTTTAAGCAAACTTATATTTTTTGCAATTTCTCTTTTCTCACATTAGATAAGTATAATTGTGTCGTTAATTCAATTTCGAGTTCGATAAAATATGTATACACCAGTCGATTTCAATGAACCTTTAATATTAAATTTTTTAAACAAATAAACATATTATCAAGTTAAAATGATTTTCCCAAATTGTAAAATGTGCTCTTAGTTTTTATTCAAAGAAATTGGTTCTCATCAGTGTTGTCAGATGTGGCATTATCTTGCAAACGTGCCGATAAAAATTAGTTTTTGGCGATGAAAATTTTTAAATTTAGTTCAATAATATAGAATAAAGTAAAAATATGGAATTTTTATGAAAGAAATTTTTTCTACAACATGAACTTGTTCGTGCAAAAGAGAGTTGTTTTCTAAGTATATTTAAAAAAAATTTTTGTCGACTTCCATAATATATGTATGTATGTATGTATGTATGTATGTACGTACATAGGTAAATACTTACATATCCCAAGTTTATGGATATTATTAAATTTCTAAATACTGTAACTATTAACTAAATTTTTTACAATTAATTTTATTCTTATATAACACCAATGTAGTAGGGAATGGTAAATCGATTTCGATTCTAATCGAAAATCGATTTTCTGTTTAAAAATAGTTTTTAGCAATCGATTTTATGTCGGCGATTTTATGCTGAAAAAGATTATTGGTTTTTTTTTTATAAAATATTAGTGAACAAGATAGGTTTAGTAAATAAAGTTATTCATTCACATTCCGTAAATTTTTGTCGACATCAACGTCAAGACAATATCAAAAATACGACACTGAATTTCTTTGAAGACTATAAAACAGCAATAGGCTGTTAAAAATAATAAATTCCTGAACAAAAATAGTACGTAAGTGTCATTTGACATTGATATTTTCTTGACATTGATGTCAACAATTAGTTATATAATTAAGGTAACCTACTCTAAAATTTTGCACTTTTAGTTTGCTCAGTTTTGCTGTTTCTTTTGCTACGAAAAATTTCTGCTGTAAAAATTTTTCAAATACTCTCAGCAATTTGTCTTAAACGGTTTTAAAATTGATTTCAAAAATCGAAATTGAAAAAGTTGATCAAAAAATCGAAAATCGATTTTTGAAGACATTTGCCAATCTCTACAATGTACGTTTCATAAAAGAACTGCTACTCTTTTTATATTTTCTTAAACAAAATAATTTTAATGTTTTACGATAGGTATTATCTACTTAATTTCAAATTGAACAATACTTCTAATACAATTCTAATACATACAAATATTTTTTGTAGCTCAAAATTAATGTATTATTATATTGGCGATATTCGACAAATAATTTTACGGTGAGGCTAAAAATAAGTCTGACAACACTAGGTCTCATTTGCATCATGAGAAAATTTTCTTGAAATCACTGTTGCCAGAAAATGTTCTACTAAAATCTGCAAAATTGGGCGAAGAAATCTGCAAAATTAGCATAATATTTTTATACCCTTTACAAAAAAATGGTAAAAGGGTATACATATATAGGTTTGTCATTCCGTGTGTAATTTCCGCAATATTAATAAGCGACACATAAAGTATAGAGATGTGCACGTGAGCGTTTTTTGACTCTCGACACGCACGCTCGTGCAGAAAAATATTTTACTCACGCACTTTCACGCACGAATGATATTAAAAATATTCACGATCACGCACGCTCACGAAAATATTCTTAATCACGCACGAGCGATTTACAACTTATCGTGATCGTGAAAGTATATAATTAAATTTTCATGTTTTTTGGGTTGGAAAATAGATTTTTACACATACATCTGTATGTATGTATTAGTGTTGTGCCGAATGTCAATTTTTGTTATTCGCGAATACGAATATTTGAAACGATATTCGCGTATACGAATATTATATGTAAAACTTATAGACATTAAAAAATTATATATGAAACAAATTTTATGAAAAATAGCTTCATACTACTGTTGGCGTATTTTAAAGTTAATAAAAACTATCCAAGATTTTCATGATCGTCATTAAATAATATTTGAAAATAATAGAAAGCACAAGTTTCTATAATTTCTATAAAAAATTTAATAGATTCCTACTACAAATTTTAATTTTTATTATTTTGCAGAAAAGTCACTTGATGCCAAACAATGTAGAGACAAATTCCAAGCAAACTTTTTAAATGATTTTTATTTCCTCATCATTCTACCATTTTAAATATTTTTAATATACATAAATAACTTATTTCCATATGAAACTACAACATTTATTACCAGGGAAACCACAAATATGCAATTGCATGTTTTTTCTTGTCTGATATATCAATGGGGAATTAAGATATTTATCCGTTTCAGAACTTTTTATGAGTTTTGGCATCGATTTGTTAGTGCATATTTTCGCATATTTTACCCTTTAAAGCATGTTTTTGCATATTTCAGTCTAACACGCATATTTTGAGCATTTTTCGAATTTTCAGAGCATATTTGGCGTTTTTAGGGCATATTTTGGTACCTTAAAAAATTTTTTTGTTTCATATTTAAAAAAAAAATTTTGGAAACAATTTTTTACTTTTCTCCGTCAAAATTTCATTTTGTAGTGAAAGAAATAGTACTACAGGTAAGCAATATTTTGCTCGATTTTAAAATTTTAATTTTTTAATTTTCAGTCACTTTTGAACAGTCTTGTAAAAGAAAAACGAAACAAGATAATTAAAAAAAAATTAAATCCTCCATTTCCAATTTTTTTTCTACTAAATTTTAATGCTAGAACAAATTTCAACTTGAGCAGGTGTAACACGTTTTTTAACATCCTCACTGAAGGTTAAGTTCAATAAAAATTTGTTTTGGTAATTGTGACGAACGCTGCCCCGATTACAGCAATTGAGATTCAAAAAGAACATTTTCAATGTATGTATAAAAGTTTCTTTAGATGCGGCGATCTTTATTAAAAAAAGCTAAGTGAATAGTTTTTGTTTATTGTAATAACAATTATAAATCAAATACTTGTCTTTTTCTTCAAAATACAGTTGAGTTTTAATTCTAATATCGTGATCGCTTTTGAAGTAAAAGTGCAATTTTTGATCTTAATTATTTTTTTATAGTTTCCTTCTTCTGTTTATTTTATTTTTGTCTTGTTTTATATGCAAATTTTATTGAATTGCTGAATTAAAATTAGATTTTCATATCCTAATAACCCAATTAATGTTATTTATAAGAGCATATTTTTTGAGTTTTTAGTGCATATTTCAAAGTTTTTAGTGCATATTGAATGCGCATAAAACACTTTTTTTGAAGCATATTTCTGGTTTCCCTGTTTATTACCAATATATGTGAAAAATACTTAGAAGGAAATAGTCTTGGAGAAAAATATATTTTCCAATTCTCATGGATAAAAATGTTTCCTTTCAAAAAATATATTCATACATGGATATGACAAAATCAAATTATAAATTTTAAAATTATTGTTAGCCCACTTGAGGCTACATCGTATAAGTGTATAAGTTTTTACAGATGTATTAATGTAAACTTTCATACATAGACGTATGTATCTTCCAAGGGATTTTATTTAAATTTTTCATTTAACCGAACTAAATAAAATGTTTCTATAAAAGAGCAGTTATCTAGGAACTAGCCCCTCCAATATACATATGTATGTGTATAAATAATACTTTATTATAGTTTAATATGGAGAAATAATTTTCGGATAAATATTGGGCTTAATTACGAGTGTCGTATTTTCACTACCCCTACGACGATTTTGTGCTAGATGAAAGAAAAAATATTGCAATGTTCTGGTCTAGTACTGTTGTTATGTACTGTAAAATACTTTGTATTCAACAAAATGAATTAATCTAGTATTTATTATTTGTAATGTTTTTGTATAAAATATTTTTTCCTCACTTCAAATAAACTTTTCAACCGTATTGTACCTTTTTGGATATACGCAAGGCTGTTTTAATTACAATAGGTTATGGGCCCAGTTCCCATAAGGATATAATACTGAAGATAACTTTTGAAGTCATTTAAAAAACTATTAATTTTAAAATTGAAAAGCAAGAAAATCCAGAATGATGAATTCACTAGCTGGACGAATTCCCACATTGAATGGAACGAATTATGGTACGTGGAAGGCTCAAATGGAAGCTGTACTACACAAGAACAGACTGCTGAACATTGTGTTGGGTAAAGAAAAAACTCCAGTGTTAAAGGAAATTCCAGAAACACCAACGGAAGCACAAAAGAAAGAATATGAACAAGCTATGAAGAATGTGCAACAATATTTAGACAAAGATATGGATGCAAGAGCTGAAATTTTAATGGCAATAGATGTTAGTATTGTGACAATGGTGAAAAATATAAAAGGTTCTCAGGAAATCTGGTATTATCTTCAAGATACATTTGACCGTAAGTCGATAAGGAAGAAAATAGAGTGCTACCGTAAGTTATTAAATATGAAAATGTCCGAAAATGAGGCAATATCACAATTTTTAATCAATTTTGATATATGTGTTTCATGCATAATGGAAATGGGAATCGAAATTGATGAAGACCTTCTAGTTGTTGTTATGCTAGATGCTTTACCAGAACGTTTTTCAGCTATCAAAGCTGCTGTGGATACTGCAAATGAATTTCCAAAATTGGCTGTTTTAAAATCAAGATTGCTTGAGATTGGTGACAAAGAAGAGAAAAATGCAAGTACTTCTGCTTTCCAAGCTAAATTTTACAAAAACATTCCGCATGATCAATATAAAAAATCAAAAAATCAAGAAGAAGGTATGTCTAAAAATAAGTTTTCTTATAAATGTTTTCGATGTGGCAAAAAAGGTCATAAAGCCAAAGAATGTAAGACATATGTTGAAACTGCCAGACATGTAAGACAAAATGTCAAACATAAAATTGTAAATGAAGTATCAGTAACTATGACTGAAAATGCATTTTGTAGTAATTCTCAAGAAACTTGGATGATTGACAGTGGTGCTTCATCTCATATGTGCACACAAAAATCATTATTTGTAAATATAGATTTGGAATTTAGAGGTAAAGTCAGATTAGCAGATGATAACGAATTGAACATCATGGGCATTGGAAAGGTCGAAATAATTGCAAACGTAAATGAAAGAAAGCAAAAAATAGGTCTATTTAATACTCTATATGTGCCAGACTTGCGGTGCAATCTTATATCAACTAGCAAATTGACCGATAATGGTTGTACAGTTGTTATGGAAGGATCAATAGTAGGTGTTTATAAAGAAAGAAATAAAATAATTGAAGGTCATAAGTTAGACAACTTGTATTTTGTTAAACTGTTTAGAAACACGGAAAATATGATATATGCAACTAAAAAATGTAATAAGTTTGAAACAGAACTATGGCACAAAAGATACGGTCACTTAAATATGGATCAATTGAGAAAAATACAGACGGGTGAAATGGTTAAGGGATTACCTGTTATTAAAGATATACAAATTAATTGTGTACCATGCATTCGAGGAAAACAAACGTGCTTACCATTTCCTCACAAAAACGAAAAATCAACTTCTGAAGTACTATCGCTTATTCATACTGATCTTTGCGGTCCAATGAGAATTCAATCACTTGGTGGTAGTTTGTATTTTGCAACGTTTATTGATGACTATTCGCGAAAAGTATTTGTCTATTTTATTCGACAAAAAAGTCAATATTTAGATAAATTTATGGAATTTAAGAAAATGGCAGAGACACAAACAGGAAGGAAAATTAAAATTTTGCGAAGTGATAATGGCGCGGAACTAATAAGCGGGAATTTTACTAAGTTTTTAAAAGAAAGCGGAATCAAGAGGCAGTTAACTACAACTTATACACCACAACAAAATGGCATTGCGGAAAGAATGAATAGAACATTAGTGGAAATGGCGCGTTGTCTAATGTTAGAATCAGGGTTACCTGAAAGTTTATGGTCAGAGCTAGTACACACTTCCGCATATTTAAGAAATCATTGTCCAACAAAATTAAATGGTACTAAAACTCCAGAGGAATTATGGACAAAAAGAAAGCCAATTGTTAAACATTTGAGAAGTATTGGGTGCATATCATTTGTGTTAGATAAGACATCCAATAGATCTAAGTGGGATGCTAGAAGTCATGAACATATTCTTGTAGGTTACTCCGAAGAATCCAAAGCTTACCGATTATGGAAAGGAACAAAACAAATCATAACAAGTAGGGATGTGAAATTTATCGAAAGCAAAATGTACGACACTACAAACCACACTAAAATTCCTAATTTTTATGAATTTGAATCTAGAGAAATAACACAGCATGAAGAAGATGAAAGAAACTTAGAAGATACCGAATTAGAGATAAAAGACACAAATGAAGAAGAACCTAAGGAAAAACCTGTGGAAAATATAAATCAGAGGGAAAGTGTGGTAGAAAATTTTGTTGATTCAATTAAAAACCGACTAAGACCAAGAAAAAATCAAGCGACGGCTCAAGCAGTGAAAGAAAATGTAATAGATCCTAGAAATATGTCAGAAGCTATGTCATCTGATCATGCAGAAGATTGGCTAAGAGCAATCGAAAACGAATACAAATCATTAATGAAAAATAGTACTTGGAGCTTAACAGATTTACCAAATGGTCGTAAGGTAGTAGGATGCAAATGGGTCTTCAAATCAAAAATTAGGCCAGATGGAAGTATAGAAAAACGTAAGGCAAGACTAGTAGCAAAAGGTTATTCCCAAAAATTTGGATTAGATTATGTGGACACCTTTGCTCCAGTAGTTCGACAAACATCTCTTAGAATGTTATATGCCCTGGCAGTTGAAAATGATTTGAAATTGCGGCAGTTGGATGTATCAACTGCATTTCTGAATGGAAATTTAGAACAAGAAATCTATATGGAACAACCAGAAGGATTTATTAAGGAGGCAACAAGAGGAAAAGTTTGCAGATTAAATAAAGCTATATATGGTCTAAAGCAAGCTGGCAGACAGTGGTTTAAAAGAATTGATTATGTTATAAAAGAGTTTGGATTAAATCAATCAAAGCATGACCAATGTATTTATTTCCTCAGAGAAAACAAAAAAACACTGATAGTCGCCTTATATGTCGATGATATTATAATTGCTGCTAACAATACACATTTCATAGAAGAATTTGTAAATGTATTAAAAGATAATTTTGACATTCGTGACATGGGAGTTCCAAAACATTGTATTGGGCTCGAAATAAATGTTAGAGATGGAGAAATATCAATTTCGCAACCAGGATATATATCAAATTTGATTAAGAAATACGATTTAGAGAATTGTAAACCTGTAAAAATTCCTATGCAACCAGGTATTAAATTAGAAAAGGAACCAACAATTTCCGGAGAAGCAGAAAAAGTAGATGAAAAGTTTTATCAAGAAATCATTGGATCCTTACTCTACTTGTCATTGTATAGCAGACCTGATATAACGTGTGCTGTTAATATGTTATCACAATTTTCTAAAGACCCTCGCAAACAACATTTAAATTCAGCATATCATGTTATTAGATATTTAAGTTACACAAAAAATGCTGAATTGATATATAGGAAAAGAGGTCTACCACTTGTTGGTTTTTGTGATGCGAATTGGGCTCAAGATGTAAATGATAGAAGATCTCAATCAGGTTTTTGTTTTTTACTCGCAGGTGGTCTAGTTTCTTGGGAGTCAAAGAAGCAAAAGGTTGTAGCAACATCCAGTGCAGAGGCGGAATATGTAGCATTAACTGAAGCAACTAAAGAAGCTGCATATTTGGGTTACATTTTGGAAGAACTTGGGTATTCTAGTCATAATCCAGTAATGATAAATACAGATTCACAAAGTGCTCAGAGGATGGCAGAATTTGGTGCAAATCATGCCCGTACTAAACACATCCATTATAAATATCACTATGTAAAAGATGCAATAGAACAAAACATTGTCAAACTAAAGTATTTGTCTACTGATAAAATGTTAGCTGATGTTTTAACAAAACCTGTACCTAAGCCTAAACATATATATTGTTGTAATAATTTTGGAATTGTAATGTAAATTAAATTTTAATTCATAATGTTGATGAGGCATGTTGTTATGTACTGTAAAATACTTTGTATTCAACAAAATGAATTAATCTAGTATTTATTATTTGTAATGTTTTTGTATAAAATATTTTTTCCTCACTTCAAATAAACTTTTCAACCGTATTGTACCTTTTTGGATATACGCAAGGCTGTTTTAATTACAATAAGTACAAAATCGTAGTAGTGGAAGTCGTAATACGACACTCGTAATAAGGGGTTGTCCATATATTACATGATGCTGTTTAAGTTGACAACATGGGACTCAAAAAAACTTCTGAGGATTGTAACTTTTAGAAAAATTATCCGATTTTTATGACATAAAGCGTTTTGATCTAAGCTCAACATTTTTAATAAATGATGTCCTTAAATGTGTTTTCGTATCTCTCATATCTTAAGGATATTTGACTTTTAACAAAAAAAAAATTTTTTTTGCCTTGACTTTTTGTAGTATTTCACCTACAACTTTTTAGTCAATTGTTGGATTTTAAATTAAAGGACAGCATTAAATTTTTTATCAAAATTAAAATAAAAATAAGTAAAAAATTGTTAATATTTGCAGTAGTGAAAACGGGAAAAGGCAAAGAATTCAAAGTTTTAAAATTTTTCTGAAAAGAGGCACGTTTTTTTTTTAAGAAAAAGTATCTTCATTATTTTCAATTCTGTGAAAAACTTTGTTTAACACATGCACTTTTAAACCACATAGTGCTGAAAACAATATATTCAGAATATGCTACGAGCCAATTATTTTGTATTTTGGGCATGCACCCTACACTCAGCAGTGTCCGAATATTGCCAATTTTAATTTTTTTTTAGTTTTAGCTACATCATTTAATTATTAGGACAGTTGGCAACATGTTAAACTTAAATTTTTAACAGCCTTTTCATAAATAAATTTTGGAAAAATTTTGTTTTGTAGCATAAAAAATATATATAAAAATAATTTTCTTTTCTTATGTTGGCATTTTTAGCCTTCACGTGAGTCTTTTTATTTTGCCTGAAAAAATTATTCCAATATAATTAACTGATCTCGAGATATTTCGATTGTAGGGTGCAATTAAAAAAATATGTAGAATGCACTTTACTTTTTTCCCTTTATTCACATATCAGCTGCTTAAAACTTTTATGAATTCTGAAATTCAACCTAAATAGAAAAACAAAAATAAATTTGGAATGTTATCCTATAAGTCTATGTATATTTTTCGCAATAAAAATATTTATGGTAATTATACCATATGTTTTTCCATGTAAGTGTAGTTAATGTTAATAATAGGTAAGCATTTAAAAAAGATTTAAAAGTTGATTATATGTACCTGTTAATGTATATATGTATTTATGTATATATGTATATGTTTGCTCGTGTATATGTATAGGTGTGTATGCATGTATAAATGTACCTTTACGTATATGACTATGTTTTTATAAATATGTTTATACATGCATGTGGCTTTGTGTCCATGTACAGATGTATATGCATACATGTATATACATGTGTATGTGCATATGAGAATGAGTACATATATATATATATATATATATATATATATATATATATATGTGTATATATATGTGTGTTTGTATATATGTGTTTATATATGTATATATGTATGTATATATATATATATGTATATATATATATATATATATATATATATATATATATATTTAATTAATAATTAATAATTATATATATATATATATATATATATTTAATTAATAATTATAATTATGGACATATGTATTTATGTTAATATTTTTAATTCTTTTAAATATCTTTTTGTATATAAAAAGCTTCCCAGCTAAAAAAATTATATATGGTCCATATATTTTTAATATATGAATGTATATAACTATATATGAATATGTATGAATTCATGTATGGAAATATATGGGATTATACATGGCAAAACTATTATATATGAACTAATATATGGACTAATATATGAAATGTATTATAACATATGAGCTCATATATGAAAATTTAATTATGAAGCTCTTCATATGTGGATCCATATATAAATATAAGATTTTATATATGGAGCCATATAAGAATGTCTGCATACATGATATCTCACATAAGATCGTTTTTGCAATCAAAAAAGCTTGGAATTGTATCACTGTTGAATTGGAAATCCATTAGAAAATACATACGGTATGCAAAGATTATATGCGTACCCTCAACGTTTAAAATAGAAAAACTTTTTGTTACAAAAAAAAAACATTCTTGTATGATTTTATACATTGTGGCCTCATTTAATATATCAAATAATCAAAAGGATAATCCAGTCATTAATTTTATAGAACATAATAAAATTTTCTAGATAAGAAACAAAGTTCATATTACTGTATTGAAAACTATTGTTTGAGGGATTATTTTTTCTTTTATAATTAATTGCATTAGTTTTTAATCTGATTTCTTAAACTAAATGTTATGTACGAATATGATTTATGTGTTTTTTAAATAATTGATTCACCCTTTGATGAATGAAATGACTTAGTTCGTTTTGAATTATTTGTCCAAACAAATGTTTCATTAAATACAACCTCTTTCTCAAGTCTAAAAAAATTTAATTTTAATAATTTAATTTGTTGCACTGCAATGCCTTTTGTGAATCAAGAGTGTATGAATATGAACTTTGCATACTGTGGAGGGAATTTACACATACATGTATGAAAATGTATGAATATATATAATCATATATGCCCATATACCCTCATTTTTCGGATCCGAACCATATATGGGATATCATATATGCTCCATACATATTTTTTAGCTGGGTTTTTGAACTTTTTTATTTTTTCAATTTTGACAAATATTTTTCTTTTTATATATCTATGTATTAGTAAATTTAGAATAATTTCATTTCCTGAAGAAGCTACACAAAATTGAAGCGAAATATCGATAAAAATAAATAAAATTTTAAATTTATTACAAACAGACCTATAGTTTAAATAAAATTTATATAGAATAACAACACACATTTTTAATGGATTAAAAAAAGGATTTTACTAGGTAATTAGACAAAATTAGCAAAGGTGCTTATAAATTATGCTGTATTGCATAAAATATCGGTAAAGTTTTATTTGTGTGTATTGTTTTTTTATTATTATTTACCAATAGATAATCTATTTAATGTTAGGCTATAACTGAGAAAAACTTTTTAACACTAAATAATTTATTTATTTTTAAATTACATGTTTGAGCTATGTTAATTACCATAATTTTACAATTTATTTATTTCAATTATTTTTAAGAAAACAATGCGGAATATCGAAGCTTGAGAGGTTATTTATTTGAACTGCTTCACTGTCGTCTTTCTCTATTTCTTTAGTTATCTTTGGTAACCAGTTCAATCGAATTGCTTGTAAAACTGGATCTGTGGATAACAATAAGTGAAGCATTAAATCATAATTTTCTGCTGATTTTGAACACTTTCGACTATTAAATAATCTCTACTGCTTTACATCTTAGTTCCTTGCTTCTTGAGCTTCTTCTGTAAGTTCTCCCAGAGGTAGGATGTTGGGTTTAATGATTTCTTTTCCATGAGATAATACCTTATGTACAGTTGGCGTCATCAATCTCCATGGATATACATTTTTTATCAATAGTTTTGTTTCATTAGCAAAAGCATCAAATTTTTCTGCATTAATTTGCTTTTTGCTGTTGATAGTTGCCAGTATTATTTTGAAGTTCCTTATTAGTTTTTTATCCAAGCCGGTTATCAAGGATGTAGTCTCAGGATCCTCAAAAAAGCGTCTAGCAGTATTTCCATTATTCGTGCTACCATAACCGTTAATTGGCTTATCAATTATAAGCCCATGCTTTTTAAATTTATCTTGTATCCTTTTCTTCTCAGTTCTTTGTGTATCTGCTAAGTCTTTGTTGTTTCGTGAGGAGACAGTTTCATTACCTTTGATATTTCTATATTTTATATAATATGATAGGTGCAAGCAATACTCCATAAATCTAATGTGAGCATGAAGTGGTGAAATTCCAAATTTAAGGGCTTCCTCTTTTATAGTTTCATCAGATTTATCTTCAAACTCAGAGCTTTTTCCCACATATATTGCATTTCCAGTATGACTTGGTATCCGTTAGGGCATTGGCAACTTTTCCATCTATCATAGTCAATTGTAAATCGAATGTGACATTTATAATGCAGTCAGAAATTTTTATTGCAATGCTTGGTAAGTTCCTTATTTCTTCTGATATAGTAACCACAATATTTTGAGTTTCATCTCTATTTTCTTTAATATATTAAAATTTTATTGGTCGACATAATAACTTTGATGCAGGCTTCCTATTTATCCATACATCTTCAAATGCAGGTACATTGGATGATGATTATGAATTTGTATATAACGCATTAAACGTAGACATGAATATCGATGAAAAAGATATATTATCTTCGCTTTGTTGTCTTTATTCAGAAAATCCAGTAGTCCCATCACAACCCCATTTACAAATTAATACTAGCTCGGACTTGTGTCATTTACTTATGTCTTCTTTGCTAAAGGTTGAAAATATCCTAGAAGCAGTATTTTCGAGGAGACTGCATAACTCAATAGTGGCGCCCGTGCTACTAACGTTCGAAACCGATGGCAAAATTACATCCTTTGTAGATGGCAAATTTCCCCATTTCTTTTCAGTCATAGCTTTTCTTAATATTTCATATTTATTCCTTGTTAGACCCAAGTTTAGAATAAGGGCTAATGCATCTTCATTAGTAAAATCTGTTTTAGAGTTAGGCGTTGGTATGCTTTCCACCATACGTTGTATTCTCTTTGGAGATGCTTTTGGAAGAGCATCTACAATTTTGCCAACTTCCTTGGGTTTGTTTTTGGTTAAGGCACTTCTAAAGGCATCCTTTATAAGGCCAAAAGAGTGGTTTTCAATAAGGTCTTCTTGCTTTCTTTTCTGGCTTCATGGTTGAAGTTCCTCGTATAATTTATTAGGCCTTAAAATTGTTTCATACCAATCTGTGTAACTATCTCGGTTTTTAGCCATTGTTCATTTTGTTTTTGGAGCTTACACAGAAAAAATTATTGTTGAATTTTTTTTAATTAAGTGATTGCTTAGAAAAAATAATACTTTTGATTAAAATTTTAATTGAATATATGTTTATTTTAATTGATTTTGCTGCTCTAACAAAAAAGTGCTATCAACAGAGCTTAACTCAGAATACCCTGAAATGGGTAACAATTTTTACATGTAAATTGTATGTAAATAATGTAACTTTTGTTTTTATGTATGAGAATCGAGCTGTTTTTTGTAGTATGAAATATTGTTTTGAAAAAATATTTTCAATTAAAATACTCAATTAATCTTTTAATTGGTTTTGATATTTTATATGGGAGAAAAAACTACTCAGCTTAATTTTTTTCTTTGATTCTTAGTAATTTTGACATAAGTTGAATAAAAAATTAAATATGAAAATAAAAAAAACAGAAATTCATTTTGTTCCCTTTTGTTGAGAAGTAACAATACAATTTGATAAAAAATGCAAGCTTATAGACCAAATGTGGATGGTAAAGTTAGTACATTGGCGGTATTAGGGGTTCGATGCAAAACGTCTTGCGTAAGTAGATATGGAAATCATCGAAGCCTTTCTTTAAAATCCAATCATAAAATATTCTACATTTACACTTACGCAAGACCGGATACGGCCATTGTACTTTTTTCCTCCATTCAAACTTCAAAAGCCATGCGATGCATCAGTTAGGTTTTTGGTACAATACACAAATGTTTCCATTTTTGTAAATTTTTTATATGGAGATATATACATACATACATATGTATGTACATAACATTTTTTATATTTTTACAATTTTTTATATTTTTATACTCTTAGATTTTTTATATTTCAATTAATATTTTATATATGGAGATATATACATACATACATATGTATGTACATAACATTTTTTATATTTTTACAATTTTTTATATTTTTATACTCTTAGATTTTTTATATTTCAATTAATATTTTAACTGAATCTTTAAAAAATGTTAATAAGTTATTTAATTGAATCCTAAAAAGTATTTCAATTAATTTTTTAATTTAATCTTCAAAAATATTTCAATTAAATTTTAATTGAATCTTTAGAAAACCATCAATTAAATTTTTAGTTAATGTAATATTTTTTTAATTGAAAAAACCAAAAAAAATTTCAATTAAAATGGATGAGTTAATACTACAATTTCCGTGATTGGTTGAAAACTAATTAATTTTTTAACTGAATCTTTGTTTTTTTTAATTGAATCTTGTTTTTACTTTTTTCTGTGTAGTTTTGTTATAATTTAATTCTTTCTCTATAATAGTTCTCTATTTTTTTAGTAGCATCTTCATTTAGTTTTAATCCAAATGAGTTGTCAATTATATCTATGATTTTAGAACATTTTTCTTGGCGCAATAAACTAACAGGAACGTATTCCCATAGAAGTTTACATACCGCGTTATATTTAATACTAATCTCCATAACAGTTCAATATGGAGTGATTATTCTTATAAAAGAACCCTGCGTTCTTATGCAATACAGCATAATTTATAAGCAGCTTTGCTAATTTTGTCTAATTACCTAGTACTGTGAAGTATTATTAAGTAGCACCTCCCGATGTTGCTGTAATAAAATCAGTGAAAACCTTTTTTTAATCTATTGAAAATGTGTGTTGTTATTCGTTAAATGCTTACCTGTTATTAACATTAACTACACTTTCGTGGAAAAACATATGGTATAATTACCATAAATATTTTTTATTGCGAAAAATATACATAGACTTATTGGATAACATTCCAAATTTATTTTTGTTTTTCTATTTAGGTTTAATTTCAGAATTCATAAAAGTTTTAAACAGCTGATGTGTGAATAAAGGGAAAAAAGTTAAGCGCATTCTACACATTTTTTGAATTGCACCCTACAATCGGAATATCTCGAGATCAATTAATTATATTGGAATAATTTTTTCAGGCAAAGTAAAAAGTATCACATGAAAGCTAAAAATGCCAACATAAGAAAAGAAAATTATTTTTATATATATTTTTTATGGTACAAAAGAAAATTTTTCCAAAATTGTGACTTTTTGCAGAAAATTTGCGCGCATCTTCGCATTTGTGAAAAGGCTGTTAAAAATTTAAGTTTAACATGTTGCCAACTATCCTAATTGTTGGAGACACTTGCAAATAAATCAACTTCAACAATAATAATTCTTTATAATCATGTTGGCATTGAATTATTTTCATTCATGTCATAAAATTTTAATTTTTTATGACTCATTCTTGTTTTGAAACTTCAATTAAATTAAACTTAATTTTTAATATTTTGTAAAAAAATATTTTGTGTTTTAATTTAAAAACCCTAACAAATTGGCGACGAGGATATGGCTCAAGATTTAAAACTCCTGGAATTATTGGAGATGCAAAGCAAACTTCTTGCAAGCCTTACGCAAGGAAATGCATCAAACAACAATCAAGATTCTGTTATGGAGAAATTAGCAAATAGTATTTCGGAGTTTTGTTATGATCAAGAAAATTCTGCAACATTTAGCAATTGGTATACTCGTTAAGAAGATATTTTTATCGTAGAAGGGAAAGATTTGGACGATGCTTCTCGTGTGAGACTCCTTATGAGAAAACTCAATACCATAACCTATGGACAGTATTCAGCATATATTCTTCCAAGAAATCCAAGAGATATATCATTCGAGGATTCAGTTAAAATCCTGAAGGATATGTATGGATTACAAGCCTCTATGTTTAGTATTCGATACAATTGTCTTCAAACTTCTAAAATGTCACAAGAAGATTTAATTTCTTATGGAGCTCGTGTCAACAAAATTTGTGAAAACTTTAAACTATCTGAATTGAGCTCTGCTCAATTTAAATGCTTGGTGTTTGTTTGTGGTTTACAGTCTCCTACAGATTCAGAAATTCGCATGAGATGCTTATCAGCTCTAGAAGATGATTCCAACCAAAACATCAAAAAAGTAATTTCTAGCTCTCAGCGGTTAATTAACTTAAAACATGACACAGCTATGGTAGAAGTTAAACCGAGTTCATCTATAAATGCAATACAGTCTAACACAAAGCAATATGCCGTTCAAAATGTTAAGTCAAGACTGAAAACACCCTGTTGGAACTGTGGTGCAATGCACTATTCCAAATATTGCAACTACGCAAAACATATGTGTACACAATGTCAAAATATAGGGCATAAAGAAGGTTACTGCAAACACCCAAAATCAACAGAAAAATTCAACCAGGGAAAGAAGTGGAAAAACAAGAATCCAAAACAGTCAAAAGCAAAATCCAATATTGTTCAAATCAACCGGATTTCATATGCAGCAAGAAGAAAATTTTTTACAGTCAACATACAGAATTCTTCCTCAGAAACAAGTTTCGATGTCAAAATGCAAATCGATACAGCACCAGATGTGTCAATTATAGGCAAAGCATTATGGTGTAAAATGGGAAAACCTGGCAGAAAACTAACAAATCATTTTGTCATAAGCGCCTCTAAGGACAAAATCAAGATTATTGACGAGTTTTCATGTCAAGTTCGGCTACAAGGTGATGTAAAACTTTGCAATTTCCTAGTTATAAATATTGATACTCTCTCAATTTTTGGTTCAGATTGGATTGAAGTTTTTCACTTGTTGGATAAACCGTTGAATAGTGTTTGTTCCCAAAAGTAGTAGTGAACTACCAATCCGGAGCCAATTAAACTTGCAAAATTGTGGGTGAAATTGTTAAATTTGGGTAATTAAAATTTGGAAATTCTTGGAAATTTGTGAAATTTGATACCTGCGAGGGTGGTTCAATAAGTCCGTCCAAATTTTTGTTTACATAAGGAGTTTTTTGTTTACATTAACTTAGTGGGAACGGGTGATTTTTTTTGGGTAATATTAATTGTGATAACGGGTGGTTTTTTTTGTGGGTGTGGATTAAGGGATTTTATAAGATTAAGATTTCACAAGTGTATATGCCGACGGGAAAATCATGAAAATGATTTTTCCTAATACCAATGGTGAAATAGTGATTATTAATTTTTCCTAATGCCTACGGGAATGCATGATAATTTTTCAAATGCCGACGGCAAAACACATTTCTATTTTTTTCAAATGCCGACGGCAAAACACATTTGGTTTTTTTTTCAAATGCCGACGGCAAAACATGATTATTATTTTCTAGTACCAAATAGGGATGAAACGATACGAGTAAATACAAGTAAATACTCGATACTTTTTCTTAGAAACCAAGTACTTTTGGTACCGATACTCCACTACCGAGTACCAAGTAGGTATCGGTAAAAAGTACTCGTATCGGTCAAATATACTCATTTCTTATAGGCTACAAAAAAGTTGAACATGTTTAACCAGTTTAACACAGTTTAACCAGTTTAACACAATTTTATTTGTTCGTGTTAAATGTAAATTTATATTTAGAATATATGTATGTATAACAAAGTAAGTTCGTGAAAATGGGACCACCCAAATCAAATATTTTATAAAAAAGACGATAAAATTGCGAGCTGCAATTTTTTTTAAAGCGTGTGTTATTGCGGAAACAAAACGAATTTGCACGAACATTTAAAATGTCATCTCGACTACACCTTCTGCTCCAGTCCAGCCCAAATGTAGCGATTTTACCACTTTGTTTGGCATCTAAGTTTTTTATTTGGCGACATGTCAATTTTGCTGGCGATAAATGAATTTATCGGCGATTTTTATGGTATGTTTTTAACAAAATTGAACTTAAAAATTTTTCCTTTTCAGAAAAATTAATTTGTTGAAGGAGTATTTTCGTAAATAAATTCTACCAAATCTCGTCTGCAAGAAATTTAAACAATTAGTTTATTCTTATATTAATCACTTTCGAAATCGGAAGATTTTGTCGACTAGTCATTAAGAATTCTTTACGAATTAAGAGCATTTGATTTGGTGACTATTTAGTTTTGTTTTCACTATTTTAAATCATGTGAAAAGCTTGACCGATACAAGTAAGTATCGATGCTTTTTATTCGATACTGAGTATGTATCGATACTTCTGAACCGATGCCGTATCAAGTAAAAGTATCGATACCTTAGTGGTATCGTTTTATCCCTAGTACCAAAGGGAAAATTGCCAGTGTTGCCAGACTATATAAATTTGTTATCGTAATACTATATCAGTACTATCAGAGAAAATAGATTTGATGACTAATACGCGATCCTCATATGAATCGGGAGAATGTGTGTATTTCCTCACGCTAATAAATTGTTTATAAATAAAATAATTAAATAAATTAATAAACAATTAATTTAATTATTTTATTTATGTATAAAATGTTCCCTTGTATATGAACACCCTATTGTGTGTGAATGATCCAGCTTGTTTGTCGCTGGTATTTATTTATTTGTTTAAGAAATATAATTGTATGTATGTATGTATATTTGTATATGTGTATGTATGTATGAATGTATATTTGTATGTATGAGTGAGGATACGTGTGCGTAAAATATTTTGTAGAATACATGTATATTTTGCAGCGTAATCATTTTCTTTGTCTACGATTATTTTAAAGCAGCAAAGTTTCAATTAAGTACAGTCATCAGCAGAGAAACAAAAAGTAAATATGCTGCAAGGATACTGCTACTAATTTTTGTATAAATACGCCAACTTTTCTAACCATCACATCAGTACTTTATTGTATTTACAACCATCATCAGAAATTGTGTTAAAGTGAAATAATAATAATAAAATAATTAAAAATGAGTTCTTCAGGTTATCAGTGTGAAAGATGCCATAAGGTATATAAATACCAAAAGTCCTTTTTGGATCATGTCAAAAATTATAGTGTGCAGGATCAATTGGTCGTAAGCCAGGACAGAAATCAAGAACAACCGCAGACATCTCTTGAAAATTATCAACAGCACCTAAATATGTCTCATCATCAGCAACATCCTTCTCTACATTACCCTCAATATCAAGTACCAATGAATTATCATCAATACGGTATGCCATGGAATAATCAGTTTTTGGGATTAGGAGTGCCATTGAAATATGAGTACCCAAGTTACAATTATAATCCTGTCACACCAGATAATCAAATGCAGCAGTATTCCAATTTGATGCAATGGCAACCTCTTAATTATCATCAACAAGAGCAGCAGCAACAACAAGCTCAACAATAGGGTGTGGATATCCATGGAGGGAATTTGTACAACGATGCATGGACATAAGTTTACCGGAAAGTGATGGAGAAGAAGAAGAAGAAAGAAGAGAAGAAACTCTGCCAACTCCAATGAGTGCTTCACATTCTAGGACAGCAGAAGTAGCAGAGAATGTGAGATGTTTCAAAATATCGAAAGCCTTCAAAAATCATATCGCCACATATGGTATTCTAAATAGAAAGGACCAACTTCTTCTGGAAGCGTTTATTAAGGAAAACATAAATATTTTTATTGAGAGACTTCACATTACTTTGTGTAAGCACACAATTATTAAATTTCATGTGAGTATTGTGGCGGAGTATATCAAAATTGTTGAAGAAGATTTGGAGTTGTGTGTTATAGCACATGTAGCTAAAATAAGTTTGGTGACGAAGGCAGACAACATTAAAGAAATATTCCGTAAACAGATTGAGGAGATTTCAACCAAAATGTCCGAATTTGAAGAGCGTGATTCTGGTTGGACTTTATTGCGCATAGTCCGAGCAAAATCAACATCAACAAATCGTCGCTCGTCAAAGGATCAAGTTGGATATCGACACCTCAAAAACTAGTAAGAAAACTTGCTTGCATCAATATACAAAACGATGATGAATACTGCTTGAAATGGTTTTTGATTGCTGCCATGTATACAACCAAATACAATCAAGAACGTTGCAGTTCTTATGGTATTCAGGACATTTCTGCAGACATTATTTTTACGCGAAATGGTGAAGTGCTAAATTTCAAAAATTTAAGCTTCCAATTAGCTCTAAAAAAAATTAACGTGTTTGAGGTGAACAATCCTACAATAAGCGTTAACGTATTTGGGTATGATGAGGAGGCAAATCAAATCATTGGTCCCTATTATGTGACTAAGGACGAGAAAATTACCCATGTAAACTTGCTTTTTTTGGAGAATGGTGAAGTTCATCACTATATTTTGATAAAGGACATATCAAAGTAAGTTAAAAAATTATACTACACTTTAATTTAATGATACATATACTTGTTTTATATATTTTATAATAGATACATTTTACTAATAAATTTTTATCTATTTTTTATTATTCACAGACTTTTACGAAGTCAGATAGCTCACCACCATGATAAGCTACATTTCTGCAACACCTGTCTGCAGTACACTCATAGCGAGAGTGGAATAAGTCATCATAAGACTGAATGCGGCAAAATCGTGACAAGTATGCCATTAGGTCTGGATGCAATTCTCAGCTTTAAGAGACATCAAAGGAAAATGGATGTCCCCTTTGTGGTTTACGCTGACTTCGAATGCATCCTGGAAGATATTGGTGATAACGTAACTAATAAAACTAGTCTAGTCAAAAAGCACACTCCTTGTGCATTTAGCTATTATATTAAGCATATTTTGATAATGGACATATCAAAGTAGGTTAAAAAATTATACTACACATTAATTTAATGATACATATACTTGTTTTATATATTTTGTAATAGATACATTTTACTTATAAACTTTTATCTATTTTTTTTTATTATTCACAGACTTTTACGAAGTCAGATAACGCAGGATGGACATAAATTAATTTTCTGCAACACCTGTCTCCAGTACACTCACAGGGAAAACGTTATGCATAATCATAAGGCTGAATGCGGCAAAATCGTTACAAGTATGCCATCAGGTCCAGATGCAATTCTCAGCTTTAAGGGACATCAAAGGAAAATGGATGTCCCCTTTGTGGTTTACGCTGACTGCATCTGCGAATGCATCCTGGAAGATATTAGTGATAACGTAAGTAATAAAACTAGTCTAGTCAAAAAGCACACTCCTTGTGCATTTAGCTATTATATTAAGTATCTCCATAGCAGTAAGTTAGATAAGTTAAGGGTTTATACTGGGCAAGATTGTGAGGATATTTATAATAATTATTTAGTTAATAATAGGCAAATGGATACTTTATCCCCTTCTGATGTTTATAGTTTTTATAGTGCGGTAAATTGCCATATTTGTCAAAAAATTTTAGGTAAAGATCGCGTTAGAGATCATTGCCACATTAGTGGTAAATATAGAAGTGCAGCCAACAATAAGTGTATTTTAAATTACCAAATTCCCAAGTTTATACCAGTTTACTTTCATAATTATTCAAATTATGACTCACATTTTTTTATTAAGGAACTAGGTGATATTTCAATGCAACTGAAAGTACTCCCTCTCAATAAGGAGCTTTATATATCCCTCTCCCAATTTTCAGAAATGAGTGATGGTAATAAGCTTGAAATAAGATTTCTTGATACAAAACGTTTTATGGCTGAGAGTTTGGAATCATTAGCCTGCAATTTGTCGGATAATGATTTCAGCACTATAAGGTCATTATTTCAGTCAGAAAACGAATTTCAGCTTATTAAGAAAAAAGGTATTTTCCCCTATGAGTACCTAAATTCATTTCAAAAATAAGATGAGTGTCAGCTCCCTTCACGCAGTGATTTCTTTAAAGAGTATTCTTTAGAGGAATACTCACATGCTGTAGAGGTATGGAATACTTTTGGTTGCAAAACTATGAAAGACTACATGGAAGATTACTCAAAAACAGATGTCCTCTTACTAACAGATATTTTCGAGAATTTTAGAAAAGTTTGCAAGGGTATTTATGAGCTCCATCCATGCCAATATTATACAGCACCTGGACTTTCCTGGGATGCAATGCTCAAATATACAAAAATTTAATTAGAATTATGACAGACATAGACATGTACAATTTTATGAAAAAACTATGCGTGGGGGAATCGTACAGTGTAGCCAAAGAAAGCGAATAACAAATATTTGGAAGATTTTGATGCATCAAAACCATCAGAATTTCTTGTCTATTTAGACGCAAATAACCTTTACGGTTGGGCAATGTCGGAATATCTTCCTCATGGTGGGTTCAGATGGTTATCGCAAGACGAGCTGAATCTGGATCCAAACAGCATAGCTGATAATGGAACAGACGGTTATGTATATGAGGTCACGTTGGATTATCCCTCTCATTTACACGACTTACATAATGATCTTCCTTTTTGCGCTGAAAATAAGAAACCTATGCAAGCGAAGTATAACAAGTTGATAACCGATTTCGCTACAAAGCAATCATATGTGATACACTTTAGAGTTCTAACACAGTGCTTAGAATATGGCTTAGTTTTAAAGAAAACTCATCGTATTCTAGCATTTAAACAATCTCCATGGTTAAGAGGCTACATTGACTTAAATACCAGACATAGGGCCACTGCTAAAAATGCTTTTGAACAATTTTTGTTCAAACTACTCAATAATGCAGTGTATGGTAAAACCATGGAAAATGTGGACAAGAGGAGAGATGTTAAAATTGTCAATAGTTGGGAGAAAACGAATCGGAATCATTTGGGGGACCAAGATTGGATATCAAAACCAAATTTTCATAGTTTATCTATATTTTCCGAGGACCTGATAGCAATTGAAATGACAAGAGTCAAAACCTGCTACAATAAACCAATTTACTTAGGATTTTGTGTACTCGAGCTGTCCAAATGGAAAATGTATAATTTCCATTACGGGTACATGCAACCTAAGTTTAAGACAAAACTATCCTTGAACTATATGGACACGGACTCTTTTATATGTTCAATAAAGACGGACGATGTGACAAACTTGGCAACACCATAGGTAGTAGAAAATAAGCTTTTGATACAACGCTGAGAAAAGGAGAAAAGAAAACGAAAAAAAATGGCTAGTTCCGGCCTGATGACCATGTGAATTTACTTTTTTTCTCTCTTTTCGGCTTTACCTACTGGCACACGGTCTCGAGATAAGTAAAGAAAAAAAAATTTTTTTTTGAACCGAGTAAAAGTGTAGTGGTCCTTCGGGTTGTGGGCCCAAATTGTATTTAAAAGACATCTAATTAAAACCCAATAGATTAAAGCCCAAAACTGTCCAAAATACAATTAAAGAAAGTTGAAAAATTATCCTAAAGGGAAAGGCAAATTTAATTGACCAGGAAGGGTCCAACCTGGCTAGGACTATTAAAGTTTCACGCTGCTTGCTCCCATAAGAAAAAAAAATTTTACACAGCCACAGCTATAACAAATTTGTCTACACCAGCAATAGAAGAGTCACCGTATCAACCACCACCTACATGCAAAATTATCACCTACATTTACAACACCAGCAATAGAAGAATCACCGTATCTACAACCGCCTACATATAAAATCACCACCGACAACCACACCATCAGTAGAGATCCGCACTACCACAGATAAAAGAAGATTCACGTCAAGCAAGAAGATTCGCACCATCCATAGAAAGGTCACATCGCCTGTAAAACCCAAACCTAAGTTAAAAAAAAGGAAGGGAGATAAAATTTCTTTTGACAGGGGTCTAAGTATACCTAATTAAACATTGAACCTTTCATTTTTTCTTACATATGACTTTTATATAGATATACTTCCTATCTAAACATAGTTTGTTTTTTTTTATTTAATGATTATGTAGCATTTGTAATTGCAACTAAATACCATAAACATACAAATTTTTACTTTTAAATATCTAATCTTATATACACCCACACACTCACACCTATATATATCTATACATAAACATGTATGTACATATGTATAGGCTTATATATATTTATGTGTGTATACTAACAAAACTATAAAAGGAAAAGAAAGTGATCAAAATTCAATTAAGTGATTAGCTATTAATGTAAACTTTATTTTGTATCCTTTGATACAGGCAATTTGGAAACGTGCAAAACAGGTGTATTGAGCTCAATCCATCGTCGCTCCCACGTGTCAATTTAGGATAAAGAACAGTCATCATCATCAACATCTCAATTTGAGATCACTTAATGTAAGTTGATTTGTTTTCTTTTTGTACTTACACATACGCACAGATATATATCTAAACACATACGTATAGGTGTGTATATACGCAACCACGCTGTATTCCACTTACATATAGTTTTTTTATTAACTCTTAGAAAGATTTACATTTAAAATAAAAAATAAAAAAATCAATGAAACCAATATTCATATAAATGTATATATGTACAACCAACTAGCTAATAAGATTTATAAAAAACCATTAAAAAAAAGGAGAAAGAACTACCTATGTATATATATACATATATATGTATACAGTTTTTTTTTAAATAATACCTCACACAAATTTTGTCATCAACTCTTACAGTAAGAGGTTGTAACTCGTTTGTAAAAATAAATATGGATTATAGAAATAAAATGTTTAGATAAGAGAATTTGATTTGTTTCGGATGTGTATAAAAAGGGGGTGAAGGAAGCGAAAGATATCAATTATGCAATTTTATTCGGCTCAGCAACTACCAATAGACAAATAAAGAAATTTAAGTTCATGTAGCATCTGAAGATGTAAGTATCAGTAAAGTCTTGGAATGAAAATTTTCTCTTTTTTTGTTCAGCAGTCGTTACACTCAGTTTGGCCAAGAACCCCTCCAGGTCCGACGAGCTAAGCTAATTTCATCATTCCAAGCGGGCCAAATGTAGTGTCAAAATAAAAATAGTCTTTTCCATCTGACTGCAACAAAAGATGGCGCCCAACGTATCGCTGTATGTGATACAATAGTACTCCTTTAATTAGCAAGTTAGGCCACGTGACACTCTGAAGTAAGACGGTAATAGTGTTGCAACTTGCATCCGATCCTAATTCATTGCAGGTGTGGGAAGTTATCAAGAGTTAACGTAGCCACGATATGCAATCTGAAAGTTTTTTTATGTAGTAAGTCAATATGATGTAAGTTATTAAAACGCATATATTTGCGACTGCATTACAGACCCATTTGCCACCCATAGTAGTATCAATAGTAGTCTATCACACCGCTAGTCTAATGTAAGTCATGATCATTTGATGGTGGTATACATTGAATTCTCATCTGCGACATTTAAGGCTAGTTTTCGATCCATTTTTTTTTTGCTTTCGTATATTCTCACAGTACTCACAGAGGGACTTAGTTGCGTTACCGAATTAACAACAAGTAATTGATTAAGGACGTCATAAGATCAAAAATTAGGCGGGCAATCGAAAGTAAGTGTGTGTACTAGAGGTATGTTCATTTATAAATACCCGTGCATACATATTTATGCAGACTTGCTTGTCTTGCTTTGCCCGCAACCATACACATCCGGAACAAAATAAATGTCAGAAAAGCAGACGTAAAAATTAAAAAAAAAAGAAATTGAAATTAAAGATTTTTTTTTCTCGCTCACATATATATACATACACACGTATATGAACAGAAACGTTGGACTACATTGTTAAGTTCTAGATAAGGTATAGATAATTAGATATATAAACGATCCGGGACGAGGAAATGCCCTCTAGGAAGACGCCCAGAGAGAGACAAGATAACTTAGACAAATCTTTTAGTGATAGTGAAGTGAATTTTATCAGGGATATAAAACTTCAAAACCCGTTTACTAGTCGTTCGAAGTTAAGTAGAGGTCCAAACCTCAGAAAGGAGATGCGAGGGAGTCCCGCACTCACTAGAAGCAAAACTAAAGTCAATACTATTACTAGGGATAGTGAGCTACAGCATAGCACCGAATATTCTTTGATTGCAAACCCTGACATTAGCACAGAAACTTCAGAGTTCCTCGGTTTTGACTTAGATCCTAGTTCATCGAATACGAACTCTACCGTAGTTGATCCAAATTCAAAATTTAAAAAAACAATAATAACAGCAATGGAATCAGAGATAAGTGACAGGGCTTCAGCGAATGTAAATGCAAATACCACAAATAATAGGGAAATTGCACAGTTACTTGAAAGAGTATTGACGGTAAATAATACTGCCTTTGTACGCGAGATTAGTTCCTTAAAAGAGACATTGGTTGAAGCCATAACCAGGACTCAAGGCCCCGGACATAGTGACCGCGCAGCTAATATGCCAAACGATACTCTCCACCTACCCCAAAATTTAAATAATGTTAGCCATTTCACCTCGCACAATTTATCGGGTCGTAATAGGGGGGTTGATGGGTTTAACCCGGTAAGATTAGACAAGTGGAGCATTAGTTACGATGGTAGCCAAGATATTAACGAATTTTTATTCAAGATAGAAACCCTAAGGACCAGATACAATTATACTCCAGATCAAGTTGTATCAAGTTTCAACAGGTTGTTGACAGGTAAAGCAGAATCATGGTTCTGGGCATTCTTACGTAAGCAGCCAAATGCCAATTATGACCAGCTACAAGCGGCCATAGTTAAAGAATTTTCTAAGGTGGAGAACGACTGTGATAAGATTGTCAACATTATTGAAAGGCATCAGTTACCTAAAGAAGATTTTGACGATTTCTTTACAGCGATCGTTGCCATGAATTCGCGGTTAAATCAGCCCATGACAGAAGAGAAATTAAGCGAACTGATAGTAAATAACTTAAGAGAAGCACTAAGCAACCTACTTTTTAAAGACGAGTTTTTTGGACTGGATCATCTAAGGGATCGGGGTAGAAAGGCAGAGAAATTTTTAGAAAAAAAGAACAAGTTGAAGTCACATAGACGAATCGTATCTGAAGTGGAAGTAAGAACGGAAGAGGAGCTAGAGGAGGAGGCAGGAGAGGTGTCTGCATTGAATTATCGTTTTATCAATGCTAGTGGGAAAAAACCTATAGACATGTCTAAATATAAGTGCTGGAATTGCGATGCCGTCGGTCACTCGTTCTACTACTGCCCGTCTACAACTCGAAATTTATTTTGCTTTTTGTGTGGTGAGAAGAACGTTACCACAGTGGAATGCTCCAAACATGCGGGAAACAAGTTGAGGAACGAGAACATTTAGGGGGAAACTCGTTCTTAAGTGAAAATCCCTCGAGCAGTATTGTTAGGAAAGTAGAAGAATTTAATAATATAAGATTTAGCAGTAAGATAAGAGATTCAGAATTAGAGCACATCGATACAGTAGAGGATAAAAAACATGGTTAGGGGAACAGAGCGTTGTAAGTCCAGTGTTATCATTACACGAAAGGAAGCTGAGATACAAAGAGATTAAAGAAAGAAAAGACAAGACCAGCAAAATCGGTAAATGTAGAAGTAGGTTCAAGAAACGCCGACACTTTGCTAGGATCATTGAATCAACCAGGATAAGAGACACAGAGGATGATAGACCGTACGCCAAGATTATGTTGGGATCGATAGAAGTCTTCGGTCTCCTGGACTCAGGAGCATCAGTCAGTGTATTAGGGAAGGATTGCGAAATGTACGTTAGAACCCTAAATATTAATGTTACACATTTTAAAAGCACACTAAAAACAGATGATGGTACAAGGCAAAGTGTTATAGGCTATGTTGAGGTTCCAGTTTCCTATCGTGATCACACGGAAAACGTATTATTTTATTTATCACCGTCGTTACGGCAACATGTTTACTTAGGGGTAAATTTTTGGAAGGCGTTTAGTATCGCACCCCAATTATTTGTCTCGAACATAATACTGCAAGACCTGACCACAGACGATAGCGCAAAAATTCATGTTTTAACAGGGTCAGAGAAGTTTACATTGGCTGAGGCTATCGAACAGTTTCCATCATCGACAAAGCTTGGACTAGGAAGAACAACAGTGGAAATCCACAAAATTGATACGGGAGACGCGGCACCTTTCAAGATTAAACACTACCCTTTATCACCACCTCGACAGAAAGAGGCCTATACCGAGCTTGACCGAATGTTAGCATTGGGTGTGATCGAAGTAAGCAATAGCCCCTATAGTAGCCCTATAGTTTTAGAGAGGAAACCCGGTAAAAACAGGCTATGTCTAGATTCGCGCAGACTAAACGAACAGACTAAGAAAGACGCGTATCGACTACCACACATAAACGGTCTTCTAAGTCGCCTGCAGGACACCCATTTTATATCAGGTATTGATCTCAAAGACTCCTTTTGGCAAATACTTTTAGATGGGAGTTCAAAAGAAAAAACGGCATTCGCAGTACCTGGCCGGCCACTGTATCAATTTACAGTTATGCCTTTCGGGCTGTGTAACGCCGCACAGAGAATGAGTCGCCTAATGGACAAGGTCATTCCAAGTAATTTGAGGGAGAATGTCTTTGTTTATTTAGATGACTTATTAGTTTGCACAGCTAGCTTTGACAGTCATATTAGAATTTTAAGGGAAGTGGCAAATTGTTTGAGGAAGGCAACTTTGACTATAAATATAGAAAAAAGCCGGTTTTGTCAACGGGAAATGAAATTTTTGGGATACATAGTTGGGCAAGGCACATTGAAAACTGATCCAGAGAAAATAAACGCGTTGAAGGACTTCCCCTTACCATCGTCTCCGATGGTATGATCGGCTGGTATCGACAATTTATTTCTAATTATGCCGATATTGCAGCTCCCCTTACCGACTGTTTGAAGAAAAATGACAAGTTCAAATTGACTCCTGAAGCAGAAGCTGCATTCTTAAAGTTGAAAGAGGCATTAACCTCAGCACCAGTGTTGTGTCAACCCGATTTTAACAAGCCCTTCTGGATACAGTGTGACGCATCGCGAGTAGGGGTCGGGGGCGTTTTAGTTCAAAAGGATGTGGAAGGTAGAGAGCACCCAATAGCTTACGTATCGCAGAAGTTGAATAAGTCACAAAGAAACTATACAGTGACAGAATTAGAATGTCTCGCAGCTATAATCTGTTTAAAACGCTTTCGGCCTTATGTTGAAGGGTTACCATTTAAAATAGTCACAGATCACAATAGCTTGCGTTGGCTCATGTCTCAAAAGGATTTATACGGGAGACTAGGCAGATGGAGTCTTAAGCTTCAAGCTTACGATTTCGAGATCGAGTATCGACGAGGATCATGTAATCTGGTACCTGACGCATTATCCCGGTTAGACATTGATGAACTGACAGTAGCAGGCGAAATAGACTTAAAGTCAGAACATTTCGATTCTGCGGAATACAATGATCTTAAGGATAAAATTAACCAATACCCGGAGAACTTTCCAGATACTTGTATTTCCAATGGTTTTGTGTACCAGAGGGTGAAGGTCCGCATAGGTGAATTAATAGAAGATTAAGATCTATGGCGATTATGGCTACCGACAGGATTAAGACGGTTCGTAGTGGAGAGTAATCATAACATTACATCGTGTCATGGGGGATTTAGTAAAACGCTAAAGCGTATTCGCGAGAAATATTTTTGGCCGAGAATGGGTAAGGATGTGAAAGATTACGTAGACAACTGTGAGATTTGCAGGGCTGTAAAACCAACAAACCAAATACTAAGACCTCCTATGGGTAAACAGGTAAAAACAGAAAGACCTTTTCAAAGGCTATATATAGATCTATTGGGACCATACCCCAGGACGAAAGCTGGTAACAATATGCTTTTTACAGCGCTTGATCATTTTTCTAAGTATATATTCTTAAAACCCTTAAAAAAGGCTACGACCTCAGCAATTATTGATTATTTGGAGAATGAGATCTTTCATAAATTCGGTGTGCCACAATATATACATTCAGATAACGGAAAACAATTTGTTTCTTCGCTTATGACCGACTTTTTTAAGCTATACGGCATCACTCACATTAAAACAGCACTATATTCTCCGCAAGCTAACGCCTCTGAACGCATGAACAGAGAATTTTTGATCAAGACGAGAGTTTATATCAAGGAAAGCCAGGAGCAGTGGGACCGCTATACGTCAAAGATAGAGAACATCTTGAGATCGGACTATCATGAAGCAATCAAATGCTCACCGTACTTTTGTCTTTTCGGATACAATATGATACAACATGGCACAGCCTACCCAATACTGAGAGAGCTAAACATGCTACAGGATGGTCAGGGTAATTACATTCCAAACGATATTAAGATGACACTCCTCCATAGTAAAATTCGCAAAAATCTTGTGGTAGCACATGAAAAGGCCGCCAAGACGTATAATACGAGAAGCAAAGAGGTTACCTTCAAGGAAAATCAAGAGGTGTTTAGAAGGAACAGACAATTGAGTGATTTTAAAAAAGGAATTAATGCTAAATTGCTACCGCCATATATTAAATGTAGAGTACGAAAGAGAGTGGGAACATCACTTTACCAGTTGGAGACACTTAATGAAAAATACATAGGCCTGTTTCATGCTAAGGACATCAAGGCATTTTAGCGTATGCTATCGAAATTCTTAGTAATAACAGCCCGGCTAGATATCTCAGGGAATGGTCGAGCCCCACGGCTATGTTGCTTGCGTTGTTTTGTTTCCTTATTTGCGCCGTTCGGAACTCAGGCTTCAAAGAAGGTTTGTGACAAACTTGGCAACACCATAGGTAGTATAAAATAAGCTTTTGATACAACGCTGAGAAAAGGAGAAAAGAAAACGAAAAAAAATGGCTAGTTCCGGCCTGATGACCATGTGAATTTCCTTTTTTTTTCTCTCTTTTCGGCTTTACCTACTGGCACACGGTCTCGAGATAAGTAAAGAAAAAAAAATTTTTTTTTTGAACCGAGTAAAAGTGTAGTGGTCCTTCGGGTTGTAGGCCCAAATTGTATTTAAAAGACATCTAATTAAAACCCAATAGATTAAAGCCCAAAACTGTCCAAAATACAATTAAAGAAAGTTGAAAAATTATCCTAAAGGGAAAGGCAAATTTAATTGACCAGGAAGGGTCCAACCTGGCTAGGACTATTGAAGTTTCACGCTACTTGCTCCCATAAGAAAAAAAATTTTACACAGCCACAGCTATAACAAATTTGTCTACACCAGCAATAGAAGAGTCACCGTATCAACCACCACCTACATGCAAAATTATCACCTACATTTACAACACCAGCAATAGAAGAATCACCGTATCTACAACCGCCTACATATAAAATCACCACCGACAACCACACCATCAGTAGAGATCCGCACTACCACAGATAAAAGAAGATTCACGTCAAGCAAGAAGATTCGCACCATCCATAGAAAAGTCCCATCGCCTGTAAAACCAAAACCTAAGTTAAAAAAAAAGGAAGGGAGATAAAATTTCTTTTGACAGGGGTCTAAGTATACCTAATTAAACATTGAACCTTTCATTTTTTCTTACATATGACTTTTATATAGATATACTTCCTATCTAAACATAGTTTGTTTTTTTTTATTTAATGATTATGTAGCATTTGTAATTGCAACTAAATACCATAAACATACAAATTTTTACTTTTAAATATCTAATCTTATATACACCCACACACTCACACCTATATATATCTATACATAAACATGTATGTACATATGTATAGGCTTATATATATTTATGTGTGTATACTAACAAAACTATAAAAGGAAAAGAAAGTGATCAAAATTCAATTAAGTGATTAGCTATTAATGTTAACTTTATTTTGTATCCTTTGATACAGGCAATTTGGAAACGTGCAAAACAGGTGTATTGAGCTCAATCCATCGTCGCTCCCACGTGTCAATTTAGGATAAAGAACAGTCATCATCATCAACATCTCAATTTGAGATCACTTAATGTAAGTTGATTTGTTTTCTTTTTGTACTTACACATACGCACAGATATATATCTAAACACATACGTATAGGTGTGTATATACGCAACCACGCTGTATTCCACTTACATATAGTTTTTTTATTAACTCTTAGAAAGATTTACATTTAAAATAAAAAATAAAAAAATCAATGAAACCAATATTCATATAAATGTATATATGTACAACCAACTAGCTAATAAGATTTATAAAAAACCATTAAAAAAAAGGAGAAAGAACTACCTATGTATATATATACATATATATGTATACAGTTTTTTTTTAAATAATACCTCACACAAATTTTGTCATCAACTCTTACAGTAAGAGGTTGTAACTCGTTTGTAAAAATAAATATGGATTATAGAAATAAAATGTTTAGATAAGAGAATTTGATTTGTTTCGGATGTGTATAAAAAGGGGGTGAAGGAAGCGAAAGATATCAATTATGCAATTTTATTCGGCTCAGCAACTACCAATAGACAAATAAAGAAATTTAAGTTCATGTAGCATCTAAAGATGTAAGTATCAGTAAAGTCTTGGAATGAAAATTTTCTCTTTTTTTGTTCAGCAGTCGTTACACTCAGTTTGGCCAAGAACCCCTCCAGGTCCGACGAGCTAAGCTAATTTCATCATTCCAAGCGGGCCAAATGTAGTGTCAAAATAAAAATAGTATTTTCCATCTGACTGCAACAACGACTTTTATGCTGACATAAAAAATGACATACAAGAACAATTTGATACATCGGACTATCCTACAGACAACATTTATAATTTTCCATTAGTTAATAAAAAGGTGCTGGGTATGATGTCATCAACTCTTACAGTAAGAGGTTGTAACTCGTTTGTAAAAATAAATATGGATTATAGAAATAAAATGTTTAGATAAGAGAATTTGATTTGTTTCGGATGTGTATAAAAAGGGGGTGAAGGAAGCGAAAGATATCAATTATGCAATTTTATTCGGCTCAGCAACTACCAATAGACAAATAAAGAAATTTAAGTTCATGTAGCATCTGAAGATGTAAGTATCAGTAAAGTCTTGGAATGAAAATTTTCTCTTTTTTTGTTCAGCAGTCGTTACACTCAGTTTGGCCAAGAACCCCTCCAGGTCCGACGAGCTAAGCTAATTTCATCATTCCAAGCGGGCCAAATGTAGTGTCAAAATAAAAATAGTATTTTCCATCTGACTGCAACAACGACTTTTATGCTGACATAAAAAATGACATACAAGAACAATTTGATACATCGGACTATCCTACAGACAACATTTATAATTTTCCATTAGTTAATAAAAAGGTGCTGGGTATGATGAAAGACGAAAATTGTGGAAAAATAATGAAAGAGTTTGTTGGGTTGCGATCTAAAATGTATTCCTTTTGTGTTCAAAATCAAAATGATGTAAAGAAATCGAAGGGTGTAAAGAGAGCCATATTAGATAAATATAGTTTAGCTACTTATAAAAATTGTTTATTCAATAAGACCAATGTATATGATAATATGTTAACATTTAAATATCAGCTGCATCAAATATATACTAGTGAATTAAATAAGGTAGTATTAAGTTATCGAGACGATAAGAGAAAAATTAGGTCAAATAACATTAACACATATGCATGGTGTCATTTCCGTATTAAGGAAACTAATCCTGAATACGAACTTGACATGTTGCTAGATGAGATTGCTAGAATGCAAGAAAATGGTTAAAATTAATTAATTTTTAGTTAATTAGTTAATTTTTAAATTGTATATAAAATCTTTGTTATTAAGAAAAATTATTGTAAATAAAATCCTATTTATTAAAAGAAAAATTGATGTATATGAAATCCTATTTATTGTTGCTAAAATTATATAATTATAATTATAAGATGCTATATATTTATTTATCAAGAAAAAATGATTGTACATATGTATGTAAATAAATTTTTAAGAAAAAATTTTAAATAAAATATTGAAAAAAGAATTAAATATGTGACTGGTGTTTATTTCTTTAATGGTTTTACTTCGGTGGATCAAAAAATTTTTTGTTTTTGCTTATTTGCAAATTCTTGTTTTCATATCGCTTCAACATGCACAGTCTTGTTTTCATATCATTTAAGCATGCACAGTGTTGTTTTCTTTGAGAAGTTCTGTACAAGAGAAATTGAATTTCACAATATTATTAAATTCTATTAAATTTCATAAAAGGAAACAACCAAGACAATGGAAAATATTTTTCAATTGAGGTGAATACCAATTCCTTTAGAAAAAATAATACAAAACGAGAAATATTTTAATAATACAATTTTATTTTATATTTATTTCTTTTGTTTCTTTTAATAATACAATTTAATTTAATTTTTATTTATTTTATTTATAATGATGGAAACATTTCGTAGTATCCAATTATTAGATGTTCTAATATACTTTCGCAAAAAATATATTGTACATCTACAAGTATCGGGTCCTTCCTCACACTCAGGATCATACCAAGGACAGCTTTTGAAGTGCCCTTCTGTGTTGTCTTCATCTTCCATAACTCCATATTCTTCGTTCTCATCCAGCATATTTTGGAGAAATTTTATCATCTCCCAATGATCAGAAAGCCTGAAGCTTTCAAAATCTCTCATAAATTGGTTTAGAGTACGTCTAATTTGGCTCATTTTATTTGCTGATAAATGAATGATGATGAATGTTTGAAGGTTCCTTAAAGACTAATTTTCTCTCTAAATTTTAAAAGTAGTAGTATCTCCTAATCTTTAAAAAATCTATTCCATCATCTCTATTCCATATTTATTTTTAGTAGTCTATCTCTCTTTATCCATTTTTTCTCTATAACTATCTCTTTCTGTCTATCACTATCCACCACTTATTCACTATTTCACCATAATTATTTTTGATTAGTCTTCTTGAAGTCATCATCGCTTCTTTTAAGATCATTTCCAGTTAAACATTCAAAGTGAAAAGAACTAATTAAAAAAATGGACTCCACATCAAATCTAATTTCAAAATTGAATGATCTAAACAGCAAAACTTTAATACACATAAAGGAGCTTGAATCATCAACGAAATATACTATTAGAAATGTGTTACGTGTAACAACTAAATATGGACCAACACTAAAAGTGGAAATGAATAAACACATAATGTTCCTGCCTAAACGGTATAATATTTTAACAGATGACGATATTAAATATCTATCCAGTGGATCTTATTGCTTAAGCAGAGAGGGTGAAGAAAATCTAATCGTTGAGAGTGAGCTGAGTGAATTTCTAATTCAAAATTCTCAATTTCCTATTTGGCAATAAAATATATTAACTATGTTTTTCAAATTATGAATAAAAAGACATTAAAGAGTTTTGTAATATATAAATGTTTGTGTTTTTATTTAATATTTTCAGTTATCTCATAAAGAAATTTAAGACATAAGTGACCACAGGTAAATGTATTAAAATTCTGATGTTGATTATAGTTGTATTTTACATTTGTACCAAGATATTTGACTACTTTTGAAGGAGGTTGTAAGTTTCCAAAGCTATCGAAATATTCTTTTTCATTGTTGTTTTTATAATATGCTACCCAATGTGTACCAGGTCCTGTTGATACATCTAAGTTGATTATTCCACATTCAATTTTCTTTGCTCGTTTTGGTAGAGTATTCAACATGAAAACTCCTCTAAAATATGGAATATTTATAGAGAAACGGTTTAGGTCCACATCAGATAGTGGTCTGTTGGGCAGCATCTCTAAGAGTTTTTCGATTCTTCTTTGTGAACTAAGCCATAACCTTTTTTATATGGTTTTAAGTAAAGTCCTTTGCCAACTGCTATAGATTCCATCGCTCTATTATGTCTAGTTGCTTCATCAAGTTGATTTTTGGCATTCTTTGTTGCATTTACAGCTTTAGCTATGGCAGCACCTCCAGTTGTTAGACTACCAATTGCACCCAGAGCAGTTAAAATCGGTATTAGAGGTAAAAATCCACCAAGTTTTGGGACACGTATTACACGTGGTACTACAGGGTGGCCCAGAAAGACCGAAGTGGTGTGAATTGCTTATAACTTTTTATTTAAGAGATATTTTTTTAATTTTTTTTTTTTAAAATACATTAAATTTATGGGGAATATTTTTGGATTAGTTATTAAAAATGATATCCCGCAAGTGGTGGCCATATTCTGCTTCGCACAAATGTGCTCTTTCCAACACATTTTCCATGACCTTTCGCAAAACTTCCGGTGGTATGTTGTTAATTTCTTCTCGAATATTGGTTTTTAACTCCTCAATAGTCCTAGGCTTATTAACATAAACTTTTCCTTTTAAATAGCCCCAAAGAAAACAGTCTGGAGCGGTTAAATCCGGGGAACGCGGAGGCCAATTAAAATTGCTGTTACGAGAAATTATTCTTTCACCAAAGATGTCGCGTAAAAGAGTCATTGTGGCCCTCGCAGTGTGCGCTGTGGCTCCATCCTGTTGAAACCATATTTGCGGATGGTTTTCCACAGCTGGCCTTACAAAATTTTGCAACATGGCCCGATATCGATCACCATTGACGGAAATGGCGACACCTTGTTCATTTTCAAAAAAAAAATGGGCCAATGATCCTTTCTGAAGAAGCACCGCACCAAACGGTACACTTAACTGGGTGCAATTGTCGTTGATGAAGTACTCTCGGGTTTTCCGTAGCCCATATCCTACAGTTTTGCTTGTTAACGAACCCATTTAATTGAAAATAGGCTTCGTCACTCATTATTAAGTTATGAATAAAGTTTGGATTCTCTTGTGCTTTTTGCTGGAAATAAATTGCATAGTCAAGTCGTTGCTGGTAATCTGTTGGTTTCAATTCTTGGACAAGTTGAATTTTGTATGGAAACAATCCTATGGTGTGCAAAATTCGCTGCAGCGACGTTCTTGAGAGGCCCAGTTGTGACGAACGTCTCCTGGTTGATGTTTCTGGATCCTCCCGAATACTCTCCTGTACCACTTGAATATTGTCAGCCGTGTGGACAGTTCGGTGTCTGCCGGGACCAGGAAGGTTCCTTACTGCTCCTTGTTCTCGAAAATTTGCAACCAGACGGTTTATTGTTGACTGAGAGGGTGCAACCCGCACATTAAATTGACGACGGTATGCACGCTGAGTCAACACAATGGACCGTTGATTTGAAAAGTAAATTTCAACAATTTGGGCACGTTGTTCAATTGTGTATTGCTCCATTATAAATTATCCAAGTCTTCTTTACAAAATACTGAAAAGAAAAGAAAAAAAAATTATAATAAAAAAGTTATAAGGAATTCACACCACTTCGGTCTTTCTGGGCCACCCTGTATAATTTGATATTTTCTTCCTTTTAATGATTTGTTGATAGTTTTTCGTGCAATTTTAATAGCTGAGTTAATATCTAATGGCTTTTTCTTCTTTAGTATTTTTGTTGCAGCTCTAATTGATGTTCTAAACAGTTTTTTATCATTTAGCTTGTTCTTTCCAACATTTTTCTTTTTCTCCACACCCATACCAAATTTTGTTTTGGCTTTCATTGCGTTAGTAACCATATATGCAAATGATTTTTCAGCAAGACTACTATCTTTTGATAAAACTCGACTCCAAGCTGAATTTTCTAGTATTTTATCAGCTTTATGTCTAGTACTTAAATCCTTATTTTTTGAATACGCAATATCGTGATTTTTACAAGCAGAGTCCAATAAATTAATTCCTGTGTCACCTCGATTTAAACGTTTTTGTAGTTTTGTTCCAGGTCCACAGTACTGATATCCAGGAAGATGAAGCTCAACAGGTAGAGCGTTTGTTATTTTATCTACTATACCTCCTCCAACGAAGGTGTTTTTATGACTAAACGTTTTCTGATATCGTATAACCATATTATCTAATTTTTTCTATAATAAGAGGTAACATTTATGAAATGTATTTAGTTACAAAAATGCAGTTAGTGAAACAACATAAAAATATTTTAGTTCGTAATATTGATGAATCATCGAACATTACTTCAAAAATAAAGCATAGCCCCCTCTTCCCAAATTCTATTCGGGCTCTAATAGTGGGACCATCAAATTGTCGAAAGACTAATGTTATGATTGGCTTACTAGAAAGTCCTAATGGACTCAAGTTTGAAAACATCTATTTATACTCAAAATCTTTATATCAACCCAAATATGAATACCTGAAGAAACTAATTTCACCAATTAAAGGAATAGGATATTATACATTTACAGATAATGAATCAGTTAGTTATTCCACCTGACGAAGCTAAAACTAATTCAATTATGATATTTGATGATGTTGCATGTGAAAAGCAGAATAATATACGTACATATTATTGTATGGGACGACATAAGGATGTTGATTCATTCTACTTGTATCAAAGTTATACTAGAATTCCCAAGCATTTAATAAGATACAATGCAAATGTTATTATAATGTTTAAGCAAGATGAGACAAATATGAAGCATATTTATAAGGATCATTTTGGCTGCGATATGAGTTATGAAAAGTTCCAAGAAATTTGTCGAGAGTGCTGGAAGGATAAATATGAATTTTTGGTGATAAGCAAAGATAATGAATTAAATAATGGTCGCTACAGAAAGCAATTTGACTATTTCATAACTATATAAACTACTCTTCATAAACATTCACTTTAGTTATTAATCTAACTTTAAACTTCATACATCTATTTGATATAAGCTAAGCTCCTACCTGATAAACTGATCTGAAAACCAGACCAGGTCCTAAAAGCTGATCTGAAAACTAGACCAGGTCCTAAAAAGCTGATCTGAAAACCAGATCAGGTCCTGAAAAGCTGATCTGATAACCAGACCAGGACCTAAAAAGCTGATCTGAAAACTAGACCAGGTCCTCAAAAGCTGATCTGATAACCAAACCAGGTCCTGAAAAGCTGATCTGATAACTAGACCAGGTCCTAAAAAGCTGATCTGAAAACCAGACCAGGTCCTGAAAAGCTGATCTGATAACCAGACCAGGTCCTAAAAAGCTGATCTGAAAACCAGACCAGGTCCTGAAAAGCTGATCTGAAAACCAGACCAGCTCCTGAAAAGCGGATCTGATAATCAGACCAGGTCCTAAAAACCTGATCTGAAAACCAGACCAGCTCCTGAAAAACTAATCTGATAACCAGACCAGGTCCTAAAAAGCTAATACCTGATCTAATAGCTGATATCTGTTATATACTATTATTAAACATGGATGAGAAAATTTTAAAACAATTGGTGTTGACAAGAAATGTCTTGAAGAAAAAGCTTCGTAGTATAAAAACTGGTGAAATAGATACACGTGAACAACTAAGAGATACATTTAAACCGATAACAGAACCACTCAAAGAATTCATAAATAGTTCTAAAAAAATTAAAAGAATTCCCATGAAAGAAGAAAATAAAATGAAGGCAGAAGTTGAAAATAATACAAGTCTTAAGCCTGAAAAAACATCAGTCAAGATAGAGACAAGTACACCAAAGAAACTAGCAGAAGGAACAATATTTGATAATACCATCTCATTAAATGATGCTAATACTGTAAATGATGATGACGATGATGATGATGATGATGATTTTTACTCACAGACTTCCAATACAGAAGATACTTATACTGACTTATCAGTCTTGGAAGGAAGAAATGAACTAGATACAAACTATGGTCCACATAAAGATTTCAATAATGAATGGAAATTTGGTGATAGTAAGCTCAAACTTAATGAAGATAAACTACAAGTTGGTGGTCAAATATGAGCTCTAACACCAGGGTTATTTTCTCTAATGTTTCATAAAATACCAAAAAATTATGATAAATTTGAACTCGAAATCTATAAAAAGATTTTAATTACTACTAATGCATATAGAAGAGACTATACACCTGATGGTCAAATAAAGGGTACTAGAGGATATAAATATAAACATAGTATTAAGAAATTTATTGACGAGAAAAACCAGAAGAATTTACCCCAATCAACAGGATCTAAACCAAAAGGTAGCTATTCAGGTGATGGAATGATGGAATTTAATAATCATAAGCCCAACTATATATACTGGGATGATCCAAATGAGTTAGTAGATCGACTTCGACTACTGCTCGCATCCAAAGGTGCAGGTCATACTAATCACAATAACGAGATTGTATCAATTATTGAAGAGCTACGTGAAGCGAATATAATACATTAACTTTAATAAAGTATATAAAGCATGTCTGTTGATAAATTTGGACACTATTTAAACGATACTAGTAACATAATTTCTTTGAAAAATGCACCTAAACTGTTGCGGTTCTTTGTGGATACGAACAACAACATTGATTTCCAAAACAAAAGGATCAAAAATGTTGCAAAAGCTCTGGAGGAAAACGATGTTATCAATAAATTGTTTCTGCAAACTCAAATCGAAAAACTAGAAGAGAAATTATTAACATACTTAAGGCAGACAATACTGTAATTCAAGAAGATCTTCAAATGCAAATCGAAGAACTACAACGTGAAATAAAATTAGAGATAGAAAAAAATTATTAAATTGAAAAAGATATTCAAAAAATTAAATCATCCGTTGAAGAACAAATTTAACAGCTTAATGAGGAAATTTATAGATTGGAAAATTACATGTTTGTATCAATAGCTGAAAGTCCTTCAAGTAGATCACAACACTCTCCAAAAAGCTGTAAAAACAATTTAATGTCTTCAAAAAGAAATTTAGTAAACGAACTCCATAAGCAAGCACGAAAACATTTTGTGCGTCGCAGAGTTGTAATAAAAGGAATTGATGATCTTTGGCAAGCTGATTTAGTTGAAATGGGGAACTATTCTAAAGAAAATAAAAATTATCGATTTTTGTTGACTGTAATCGACACATTTTCAAAATTTGCATGGGCAGTACCGCTAAAAACAAAAACTGCACTCGAAACAACCAAGGCAATGGCAGATATTTTTGAATTGGGGCGAATACCAAAAAACTTGCAAACAGATGATGGTAAAGAATTTTTCAACAAGAACTTTGAAAAATTAATGCATAAATACGACATTAATCACAACTCAGCATATAGCAGTATGAAAGCATCAATAGTAGAACGATTTAATAGAACATTGAAGGGAATGATGTGGAAAGAATTTAGCTATAATGGTTCATATAAGTGGATTGATATACACAAAGATTTAGTTAATACATACAATAAAAAATTTCATCGCACAATTGAAATGTCTCCTATTAAAATCAACTCAACAAATGAGCAAAAGCTGCTTAATACAGTATACAGTCATTTGAAGATGAATAAAATGTCGAAATTTAATGTAGGAGGTCATGTTCGCATAAGCAAATATAAGCATATCTTTGAAAAAGGTTATACTCCAAATTGGACCACAGAAATATTCACAATTACCAAAGTTCAAAATAGAAATCCTGCAACATACATATTAGAAGATTATCTTGGTAATCCTATTAAAGGTGGATTCTATACTGATGAACTTTCAAAAACTAGATTTCCAAATACATATCTAGTTGAAAAGGTTCTCAAAACTAAATCGGAGGAAGTATATGTTAAATGGTTAGGATTTTTAGATCAACATTCTTGGATAAGTAAAGATGAAATATTATAGTTGGAAGAAAAACTAAAGCACCAACAGCATCATATCAAGAACAATAATAGCATTAATATTAAGAAACTAATGTTAATTTCAAAATAAGAAAATGAAATAAATATGTAAATTATGCTTATAAACCATACTGTGTACTAAACTTTATTTAATTGTAATCAGTCTGTTATAATGTCAATAACACTTACTCTGAGCTCTAACTCATCAGAATTATCTGCTAGTTACTTTCCTCCTATTGAATTACATGGTGCATATGAGTGTGCTCTAACTGATTTTCATTCATACAACAGTATGCCAAATGTAGACACTTACAACAATATGTTCCATATAGGAGAACATAAAATTGAAATACCAATTGGATCTTACGAATTAAATGATATAGTTGATTTTATAGAAGAGCAATACAAACGACTTTGTCCAGCAAATAAGATTTTTATTGAAGCCAATAACAACACAATGCAAGTTAAAGTTAATAGTTCCAAGGATCCTGTATATTTTAATAAAGACAAAACAATTGGAAAACTTTTAGGATTCAATAGCAAAATCCTAACACCAAACAAATATTATTACTCAGATCTTCCAGTTAATATTTTTAAAGTGAATCTCTTGCGAATTGAAAGTAGTATCGCTATTAACACATATCTGAATAACTCCAAATCGCATACACTTCATGAATTTCCGATAAATGTGCCTCCTGGCTATAAAATAGATGAGGTTCCAAGAAATCTCATCTATTTACCTGTGAACACCAGAGAGATAAGTTCACTAGCGCTGCTCGTACTTGATCAACACGGTGATTTAATTAATTTCCGAGGAGAGGAAATTACAATACGAATACATTTAAGGTCAACTAAATAATGGTAATATACAACACAAATACATTGAAAAATATAGCAGCAAGAACAACAACAACATTAAAGCGAACAGCTCAACAAAAAGCTCTAACAACATCAAATAAACCTTTGTCTGATGAAAATATAATCAAAAAGGATTATCATACATATGTACCATACTGACAGTCTTACAACAATAATGATGAAATTAGAATTTCAATACAAAATCAAGATTTGTACGTGCTACCCAGTGAGAGCTACATTTATGTGGAGGGGTTTGTTGCCGATGATAATAAGACCAAATCTTCGTCATCTTCGAAGAACTTTATATTAAAAATAAACTTTGTGGCATATCTGTTTGGTGAAATTCGCTGTGAGCTGAATGGAATTGAAATTGATCATGCAAGATATTTAGGAGCCACAAGCACCATAAAAAATTTGGTTTCTATGTCACCAACTGCAAGCAACGTGATGCAAAATGCTGGATGGAACAAAATTAACGATGTCACTCTTGTAAATGGATTTTTCAATTTCTATGTACCTCTAAAAATGCTTCTAGGATTCGCTGAAGACTACAACAAAGTTATACTAAATGAAAAACATGAATTGATACTCTTGCGCAATAAGAACGATGAAGATCTTGTGCGCTCGAGTGTTTCTACTGAAAAAGCTAAACTTACAATTTCACTCATCTCATAGAGAATCCCACATGTACAATTATCGGACTTTAGCAAATTGAATATGATAAAAATTATTAATAATGGTGCTTCTATACCTATGGCATTTCGCAGTTGTGATTGTTATATTAATCCACAATTAAACATAGGAACTAGCCAAATTTGGAATGTTAAACTGATTGCAAATAGAGAACGCCCACGTTTTGTATTGATTGCTTTTCAACAAGAAAATAAGTTTGTTCATTGTGATTTGACTAATTTAAAAGTACATTTAAATTCAGTCTCATATCCATATGATGATCTTAACATAAAGTTTAAAAATGAACGATATTTAATTCTATGATATGTATATAAGATTTCAACAAAGCTATTATATGAAATAATCTCAACCGCTTCTAACTGCACCAGAGTTTAAGACAAAAGCTCCTATTATTGTAGTAGATGTCAGTCATCAGAATGAATCACTTGATATAAAAGTAAAATTTGAAACAGCAGCTAATATTACAGCAAAGACAACAGCTTACTGCATTCTTATTCATGATCGTATAATAGAATATATACCTATCAAAGGACAAGTTCGAAAAGTCTTATAAATTGAGTAATATGGAAAACAACATAATTTTTATAGACGTACAAGGTTTCAAGAGTAATTCAAATGATTTCATCGCAAAAGAAGTAGCGATTGTTTTCAACAATTATGAATATAACCATTTCATTATAAAATCCCCATTTGATTTTAAATGGTTATCAATAAAAAAGCAAAGAGAAGCAAAGTGGCTAACAAAAAACTATCATCACCTAAACTGGACTGCTGGATCAGTTTCATTTCAAAGCGTTTGCAATTTTTTAAAAGCCAACGCAAGATGTTCAAAAATTTATGTAAAAGGTGAAGAAAAAAGACGATGGTTGGAAAAAATGTTACACCGAAAAATTTCTAACATTTGAGGATATAGGCTACATCAACTTTAAACAAATGGAAATCAAGTATCCAGAATATCTTTATTGTAGTCATCATAATTTTATGTTTGCGCATTAAAAAAATGCTATTTTACTAACAAAAGAAATGTCTTGCTTTAAATGAACTTTTTTACTTCTTAAAATAAGAATTTACATATGTATGTATTATTATAAAATTTAAAAAAATGTTAAACAATTAATGAATACAAAATAAAAGAATGTACAAGTGTTTTCTTATTTCAAATACAAAATACATAAATGAAAGAGAAGGATGTGTGGAGGAGGAGAGTTAACTTTATTGCTTACTTGCAAATTTTTACTTTTTTTGTTTCTCTGCTGATGATTGTACTTAATTGAAACTTTGCTGCTTTAAAATAATCGTAGACAAAGAAAATTATTACGTTGCAAAATATACATGTGTTTACCAAAATATTTTACGCACAAGTATCCTCACTCATACATACAAATATACATTCATACTACATACACATATACAAATATAGATACATACATACAAATATATTTCTTAAACAAATAAATAAATAAATACCAGTGACAAACAAGCTGGACCATCCACACACAAGTATTAGGGGGTTCATATACAAGAGAACATTTTATACATAAATAAAATAATTAAATAAATTGTTTATTAATTTATTTTATTATTTTATTTATAAACCATTTATTAGTGTGAGGAAATCATATACACATTCTCCCGATTCATATGAGAATCGCGTAGTAGTTATCAAATCTATTTTCTCTGATGTTACTGATATAGTATTACGCTAACAAATTTCTACAGTCTGGCAACACTAGGAATTTTCCCTTTGGTATTAGAAAATAATAATCATGTGTTGCCGTCGGCATTTGAAAAAAATAAAAATGTGTTTTGCCGTCGACATTTGAAAAAAATAATAATCATGTTTTGCCGTCGGCATTAGGAAAAATTATCATACATTGCCCTAGGCATTAGGAAAAATAATTATGTATTGCCGTCGGCATTTGAAAAAAAAAATAATAGTCATGCATTGCCTTAGGCATTAGAAAAATTAATAATCACTATTTCACCATTGGTATTAGGAAACATCATTTTCATGATTTTCCCGTCGGCATATACACTTGTGAAATCTTAATCTTATAAAATCCCTTAAACCACACCCACAAAAAAAATCACCCATTATCATAATTAATATTACCAAAAAAATTATTACCCGTTCCCACAAAGTTAATGTAAACAAAAAACTCCTTATGTAAACAAAAATTTGGACGGACTTATTGAACCACCCTCGCAGGTATCAAATTTCACAAATTTCCAAGAATTTAACAATTTTAAAATTTTAATTACCCAAATTTAACAATTTCACACACAATTTTACAATTTCAGCCACAATTTAACAATTTTAATCGGCGCCTGAATACCCAGTTCCCTACTACTTGAATCTGTTATTTCTCCTAAAAAAGGCAAAAGTAATTCTAATATGATATTTAACGATGTTGTGTATGAGAAGCATATTTTTGTAAAGGGTGAGATAATCTTGAATCATTCTACTTATGTAAAACTTATAGCAAACATTTGATACGAGATCATCATAATGTATTTGTAATGTCCAGGTATGGTTTTTTTTTTTTTAATACATATATTTATTTATTGTATCTTCAAAAATGAACTAACAATAAGTGATCAAATCTTAAAGCTAAAATATAATTATTTAGCCAGTGTCGGCCAAAACTTAGTGATAATTTAAATAATACAAAGTAGTGATAATCAAAAAGGAAAATTAAATGTATTTTCAAGCATTCCCATCTAGAGTGTTGAGTATAAGAGCCCTTGTGTCCCTCTTTTTTAGGCGGATGTGACCATTAAAATTCAAAATATTACGAGCAAGCGGATTAGGATGTGACTCGAGTTTTGTTAAGTATTTGCCTGCGTATCTTGCAATTTCTTCAGTCACTAGTGGCATTTTTAAATCACGATGCAAATTTGAATTCTTAATATACCATGGAGCAGATGTTATTAATCTTAAAATTTTGTTTTGTCTTCGTTGAACTCTCTACATTGCAAGCTGAAGCAGTGCCCCATAACTGGATACCGTAACACCATATTGGCTTCAAAAGCGACTTGTATATTAAAAGTTGGCAGTCCAGACTAAGTGTTGAATTTCTGCCAATCAACCAATGAATTTGAGATAACTTAAGTTTCATCTGAGTTAGCTTAAAGTCAATATGATGTTTCCATGTAAGCCTTCGATCAAGGTGTATACCAAGGTATTTCACTTGGGAATGTTGAGGAATATTTTGATTGTTGATTCGAATGGGGGAACAAGTATCTCTTCTTAGGGTAAACGTTGTATGGACACACTTTTGTTCATTGACTTTAATTCTCCATAAGTTCAACCAGATTTCCAACTGTGTAATATGTTCTTGAAGATATCGGGAAGCCTCGTGCGGGTTTTTGTGCATACTAAGGCAGGCTGTATCATCGGCAAACGTAGATGTATGGATATTGCTGCTCACAGACATATCGCAAGTATAAATCAAATACAAAACTGGCCCCAGTATGCTCCCCTGTGGCACACCGGGTGATATAGATTGGGGCAGACTCATGAATTCTCCTTCCACAATCGTAAACTTTCGGGTAGTTATGTAGCTTTCTAATAAATTCAGAAAATTTATTGGTAAATATGATTTTAATTTTAAAATAAGGCCTTCATGCCACACTTTATCAAAGGCCTGAGAAACGTCAATAAACAGGGCAGAACAATACATTTTTTCTTCAAAAGTTCTTCTTATAAATTGCACCAATCTATGAGTTTGTTCAATGGTGCTATGCTGACTTCTAAAACCAAATTGATGGTCTGGGATGCACCCACTATCAGTTAAAGTTGGGGACAATTTTGTCATGAGCAGCTTTTCGAAGAGTTTTGACATTGTTGATAGCAGACTTTTTGGCCTGTATGACTCAGCCTTGGTAAGGTATTTGCCCGGCTTTGGAATCATTTTGACCTTCGCAAGCTTCCAGCTTTGTGGATAATAATCCAGTCGTAAAATAACGTTAAAAATAAATAACAGGATTCTAATTGCAATATGGGGCAAGTTTATCAGCATATTGTTACTTATTCCATCAATACCTGGAGCTTTCTTCGGGTTGAGTTCAGCAATTAGTTTCTGAACATCACGCGTCTTAAATTTTATGGGTCGAGGGGGGAGCGCAACTACACTTGGTAAATCAACAACACCAGTACATGTGTTTGGGGTAAATACAGATTTTAAATGCTCAACAAATATGTTACCTTTTTCAGTATCGCTTCTGGCCCAACCTCCGGTAGAAGTGCGCAGAGGTGGTCTATATTCAACGGGTGTTTTAAGCTTTCTAGCAGCTCGCCACAAGGAGTAATTAGATGCAGGTGTGGCATCAAGATTTTCCAGATAATTTTTAAGACATACAGTTTTTTCATATGCCAGCAGCTCTTGGAGTCGTCTAGTGCACTCTTTAAATCTAATTTTATTTTGGGGTGATCTGTGCTGTTGCCATTCCCTTCTAGCTGTCCTTTTTTCACATAAAAGACGTTCAATGTCTGTAGAATAAATTCTATTAAACCCAGTCTGCGGATGGGAAGTAGTGGCATGTTCAGCAGCCTGTTTAATATTTTCGTTAAGATTTTCAATGTTAGATTCAATATCACCTGGTGTTCTTAGGTTAATATTTTCCGTACAATGGCTACTAAGGTATTTTTTGAACCCCAGCCAGTTAACACGGTTGATCATCTTTACATATGGGACAGGGAAGTCACTTCTTAGTGGGCTACAAATTGTAACAATCGTGGGAGAGTGGTCGGAGGAGAGATCTACAGAAGCTTCAACATGAATTAATTCCCTACCGATATTTTTCATGACTCCAAAATCTATAACATCCGGAATTTTTTGTATGTCCGTAGGCCAGTAAGTGGGCTCCCCACTTGAAATGACGTCCAAGCCCATTTTTGAAATTGTGTTGAACAATGCCCGACCTCTAGGTGTAATAAGACGCGAACCCCAGAACGTATGTTTTGCATTGTAGTCCCCAGCTGCTACAAAACAAGGGCCTAGAGATTTGTAGAATTCCTCGAATTGATCCTCAGTAATTGCGAATCTGGGAGGGGAGTAAATTGATGATATCACAAAATTTGTAACAAAATTTTTGACACAAGTATTTGTTGCTTGTAGATGTTCTTCACAAATGTTATCAAGAACATAGTGTTTGAGTCTTGACTTTATTAGAATTGCTGACCCACCGCATGCTCTCCCCCTCGGGTCCTTTGAATCATATAGAGTGTAACCATTTATTTTAAATAAGCTCCTTGAAGTCAAATGAGTCTCAGAGACCAACATGATATCAATATTTTTTTCCATGAGGAAGTGCTCAAGTTCATTTTTATGGTGGCGAATGCCGTTTGCGTTCCAGAAACATATTTTTAACATGTTCATGGTTTGTTAACTAATGCTTGAAGCAGTGTATTCTGCATTCGCAGCATTTCTTGCATCATGCTAGTCATATTTGTTGTAAAGTTGTTTATAGTTAGCACCAGATTCTCAATAGTAGCTTCAAGGCGACTAAAGTTAAAGCCTGAGCTTGCATTCGCTGAATTATTTTGCGGTGAAACATTTTGTGAGGGACTAGAACTAGCCTTAGCAGCATCGGCATACGATACACGTGAAGTAACTGGTTGGCTTACTTGAGCAAAAGAGGCGGAGTACGCGTTTAATGGTTGGGCTGGAGCTAACTTAGGTTTTTGACTCATAGTCAAAGTCTGTTTAACAAAAGAATATACAGGGCATCCTCTATAGTTAGCGGTGTGATTACCTCCACAATTGCTACATTTTTTTCTGCTTGTTCTTTTGGCTTAGTGCAGCTAGCAGTACCATGCAATTCACCGCAGATAACACAAACTGTAGGTAAATTGCAGTAAGTTTTTGTATGGCCATATTCTTGGCAATTATGGCACTGTACAGGACCTGAACGCTTACGTGGCTCTTCAACTGTGATTTTTCGGTGTAACAGAAACTTTACGCTATAAATTGGATGGGTTTCATTTTTTTTCAATTGTATGTCATTCGGCTCCAGTTCAATGCGAAATAGGGGTTGGGCGACTTTTTCTCTGTTAATTATATTAGTAACGTTTTTTACCTTAAATCCTTGGTCTAGAAGTGCACATTTTACTTCTTCGGGCTCAACATATGAATCTATGCCCTTTAGTACTATCTGTAGATTTGGATTTTAGTTTCATCAATATTACCTCTTTTAATTGGAATTACGTGAAAAGTATTTTCACCAATGGTCGACAGTAGTTTTTTTAGAAGCGCGTTAGAATTTTTTTCCCTCACATATATTGGTGGTGGCTTAAAAGACTTCTGAGATGATGAAGCGGTCTTCTCGTTGTCGTCTTGCAATAATGAAAAACGATTTTGGCGATTCATGGATGATGCGCTTTTATCCCTAGACATCTTTGGAACAGATGAAATTTTAGAAGAATTCAGGCTTCGCTCACAATTTACCACGGTTATATATCTGTCCATTCCGACTTGTACCTTTGGTTTTGAGCTACTGTTATCTGTAGTGATAACTTGGTTAGGTGATGAACAGCCCGAAGCGAATGATTTCAATGGCTTAACTGACGAAGTACTAGGCAACTGTAATGTTAAAGAATCACTAGTAGGCATTGGACAAAGCGAAGTTGATGGCTGTCGAAAAAGTGGATTCATTGTTAGAAAAAGTGTATTATCAGATTTTTTATTTTTATTAAGAGCTTCCGAACTCACAGTAAGTCTGTCATCAGGTTTTTTATTTTTATTGTTATCGTTATGAGCATCAGAACTCACAGTAAAATAGGCATTTCTGCCGTTATAACTCACTTCACATTTATTTGTTTTTGAGGTACTCATATAGAGTATTCCTCAAGGGCACTTTTGTTTGTTTGTTTGTTTTTTTTTATTACGGTTTTTTTGTTTTTGTTATTTATGACTATGCAAAAATATATTAACAAAGCAATTAAAGCTTATTTATCAAAGTTAATAATATGTATTACGAATATTTTCTTTTATATGATTTTTTTTGTTAAGTATGTATGTAAAAAAAAATTCCGCTATGACGTTAGTTCACTATGAAGGTACAACGAGAACTGTCCAAGTAAGGTGAGAAAAATATAAAGCATGTTGAAAGGACAAATATGGATTTTTGATTATAAGCAAAGATTTTGATTAAACGATGATCGTTATAGAAAACAATTTTACTACATAAAAGCTTACCTTTTCGTATTTCATCTGACCTTAAACTTCATGCATCTAAATGTTATAAATGGCCAGCCACTTGTATAATGATAACTCAATCTGATTCAGATAGCTTGATCTACAAATCTGAATAGCTCCTGATAGTCTGATCTGTTTTACAGATCAGCTACCTGATAGCCTGATCTGAAAGCCAGATCAGCTCGTAATAAGCGGATCTAAAAACCAGACCAGCTCCTGATAAGCTGATCTAAAAACCAGACCAGGTCCTGAAAAGCTGATCTGAAAAGAAGACCAGGTCCTGAAAAGCTGATCTGAAACCCAGACCAGGTCCTGAAAAGCTGATCTGAAAACCAGACCAGGTTCTGAAAAGCTGATCTGAAAAACAGACCAGGTTCTGAAAAGCTGATCTAAAAACTAGATCAGATCCTGAAAAGCTGATCTGAAAACCAGACCAGGTCCTGAAAAGCTGATCTGAAAACCAGACCATCTCCTGATAAGCTGATAGCTGATACCTGTTATTTACTATTATCAAACATGGATGATTAAGGTTTAAAGCAGTTGGTGTTGACAAGAAATGTATTGAAGAAAAAGCTTCGTAGTATAAAAACTGGTGAAATAGATACACGTGAACAACTAAGAGACATTTAATATTTCAATCTATAACAGAACCTCTCAAAGAATTCATAAATAGTTCTAAAAAAATTAAAAGAATGTCCATGAAAAAAGAAAGTAAAATCAAGACAGAAGTTTGAAAATAATACCAGTTTAAAGCCTGAAAAACTATCAGTCAAGATAGAGATAAGTACACCAAAGAAACTAGAAGAAGGAACAATATTTGATGATACCATTTTATTAAATGATGCTAATACTGTGAATGATGATGACGATGATGATGATTTGTACTCACAAACTTCCAAATCCGAATACACTTATAGTGACGTATCAGTCTGGGAAGGAAGAAATAAATTAGATACAAACTATGGTCCATATAAAGATTTAAATAGTGAATGGGAATTTGGTGATAGCAACCTCAAACTGAATGAAGATAAAATACAAGTTGGTGGCGAAATATGGGCTCTAACACCAGGAGTATGTTCTCTAATTTTTCATAAAATACCAAAATATTATGATAAATTTGAACTAGAAATCTATAAAAAGATTTTAATTACTACTAATGTATACATACAGAGTCATCATCGTTCACTGACGGAGAACGATGTTATCAGAAAATTGTTTCTAGAAACTGACAAACTAAATGACAATTTAATAATATGGCTTAAGGCATTAATATTCTAGAATGTTTAAATGCAAATTGATGTACTGCAACGTGAAATAAAATTAGAGATAGAAGATAGTTATTAATTGAATTGAATTGACAATGAAAAGATTGGAAAATTAAGTAGATGTTAGTATAAATAGCTGAAAGGGCATCAAGTAGGCCACAACATTCCAAAAAATCTGAAAAAACAACTCATGTCCTTAAAAACAAACTTAGTAAACCAACCCACAAGCAATCTCTAAAATTGAATGTATATTGTAGAAATACAATGAAAGAAATATATTATATTTGGGAAGCTGATTTAGTTGAAATTGAGGACTATCCTACAGAAAATATAAATTATTGATTGTTGTAGGCTGTAATTGGCATATTCTCAAAGTTTATATGGTCAGTATTGTTGAAAATAAAAGGCGCACTCTAATGGAACCTTTTTTTGAACTGGTACGAATACCAAAAAAATTAAAAGCAGATGATAGTAAAGAATTTTTTAATAAACACTGGAAAATTCATTCACAAATATAGGATTTAACATTACTCAATATGAAAGCATCAATAGTAGAATGATTTAATAGATTATTAAAAGAACTGTTGTGAAAAGAATTTACCATTAATGGTTCATATATGTAAGTGGATTGATATATAAAGACTTACCTAGTGTATAAAATAGAAAAGTTCATCTCAGCATTAAAATGTTTGCGATTAAAGTCAACTCAACACATGAGAAAAAAACTATTAAATACAGTATACAGTAATTTGAACATCATAAAATGTTGAAATTATATAAAAATAAAATTAAAAAGGAAAAATCAAGTTTGTCTTGTTTTTGAATGATTGATTAAGAGTGATAAGTCTTAGGAAAGATAATTAACTTAATGTATTGTAATTCTTTAAACTTGTTTTTAAGTATGAAATATTGAGAAAACTTCAGCATTCAAAATGAAGTAAAACACAGTGTAATATTCAGCAACACATCTTATTATTACTTTTTATAGTAAAAGATGTACATTTTCCATTTTGAAAGCTCTAAGCAAAAAATTTTAAAATACGAATATGGGACTATTATAAAAGATATTTACTTTGTTCATTTCTTTAGCTATCAGATCTTTAGAAAATATAAATAAACTAAAGAAATTGGACTTTGGTATCCATTCTTTAAGAATGTAGATGTGTATAAATGAGTATCAAACAAATTTAGTGAACAAATATGGACTTCAATAAAAATCATGCTGAAGCATCCATAAATTATAAATAAATTATGTAATGTAAACAGATATTACTTTATATCTGTATCTGTATGAGTATCAAATAAATTTACCGAAAAAATGAAAGCATGTCGAAGCATGTATAATTAAAAAAATTCCTCACGTCATACAATTTTTGGAAATGAAATACATACTGTGTAAAAAATTCCAAACAGTGAATTCGTAAATTCTAATAGTGTAGATTTTTAATTGAAACATCTCGGACTCTCGCGTCACTATCGATAGAAGCAAAAAAAAACATGGATAAAGTTGTTAGATGATCATGATGAAAAGCTCTTTTTTAATAATGAACTCGCAGACAGCAATTGTATCTGGATCAATACAACTCATGAATGTGTTGTATAGGGTATGATTGATGGTGATGAGGACCTTTTTTAAGTGAAAAATCATTACATCTCCATGCGATATAATCCAGCCTACGATAACAAGAATTACTTCAAGGGGTCAACCAGTAAACCTCATATTGAAACACTTGAGGTAAAATTTTCCCAAACATAGATATTCCAATATTTCTGACACTTTATGCAAATATTTATGGTGAATTGCTTGGTGGTGGAGGTAACTGAGTTATTTGTGATCGATTTTCTAGAATAGTTGATTATTAAGCATGTATTTCCTTGTATATGAACTGATTTCTACACACATACATATACATATGTATTTATCTATATGTATACTTTTAAAAATTATTTATGTAAATGTTCTCTATTTCAAGTAGTAAAATCAAAAATTAGTAACACATTAGAAAGAAAAATAGATAAAAAATTGACTGACTAGCTTATATGTACAGTCTGCTAACAGACACACAAAGCACAATTAAATTAAAGATATCAAAAATATGAATACAATAAGCTGAACTTTAATAAAATGAGAAAAAACGTAGCTTTTAAGGATGAGAAAATATAAAGCAATCGTAAGTATAAAAACATACTAGGATTAGGGGAGTTTAGATATATGATAGTATTTTATAGTACCAAATGCCGATATTGAAAACAATTTATTTCTACCTACATTTAAATACCAGCGCGGGAAACTCATATACAAACGAACACACACACACATAGCAGAATTCATCTAAGAAAAATCCAAGAAAATGTTAACAACACTCCGCCCTGAAATGCTCACAGATATACATTTACAAATTCCTATGGGCATACATACATATACAATATATAAAATTAATCTCAACAACACAACACTCTCACCTACCTGAATTATGGATAGTCTAAAACTCCCACAGACATGTATACATATAGATTCCCACGGCTACATATTACAAGAACACCTCGCCTCTAATAAATCACAATCATCTTAAATTCTCACAGACATACATACACACAATCAATCTACCTCAACAAAATCCTCACCCACCTCAAATCACGATCAGCCTTAAACTCCTACAGACAGACACACCCACAAATCCCTATGACTACACATAACGTCAACAACCCTACCCACCCAAATCATAGTCAGCCTTAAACTCCTAGATACATACAAACATACAGATTCCCCCGGTTACATATTACTAGAATACCTTGCCCCTCATAAATCGCGATCAGCCTTAAGCTCCTACAGAAATGATATATTTCAATTCTTACAGACAAAATCATGTTTTGCCGTCGGCATATACACACATAAAAACCCCAAAACTATGAGTTACCTTAATACATTTACACAAAATATTCCACACTAAAATTCCCACGGACAGACACACACTTAATGTAAACAAAAAACTCCTAATGCAAACAAAAAAACATCAAAGCGCCACCGAAAACACAAATTTTCAAGAATTTAACAATTTCTGCCACAATTTAACAATTTCAGTCCAGAATTTAACAATTTCAGCCACAATTTTGCACTTTCAGCCACAATTTAACAATTTTAGTCGGCGCTCGGATTGGTAGTTCCCTACTATTTATAAGTATATGCAAAATCTCTAAAATGTGTAAATACGTATGTAGGTACAATTTAATGTAAACATATCGATAGCAGCGTGACCGTTTGACCGACTAAAGTGGCAAATAGCCACTTTTTCGACTGTCTCGTCACTTTTTCGACTGCCTCGCCACTTTTTGTCTTTCTTTTTTTATAGTGAATTATATAAAAATACATTAAAAATAAAAAATTTTGTGTAGTTTTCGCGTTTTATATTAATTTTGCCCCTTTTTTTTGATAAATCCCCTTTTGGTGCCACTTTTTGAAAAATGTCATCGGTCACCCTGATCGATAGTGTCGGGTAAAATATCCAATATTCTACGTAAAACAGCGCGAGATTTAATAGTGCAGGATTGACCGTTTTTACACAAAACCATCTATATTTATATAACTATGATGTTATTGGTAGCAATTTTATGGGGAAAAAAATCAAATTCGATATACTTATATTTAATTCCAACTTTTTAATCAAATGTCCGTTACAAAATTTACTTAAAAATTTTTGAAGTCTACTTTGATTATTTGTATTTTTAATTTTAAATCTGCGAGAGAAATTTATTTTGCATTCTTTGATTTTTTCCGTTCGTTTTTTTCCGTTATTTATAAAATTTGGAAAAAAAACAATTCTTTGCAATATGGAAAATAAAATTCTTTCGAATTAAATACGTTTGCGAAAGAAATTAATTCGAGCACTGTACCTTCCCTGGTGCGCACAAATCTCATGTACAGTGGAATTAAAATGCCCATATATGTGCGTATCAGTGATCTGCTTGATTACGAATCAAACGGCATAATTTTGCATTTTCTAAAATTAATATTGAGCTGGGAGTTAACATTAAAATAATGAATGATGCTATTTCATGCTTCATATCAATTATACTGTTATTAATAAATGCATGCCCCCGCTTGCAAGCTCTATTCATTCATATGATTCACTAAAGCAATGAATCAGTATGATTGGTTTGAATACTTCTTCAACCCCCTTCTGACAAATAAAGCTTTATGTAATATTATAAAATAAAATAGCTAGCCCCATTTTATTTTATAATTTGTTTTAATACGAGAAAAACTATTAATTAATACGCCATGTTTTATTAATTTCAGACTTCATCTAGTCAACATGCTTTTGTGAGTTATTTGATTGCTATGCAAAACAATCAAACAACAGTAAGAATTTTTATTGATATTTACTAACAGCACCAAATAAAAGAGAGTGAGTTAATGATAGTCAGTTTTAGAGAGATAATTCTGCAATCAATATCAATTACATATTGATGTTATAAAGCAAAACAAAAGCATTGGCGGCATTCGATGTTTGATGCAAATTGTCTTGCGTAAGTGCAAATGCAAAATTTCGTAGATTTTCTTTAATTGTTTGTTGCGTCTGGTGCGTGTGTCAGAGGCTGAAAACGATTGCACAACGTGGGTGGGAGAATTTGTTTCGGACGGTATGCATGGTACATTATCCGTCGGCAAAGATGCGCCCTTACGGGAATGGAAGTCCACGAGAAACATGTTCTCTTCCCCTAAAATTTGTGAATGCCGTTTGCATTGAGGTTGTAGCAATGAACTATTTTTTATATATTTTTGTTCCAAATTGTCTTTACACGGGCGACCCTTCGCGTGAACAAGAGGTTGCGCCCTTTTGATCCCGATAAGGGTGAATCATAGGCACGCTGGTACATGACGTGTCTCAGATGGTGTTCCATGCACTGTTTGTTGACCTGTCGTATTAAAAATGGGCCACAATGATAAAAATGCCACATGACCATGCAAGGGATAACTCCACACCAAATCTAAGTAATGCGCCCGGTGGTGGTGGAAAAATATATGTACATATATATGGAGGTTGGGGGTTTTGGCAAACCGTACCAGTGGTTGTATTCTGATTGTGGAGTGATTTATGTGCAGCGGATTAGTGTTTTGTGTGGTTCTGGGACGTGTTTGTAGTTGGAAATTTAAGAAAATGTAGTGTGCTGTTCTATGGTGTGGATGTCAGTAGAATAGAAAAAATTTTGTACTAAATACTGTAACTGTGTCTATTGTGAATGAAACAGTGTTGTATGTTATGGTATGTATTTCATTCCGAAATGGCACTCAAAAATAGCATAAAATGTCGTGTTAGGTTTTATGTTCTGACAAGTGGAAAATGGAAAAAAAAGTTTGGAAAATGTAGGTACACATTATGATAGTTAAAGGAAAAGTAGCCATTATTAAAAAGTGAACCGTATAGAGCAGAGCTAATAAATTTTATAGGTTAATTATAAGTGTAGCGAATATACAAAATTATTTCAAAGTGTTTGCTTCATATCTTCTGTTTGAATAAAAACGGCTAAAAGAAGAATCTACGGAATAGAACAGCCCGGTAAAACAAGGTTTTGAACAAAAGGGTGAACTTAATTCAAGGCTGTATAATATTAACAGGTAAAAGAAAAGAAAAAAAAAATCAGATAAACAGAAAAGTGAAAGTATATGCGTACATAAATCTTTAAATGTATATTAACAGGCAAATAGTTACAAGACGAGTAAAGGCTGTCTTAAGGCACAGGTGACACCATAAAGGCAGAAACCCATCGTCGCTGGAAACTGTTAATATACCAAAGAAATAGAAAAAAAACGTTATAAAAGACGAAAAACGAATGAACAGGTAATCTGTGTCTAACTAAATACAAAAAAAAAACTAGCCATATATATAGAAGATAAAAGTACCGTCCATCCACCATTTTTACTCTGTTCCGGGCGCGAAAAAAAAACACTTCGCGCGGTTCTGAGACAAAACGCCATTATTAATTGTCGGCATAGTGCCGAGCCATATACATACACTATATATATATATAAAAAGATAAAAAAAAAACTGATTTATTGTAATATCGTTGTTTATAAGATAAAAGGGATAGTTTTGTGTTAATTGTAAAATCCGTTTGCAATTGTGTTAATAGGCTAAGTGTTCGTCTTGTTAGTGCCTAAATAGGATAAAAGAATTTAAATAAAAAGAGATTAGAAATTTTATTAAATGAGTACGCCAAGATTTTCAACAACATAGAACATTTGTAAATTAGAAAAGTTTGTGCAGTAACGTCCAAATAAAACCTAAGGACAAAAAAAAAGCTCCTTTAGGTAGAGTATTAGGGACAATTAAATAATAATTTTTAAGAAAACAACACATCACAAATTTTTAGGTAGTTGGAAATCTATTTATAGTGCGTTTAGAGTTTTTTGTGTCATTTATTGTATTTTTTTTGGTGTGATAAATCGTCTATTCTTTTATTAATTTAGGCAACAGCAAGTGTGAATAATAGGTTAAGTTAAGTTTGTATATGTATGTTAGCTATTGTTCTGAAAAACGTAAAAGAACTTTCGTTTAGTTAAACCAAGAAAAAAATAACAGTTTTGGTCAAAGACCGTTCGACTTCAAATAACATTAAAAAAAATACATTTAGCTCAACAGGGGAAATCAATATTTTAATAAATTATTCTTATAAAAATAAAAGTAGTTATAAGCACAGGGTATAATAGATAATAGTTTGTAAGAAAATTCTACTAGTAGAGTAAGGTTTAATTTAAATAAATATGTAATTGTTGTTAATGTAGTGACAGAAATGTGTGAGTGCTAAATTTTATTTGTTCGGGTGAGGATATGTGATACCAAAATTGTGAAGTAAGTGTGTGTGGGATTTGGGGGACAAATTAAAAACATTGTGAGGATTATGAGTGTCCCAGGTAGGGAGGGCAAGTAGTGGGCTTCCACCTAGTCCACTCTCCCAATTGTTTCCGTTTTTTTTGTGAACTCCAGTTTTATATATTTTCTTTTGTTATATGTTTTTTTTTTATTGTCCGTGTCTCAGTTGTGCTGCGGTTGGGACCTGCCCTGTAGATGTCTCCATAGAGCTAGTTGGCATAGCAGCATCAGCGGATAAAACAAAACATAACAAAATGGCGCCCAAACAAATGAAAAGGTTTTGGGGTATGTAATAATATGTAGCCCAAAGAAGTTAAACCTATGAGTAGTGTACAGATCAGCGAAGTATGCAAATCAATAGAATACTAGATATAAACAATAGCCCAAGAGAAACATGTAGTAATTGAAATTGCATGGATTTAGAATTTGTTACCCTATTGGCCAAGAGCTTTTAGGCCGCAAAACTCCAATGATAAATTAGTGTTTGTTGTGCAGATTTTGAATTGTCTGCAAATTCAAGCTACCAGGTAATCTCATTAATACATTTAACGCTTGTATATGTTAGCTTAGGAGTTTGAGAGAAAAGCATCCTATTGGACGTTGCAGGGGTTGTATATATATGTTTTTGTTTTAATGTAGATGTAGCTTAAAGTCTCGTTGTGTAGTAAAATGTAATAAAATAACCGCTCTGGAATAAATGATTCAGAGGCCTGTTGCACTTTTATGAATTTTTAAAACACAAACAGATTTCGATTTCCCAATATAATTATTATAGCCGCTCTGAAACATACAGAGGACTGTAGTATGATAGTTATAAAAGAAATTAAAAGTTTTTTTTTTGGCCAAGAGTTTAGGAGGAAATTTGAGTAACCGCTCTAAGCTGAAACTTGGATGCAAGGAATGCTTAAAATGAATTGTTAGGCTCTTGTACTAGCCAAATAGCACCTGCTAAATGCTTTAGTTTTAGAATTGTCTAGGAAACAGTTTAGGAGACCCTAAAAAGGGTACTGAAAATAATACATTCGAAAATAACCACACACGTCAATTAACTGGTCATCATTACATCCGAACCCGAGTAGTGTTAATAATTAATTATCTGTATTGAAATTTAGTCTTTATATATTTTGAAAAATTTAAATTATACGGAATCAAAACTACCTTTGGATTTATGCAGTCCTTTTTTAGTTAGTAAAGTGATTTGGCTTGTGTCGTAAAAGTAGTATTGGAAAATAGTATAACGTATTGTATATTGAGTTAGAGGTTGCGAATGTCATCTCCTGTTTTTTCTTGTAGTTGTATGCTTAGTGAATAATTGTAAAAGTTCATTATTTATATATTAGTGAATTTCATTTATATACTATTTTGTGAATATTAGTTTCCAGATTATATAAGTTAATAACAGTTCCATTGGTTTCGAACATTTATTGGCAAATCAGGGATATTAAGTACTAACAAAATTACGTTTACTGGTTTATGATTGTTTTCAATGCTGCCAGGGTACTTATTCAAACGATTTAAACTTTTGAAGAGCAAACTTATAATAATAAAGTCTACGATAGACTGACCGCCCTAATAGTTTTTCTCTTCTACAAAGAGGCAAAACATTTCTTTTTAATTCTACTCCAAAGCGACTTATCAGGGCGATTTGTTTTATGGCCGAATCCCACAATATTGAAGAAAAAGAAGTTATAAGAAGGTCGGATAGAATAAAGAGGCATAGGGAAAGAAACCTATCCTTCGATTTAAATAGATCGTCACCTCAGGTAAAAGAAAAATATTGGAGAGATAGTCACTCTAACAAAATGGCTACGAAACCCCAATTTAGGGATCTGTCGGGGACAATAAATGTTCAGGCGAAAAGCCAGGGTGCTATACCGAAAGGTACAAGCAATGTTATCGGGGATGGCGCCATCCACCAAAATAGTCAGCCAGATTTATCTCCGTCGGTTAGGGCAATGGTTCAGGAAAGTGTGAGCGATATGAAAAACAATTTGGACAGAGCCATAAATGAATTCGTGGAGAAAAAAATTAGCTATGAAATGAGAAAGGTGAATGAGAACATAGCCCAGCTATCAGTAGCAATAAGAAGTTTGGCTGAGCAAGATAGAGAACGTCATACAAGCACCAGCTACGGAGGTCGAGCTGAAGCGAGAAATAGGCCTGTACAATATCCTCATCCACCTAGATACGATTTTCCACCGCCACCGGTAGCAAACCAGGCTCACGACGGTTGGAAAATACGAATCGATAAGTTTGGTCTACAATTTAAAGGAAATCAAGGGGGTCGCGACACGCTATCAGTTGAAGAATTTATTTTCAGGCTGGAGCATATGCAGAGGCAATATCTAATACCTTGGGGGGAAATCCTTCGTGATTTTCATCTACTGATCTCAGGTCCAGTACAGCAATGGTATTGGGCACTACTGCAGTCAACTGTTATTACAGAGTGGAGCACCCTGCGATTGGCGTTAATAAATAGATTTAAAACGGTTCGATCCAATTGGGAGCTTATGCAGGAGCTCGTAGAGCGAAAGCAAATGCCAGGCGAGTCGATAGACGAATACTTCCACAGCCTTAACGTATTACGGGCAAGATTGGAGACCCCTGTTGCTGAAGGAGAAATGATTAAAATAGCTAAACGTAATTTGAGGGAGGGAATAGCACGTGTCGTGTATCCAATGTACGTAAACTCGGTGGAAAATCTCCGCATGGAGTGTATTGAAGCCGAAAGGACTTTTTCAAGAAATTTTAGTCGAAATGCTCCTCCACAGACCGGGAGAACGTCAAGATTTGTAAGCGAAGTAGTAGCCAATGTGGAAGAAAATGAGGAAGAACAAATTACTGAGATTACAGTGATTAACGGCCAACAAATTTGTTGGAATTGCCAACAAAAAGGACACTTTTTTAAAGAATGTCCTTCAACTCAAAGAGCTTTGTTTTGCTACAAGTGTGGTAGACCCAACACGATTACGCCACATTGTCCTCAGTGCACACAAGAACGGGGAAACTCGCGAAAGGGCGCGGCGATGATCGGGGAGCCGCGGTCCAGCGAAACTGCCCCGAAATAATTACTGATGATTATACTAAAAGCACTGAATTTTCTAAAATACGACATTTGTTACCCTTAGCGATGAGAGAGGAAAATTATGAAAAGGCCAGGGAACGCATTTTTAATGAAAAAGATAATCATACTACCATAAACAAACTACCTGTAGAAATTACCGGTGGCAAGGACCAAAATTTAAATAAAAGTAGTAATATATCAACTTCAGGGGGAAGGCCCAGCGCAAATGCATCCAAATGGCAACACATTTTAAAACTTAGAACAGATTTTATAAATAGAAAACGGCAGCGGAAACTACTATTAGAATCAATTAATCATGCTAGTGCAAGATCAGATCCCAGGCCGTATGCGGAAGTTAAAATAAATGGAAAAATCGTAAAAGGTCTTTTGGATTCAGGCGCGTCTGTCAGTCTTTTGGGAAAAAATTGCCGTGAATTAATCAGTGAATTAAACGAAAGAATGACACCGATTTACAGCAACGTGAGCACCGCAACAGGCCAACAACACCGTGTACTGGGAAAAATCAAATTAAATGTCGAATATGACGGAAAGAGTCAAAAAGTAATTTTTTATTTGTGTCCAGAATTGGAGCAAGAGCTTTATCTAGGCGTAGATTTTTGGCAAGCTTTTAAGATAGCACCTCAAATAATTTCCGCTGAAATCAATTTAAAAATCGCTCAGAGCTTACACGACGAGCAATGCACCCATAAGTTAAGCAAACACTCTTTGACATCTGAACAGCAACAACAATTATATGAGGTAGTAAACAAATTTCCTTCATTCGAAAAAAACGGGTTAGGCTGTACACACTTGGAAAAACACGAAATAAAACTAGTAACAGGCGCGAATCCGGTAAAAGATAAGCATTACCCGATTTCTCCAGCGGTACAAGCTATAGTGTATGCAGAATTGGACAATATGCTGCGCCTGAACGTAATCGAAGAAAGCAATAGCCCGTGGTCAAACAGAACTACAGTGGTACGTAAGCCAGGCAAAAATCGTTTCTGTCTTGACGCACGAAAATTAAATGCAGTCACACTAAAGGACGCGTATCCGTTACAAAACATAGATGGGATTTTAAGTCGCATAGATCAAACGCATTATATTAGCAGCGTCGACCTGAAGTATGCCTTCTGGCAAATAGAGCTAGAAGAGGAAGCAAGGCCGTATACAGCTTTTACAGTCCCAGGTCGACCGCTGTATCAATTTCGGGTAATGCCGTTTGGTCTATGCAACGCCGCACAACGTCTATGCCGGCTGATGGACAAGGTGATACCTGCGAGACTGAAACCCAATGTTTTCATTTACTTGGATGACCTCTTAATCATTTCGGAGGAGTTTACGACACATGTAAAATTGCTTGAGCAAGTGGCCGATTGCTTACGAAAGGCTAACTTAACGATAGGGTTAAAAAAATCGATGTTTTGCTTTAAGGAGCTGAGATACCTAGGCTTTATCATAGGGGGAGGCGTATTAAGAACAGACCCCGAAAAAGTCAAGGCCATCCAGCAAATACCTTTGCCAAAGACGCCAAGAGACGTACGGAGTTTCTTAGGGACTGCTGGGTGGTACAGGCGTTTCATAAAAGACTTTGCCTCCATATCAGCAGCCCTAACAGATACGCTAAAGAAAGGTAAAAAGTTTGAAATGACAAGTGAGGCGATTGAATCATTCGATACTTTGAAAATTTCGCTTACAACTGCACCTGTGCTACGACACCCTGATTTCCACTTGCCCTTTTACATCCAATGTGATGCGTCAGAGTACGGAATAGGAGCAGTGTTGTTTCAGAAAAACACAAAAGGTGAAGAAAACCCTATTGCATTCTATAGCCAGAAACTCACGGCTTGCCAAAAAAACTATTCGGTCACCGAAAAAGAATGCCTTGCGGCTGTATTGGCAATAAAGCGTTTCAGACCGTATGTCGAAATGATGAACTTCACAGTCATCACAGACCACGCGAGTTTAAAATGGCTGATGTCATTAAAAGACCTTAGCGGACGCCTAGCCAGATGGTCACTACAGCTGCAAGCATATGATTTTGTGATCGAACACCGCAAAGGGGCAGATAATGTAGTGGCAGACATGCTTTCGCGAATGCCCATTGACATAGCCGAATTAGTAGACGACAGTTTTTTTGATTTTGAAACAACAGCCTTTGAATCGGAAGACTATTTAGAGCTAGTAGAAAATATACAACTGAATCAATCAAAACTACCGGATTTGCGAGTTGATGACGGAAAAATATACAAAAAAACAAGTTTTGATAAAATCGATAACGTAAGCGAGTCAGTTTGGAAGCTGTGGATTCCTCACGATATCACCCACATTCTAATCGAAAAGGCCCACGATAGCATCACTGCGGCGCATGGTGGCATGAGAAAAACACTAGATAGATTAAAGCGATTTTTCTACTGGCCAAAAATGACAACGCAAGTACAAAACTACGTCCGAAATTGCAGAATCTGCAAAGAAACAAAATCTGTAAATGAACGCACAATGCCGACTATAGGAGACGAAGTAATCACTGACATACCCTTTCAGAAAATATATGTCGATTTCTTAGGGAAATACCCCCGGTCAAAGACCGGAAACGCATATATTTTCATTGTGGTCGACCACTTTTCAAAGTTTTGTTTCCTAAAAGCTATGAAAGAAGCAACGGCCGCAAACGTAGTCCAATTCCTAGTTCAAGAAATTTTTCAAAAATTTGGAGTACCGGAAGTACTTCACAGCGACAATGGGAAACAGTTCATGTCCACCACGTTTGCGGAAATGATAAATGCATATGGCATAACGCTTATGAAGACTGCATTTTATTCACCACAGTCCAACGCGGCAGAACGGGTAAATCAATCCGTACTATCAGCAATAAGGGCCTATCTAGAGAAAGATCACAGGGATTGGGATTTATACCTCCCGGAAATAGAATGTGCAATGCGCACATCAGTACACGCCGCCACAGGAGTGACACCGTTTTTCGCCCTGTTCGGACACGAAATATATTCTAATGGAGCAGACTATCGACTAGCCAGGAAATTAAAATCTTTGTCAGACCATAACATTATTAGTGTGGATAGAAAAGATAAAATCGCGCTAATTCGTGATAAAATTAAAAGTCACCTTAACGAAGCCCACCAAAAAAGCGCACGCAGATATAACGAGAGAGCCCGAGTGGTAAAGTTCAGTCCCGGACAAGAAGTATACAGGAAAAACTTTGTACTGTCGGATTTCAAAAATAATATAAATTCGAAATTTTGTCGAAAGTATCTGAAATGTCGTATAAAAAAACCAATTGGAAACAACATGTATGAGCTCGAGTCGCTCCAAGGAAAACCAATCGGGATTTTTCATTCTAAGGACATCAAAGTCTGACAACAAGTGCAATATTTTTTTAATCTGTGATACGTAGGGTTAATAGGTTATAAACTGTGATACTTAGGGTTAGGTCTGTGATATTAGGGTTAGGGTGCAATATAGATTAAGTTTATGTTGTGTCCGTCCCCTTTTGATATTTTCTTGAGAAACTCAATTTCAGTTTTTTTAAAGATAGTGCATTGACTAAGAAAATCCTAGGCAACACAGTATACCCACTAAACAGATAAAAAAATAAAAAAAATTAGGTAAGCTTAAGTTGCAAAACACCATAAAGACTTTAGGCAATTGAATGTTTTTTTTTTGTAGCTTGGTGGGGGTTGTGATCACAAAAACGGGAATAAAACAATGCATTCGGATAAAATAAAAACTCACCTGAATACCCTTCCCGTAAAAAGACAGATGACTGAGCAGGGCCCTAATGACCTAATCAAACAGGAGTAAATATAAGCACACAAAAAGATAAAGAAATATAGACCTTGTTATGTTGGCCCGGCGTGAGACTTTCAGGGCGTGGGAGTTCCCCACGTTTGACTTATATACGTGTACACATGCAATTATGGATACCAATGATACGCACACCGTTTCCTCCGTCGTAGACTTGGTTGTAACGGAGTTTTGTTGCGTCTGGTGCGTGTGTCAGAGGCTGAAAACGATTGCACAACGTGGGCGGGAGAATTTGTTTCGGACGGTATGCATGGTACATTATCCGTCGGCAAAGATGCGCCCTTACGGGAATGGAAGTCCACGAGAAACATGTTCTCTTCCCCTAAAATTTGTGAATGCCGTTTGCATTGAGGTTGTAGCAATGAACTATTTTTTATATATTTTTGTTCCAAATTGTCTTTACACGGGCGACCCTTCGCGTGAACAAGAGGTTGCGCCCTTTTGATCCCGATAAGGGTGAATCATAGGCACGCTGGTACATGACGTGTCTCAGATGGTGTTCCATGCACTGTTTGTTGACCTGTCGTATTAAAAATGGGCCACAATGATAAAAATGCCACATGACCATGCAAGGGATAACTCCACACCAAATCTAAGTAATGCGCCCGGTGGTGGTGGAAAAATATATGTACATATATATGGAGGTTGGGGGTTTTGGCAAACCGTACCAGTGGTTGTATTCTGATTGTGGAGTGATTTATGTGCAGCGGATTAGTGTTTTGTGTGGTTCTGGGACGTGTTTGTAGTTGGAAATTTAAGAAAATGTAGTGTGCTGTTCTATGGTGTGGATGTCAGTAGAATAGAAAAAATTTTGTACTAAATACTGTAACTGTGTCTATTGTGAATGAAACAGTGTTGTATGTTATGGTATGTATTTCATTCCGAAATGGCACTCAAAAATAGCATAAAATGTCGTGTTAGGTTTTATGTTCTGACAAGTGGAAAATGGAAAAAAAAGTTTGGAAAATGTAGGTACACATTATGATAGTTAAAGGAAAAGTAGCCATTATTAAAAAGTGAACCGTATAGAGCAGAGCTAATAAATTTTATAGGTTAATTATAAGTGTAGCGAATATACAAAATTATTTCAAAGTGTTTGCTTCATATCTTCTGTTTGAATAAAAACGGCTAAAAGAAGAATCTACGGAATAGAACAGCCCGGTAAAACAAGGTTTTGAACAAAAGGGTGAACTTAATTCAAGGCTGTATAATATTAACAGGTAAAAGAAAAGAAAAAAAAATCAGATAAACAGAAAAGTGAAAGTATATGCGTACATAAATCTTTAAATGTATATTAACAGGCAAATAGTTACAAGACGAGTAAAGGCTGTCTTAAGGCACAGGTGACACCATAAAGGCAGAAACCCATCGTCGCTGGAAACTGTTAATATACCAAAGAAATAGTAAAAAAACGTTATAAAAGAAAAAAAAAACGAATGAACAGGTAATCTGTGTCTAACTAAATACAAAAAAAAAACTAGCCATATATATAGAAGATAAAAGTACCGTCCATCCACCATTTTTACTCTGTTCCGGGCGCGAAAAAAAAAACACTTCGCGCGGTTCTGAGACAAAACGCCATTATTAATTGTCGGCATAGTGCCGAGCCATATACATACACTATATATATATATAAAAAGATAAAAAAAAACTGATTTATTGTAATATCGTTGTTTATAAGATAAAAGGGATAGTTTTGTGTTAATTGTAAAATCCGTTTGCAATTGTGTTAATAGGCTAAGTGTTCGTCTTGTTAGTGCCTAAATAGGATAAAAGAATTTAAATAAAAAGAGATTAGAAATTTTATTAAATGAGTACGCCAAGATTTTCAACAACATAGAACATTTGTAAATAAAAATAAAAGTAGTTATAAGCACAGGGTATAATAGATAATAGTTTGTAAGAAAATTCTACTAGTAGAGTAAGGTTTAATTTAAATAAATATGTAATTGTTGTTAATGTAGTGACAGAAATGTGTGAGTGCTAAATTTTATTTGTTCGGGTGAGGATATGTGATACCAAAATTGTGAAGTAAGTGTGTGTGGGATTTGGGGGACAAATTAAAAACATTGTGAGGATTATGAGTGTCCCAGGTAGGGAGGGCAAGTAGTGGGCTTCCACCTAGTCCACTCTCCCAATTGTTTCCGTTTTTTTTGTGAACTCCAGTTTTATATATTTTCTTTTGTTATATGTTTTTTTTTTATTGTCCGTGTCTCAGTTGTGCTGCGGTTGGGACCTGCCCTGTAGATGTCTCCATAGAGCTAGTTGGCATAGCAGCATCAGCGGATAAAACAAAACATAACATGTTTGTATATATTGTTGTCGAATTTGAAAGAAAAGCTACGATACTTTGCATTTGCACTTACACAAGACAATTTGCATCAAACATCGAATACCGCCATTGTAAAAGTGAGTAGACAGCGAAAGTGAATAAACTCATACAGTTCTCTGGTGCGTATCTTTCAATGTTGCCAGTGAAATTTCGAGAAAGATCCAAAAAAATTTGTCTTAAGTAGAACAAAAATAAGCAAATTAAATAACATGTGCATAATTAGTAAAGAATAAACGACAATGGTAAGTCTGTTGTAAATTAGAGATGGTAAATTTAGGCTTTCATTACAAAACATGTTTCAGCAAAAATTGAAATACGATGAATCAAAACAATTCACGTATTCCATTTGCAACAAAGATTCGTATATAAAGCAGAAATCTACATCAACTGACACCACACACAGTGGACCAACACAGAAGAACGCGGATGATGAAGGTTTATGTGTTGTCAGAATATTTACAACTAACTTTGATGTTATTTGTTCATTAATAATTATCACATGTAATTTGGCTTAAAAAGCGTTACGAACTTTAGCCCGTTCAAATCATAAATATAGAAACTAATAAAGTTCGAAAAATAATAATTCAAATTATCACACAAAAAATAACACAAGCAAATTATGTTTTTTTGTCAATCAGATTTGGAGACGTTCAAATAATCAGGCGTCAAATAAAAAGATCAAAATTTTTTGATTCTCATCAATCAGTGCCGACAACGTGTATGTGTTGCCGAAAAAAAACGACTGCACGCATGTGATTGATGGGGTTTTTTGTACTTCTCCTAGGCACGTAATATGAGGTGTGCTGGTGTGAACACAAAATGTTACTTTACATTAGATTTTTTGACAGTCGAAAAAAATTCCTGGATTTCTATAATAGTCTGACTAGCACTTTTTGTGTGTGTACTTATAGTATTTTGGTAATAAAACGCGTTGATTTATTACTAAACTATTGCAAAAGAATTGCGATTTATTTATTTTATTTACGAACAATTTAAAAGTATTTTAAATACGAATTTCTTCTGCTGAAGCTGCAAACACAACTCTTGGAGTTAACTCCTGTTTTCTTCTGTCAGATTTTTGGCAAGAGTTGCCAGATTTCTAACTGTCGGCAAGCGTGGAGCTGCCATATCCACTCCCCTTCCAGTGACTAACTGAGAAGCTGATGGGAACGACACTTCTCTACCAGAGGTGTTAACGAACGTATTATCAGTAGAAGTTCCAGGACTTGTCGAGATGTTGGGTTCTTGTGATGTGCTGCTTTGACAGGTTGATGTTAAATTTTCTTGTTGCGAAAGAGGCTGTTGTGTATCGCAGGTAATAAAAGCTGGTTTTAGTCTATCAACACTAACATTGTCATCTTTACCCTTTATTTTTAGTGTGTATAAACGATCGAATAAACGTTGAACAATTTCGTGTGGCCCAGTGTAGGGTGCTTCAAGTGGCTGTCTAACTGCATCAGTGCGAAGAAAAACGTGCATACATTCATTGAGATTTTTAAAGATGAACATTTTAGTTTTGTTGTGATGAGTTGTAGGAGTTGGTCGAAGTAGATTAAAATGATGAAGTTTTTTTAAAAAAATATGTTATCCAGTAGTGTTGTTGGATTTGTCAAAGAATTCACTGGGTAGACGTAATGAGCTACCATACAATACATCTGATGGGGAAGCATGTAAATCTTGTTTGAAAGTAGTTCTGAGGCCAAGTAGTACTGTAAAAAGTATATCAATCATCAATCCATGAAGTATTTGGATGACACATAAAAGCTGCCTTCAAAGTCATATGCCATCTTTCGATCATGCCATTGGACTGCGGATGAAAAGCGGTCGTTCGAGAGCGTTTTGATCCAATTACATTTGCGAGTGCTTTAAATAGTGCGGACTCAAATTGAGCACCTTGATTTGTTGTTATGGTTTTCGGGCAACCGAACCTAGATACCCAGTGAAACCAAAAGGCTGTTGCGATTGTTTAAGCTGTTATGTCCTTGAGTGGGACAGATTCTGGCCATCTCTAAAATCTGTCGATCATGGTCAAATAGTATCTAAAGCATTGCACGATGTGCACATGAACATGGTCGAAGCGATTGTCCGGTACATCTATGTTGTTAGGAACTAATCGATTGTGTCTGGTTACTTTGGCTCTTTGGCAAAATAAACAATTACGAGATAATAACTTGTTTTTTATGATGATTGATGACTGTAACTCTTCATTCGGACTTATTGTTGGCATAAAAATTGCGTTCAAACGTGACAGTGCATCAGCAACGGTATTTTCCGAACCAGACAAGTGAATTATTTCTGTAGTGAATTGTGCAACGAAGTCCAAATGACGCAATTGTCTAGGGTTTTCAGGTTTTTCTGCAAATGCATAAATCAGCGGTTTGTGGTCAGTCTTAATGACAAAATCACGAGCCTCTAATATGTGGCGAAAATATTTAATTGAATCGTAAATTGCCAGTAATTCCCTGTCATACGTGCTGTAATTGCATTCTGCCTATGATAATTTCCTGGAGAAAATACCTAGTGGCTTCCGCGTTCCATCCAATTTTTGTTCAAGCACAGATTCTATGGCTAAAACAGACGCGTCAGTTGTGAGTGCAATCTGCGAATTTGGAGCCGGATGTGCTAGCAATGCGGCTTCACTAATACTTTTTCTACATGCGTCAAAAACATTTTCTGTTTCGGTTGTCCACGGTATTTTCCTCTTGTCATTCTTTTTAGAATTAGAGATGAAATTTTTGAGTAGAGCCTGCAAGCGTGCCTCATGAGGTATGCAACGTCGATAATAGTTGATAATGCCCAAAAATCAGCAAAGTTTGCAAATTGTTTCTGTTTTTTTATAATTTTCAATAACAGTGACACGATCTTTAGAGGGTCGACAACCACTACTATCGATCGTATAGCCAAGAATTTAACTTTCATTAAACTGAAATTACATTTTTGTACGTTAATCGTCAAGCAATACTGACGCAGGCGGACGTAGACGTAGGTGACGATGGTGCTCTTCCCAAGATTCCGACATAACAATAATATCGTCGATGTAGCAATAAACGAAGTCAAGACCTCTGAGAACAGAGTCCATAAATCTCTGAAACATCTGCGTGGCATTTCGAAGGCCAAAAGGCATGTATAAAAATTCTATTAAACCAAATGGTGTGCACAATGCAGTCTTTGGAATGTCTTCGGTGGCCATTGGTATTTGATAATATACCCTAATAAGGTCTATAGTAGAAAAAATAGACTTACCGTGTAATTTCTCAACAAAATCGTTGATATTGGCTATTGGATATCGATCCGGCACCGTATGAGCGTTCAATTTCCTGTAGTCTCCACATGCGCCAGCCACCGGATTTTTTTGCTACCATGTGTATGGGCAGACCCACTGGCTTTTAGAGAGGCGACAAATACCTTGGTCCAGCAAATAATCTATTTCAGCCTTTGCCGCTGCTAGGTTATATCCAGACAATCTTCTAGGGCGGTCCGCTATAGGTTTGCCGGTAGTTTCGATGTGATGTATAACAGAAGAATCTTCTGTCCGCTTTCGGGTTAATGTTGTTTTAGTAATAGAAACGTGTAAACGGTTTTCCAAAATTATTTCATTATTATTACTGGCATTGTCGCCAATCGTATTGACTGACGACGGCATAATTAGTTTTCCGACTGGTTGTTGTAGTGGCGACAATTTGGCTTGCAATGTTTGGCATTATTTCCAAACTTCTGGTGGTACCAACAAAGTTCAGACTCTGACAAATTCTGGAAAAATTCTGCCTTTGCTGGAACGACTGGCAGTTAGGCTGCCCTGATTGTATTTTGTCAATTTTGTCTGACAATAATTTTATTGCCTGGGTAAGTTCGGTCATTGATGGGTTAATAGCATGCACTGAAAACTGCGTTTTGCTACGTGTAACATTTTGTTATATAGAGCTTACCATGTTCGTATTTGCATCTACCATTTTATCCGCTGTTCGAGCAAGTTTGTCCAAATCATCTTCTTTCTATATACTTAAAAGCTGTCGAATTGATTCCGGCATCTGGCCAAGAAAAAGTGTGCGAATGATTGCTTCATTACCTATGCCAGGCGCTAGACGCTTTATGTGCTAAAACTTTAGATGGTTTCATACCAATAGTTTCCCCACCTTGTAGTAACCGGGGTAGTTTAGATTCAGCCGGCTCAGCAAATTTAGACATCAATCCTTCTTTTAACGCATTGAATTTTTCACTGGCTGGGGGACTTGTTATTAAATCCTCCACTGATATAAGCACATCGTCTTCAAGACGAATTAAGACAAAATAAAATTTATCGTTGTCCGATGTAACTTCACAAAACGTAAACGACCTCTCCACATGAACAAACCATAATTGTGGATTATTCTTGTTGAATTTAGGAATATGTATTTTCTGAAGGTTAGATCTCGTGACGCCACGTTGTTCCCGCAGTGAATTTACTTCTCGTTGAAGTCCCTCCATTTGGGCAATAATATTATCCATCTTGGCCATCGAGTTAGTTGTTTCAAAGGAATTTTCTTCGTCACTGCTCGTAGAGTTTTTGCTATGTGTTTCAGTTGTATTGCTTCTCAGGTTATACTTAGAAGTCATAAGCAAACTTTTTCATGCATGCGCAAAAAATGCTCTCATACGCCGACAAAATCATTGAAATTTAAAAAAACGAAGCGACTGCGCTGCTCTCAACCGAAAAAAGCTCCTTGGGAGATAAAATTTCTATCGTATGCAATTTTTTGCGCTCAAACTCGGGGTCACCAATATAGTATTTTGGTAATAAAACGCGTTGATTTATTACTAAACTATTGCAAATGAATTGCGATTTATTTATTTTATTTACGAACAATTTAAAAGTATTTTAAATAAGAATTTCTTCAGCTGAAGCTGCAAACACAACTCTTGAAGTTAACTTCTGTTTTCTTTTGTGAGATTTTTGGCAAGAGTTGCCAGATTCCAGATTTCTAATTGTCGGCAAGCGTGGAGCTGTCACATACTTATATACATACATCCATACTTACATACGTGAATAGTTTGCACGAGTTTTATATGCTGTGTTATTTGCTTTTTTACTGTGTATAAACAATTTAAGAAAAAATAATTAATAAAATGTGTTATAATATGTTTAATTCATACACACATCCATTTTTTTGTTTGTTTTTTATTTATCATTTGCTATCAAGACTAGGGATGATAGCAATTTCTGCATGGTTCGCAGCAAGTTCGCTCTCAAAAATTTGTATGGCGAACCATCTTGATTCCATCAAGATTCGACCGCGAACCGTGAATGAGAGAGCGAACCTCGATAATTGCTGTCCGTGTGAACATGGTATAAGATTTGTTGGAAACTAACTCTTTTTCACATGGAATATATCTCTAAGAAATATTTTGGGTTGGCATCACTGCAATGGAGTAAACTATTTTTTGCATCTTAGAACACAACACCAGTGATGTCAACTTTTGAGACTCAAAACGCCTAATATATAATCAGGTGTGTGATGAAAAACTATTTAGACACAAAACGATTCAAAAACAATAATAGGTGTGATGGGTTTATTAGAATCGTTTTGTAATTTCAATTTAAAATTCCATTTTGTTTCATAGGAAAAAAATTACAATTTTTCTATGTGATGAAAAACAATTATATCAGTTTGAAACAGCGTTGCCATTTTCTATATAATAGTGCAAAATCTGTACTGTTTAAAATTCGTTGCACTATTTTTGTACCATAAATTTTTTGTGTAAATTTGACTTTAAAGGCATTCATATTTTTTTACTTAAAAGCGAGAACAGCATAAGTAGACTTAGGTTAACGGGCTGAGAAGAAATGAAAAATCTAGAGGTCAGCTCACTTGGGTCCATTAGACTTATGAGGAATATGATACAAAAATCTACAGACAAAGTTTATTATAAAGATACAAACAAATCAATATTGATCTAAGTTAAAGTGCAATAAAATTTGTATCCCAAATTATACTATTTATAAGATTTGCTAAGAAATCTGAGATCATATTAGGTATAAGATTTAAGGCTATGTAAACTCCAATAATTTCCACGACATTTCCAAGCCGAAAATCATACAATTGTTATCACTAAAAGCTCTCATTGAACGTACTCCAGTTCAATTGATATTATATTTAAGATTGAAAGTTTTTAAAGATCATTCAAATAAAACTGATTCAATGGTGTCTGCATTGGATGAGAAATGTAAAAAATATTATTTGCAGTTCCTTTAATATTCTCTTGCACTATTAACTAATGTAAATTTAATTTTCAAAAGCGAATCTCTACTTTTTTTGCACATTGAAAGTTGAAGTAATCAAAGTTTTGAAATTTTTTTCTAATTACATAAAGCTAGGGCCAATTCACGGCATTTGTTATCGAACGAAATAACGAAATATTTCAATAGAGTTTATATGGAAATGTTTTCAAATTTCGATTCGTATTAAATGCCGTAACCCAGCAAAAAATTTTCAAGATTTTGTAATGGATAATACTCTTTTAATGGCTTACAAAGTAATAAGTGGGTGGTACATATTGATCTAATTATTTTATATGTATAATAATGACTGTCCTGTAATGAATAAAATAACAACTTATTTATATCATTATGTTAAAGTACTTATTGCAGTACGTTCCAGTTTATAACGAAATATGTATATCTACAACAAAATTTATCGTGAAAATGAGCTTCGAAGACAAGAAAAAGAAAAAAATGCCAATTAAATTTTGAATAATTTTAAACAAAAAGTAATCTTAAAAATTTTGCATATTTTTATGCAAACAATAACCCATTATATTATGAATAGTATTAGGCAATCCGTGTAGTATATATATTTGAACTTCTCAAACAATTCAGTCAAATTGTAAGTACTTACCAATGGGGAGTACATACACTTTTTTGCATTCTAGTAGTCAAACTTTTTTTGCTGAGAATTTTCCCACTAATTTTTTTAAATAAAATGAGTTATTTTTGGTTGACAATAAAAACGAGCAACTTTTTGTACAAAAGTGAAGTTTATATATGTTTAGCTAACGACTAGCGATTTTTAAAAATCGATTTGCATTTGTTAGCTAAACTATCAATACTCAGTCCTCTTTCAAACACGTCAAGTTCACCTGATCAGTTTTTGTTTAATTTTCTTTTTAACCTGCATTTGCGTTCAAACACACCGTCAAGTCAAGTCATCAAGTCTCGTAAATTTCCGTTGTAGTGGAGTATTACGACAAAACAAAACGAAAAAGCAAACTAGAGTGGTACGGTCAAGTCTGTACACCCCTCCATTATCTTTTCCTCTCTCTTCTAAAAACTCAAGACTTAACGAGTCATGCTAGGAACACAACTGGGACGAACAACGAATTTTTCGGTGCGAACTTTCGTCATAGAAAATAAAACACATTTATGCATATGAAAATGAACACAACACCGCCGTAGAACGAAATTCGTCATGAGTGACGAACTCTGAGATAGATTTATTCCTATTTTGTACGCCGACGAAAGACGAAAAAACAAATTTCTCTCTCAGTCTCTCTGTCTTTGTACAAAAAACAACCAACTTTACCAAATATTAGAGAGGAATTCGTTGAGTAAATTCGTCGTTACTGTGCTCCACACGACGAATTTACGCAGCGAATGCTTATAAACGAATTCGTCGACGTGGACGAAATTCGTCGTTCGTCCCAGTTGTGTTCCTAGCATCAAACATGACTTGTGTGAAAGAGGACTTAGACAAATGGGTGGCGGGAACATGCACTTTTAGATCTTAAAGACCTTAAGCTATACGATGAATTAGATGTTGAAATTTACTGGTCCAAAATTGTTCAAAGCAGAAACTGTGCGCGCAATGTTCTCTCTCTTAATTTAAAGGTTGTGGTACTACCATTCTTAAACGCATCTATTGAAAGTTTGTTTTAGTAAACTGGACTTAATTAAAACGGATACCAGAAAAAAGTTATCAGCTAACACATAAATTTTAAGATTGCTGTGAAAATGTTGAGCCCAAAACTATAAAAATAAATTGGAATAAATAGACATAGATAGAATAAGAGGCACCGCATCTTCCGACTAGGATATATATTTTAATTTAAGGCCCTAATTTTTTAACCTTTGTATATAATATGTTATTTATGTTATGTTATTTTCAAATGCCTGATTTAAGGAATATTTTGTGAATTTTTGACACAATTTATATATGAAAGTGGTAAATTATTCTTCGTTGAAGTAAATATGTGATATACATAGTATCTATGTACTTGGTTATCTCTGAATTAGTGAATTTTATGTTATATAAAAGAAATTCTTGGAATTTTTTTTGCAGTATTTCATTCGGTTTTGCACTATTTCAGACTTGCAGCTGTGTAATTTCTTGTTCCACTGGTGGCAACGCTGGTTTGAATTCGCTTTCAAACAAAAGCGGCCCATGCACTACAACAGCATGCACGAGCAATCAAGCTATTTAGCAAACATGCTCGACCCACATAACATACCAGCAAGCTGGTACAATATTCACTTTTTAAAAAAATTAAAGAAGGGTGATTCTATACAATGACACAGATGTTTGCTTAAATTTTTATTGATATTTTGTAAATATTAGCAGCTATGTACAACTAAAGTGATCCAATTCCAATTTTCATTGAAAAAAATTATTTTTAAACAAATTACAATTTTTAAATGAATACTTACTCCTGGACAGTTTACTCAACTGAGCTAACCTCACTATACACAATACCAGCAAGCTTGTACCATCAGCAAAATATCAAACTCGATTTGACATCACTACAGCCAAATGTACAATCACACAAAATGCCCATACACGATCCAACCACTGGCACAAGCACTTGATTGCGCATGCATGCTGTTGTAGTGTATGGGCCGCTTAACATGGCTTCACAAGCCTTTCTTAATTTTTAGCTGAAATATCAAGGCATATCAATCAGGTAACCTTATTACTACAACAAATATTACAATAGCAATAACCACATGCACTCTGTTGGTATAAATTACCATCTTACATTTCAAAACAGGGTAGCATCGTCAGAGTGTATGTTTCTTATAAGAAATGTCAAACACAATACAAAACTGAATATTCGTTAGGTGTTTATGGATACTCAAATAAAAGCATGTTTTTAGGCTTATACCTAAACAATCCTAACTTGACATTTGTCTTCGTATAATGACATTAGTCATTTGGTGTAGTGCTGTTACCTAATAAATGCACCTTGCTAAATATGTACATTGAAATGTAAGTATGATTTTGATTGTAGAAATTTTAAAGAACTTAATTAAAAGGGAAAAACATACAAATTTACGACAGGACGATTGTAGTTGAGTTTATGCAAACTCATTCGGATATAGCCAGAGGTTTCACAAAAAGTGGTAGGATTGTTGTGGAGAATCAATGGAAGGACTTAGTTACTGAACTGAATAGCTTGGTTCCTCCGATACAAAAGGCAGTGGCCCATACAACCAATTGTATATAACAAAACAAGTGGAGGTCGTAGGAAGAATATACCGAAAATTATTATTGCAGCAGTTAAGAGCAAGAAGGAAGAAACAGACACATTAGATATGAGTGCGGGCACTTTTAACAATATATCGCAATCTTATGCTAAGTCCGGAGATAATTTAAAAGGCAATTTGAAAGATTTAATTAAAACTGAAGCTCAGAATGGAAAGGAGGCATCAGATTATTTGAAAACTTTTTCATATATATTCCATAAATATATTTTAAAAGAAAAACATACATACTTATGTACATGTCGTCTGGCGGTTCCAACAATTTGGAGTTATGTCGTAACTGCTTTCTTCTTAAATTTTCAGTTGCATGCTCCTCCTCCAATAAAATTAAAGATGTTGCCACCACAAAAGTCATTATTAATATTTTTTATTATCTTATTAATAGTTTCAAAATTGTTTTTCTTTTTTAAATGTTGACTACAATTTTGGTAAACAAAAGCAATGGTCCTTTTGGTTAAAAAATATATGATTTGGAAAGGAACAAAAATGGAATTTGAAACCGATCAGAATTCATCACACCTAAATATTTTTTAAAATAATTTTTAATCGGATGGATAAATCAACCATCACTGGACCAATATCGATAAGCGGAAAACTGTGCCGTCAAATGGAAACTTGTGAAACTTTTCCGGTAAATTATTGCTATCAGTCATGTATTATAATTGTCAACCGTTTTTAATTACTTTATTATTATATATTTCAGCTGGTGGACGGCTTTCAGAAAATTGAGTTGAAAAATATGCCCCCTGCTCCAGAAAAAATTTAATTTTCCACCGATTCGAAGTACGTACACGACATGGCTCATGCAAATTTTTAGCGGCGTGGTTTCGGTAAATCTTGTAACTTCAAACCAGGGAAAATTTTAAATTCTCGCTGTCTTACCAATACCGGTAGATTATTACAATTGTATGCGACAAATGAAAATCTATCTGAAAATTTACGGATTCTGGTTTAATTTATAATTAAATGTTATGTGCTTCAATATCAAATATTACAGCTCTGTCGTGTACGGTAGTGAATTATTTTTCAAGTTCATTCGTTGGTCACGGTTTCTACAACCTCATTTACGCAGTATTGTCAATAAAGTAATTAAAGGCAATTCATATTATGCGCATTCCGAAAATTTCTTGCTATCAATGTTGTTTGATGATGGCAAATAAAAGCGAGACTGTACTGTAAATAAAATTCTACGCTATCTAACCGATGTTGAAGACCCAACGGAAGTTAGGGTTTACAAAAAAACAGATATAAACTTTAATTGCACACGTTACACGGAAATGATCAATTTGAATGATATAAATAACGTATTTGAACCACCATTCACGCGAAGCATTCCCGTACGATACATGAAAGAATACTTAAATCAAGATGATCCACCATTTTTTTTATCCAAAAATCCCATCACACATATAAGTAACGGAACGACACCTTCAATTGCTAGCTAGCGTTTCCAAACGAGCTATTCCGGGAAATATAGAGGCTGTTATGGCGACGACATTAGAGAGCCGTGCGAAATTGCACAGACTTGAAAACAAAAATGACTTCAAACAATTTTTTTTTTCTTTTCTATTACTAAGTAAAATTAATTTTTTCATTTCACTCTGACTTAATAAATTTCTAAAGAGTAAAATAAACACCAAAAATAAAAAACAAAGCTATTTCGCTGATTTTCTCTTGCAAAGTGCCAAAAATTGTGATTTTTTTAAATCTTGTCATGGGGAACACCCCACGGGTGGTTCCCGGGGGTGTGCCACTGGCATAGCTGAGTCGGCCCTCCAAAATTAGTGGGGGTCGGTCATACATTTTGACTCGATTGAGGAACTCTAAAGGGGTCAGTGAGGTTTTGCAAAATGTGTCCCTTCGGATGAAAAGTCGGGACATCAAAATACATTTTAGAGGTATGGTTCCTTCGACAAAGTTTCTTATTTTAATCCCTAGAATACGATTTTCCTTTAATTTGAGCATTTTGTGTGCCTCCATACAAATCGACCCGCCCTAATATATATATGTATATACATGTAAGGCCATTTATAAGACCTTTCAAGACATGAGAGATTTTTCAAATGATTTACTACAGCGAAATATTCTAAAACAAACGCTAAACAACACTGTTGGAAAGATATTTGTTTCAGTTGTGTGTCTTGCCAACAGTGTTTTTTAGCGTTTCTTTTCGAATATTTCGCTCTAATAAAGCATTTGAAAAATCTGTCATGTTTTGAAAAGTTTTATAAATGGTCTTGTGCAGGACACTAATATATATAAATATACATACATTACATTGTAGATTCTTTGTAAGTACATAAAGGAGCAGGCATCATTCCAGATGCCCAAAACGATGATTGGAATAGAAAAGAGGCACCATAAATAAATAATGTGGGTTGCGTTGAAGTTAAGATTTAGTTTAAAATATATATACATACATACATTTATATGTACATATATATGTAAGTTAAGGCACGGTCACACTTGGCAAACAATTGCCCAATGGAACGTAACCACTTTATACTAATGAAAACTCATTTGATTCAGACAAGAGTTTCCAATAATGTTGGATTCAATAATGCAGTAGAATCTAACAAATTCGAACCCTCACAAATTCGAACCATCCATATATTATAACCGGCCATTTCAAAATATAGGACGCTCTGTGGTTCTAACTTCTAGAAGTGTTTTTTTTTTGTTTGTTTTTATTTCCAATAGAAAATATTTTTTTATGATTTTGAACTAAATAGGCGAAAAACAAATTAAACCCTGTTAAATTAATTACAAAAATCACGTCCTAACTCCTGTGTGTGTCATAAAGAGCATATCTCTAAAGCTTTTTAAAAGTTTTTCAATGAATTTAATATGTTCAATTAATTAAATATTCATAAATAAAAAACTGTTTTGTGTTAAAATCTAGGCGCACGGTAGTGCGCAGACCAAGTTCCGGCCAATGCACGCAGTGTGTATATTTACAGGCAGCCATTCGAGCTGTTTTTACCCCTCTCATAACTTTGTTCCCCGCAATCATAAAATTATAAAATTTAAACCATAATTACAATAAATTCATGTTTGAAAATTTTACAATGTGTAAGGTTTATAAAAATCTGCCTACCCGGTTATGCCGGCGCTAATGAACGCCACTGGCTCTATTAAAACTTAGGCAGATTTTATGCCTGAGCAGATGTATGCTCTTAGATTTAATTGAAGCAGTTGAATGCTTTTAAATAAAACAGCCGATTTAAAGGCTAAGCAAAAATTGATTTTTATTTCAAAAATTTCTTTCTTTTATACTTAACTAACGGTATCCTTAAAACTAGAATAATACAATAATATTTAATAATTGTTGCTTTACAAAACGGATAGTTATTTGTTGTAACAAGTATTATTTATTATTATTATTGTTTTGAGTTAAAATTGAGTGACATTCCTATGGGAAAGTGCACATACTAAATTGTGATATTAGGGGTGACTATAGGGGTACACTACACCCTACCCCTTAAGAAAAATTTTACAATTTTATGTTTCTTAAAATTCAAAATTTTTTTTTTTTTTTTTTTTTTTTTTTTTATATATATATATATATATAATTTTACAATTATAACATATTACTAATATTTTTTTAAATTATTATTATGTATTTCTTTTAACTTACTTCCTAGATCTATGACAGAGTTTACTCCTTTAGTTTGTACTATTCTATATGGACCATGGTATGGTGGTTGATTCTTTTTCCTATTAAAGGTTTTTACTAAGACCATATCTCCTACATTCAAATTTAACGGATTAAATTTTACACATTGTTCAATGCGTTTCTTTTTTGATATCTCCAGTAACTCTTTTGCTTTTTGCAACGAAAATTTTAATCTAGCTTTCAATTCTTTCGAATAATTATTTATATTATAGATTGGTTCAAAATTCAATAAGTTTTCATTAGGCAAGTTTGGTAATCTACCGAATATTAACTCGTATGGAGTGTAGTTTGTGTCTATATGCGGTGTTGTGTTATATGCAAAACAGAAATAAGGTATCCAATGGTCCCATTCATTATCTTTACAGAAGCCTAAGAGAAATTCATTCAGTACTCTATGACTTCTTTCAACTGATCCAAGAGTTTCATGGTGGTATGGAGTGCTGAAAATCTGTTTTATTTCCAGTAGCTTACATACTTCCGCCATTAACTCGTTTACGAACTCGGTACCTCTATCTGACTTAAGAACTTTGCAGTGCCCGTATCTTAAAATCAAGTTTTCTACAAGAGCCTTTGCAACGGTCTTAGCATCCTTCGTCTCAATGGGGCATGCAATAATATACTTTGTTAAATCGCACTGTATTGTTAGTATGTATCTAAAATTATTTGAGAATCTAAGGGGACCCACCGTGTCTATTGACACTGTTTCGAAACTAGTCCCTGGCGTATCGGTTAGTGTTAGCTTTTCTTTGGTGTGTTTCGTTTGCTTGTTAATTTTGCATTCTTTACAATTTAATATATGCTGCTTAATCATCCTACCCATATTCTTCCATATGTATTTTTGTTTAAGTTTTAGCGTCGTTTTCCTGACACCTAAGTGTCCTCCTATAGTTGAACTATGGTACTCATTAATGAGAGTATCCTGTACTTTCCTATCATATACCCTTACTGGTTCTTTATATATTAGTATTCTTAAATTTGCTTTATTTTTACCTCTTAATGCGTTGAACGTGTCTTTAAACTGTTCCTTTGTTACTAATTTGAAAATTTCATCATGAGCATTTAATGCTAGCTCTTTTACATTTATTGATAGTAATTTCAATAGTAGCTTCTCCAAATACAGCTTTGTGTTTATTGGATTATCACCACATCTCACTACAACTTCTAAATCACTTGCTACAATTTGAGGTGTTTTAATTTTACTCATTATTTCAAACCTAAGTTTTTTCATCGATTTAATGTCTGAGATTGAAGTACATTCCCAAATAAAAAGTTGATCAGGCTCTTTACTGGAGATGCCACCTCTATGCTCGACATCTTTTTGTGCATCATGTTTATTTTTCATGTTTCTAGTCATCACTAATATGTATATCATTACGCTTTTGTAAATTTTCGGTAGGGATTAACGTTTTTAATGCTTCGCTGTCCAATACTATCCTTGACAACGCATCTGCATTGCTATTCATCTTACCTTTCTTATACGATATTTCGAAATCGTAGTCACATAAATCCAACCTAATTCTAGTCATTTTTGATGATGGATTTTTGTGAGAAAATAACGATACCAAGGGTCTATGGTCTGTCACTACGTAGAATTTTCTACCATAAAGGTACGGACGGAAAAAGTTTATAGCCCAATGTATAGCAAACAGCTCTTTTTCTATAACTGGCTTGTTTATATCATGCTTACTCAACGATTTGCTCGCATACGATATGGGCATATCTGACCCAATTTCACCTTGTGATAGGAATGCTCCAAGTGCATAATTAGATGCATCGGTAGTTAATATAAACGGTTTCCTAAAATCAGGATATTGGAGTATTGGTGGATTGATTAATTTTGATTTTAATGTTTCAAAAGACTTTTGACAACCTTCGTCCCACCTAAAAACAGTATTTTTTTTTAACAGTTTATTTAAATTTCTAGCTATTTCAGCAAAGTTTTTAACGAAACGCCTGTAGTAATTACAGAACGCTACGAAACGTCTGACTTCATCTACATTTTTGGGAACTGGATAGTTTTCTATTACTTCGTGTTTAGCAGGGTCGGTACGTATACCCTTATCAGTTATAAGGTGACCTAGATAAACTACTTCTGTTTTCAAAAAACGACATTTACACGTATTCAGTTTTAAATTATACTGCCTCAATTTTTCAAAGACTTTTATCAAGTTCTCGTGATGGTGTTGAATACTACAACCAAAAACAATAATGTCATCGACATACAAAAACGCTTCTGCATCTAAGCCGCTCAATGCAATTGTAAGCATCCTTTGAAAACTATTTGACGATATCTTCAGTCCAAAGGGTAACCGAGTAAATTGAAAATGACCATTCCTGGTAGAAAACGATGTAATCGGTCTTGATTCTTTATCCAAACCGATTTGATGAAATGAACTGGTCATATCCAGTGTAGAAAAATATTTTGCCCTACCTAATTTATCTAGGACATCTTCGATTCTTGTTAGAGGAAACTTGTCGCTTACTATTTTTTCATTTACTTTCCGGAAATCAACTACTAATCTCCATTTCTTCGTGTCATTTGCTGATTTTTTTGGTATTACCAATAATGGAGAATTGTAAGGACTCACAGATGGTTCAATGATACCATCTTCTAACAATTTATTTACCTGTTTGTTTATTTCGCTCATTTGTGACTCAGGTAGTCTATAAGGTTTTATGTAAACAGGTGAAGAATCTGTCATCTGAATGTTTTGACTATAAAAATTATTTGTTGTTAATTTGTCACCATCAAGGTGGAATACATCATTATATTCTGTAACTATGTTTTTTAAGGACTGCCTAGCTAATGGATCTATAGATTCGATATTTAAATCTTCTAAAACTTTTTGTACTCTGCCTTTACTTGTATTGATATTGTTGCCGCAATTATATATATTGTGATTTGATAATGGCTTCGTTTCTAACTTCAAATCTTTCAAAACTACGTCTTTGTCAGTTGTATTCAACAATTTTATGTGTTGTAGTCCTATTGATGGTATAATGCTATTCCCTACAAAAATTCCCGGACATAATTCTTTGTTCAAAACAATGCTTTCCTGACTTATACATATGTTGACTGGTGTTATCAGTTCTGAGCGTGCTGGTATACATATTTCAGTTTTATAAACGCGTTTTGGGGTAATCGGTAAAATAACTTCTTCATCAGCTATATTGAAGGTTAACGTGTATGTTTCAAAATCAATTTTGCATTTATATCTTTCTAAAAAGTCTCTACCAATGATTCCATTAGTATTGATTGGAAAATTATCTTCAACTATGTGAAATTTGTGTGTTATCGGCTTATTATCGAATTCTAAAGTTAGATATGCGGTGCCAAGACTTTCAATCGTATCTAAAGTAATACCACTTAATGATGATATGTTACGTTCATTTATGTTTTCTATATTACCTCGCTTGCAAATAGAAATATCTGCTCCAGTGTCTACCAAAAACTTAAGCTCTTTATTTATGGTACTGCAAGTTATTGTTATCGAATTATCAGTGTTATTTGAAATTTTGAAACATTTTTGCCCTCCTGGATAACAATCTTTGCTATCCGGCGCTATTAGTTTCCCTGGTTATGTCTGCCATTACTGGGTCTATACGACGAATTGTTCCTGTTATTATTATTTCTATATGAGGAATTCATATTATTATCATTACTTCTTGTTGCAAAGTTTCTATTCGCATTATTACCACTATTTCTGTACCTATTATTGCTATTGTTACTATTGCTGTCGCCATATCTATTGCGATTGTAATTAGCATTATTATTATACAATCCATTATTATAATTGTTGCTATTTCTGTTACTATTTTGGTTTGGGTATCCCTGACCTCTGTACCCTGTATAATCCCCATACACTCTTTGCGAATTGTACATACGTTCATTATCACGCCTATTAATTCTAAAAATACTATTATCATTTGTTTGCATATTTCTTTCCACTGTAATACATTTCTCTACAGCTTCACTGAGAGTTTTTGGCTACTTGCTACCAATATATTTTTATATTCCACATTAACACCTTTTATAAACACATTTAAGGCCATATTTTCACTCATTTTAGATATTGCGTTTTTTGTTTCCTGCGATGGATTTGCTATTGCCTTAAGTTCAAAATTGCTCAATTGTTCTGACAACAATGCAACTTTCTCTCTAAAGGCTGATATACTCAAATTTCCTTGCCTTATTGATCCTAATTCACTTAAGACTTGTTGCAGAGTTCTTGGGTTCGGGTACGCATCAACCAACAACTTCTTCAATTCATTAAACGTAGTAGGTCTGTTGGAACGTCCCAAAACACTCCTGACATTTGCAGCTAATTTAAAGTTATAGACATACTTTATGAATATCTCTCGGTCTTCTGTTCTTAAAATATCATGCAATAACTCTGTTTGCACTATAAAGTCTTCTAACACCTCATATGAACCTTTAAAAACGTTAAGGTTTTTGCCCACAACTCCAATATCGAATTGTGCCATATTAATAATTTCCCTTGCAACACTTGCGTCCGAATTATCTGTTAAATCTGTACTTTCTTTAGTACTTATATTTTTCACTAATTTCAACACTATTGTGTATAATTCATTAAATTTGATTATAAACGATTTGGTCCCTTCTTCCTGCAAACGACTACAAATATTGTCAATTTCTAATTTAATTTCAATTAAGCGCGATAATTTTTCAATTTTATAGTTAGAGGAGTAAATTCTGTCTTTGCTCTTTTTTATGTTCTTTTCTAATTTTTCTAATTCAATATAATATTGTTTTAATTCTTCCATCTAAAATTATATTAATTTATGTCTATTAAAAGTTAAGCAGTTGTGCGATTTCAAATCATAACTTATGTTATAACATATATTATGGCAAAAATATGTGAATCAAATAGGTAACACTGAACTTTTTTTTTTTGGTAAACTTTACAACACTACCAATTCTTCCGATTTGGTAGCACTTATTTCTCAACATCTGTGATTGACATTTGTGTTCTTATTAATGCTTCTTCGCGTTATCTTTTATTACATTAGTAATTTTGTTATAGTTTTTTTCAAATGTGTAATTTTGTTATAAATTAAGCTGTGTGTTTATTTATAAGAAAATTTATATACATATTCATTTTATAATAAAATGAAATTAAATATAAAAATGAAAAAATAGTAGTGTTTTATTATTTTGGTTTGCGGTGTTCCGCCATCTGCTCCTCCAGTGCAATAATCTAATCCTCTATCGTCAGTGGCTTTGGGCCTGCCTTCAACGGTGTGGCCGTATATGAGGGAGCTTGTTGGTCCTTGCCTGCAGGTTTGTATTCCTCTACAGGGACATCTTTGTTATTATTTGGCAGGATCGCCATGTAAGGTTTATAAAAATCTGCCTACCCGGTTATGCCGGCGCTAATGAACGCCACTGGCTCTATTAAAACTTAAGCAGATTTTATGCCTGAGCAGATGTATGCTCTTAGATTTAATTCAAGCAGTTGAATGCTTTTAAATAAAACAGCCGATTTAAAGGCTAAGCAAAAATTGATTTTTATTTCAAAAATTTCTTTCTTTTATACTTAACTAACGGTATCCTTAAAACTAGAATAATACAATAATATTTAATAATTGTTGCTTTACAAAACGGATAGTTATTTGTTGTAACAAGTATTATTTATTATTATTATTGTTTTGAGTTAAAATTGAGTGACATTCCTATGGGAAAGTGCACATACTAAATTGTGATATTAGGGGTGACTATAGGGGTACACTACAAATGAAAGGTTCCGGAGATATGGAGGTGCAAAAACCGCATATTTTGAGACATACTCACTGCCTCACTCATCAATAGTATGAAGCACTTCCGCTATAGCTAGAGATCTGAATTTGGTGATCGACTAACTAGAAAAATCTGAAAACCCGAAAATTTTAACCAAGGGGCGGGGGCTACGCCCATAAAAATTAAAATTTGTGCTAGTGAGCTGAAATTTGGTACAGAAATATAACTAAGTGTGTAATCACATAGAAAAATCTGAAACCCGAAAATTTTTATCAAGGGTCCGCGACTACGCCCATAAAGCGCAGAACTAAAAACTCATATCTAAAGCGTTTAACTCAAGCGATTTTATTGAAATTTGGCACACATGTTACAATAATACATGGCTATAAATTTGTTTAAAAAATATTTTTACATATTTACAAATTTATTACTATCCGTTTCCAACGAAACTCGACAAGAAAGATAACTACTGGCCAAAGAAAATCTGGAGATTGAAAATGTGGGCGGTATCACGACCATTAGAATTAAAATTAGCACTAGTAAGCTGAAATTTGATAAAGAAGTAGGTCTGGATTAGGAACTAGCTAAAAAAATCTGAAAACCTGAAAATTATAGCCAGGGGGCGGGACTATGTCGACAAAGCTCAAGTTTAAAAAATCAAATCCAATACGTTCAACTCAAGCGATTTTATTGTAATTTGGGTTACATGTTGCAATAACACAAGGTTATAAATGTTGTTCTGCTTACGTGGTCTCCAGTGCAGTTTCATAACAAATTTCTTTTCTTATACCAGCAGACTGGCTAATCTTCTAACTTGGCAATATTTTTACCTTTCTTTATATCGGGAAAAATATTGTCAAGTTAGCAGATTATATATGACACTCTCACGGTTACAAATTTATATAGTGCATAGCATATTACAGTGAAAGGTATTGTGCCAAACAGGAACTTGGTCAAAATTTTTATCTCACTACTTTTAATGGCCGAAATTTTGGAAAGGAACTTGGCCTTTTTTCACATTTATGTTTTTGTGAGGATAATTCTTACACAACTAGTTTTATTATAATTTTCTTTAAAAATAATGTCCAGAAATTCGAACTACGCTGTGAACAAAGTGGTTCTAATGTGTGAGATTCTACTACATTGTCTATTGGCTATGTTTAAAGCAGTTTATCTTAATAAATACGTGTTTGATAAAACCAAGGTTGGAAACCGAAACAAATAACGGTATCGGTATTGATACCGGTACAACTATTTTTTAAATTTCGGTATTGGTAACGGTATCGGTATTTTTTATTTCGGAATCGGTATTACCGGTACATACCGTTATCGAGTTTATAATACCGGTATACCGATATTACTGCTAAATTTATTAGTTCAGATACTGGACAGAGCAAAAAATCTTTTTTTTTTATTAAATTACTTCGAAAAGGGAGTATTTTTACATTAACATATAAAAACATTTAAACTTATATGTTTCTATATACGTTTTTACACTTTTATTAAAAAATAATTTATTAAAAAGTAAAATAAGCAAACTGCAGTTGAAACCTTCCATATATAAAGCATACATTTTGGTTAATTTACCAAAATGATAAAAATAAATACATTGCATTGTATGTATATTATATATGAAATACATGTAGAATTGTATATTCGTATTCGAATTCTCGAATATTCGGCCGTTTTTAGATATTCGTATTCGTACACGCCAAACTCAGACGAAACGAATATTTAAACATTTCAATTTAATTCTTGTAGACAACTTAAAAACAAACAAACGACTTTCTTGTATAATTAATATTAAAAAGTTAAAGAAAGTAATTTCCTTCACCTCAAGAGAGCGGTCTTTACCTTTAGATATAAAAATTTAGAAAAATTTTCTCCATCATCCTTATCAACGCATTAACCATATAATTGAATTAGACCACCTTAAGACAAGATATGTTTTTTAAATATTTCCAAATATGAGACATTTTTTAAATTTTAGTTGAACTATAGTGAATTTTAATCAGAAATAATTTCTAAATCGGGCTTAAGTTCAGTAATTTCAATTCTTATTGAACGAATTATTTTTTTATTAATTAATATGAGTTTCTAAAGAGAAGAAAAAAATATTTCCAAAAATCTAATCTGCTCCCGGCGAAAAGTAAGAAGAATATTGCAAAAATACTGAAAGGTCCCATTTTTAGGATTTTGTTTTTTTGGGAATTGGAGAGAACTCAAAAGCAACTTCTATTTGTTATTACTTTATGTGCATTGATTGCATCATTTTCTAGCTAGAAGAGACTTTTCATCCGAAAATATTGATTGGCAAAATACTTTTGTAATACCTAAATAATTAACCTACTTTTTTATTAAAAAAAAACGGCGGATATAAACTTTTTTCAAAATTTTAATGTTACAAATTTTGTCCCTTATTCATAATGAGTTTCATTTCCCAAATCTAACAAGATTGACTTCTCCATTAGCAGAACAGTGGACCAAGGTTCGTAAAAAAAGCCAAAATTATAATATTTTTTCTCGAACATTTTCTTAATGTAAACGAAAACCCGTAAATGTAGCAGACTTGTTTTAGCTCTTGAATAGAAAAAAAATCCACTTGCAAAAAATATTTTTTTTCTGATCGAAAATATGAGCTTGGCATCGATTTTAATTTTTCATTACTTCTGAGCTCTATGAAAACTCTTCAAATGCTATAAAAAATTTCATAACAATCGGACAGCTAGTTTAGAAACTGCAGAATTATTTAAATTTTTTTTACAAAATGCCCACTGTGTATCGGGTACTTTAGGCCCCACTAGACAGCAGAAGGTACCGTCGGATAGCGCACATATGTGCCCTAAATTATGAAATTGGTCTAAGTCATATATTTCTCTGGTCTAGATATTTAGTAGATTACATTTGAACAAATTATAAAGTATTTTTATATTATGCAGCATTTTAATTTAGAGTTGTACTAGTCTCGATTTATATAAAGTTATTTAATTTTTTTATATACTTATTGAAGTTTTTCAAAGATTTATTTGATATTTCGAAGCAAAAATGCACACGACTTAGACCAGAGCTATTCAACCTTTTTGGTTCGCGTACCACAAAACTCACAACAAACAATTCGCGTACCACCAAAAAATTTTATATGTATAAACAAGTATGGGCTCAATAAATAACCAAACAATTTTAAAATTTAATCCATTTCATTTATTAATAATAAAAAACAACAAAATTTAAAAGAAATTTTATATCTGGATCAATGTTTGTTAACTTTAACAAATATAAGATTTGGCTCCAAATTCAATGTTGTTCGGTATTTATTTTTGATTGCCACCATTGATGAAAACCCTGTTTCACATAAATATGTTCACAAATATACGATTTGGCGTACCACCTGGGAAAGTTTCGCGTGCCCCAAGTGGTACGCGTACCACAGGTTGAATAACCCTGACTTAGACCACTTTCATAATTAACGGCACATATGTATATTGGAAATAAATTAAAGAAAAAAATCTTTGTGTATATACTACAGGGTGGCCCAGAAAGACCGAAGTGGTGTGAATTCCTTATAACTTTTTATTTAAGACATATTTTTTTAATTTTTTGTTTTTTAAATGCAGTAAATTTATAGGAAATATTTTTAAATTAGTTATTAAAAATGATATCCCGCAAGTGGTGGACATTTTCTGCTTCGCACAAATGTGTTCTTTCCATTTCCATTATTCATAACTTAGTTATGAGTGACGAAGCCTCGTTAACAAACAAAACTTTAGGATATGGGATATTGAAAACCCGAGAGTACTTCATCAACGACAATTACACCCAGTTAAGTATACTGTTTGATGCGGTGCTTCTTCAGAAAGGATCATTGGCCCATATTTTTTTGAAAATGAACGAAGTGTCGTTATTTCCATCAATGGTGATCGATATCGGGCCATGTTGGAAAATTTTGTAAAGCCAACCGTGGAAAACCATCCGCAAATATGGTTCCAACAGGATGGACCCACAGCGCACACTTCCAGGGCCACAATGGCTCTTTTACGCGACATCTTTGGTGAAAAAATAATTTCGCGTAGAAGCAATTTTAATTGGCCTCCGCGTTCCCCGGATTTAACTGCTCCAGACTGTTTCCTTTGGAGTTATTTAAAAGGGAAAGTTTATCTTAATAAGCCTAGGACTCTTGAGGAATTAAAAACCAATATTCGAGACGAAATTAACAACATAACACCGGAAGTTTTGCGAAAGGTCATTGAAAATGTGTTGGAAAGAGCACATTTGTGCGAAGCAGAAAATGGCCTCCACTTGCGGGATATCATTTTTAACAACTAATCTAAAAATATTCCCTATAAATTTACTGTATTTAAAAAACAAAAAATTAAAAAAATATGTCTTAAATAAAAATTTATAAGGATTTCACACCACTTCGGTCTTTCTGGGCCACCCTGTACATATTAAAAAGCACTCTTCAAAAGTTTATATCTCCACATTAGTTTGTGTATCTGGAACAGCCAGATAAGCAGCTCATGAAGTTTGGTAGTATTTCGCATTAGTGATGATTATTATATGGTTTCAATTTACGGTTGATTAAAAAACAGGGAATGTGTAAAGGAGAATGTGTAAAGGAGAAGAAAAACGTGTTTATAAAAGAAAGTTGATTGAAATAAATTTTTGAATTTTATTTTTGGTGGGAATCGGTATACCGGTACGTACCGGTATAGATGTAAACGGTATTCTGGATACCGGTATTTTCTAACCGAAATACATTTCGGTATCGGTATCGATACCGGTATCTAATTTTAGCGGTATTTGAATCGGTATCGGTATTTTTACGATACCGTTTGCCAACCTTAGATAAAACCTTTTTACGTTAGTATTTAGTGGTTACGCTTTTTTGGGCAAATATTTGTCAAGTGTGGTCGTACCTTTAAGATATTATGAACAGGCATTATAATGAATGGCAAATGTTATTACCGAACTTTGATGGCCAGTTGGACAGTGTTCATGTTTGCCATGCTTTCCTTGGCCGTGATGATGGTGATGCTGTAGTTGCTGCTGCTGCTGCTGGTATTGGTGTTGCTGATGATTATGTTGAGAAAAATGAGCTCCAATGGGGGGTGGAGACGAGACCTGCGACGGCGAACTCTGATGGTGGGAATGATGTGACGACTGCTGTTGATGATGATGTTGGTGGTTATGAGTTGTAGGTGGCGATGGCATATTATGGCCACTGTGTGGCAAGTGCGATGTGTGTTGAAGTCCCACTTGATGGGCATGATGATGAGGTACATGACCCTGCGATGCCTCCAATAAAGTTGGTTGTATGTGTGTTACAAATTGGGCCATTTCGTTCAGATTTTAAGATTTATTTAAATTATGAATGTATTCATGTACATACATATGTATATATTTTTTCAAGAGAAATTACTCACTTTCAATCACTTTCCGCACATTTTGTCTTGCGATGAAATATTAAATTCACGTTTTATTTTCATGTACATAAGTATGTACATGCGTATGAATATAAATTTCTGTGTATATTTCATGTTATTTTTTTTCGTATTTACATACATATGTACATACATACATATGTATGTATGTATGTGCTTATTAAATGTTGGTTTATATTCTATACATTTTTATTCATGCATAATATTATGTACATATCTTTATTTATTTATTCACAAATATCTAACATACTTATTTTTAAAACTTATTAAAGCTTTATAAAGGGTTTTTTTTTAAATTTCATACAAAATTTTTCTTACAAACAAGGGTGCAATAAATTTATTTTTTTTCTAATATTTTGTCTGATTTTCCCTTCTTGTAATGAACAGAATGTGTATAAGTATTTATTATGTTGCTGGTAAGTACATATTTGTTGGTATACCAAAAAACAAAACAAAAAATATTGAAATTTTCCAAGTGGAAATATATTCCCCAACTTTTTGATTTTTTTTACAATTTGACTAACACTCGTTTCATATATTTGCAATATCCCATGATTTCCCGGAAAACAACCTTTTCTCAGGAACAATGACAAATAACTGTTAGCAGTTTTCCCAGTTATGAAGTATTTTCCGAACTGTTAATGCTGTTAATGTTACTTCAGCTGCTGTTGCTGTAGTTACTGTTACATATCCATGCTCTTGTATGCCAACATTATAAACACTTAAACATACACACACATACTTACATTTAAATCAATCCCTTACCCCACGCAAACAAACAACTATAAAAAATAAACACCTGCTACCATATACATACATATGTAGATACAAAAAGATGGTATTTATAAAAAAACTCGTTTAAATGCATCATCGGTGAATATATAAAAACTCTGATATTTGCAGAAAGCGTGTATAGACAAAAAGATGTTTAAATTTTTTATACATATTATTTTTTTTTTTTTTTAAATTTTCACAAAAAAAATTTTAGGTTCATTATAATAAAAAATATTTTTGTACTACAGGTAGCATTTCACTGAAATCAGTGAAGTGAGTAGTGAAGTGAGTAGTGATTTTATCAAGTTCTTGTCATTGGAGGTAGTTGCTAGAGGAAAACTGTCAGTTTTGCTATGCAAAGTGTCTGACAAGCATAAATTAAAAACGCTGCTCATTACATTAGCATTTTAAAATTCAATTTGAAATTAGTGGTTTATATTGTAACATTTTGTCTACTTAATACGAATACTGCCTCTTAAAAAAATCAGTTATTTTTGTTTGTATATTTTTGCAGCAGTTCTCAAAAATTGTTTTGCTCAATTTTTTCCAATTCTTCGATACATCCATTTTTTCCTTGAAGAAAGCATCGTAAGACATTAAGATATTCCAAGGCATTGCTTACAGTTGGAACCAGGGCTGTCAGATGTGACGATTTCTCGCCAAACGTGGCGATTTTAAGGCTTGTTTGGCGTCCAAATTTTCTATTTGGCGACATGGTGATATTTTGGCGTTTTATAAATAAGTTGGCGATATTGTTGGCTATTTTTGATGAGCCATGAGTTGGCTTGAAAATCGTGAAATATTATTTTTACTCTGGTATTTGTCTCATGTAGATGGTGTGCTAAGAACGTTTTAATTAGTGTCTTCTCCTATATATAAATATTCTAATCTGGCAGCCTTTTTTTGCTATCATGTTAAAGTGAATTCAATGTGCATGTCAAAATGTTTTGCCTGTTTAAAAAAACTAAAGGCCCAACTATAATAGGAATAAGCGAACTTAAGCAACTGTGCGGTTGCATATAAAACGTATGTGGCAAACTATAATGTACTTATGCAACTTTTCGTCAAGTTTCGTCAAATGTAATTTGCTTAAGTTAAGTGCCAAACTGAACGCACATTCCGTACGGAAAACACTGTTTGTGCATTTTTTTTTGACTCAAGCAAACAGCAGCAGAAAATATTCATTGGTTTTGTATATTTTTTATTTTTTCTTATTTTAAACTCAGAAAATAAAGCAAAACTTTTATTTTCATTCTTTGTTTTACAACACACATACACGCATACACATGAGTTTATTTATGTATGTTCATTGTTGTACTTTTTAGTAGGCAAAACAAATAAAACAAGTAATAAAGTGGTGGATATAATTACACGTGAATTTTTAATAGATTAGGACATTCCAACAAGTTAATTTGATTGAATTGCATTCATTTAGAAGTTATAAGCAGAAACAAAATTACTAAAAAAATTTTAACAATACCTATATATGCAACTGTGGCTAAAGAATAATAAAGTGCATGTAAGTACAATGTGGCCACCTAAAAGTCACATCTGATTTCCTTAAGTATTTGACAGACTTATCGTTCAATTCTGGCATTAGCTTAAGCCAGCTTATTCATATTATAGTTGGGCCTTAACGCTGAGCAGAAGACATTTTATGTATATGTATTTAGGGTATTTACAAGGGTGTCTTAACCCAGCAAAAAAGTTTGCCTACTAGAATGCAAAAAAGTTTATGTACTCCCCAGTCGTAAGTACTTACAATTTGAATGAGAAGTTCAAAAAGTATGCGGTACCCTATACTTTAAGTCTACAAATATCTAAAAGTTAATAGATTACTGAAAGCCTAAAACTATTCAAAATTTATTATTTATTATTTTATTTATTTTTTTGTATAAAAATATGCAAACATTTTTAGATTACTTTTTGTTTAAAATTATTCAAAAGTTAATGAGCATTTTTTCCTTTTTGTTGTCTTCGAAGCTCATTTTCACGATAAATTTTTCTGTAGATATACATATTTCGTTATAAACTGGAAAGTACTACAATAAGTACTTTCACGTAATGATATAAATAAGTTGTTATTTTATTCATTACAGGACAGTCATTATAATAAATATAAAATAATTAGATAAATATGTACCACTCATTACTTTGTAAGCCATTAAAAGAGTACTACCCATTCAAAATCTTGAAAATTTTTTGCTGGGAAGTGTGCTAAGTGTCATAATGTCTTAACATTTTAACATAGTTTAAAAAAATTGTTGTGGCTCAAATAAAAAGGTCATAAAGTAATAAGACTTTCTCAGCTATGTTTATTGTTTGTCATAACTACATGTAGAAATACGTGAGAGTTTACCAAACGAATTGAGAGAGAGAGAGAGAGTAAGCAATGTACAAAGGTGCTAAAACCAAAATATAAATGAGTACAATGTTTATAGTCATGATACAATTATACTAGGTACATGCAGAACTACAACAAAATTGCAACACCAAAAACACATGTATTTTGTTGGTATAAAGAAACCCCAAATTGTCGGAAACAACTGTCTTTTGTTTATAAAAATAACAATTACAGGGTAACTAAAGTACAATTGCAGACGCGGCATTCTTGCATGATTATAGTTATTCAGAGTTGCCAATATGGGTGTAGTTAGACAGCGTGTAATTTCTACTCACATGTGTAGGCGATGTAATTGAATTCTTGTATAATATGTGTGTAATTCTACTTTGGGTTCTATTTTTATTTATTATTGTTTTAATTTTAACCTACACAAAAGATGTGTAGTGTAATTTTCTTCAATGTGTAGTTGGAGACACAGCCATGTGTAAATTCATTGGCAACACTGTAATCATTTTGCTTACACACATACATTAACATTTTTGCAGCTTGTAAACAAAGTTTGACAACTAGGTGCAATGTATACAGCGACAGGCTGGGCTTGTGCATGTACCTAGTATAATTGTATCATGGTTTATAGTTGTAAATTATAAGGGCTTGTTCAAAGCAGTCATATTTTTTTTTACTTTAAAACGTGTTAATTTATGAGTACCTTCTCAATACCCCAATTGTGTGTAAAGTTGATATAAAAGAAAAGTTTATAATGACATCCTCAACGAAAAGGGCAAAAACAGATATGTGCCCTTAATTATGAAAGTGGTCTATGTCATATATTTCTTTGGTCGATATATTTTGTAGATTACATTTGAACCATGATACAATTATACTAGGTACATGCACAAGCCCAGCCTGTCACTGTATACATTGCACATAGTTGTCAAACTTTGTTTACAAGCTGCAAAAATGTTAATGTATGTGTGTGAATAAAATGATTGCAGTGTTGCCAATGAATTTACACATGGCTGTGTCTCCAATTACACATTGAAGAAAACTACACTACACATCTTTTGTGTAGATTAAAATTAAAACAAAAATAAATAAAAATAGAACCCAAAGTAGAATTACACACAGATTATACAAGAATTTAATTATATGGAACACACATGTGAGTAGAAATTACACACTGCCTAACTACACACAGATTGGCAACACTGAATAGCTATAATCAGGCAGGAATGCCTGATTATTTTAGCATTGCACAGATACATCTTTTTGCACCAGTTTTGCGTGTGTTTGGTTCTGGTATGAACAAATATGTTATTTAGCGTTTCTGTTACTAGTTGTTAATGTTGATTTTTTAAGCATTATTGGTCGCATTCATAAGACGTAAAGCCGAAGGTCCATACCATCCGTTCAATGCGTAGTTGCGTTTTATGCATGTGTCAAAAAAGTAGAATCAAAGTAATTTTATGTGGCAAGTTACAGAACAAAACGCAAAGAACGTATAGACGCATAGGACGGATAAAGTAGATCTACTTTCTACTTTTGTATCCGTCTCATGCACCATGAAAAAACGTCAGCTGTTTTTGAAAGCGAAAGATGGCAAATTATATTGTTACGTTTAAATTTTATTAAACGTGTGAGTTCTTTTGATTGCTCAAAAATAAAAATAAATAACAACACGATTTTCTTATTTGCAACTGAACTTCCTTTTATTTGTGACTAAACCAATTACAACTTGTGTTTTCTTATTTGCTTCTGAACGTTATTATCCACGGCACGATGTCTTTTACTTTCAACGATGTTCACTCCACTAAATTCCAATTACTACTGACTTACTTCTCGCATATGGCAGCCCTTTTTATACAACCAACACCGGATCTAGAATATTCGCAAGCATATGGTGTGGCAACATGCATTCATGTACTTAGTAAAGACCAAGGCCTATTTATCAGGTCAACGCAATCGTCCTGATGATATTCTGTGTTTTCTTGTTTAAACTGTCAAAAGCTGCTTGCACCATATACTTTAGTTCATGTTTGTGTGTGTTTCTGACAACTTAAACACAAAGTTGTTTTTTGTATTGCTGTGTTTTTGTAGAGTTGCATAGACCTAATAAATGGGCCTTGGTAAAGACCAACACATAAGAAACGATATGGCCGTATAGACGTGTTTGTTTATTGGTAGCCAGATGTTCAAACAGTCTTCTAGCATACTGGGGAAAATTCATGTCGCCGTTTCTAGATGTTTGTAGGTGATTCGATTGGCCGTTAATCTTTGAATTTTCAAAGTAACGACTTGTATGTTGGTAGTGCAGTGTGCTATTTTTAGTACAGGGTTGTTACCATAAGTGCTCGCACTTTTATTTGTATACGAGTATGTCTGTAGCTTTGTACACAATTGTTGTTGCTATAGTGCTTGCACGTGAATATGTGTGTACGTTTAGTGCTTTAGTTAAATACTTCTAGATAGTTCTTTGCTTAACCCTGTAGGAATCTTTTTACGTAACACTGCCGCCCACTTAAGCCTATTCGTCCCGAATAGGCACATCATAACTGCCTGTTTCTTTCTTCGTTTTCTATACGCCTTGTAGTTGCGCTGTAGACGACTACCTCTTCCATATTTGTAGACTTTAGTTCTGGCTCTGCTTCGTCTTTCAACTTTGACTGGTGTTACCATACGCTGGAGGTGACTACTTCGTTGACATTTGCGGCCCCTGGTATTAACTCTGCTTCCTGTTTCCACTACAGCTTGCCTTGCCTTGCGCTGAAGATGACAAGTTCTTCCACATTTGCAGCCCTTGGTACTGAATCTGCTTGGTATTTCCACTACAGCTTGCCATGCCGTACGCTGTAGATGACAACTTCTGCCACATTTGTGGCATCTGGCTCTGAGTCCACTTTGTCTCTTGACTAGAGCGTGCTTTACCATACCCTGGAGAAGACTACTCCTTCCACATTTATGGCCTTTGGCTCTGACTCTACCTTGTCCCTTGGCTAGAGCTTGCCCTACCATACACTGGAGATGACCACTCCTTCCACACTTATGGCCTTTGGCTCTGACTCTACCTTGTCCCTTGGCTAGAGCTTGCCTTACCATACACTGGAGATGACCACTCCTTCCACACTTATGGCCTATTGCACTGACTCTACTTTGTTTCTCGACTAGACTTTGCCTTACCACACGCTTGAGGTTCCTTACAAAAGTTGTCTTCTTCTTCCTTGCTGCTTTTATGCTGCGCGCTTTGTTTACTGTAGCAGTTTCTTTACCGTGAGAAAGCAAGACCATTTCACCCATAGCTTGTTCCACTGTTTCACTGACCGCTTGACTATCTTCTACGTCACGAGCTTCATTCACTTCGCTGGAGACTTCTGACAAACTTCGCTCATTTCCAACTTGTTGACACTGACCACTGTTGATTTCGTCAACATTTTCTTCATTGCCAGAAATTTCATCGTTGATCTGCTCCAAGTCAGAAATCTTTTCGTCTGATTTACTGACTTGTACTTTAATGCCATCTACTCTTCTATATAAGCCCTTAGACATTTCTTGAAGTCTCGCATCCAGTTTCTCGTTCGTGGCCTTCATTTCAGCTTTCAATTCGGCATTAGCTCTAGAAAGCTCCTGAAATCTGTCATCCATTTTCTCATTGCTTAATCGAGAAATTTCTTGAAAATCAGCCTTCATAGCTCTAGAAGACTCCTGAATTTTGCTCATCATGGCAGCAAACATTGCGCTGATATCTGTACTGGTTGGAGTACTAGTAGAAGGAGCAGACGTTTCTTCCATCTCATATTTCTCTTCAAATTCGTACGCTCCTATGTCAACGCCACGACGCTTGAATTCATCTATCAGTCTCCTTTGAAGTTCTGCCTTATTACCCGTTGTCGGCAGGTCACACTTACTCAATTCCTTTTTGAGTTGCTCCACTTTTAGGTCTTCGAACTTCATTGTAGATTTTCTTTTCTTGTATTACAAATTCATTATTCTCTGATTAATTAATTATTTTTATTTTAATTTTGCAATCCCACTTCTGACACCAAATGTTACGTTTAAATTTTATTAAACGTGTGAGTTCTTTTGATTGCTCAAAAATAAAAATAAATAACAACACGATTTTCTTATTTGCAACTGAACTTCCTTTTATTTGTGACTAAACCAATTACAACTTGTGTTTTCTTATTTGCTTCTGAACGTTATTATCCACGGCACGATGTCTTTTACTTTCAACGATGTTCACTCCACTAAATTCCAATTACTACTGACTTACTTCTCGCATATGGCAGCCCTTTTTATACAACCAACACCGGATCTAGAATATTCGCAAGCATATGGTGTGGCAACATGCATTCATGTACTTAGTAAAGACCAACACATAAGAAACGATATGGCCGTATAGACGTGTTTGTTTATTGGTAGCCAGATGTTCAAACAGTCTTCTAGCATACTGGGGAAAATTCATGTCGCCGTTTCTAGATGTTTGTAGGTGATTCGATTGGCCGTTAATCTTTGAATTTTCAAAGTAACGACTTGTATGTTGGTAGTGCAGTGTGCTATTTTTAGTACAGGGTTGTTACCATAAGTGCTCGCACTTTTATTTGTATACGTGTATGTCTGTAGCTTTGTACACAATTGTTGTTGCTATAGTGCTTGCACGTGAATATGTGTGTACGTTTAGTGCTTTAGTTAAATACTTCTAGATAGTTCTTTGCTTAACCCTGTAGGAATCTTTTTACGTAACAATATTATATTTTCAATGATATCGATAAAAACGTTAGTGTGGTGGATTTAAATTTTAAGTTTTTTTGTTATAAAAAAGTTTATAATAAATGAAAAATATTTTGTAATAAAGATTATAACTATTTTCAAGAATAAAATATATTAAAATCAGTTTTTAACATAAATATTTCAAAAACAAAATTTGCATTCTAGTTATCGATTGCTTTTGTGTACTGAGTGTCATCTCTGTTGTGTTTATTATTATTTAAGCAAGTGCAATGGAGGAGAAGCTAATTGAAGCTGTGAAAAATCACGAAATTTTGTATAATAAAAGCCTACTCCTCTACAAAATATTATATAGATAAACTCAATGAATTGAGTGAATTCATTTAAAATCACAATTTCACTTTCCATTTTTGCAAGAACTGTTTTTATTTTTAAAAATATTCACACTACAGCTGATCACAACAAAAATATTTGGCGCATAAAACGTATTGCATGTAACTTGAACTTATAATCGAAGAGAACGTACAGAAACGCATACAACGCATATGCATAGAACGGATGGTATGGACCTTCAGCTTAACAGTTGCGCAACCGTTGAGTGTTTGTCTTAGAAACGCATAGTTGAGTATCTCCGCTCCACTCAACAGTTGAGTAATTTTCCATCATAAAATTTTTTCGCTACCTATAGTCAACATGTGCTCAGCCTGATCAGCTGGTCAAATAGAGCTATTTCTTTTATATGCTTTGTAAGGTGGCAGCAATAAATATTTGTTAAGTTTTACATTACAAATGCGATGAAGTAACGAAATAAAGATATACAATTACATTATACACATCAAGCCGTTTGTAAGAAGTAGCTGTTGGGGCCAACAGTTGCCAGCAGTTTCACAACTGTTGAGCTCAACAGCTACTTCTTATGAATGCGCCCATTGTATGGTTGGGCAACGAGCAAATGAGGTAGTTTACACGGGATTAATTATGCTGGCACAACATGCCAGTTTGTAGGCAAATTCGGTGAAGAGAGTGGTTTTTTGGTTGGTATAATTTTCCAACCAGCTTCAACCCCGCATTAGCAGCACAAAACCAACACATACACACTTGCGAAACCACAGGTTCGGTGTTTTTTATTTTACAGAGCGTATTTAGTCTTTAGTTGGCCATCGTCGTGGAAACATGAATTTAAAAGGAAGAACGGGGTTGGTCACGTCAACAAACCTTAAAACTAATAATTGAATTTATTGTTTTTTCGTGTTAAATAAATTATATCAGTCTTTTTTATAAAAATTATTGAGGCTTTATAGACTTTTTAAGAAAATTTGTTTTGAAAACCTTGTTAAAGGTGTTAAAAGGTGGTGTTAGCTTTTATTGAAAATAATGGAATGAAAAATTATTTTTCATTATCAATAAATTTTATGATTAAAATTTACAAACTATATACATAGATTGAATTTATAAATAAATACAAACAAGTTACATATTGAGGGAGTTCATTCTTATTCTTCAACAAAAGGCTTAATAAGTTTTATAAATAAGGCTGTATGAATATAAAATGAACAAGATTTTATTTAATTCTTTTAAAAAAATTTAAAAAAGTACTTCTGGATAATGTAACTATTTAGAAATATGAATACATATTCGCATTAATTCATAACAGATAATGAAAACAATTTTTTCATTCTAATTTTTTATTAAATATTGCCAATAATAAACAATTTCTCATTTATTCTCATTCCTGCAAGTATGTTCCGATACGTTTATAACGAAAACCAAACTTCAAATGAATAAATAAAACACTAACACACACAAAGCTGTGTATACGTATACATTTTATGCCAGATTAATTAGTCTCGTGTAATTTGGAAAAGAACAAAAATTGTGCGGCTTAAAAATTGTTCTCGTGTAAACTACCTCAATGAGAACAACACATTTGTTTGTATCAGCGACAGCGTTGCCTTTTTTGGTTACTTTTAACCAAAATTGGTTACTTTTTATCCAATGTGTACTTGTGTACTTTTTTCATTTTGGTTACTTTTTTTAAGAACAAAAATAACCATTTTTATATGGTATTTAAATTGGCATATCATGATGCACTATCACATTTTTAAATGAACTTCATAGCTAAAAAACAAATGTGTATGTGGCCTCCAAAGTTAGTACATTATAAAGAAGAAGAAATCGTATCCCAGATTTTCCCAATTTGAAATAAAAAATATTTATATGGATATATTTGAGACAAAGTTTCCACACATACAAATGAATTGATTACCACACAGCTCATCAGCATCTGAAAGGATATTTTCGTAGCTTAGTTTAATTGAAACTAATGCAGCACGGCTGGATTTTAATATCCACTCTATACTGCATATCGCACTTTATCAACAAGAGGGTATTAAATCAAAATTTTAAAATTTTCAGTAGAGACAAAAAACTGTTTGTGGTTATATTTTAAGAGAATTTGAAAATTCGATTACATCATAGTAAGAAAATTCCATTTGAAAATATATTTCCGTTGTTTTTATTTTAAAACATTGATCTATATCTACGTTTTGAAAATAATCACAATTCCAAAAAAAATTTTGCAATTTTATCATAAAAACCATCACATTTTGCATCAAAATCATAAAGTAACACAAATTTTATGAGCAAAAGAGTAATGCTGAATGCTGAAATTTTAACAGTTGATATATATTGATGTGGTTAGTTGATTTCTTGCAAAAAGTGAAATTTTGAAAATTTCGAGTTAAATAAATAAATAAAATTCATGTGTTTGGATAACGAATGTAATAAAATTACGTTTTTTTTATTGCAAAGAACTTTATATATATATACGTAAATTGTCGCTTACGATAAAATTTTACAGTCTGTACATTAAAAATTATCAAAATTTTGGCACTTTGATAATTCTAAACTATGGGTAGGCCAATAAAATTTAAATTAAAATTAAAAGTCTTATTTTCGATTACATGTCGCTTACAGTAACAACAAAAATAAGGCTCAATACAATTATGAAACGGAACTACAAATCTGAATGTAATAGTTAATTTATATAATATGCAATTATTCCATACTGTCACAGATATATTTCTCAACTGAAGTACAAATAAGTAAATAAATATATTAAATACATAAAAGTTTTGGTTACTTTTTTTCGCCTTTGGTTACTTTTTTTCATAATTTGGTTACAAAAATATTTTGGTTGTGGCAACGCTGATCAGAGAATAGATTGGATGCCGTATTTTGTTGTTTTGAATGCAATCACAAAAAACCTGCATATTGTTGTCAATCCACAACATTTGAAAGAAACAACGCATTGCACAATCGAAAGAGATGAGTGCGGCGAATTTTAATGTTTTATATAAATGTTCAGTGGTCTTGTCAAAAGCAAGGAACCTCACACAGAGAAAACAGTGCCTAATAACTATCTCATAAAATATAACAAAATTAATAAGAAATCTCTATGGGTTTTTTCAAAAAGGAAATCTTATTAATTTCATAGAGAAACCCGTTTTGAAAATATCAAGAAGAAATCTTGTAGTTTTTATTAGGTTATCTTATTAATTTTTTCATAAAGGTTTTCTTCTTGATCTTATTAGGCAACCTAATAAAAAATAAAAAATTAAATTGTTACATCTTTATTCTGTGTACTTATGTATTTTCATTTAAATTCTGTACGATATATGTATGTATGTATGTAGTATATTTAGATGTTATTTATTTATACATACATACATACATATTATATTATATTCTTAATTAACTAACTCACCATACATATGTACATATTTATTTCTTGGTAGGAGACAAGTATTGAACCAGCAACGTTCTGACTGATAGACAAGAACTCTAAGCAATATGCTAACAAGCAGCCTGAATCCGCACTGAAATTATTGTACAAATATGCTTATACAAGAACGAAAAAGATTATAGATATGAAATAACAAGAAACCTAATAAAATTAAGAAGATTTCCTTATTAAAATAATTAATAAGATGCTTTACACATAATCATATAGGAACCTAATGAAAACAATAAGGAATACCTTATTGAAAAAATCAATAAGAAATCAAGAAGAAAACCTTTTTCAAAAAATCAATAAGGCAACCTAATAAAATCAATAAGAAATCCCTATAGTTTACAATTTATAAGAAAACCTAATAGAATCAAGAAGATTTTTTTTGTGCCAAAACTAACGGAAATTGAGTAAAAAAAGTTGTGAATAATAAGATTTCTTCTTGATTTTATGCGGTTTTCTTATTGATAAAATTAATAAGATTTACCACATAAAAACAATAAGGAATCTATATGAAAAAGTCTTCGCTTCTTTCTGCTGGTACACCTTTTAGCCTAAAAACGTTTCATAGAGAAAATCTTGATTCTATTAGGCAGTTTTTTCTCTGTGCAGTGAATGGTGCGAATGTTTTTTACTGTGATTGATCACAACGTAGTCCTTGTATTTTCTGCTTGTATAAATAAAACTCTTACATTAGTATTCATACATAAAACACGATATAGATTTGAAATGTATTATATGTCAAATTTTATATGAAACAGTTATTTGAAATACATTTCAGATCTATTTTACTCTTTCCAAATTTTACTTTTTGTATTTTCTTTTTTTTCTAATACCGTAAATATAGGTATTTATTTTTTCTAAAATTTCCTCCTTTATTTATAATCATCGCCAAACAAGCTATCGCCAAAAAATTTCAAAAATGTAAACGTAAATGGTACATGAAACACATTAGCTGCAAGTTAGTGTCCTGCGTAAGCAGTCTTGGAATGTAAATACGTCATGTTTTTATACCCTTTACCAAAAAATGGTAAAAGGGTATATATAGGTTTGTCATTCCGTTTGTAATTTCTACAATATTAATAAGCGACACATAAAGTATATATATTCTGGATCCTAATGCATAGGAAAGACGAACAAGCGATGTCCGTCTGTCTGTACGTAAAATCGGGTTTCCCAAGCTCCCAGAACAGCTAGAGACTTCGTTCTTGGACTGGTGTGTCAGAAATTTTCCGAAAAATTTTGCTATTGAAAATCAGCAAAATCGAGCAGACGGTTTCAGAGCTGGAAAACTCAAACTCTATTTTCCCATAGACAATAATTACCGAAAACAAGTTTTTATTACTTTTTTATTAAATTAACTTATTATTATACTTCGGATGAATAAAATTGGTATTTATAAATAAACAAATTTTTTAAATTTAATAAAATAAAAAAAGTTTCCAGGGTTGGAAAACTTTAACTTTTTTCCTAATAATTAAACATATTTCATGTTTTAGGAAGAAAGCTACGGTAAAAGCTACGGGTCTGAAATTTGGACAGTGTATGTAGAACTTTGGTCGCTACAACAACAAATATATAAAAGCTAAAAATTAAAGGGTGTTCCAAAATGAGTGACGAAAACGTTTAAAATCCCATGTAATATACATACAATTGTATGTACATATGTATATTGACACTTGAAATTTGTAAAATTAGTGTATTTTTATATAGCCTACAACAATTAACACTAAAATTAAAAAAATTTAAATTAAAGGGTGGTCCATCAGTTAATGAAATTTTGACTATGTAATTTTGACAAATTGCTATATCTTGGAAACTGTAAGAGTTAAACTCTTGAAATTTTCAAAAACGGTCAAACTAAAAAATCCAAAAATTTCAAAATCGCCAAAAATTTAAAAAAATCGCCAAAACGAAAAAAATCGCCAAAATGAACAAAAAACGCTAAAATTAAAATAAAAGACCAAAAACCGAAAAAATTGCCAAAACGAGAAAAACGTGTCAAAACTAAAAATTAATTTCCAAAATGACAAAAAAAAACGCCAAAAACCGCAAAAATCGCCTAAAACAAAAAATATGCTTATATGAATAAAAAACGCTAAAAATTAAAAAAAAAATCGCCTAAATGAAAAAAAAAATCGCCAAAATAAAAAAAAAATCGCGAAAATTAAAAAAAACGCCAAACACCGAAAAAAATCGCCAAAACAAAAAAAATCCCGATATGAAAAAAAACGCCAAAAATTAAAAAAATCGCTTATATGAAAAAAATCGGCAAAATCAAAAAATCTCCAAAACGAAAAAAAGTCACCAAAATTAAAAAAAAGGCCAAAAACCGAAAAAATCCGCCAAAACGAAAAAAAGTCGCCAAAATTAAAAAAACGTCAAAAACCTAACAAAATCACCAAAACGAGAAAAAAGTGTCAAAACTAAAAAAATTGCCAAAGAAATAAAAACGCCAAAAACCGAAAATATCGCCAAAACAAAAAAAAAATTGCTTATATGAAAAAAATATCGCCAAAAAATAAAAAAATCGCCTAAATGTAAAAAATTGTCAAAATCAAAAAATTGCCAGAAGAAGAAAAAGTCGCCAAAATTAAAAAAAACGAAAAAAACTGAAAAAAATCGCCAAAACGAGAAAAAAAGTGTCAAAACTAAAAAAATTCCCACTAAAAAATTTAAAAAAATTAAATATATAAAAAATAAAAAAATCGCCTGAATGAAAAAAATTGTCAAAATCAAAAAAATCGCCAAAACGAAAAAATCGCCAAAATTAAAAAAAAACGCCAAAAACCGAAAAAAATTACCAAAACCAAAAAAAAAAATTGCCTATATGAAAAAAAATCGCCAAAACTAAAAAATCAGCAAAATAAAATAAATGGCCAAAATTTAAAAAGCACCAAATTAAACATAATGCCAAAAACCTAAAAATTGCACTAGAAAATAAGTATGAATTTTTTCACAAAATTAATATGTACCTACATATCTCTGTGCTTATGTATCTCTTACTACATAAACGCACTTTGGTAAAGGGTATATAAGATTCGGCACAGCCGAATATATCACTCTTACTTGTTTTTATTTAACTTTTGTAAAAATATTAAAGTATTAAAACCCCTACCGAATAAATTTTTTTAATTGTAGATTTAAATCAAAATTTTATAGATCTATTTAAAAACATAGATGTACGTACATACATGTGATAGAGTGTATCAAAGTCATATTTTGTTTTGTAAATGAAGCCAAAAAATCTTTAATTTTATTTATTAACCCCCGACCAAATCAAGGGATGTTATAAGTTTGTAGTGTGTATCTGTGTGTCCGAACGAGTCCACGTACAGACCAAACGGCTAGACTTATTTTGATTCAGTTTTTTCTGTTTGAAATGTGACTTGATTCCTTCCCAGTAAAAAAAGATACTCCAAAAAAGTCATGAAAATGTAGAGTTTACGATGCGGAAGTAGTGCAAATTTCGATCCGATCTAATGATTTTTACATAGGGTTGTCATTGCAAGAAGTTCTCTTTTTCGATGCCTGGTCACTGAATTGGAAGCGACATTAAGAAAAATTCCCTTTTTTGTATTCTATGATAATATTTTCATCTAGGAAAAATTGTAAATAGTTGCCTTTTTTAACAATTCGTTTCCTTTTATACGAATTTAAGCCCGAAACAGTGTTTTCATGTAAGTTTAAGCAAATAACTTTCAAATTTTAGACTAAAAATAGTTCATAAATTTCTTTAAAAAAATAATTTTTTTTTAAATTCTGGTGAGTATTTTCTAACACTATGGAGGAGTTACAAGGTTTTGTGTGACTAAAATAAGCTTCTACATGGGTTTTTGCTCACTCTCGGCAAATTAAAAATATCGATTTTTTGGAAGCAAAGAAAATGTACTTCCGCTAGAATGATTTCTATTTTTTTCACTGGGTTGTTATGTTTTAAGAAAATCGGTCCAGCTGTTAAGAAGATATCACATATTCTCTAGATATATTCGGAGGGTTTTAAAATTTTTAGTTTTTGTTATTTTTTGTTACTAAATAAATATTTTTCTTTATATTTTTTTATGTAAAAGGTATTCTTTTGAGTTAAAAACTGTGTTCCTTAAGTACATACAAAACTGTTAACATATGTGCGTATTACAAATCCCGCTTTCTAAAAGTTGTTTATTTTAAAATCCTGCTTTTTGATTGATCGTATCCCGCTTTTTGTAAAAACCTTCTGGTCACGTTAATCGTATACAATGCTAAGATATTTCTTCCAGATACCACATTGGTTAAAGTCTGCTGATGAGCTTGGCGGCTTTTCCACACGCAAAGTTTTCTTTGCAAAGTCTTTAGTTTGTTAAAGAATATGTAGAATAAAATATATTTAATAATGTAGAATAAAATATATTTTCTCTTCTCTCCTACAAACTCAAGACTTTGCAAAGTAAGCTTTACGTGTGGAAAAACCGTCTTCCTTTGGGAGAAACGAAATGCATACATATAACCAACAAACAAATAAAAATTCTTAATAGCTACATATGTACAAACAATATAAAATAAATGAGAAAAGAAATCGGATAAAAAACATAAAAAAATTAATATATTTTTTGCATAAATATCCACAGGACTTCAAAGTTTTGTTTTATTCAAGTTCAATTGACTGAAAATTCTTTCGACATTTGCAAATGAATGCGGTAGAGACATTACATTTTGAATAAACTTAGAGCTGCAAAATCGTAATCAAAATAATCTCGTTTTATATCAGATATTCTATTCCAGAAGCTTGCCAAAGTTACTTCTTCTTTTTCTTTAATGATGTCTTTTAAGTTAAAAAATTTTAACTCTAAACTATGATTCGTTCACACATAAAAGAAACAAAAAGTAGTAGCAGTAATAGGAAAAATTTTAAAAATAATTGGAGTTGAAAAATCTGCGTTTTTAGGCCAAAAATCTGCAAATATGCATTTCGTCTTTTTGGAGGGTAAAAATCTGCAAAATCCAAAACCTGCATTTCTGGCAACCGCAGCTGGGAGAAGCACAGAAAGGGATAGTATTCCTCCCTCTGTCCTTCACACAGCTGAATTAATACTTTGTAAATTAGACTTTTCGTATCTAAAGGCACAGTTAGCCGACTGTAATGTAATGTAATTGCAACGTATGAAACATTTGATCGATAAAACAGTGGTACAAAATTGAATGAAATAGAAAAACCTGGGACCGGATATTATTTTTCTTGAAGGTCTTGTCGAGTTAAAGAAGAATCCAATAGTGAAATATGCCGGACACCTTCAAAATCCGGATGTATGGTTAAAAACCGGGTTTTTTACCTTTGCGCACTTATAAGCCTGTAACTTTGTTGATAATGATCCAATTCCTTTGGAAAGAAGAAACTGAGATATTTCGAATGATATATAATTTATTTTAGAAAACTTGAGAAATTTGGGTGTTATTGTCCAGCAAACACAAATTTTTTAGATTTTTCAAAAAATTTTCAACTTTGGTGACGTTTTTATTCATTATTTTACTAAGAAACTATAATACTATTGAATTTATTCAAAAAGTACGTTTATTTACGATAACAATGCATATTTGGGGTTAAAAATAGGTAAGCAATTGGCCGAGTTATTTAACTTTTCATGAAAACAAAATGTTTATCACAATGCCTGCACAATGTTTTTGGTGTTGTTTTTATGCACCTTCTAGTAAGTTACAAATCAATGTTATCCTAAACACACAAAAAAATTTGTAATGAGAGTTTTAGTCATTAAAAAATTTTGTTTTTTCGTGTTCTTTTTATGCTATTTCTTTAAAATTACAAATTAGCGTAAACATAGCAAAAATTATTGTTTTTTCTTTTAATAAGACGTTTTGTTAATGTCTTCTTTTTTACTTTGAATCTGTATATTTAAAAAAACGTTTGCAATTTAATAAAAATCGTGTGCAATTTAAATTTAAATTAAATAAAATATGTGTGGCAATCGTACTGATATCAGTCACCGGCGTGATTTTAAAAGCAATATTGGAGTGGTAGAAGTGTACTATAAAGTATTTAATCGTTTTTTTGATACTAGTCGCTCGTACGAGCCAGAATTTGTTTGTCAATATTGCTGTAATACATAAAAAAAAGAAAATTCAACTTTCGTTTGTTTTGCCCTTTCCTACGCCTTTGATTTGGCATCATCAGCCATATCATAAACCAAATGATTGCTGCTTTTGTCAAACCGATGTTTTAGGTCACTGTTTTAAAATGCGCAAAAACATTAAGTACGCAAATTTTGCAACTGTTATAAAATCGATGTCTGTAAGTAATGATCTACCGAAAACGAACAAATCTATCGATGTAACAGAAAAAGATTTTGTACAAGAAGAGTTTCTTCCATCCAGATCTACAACAATGGAGCTGCATTTTTTGACAAAAGCTGATTTTGACGATCTTGTTTGTGATTTACACTTGTCAAAGCGGCAATTTGAAGTCCTCGGGTCGCGATTAAAGCAGAGGAATTTGGTGGATTTCCTTATAACATCTGTTAAAAAAAGTGACCGGACTTGGTTACTTGAAAAAAGTTTTTAGACTAGTTCCAATGACAGTGATCTCGTGTATTGCGTTGATGTACCAAAGCTATTTTCGGTATTAAATCACAATTATAATGCAGATGAATGGCGACTTTTCTTTGATGGTTCATGTAAAAGTAAGTTTTCTTATAAAAGTTTATTTTCATGAAAAGTTAAATAATTCAGTCAATTGCTTATCTATTCTTAACCTCAAATAATCGTAAATAAACGTACATATATTGGAATAAATTCAATAGTATAATAGTTTCTTAATAAAATAATGTTGAAAATTTTTTGAAAAATCTAAGAAAATTGTGTTTGCTGGACAATAACGCCCAAATTTCTTAAGTTTTCTTAAATAAGTTATATATCATTCGAAAGATCTCAGTTTCTTCTTTCCAAATCTCGAAAATCGGATCATTATCAGCAAAGTTACAGGCTTATAAGTGCGCAAAGGTAAAACAAACGGATTTTGGAGGTGTCCGGCATATTTCACTATTGGATTCTTCTTAAACTCGACAAGCCCTACAAGAAAAATAATATCCGGTCCCAGGTTTTATGGACTGTCGCACCGTGTTATTTTATATGAAAAATAGTTTACGTTACATTACATCTCTATAACCATTTTCATTACTTTTCACATAACAATATCGATCAGCAGTTTCTTACTGTTGCAGTTACTTTACATTACAGCCGGCTAACTGAGCCTTAAAAGGGTATTATTTCAACAAATCGTCAAAATGTGAGTAATATTTGAGAGAAAAACGTCCATTGGCATTTTGGGAAATTTGTTCTAAAGAGTCGTCAAAATTAAGTAAAATCATCAACACTACTACGAACTTTGATCACCAGCGTTGTCAACTTTCAAATTTCAAAACGCACCAAAATGGAGAAAAAATCGTGTAATTTACAAAAAAAAAACGCACCAAGCTGAGAATTTCTTTTTTTTATTTTAAAATGTTGCATAAGAAGTATAATACTATTTTTTGGTAAATCAGACATTTTTTTCGATTAATTGAATTGTCGGATAATTAAAAAATATATTTGGATTTGTTCATTTATTCATATACTGAATATCTCGACCAAAAAAATATGTATGTATATGACTTATATAAGTTTCATAATTAAGGGCACATACATACATTAATTTGTAAAAAATTATACATTTTTGTACATTTATTTTATAAATTCTGCTTAAAACTTAAAAAAAAGATATACAAAATCAATTATTCCAAATTAATAAAGCTAATATTTTCATCATTATTGTTACAATAGGGTCTTAAAAAAGATTTCATTTTAAATTCTGATGTTTTCTAAACATCATTACTATTAATATGGTAATTAACACACGTTGGTGCCACCAAATATTTCAAAACGCACCAAAATTTAAAAAAAAGCGCACCACGCATCAACTAAGGAATTTTTCGCACAAAAAGTTTTAAAAAGAACTTAAAATGGTGCGAAACGAACCAAGTTGACAACGCTGTTGATCACCCATTAGTTAGTAATTCAGCAGCTGTATGTATGTGGAAGCAAGGAATACGTTTTGTGGTTGAAGTAACTTAACATAAAGAAAAGTGCCTACGTTCGTGTTTGCATTCATAAATATAATTTTTAAATTTTATTTTGGGTTTTCTTTCTATTTGTGTACATAAACAAATATTATTGCACTCTTTAAATGGCATATTTAAATAAAGTAAGTTTGATATCATGAAATTTGGCAATATTAATATGGATATATAGTACATACATATGTACATATGTATGTTTGAACTTACATTCATACTTACATACATGAATCTATAGCAGCTAAAGGGAAGGGATTGAGAATTTTAAAATTGTACCAACAACTTTAAAAAATTGTACTTTTTTTACCTTAATTGTATTAAAGTATTTTTTAGTTCAAATTACATATTTTTATTTGTTTTTATTAAAATAATCGGCTTTGCTATGTCCAGCGAACCGTTTTCACAAATTTGCTTGCAAGTTACACCTGTTTAAGTTGAAATTTAAAATATACAAATTAATAGCAAGTGCTCTAGCATCCGATGATTTGGTCACATTTTTTGGATTTTCTTGCTGCGTTTTGCTTTCACAAGACTGTTTTCAAGAAGAATATTAGTTTCATTGTTCCAAATTGAAAATTGACATATGTATACAATCGTTTGAAAAGAAATACGGAGTGAAAATGCGGAGATTCCTTAAATGTACTAAATTAGTCATTCATGTACTATTATACTTAACAAGTTTACATACTACCTAAAAAGGTACAATTGTACCAACTTTGCCATCGCTGACCAAGTCATGTGCACAATGTGAAAACTTTTATAAAGAGCTTTTTGTGCTTTCACGCCGCCGAGAGTATACAATCAGTGTTGCCATAAGATGTGACAGGAAAAGTGCTAGATTGCAGAAATAAAAGTGCTAAATCGTTCTACAGCACCCACAACAAAGTGCTAAAATTATTTAACATATTTAGTTTCTCTTATTTTGTAAGTGGCCTATACACTTGCAATAATTATACAGTATTATGTCAAGTTTTTAACCCCAACGATGTGAGCAATAACATACCTATTTAATTATATTGTATGTATAGCCCGGTTAAAATATTTAATTTATACATGTATGGAATACCAAGAAAGAAAAAATCTTTAAGATTAAGAGTATATATATATATATATATATATACAGGGTGTTTTATTTAGAGGTATAGAACTTCGAATTGAAATAAAACACAAGAAAATCGTTTTAATGTCCATCAATTTGGCTTTATTGGAAGGATAATTTTATGCCATTAATGTTTAAATATGATTTCGGGCATGTGGCCGTCGCGGCTGGCTCGAATAAAGCCAATTCTACAGGTCCAATTTTCAACCACTTTTTCGAGCATATGGGGCCGTATGTTGGCAATAACGCCACGAATGTTGGCTTCCACCGATTTAATTACTGGAACATAATTGTATAACCGACAACTAAATTCTTGGGCTCACTAGCCTTAACTGTGCTTTTCGTTAAGCTGATCAATAACCTTCTTAACCATAAGCTCTTAAGAAGAATAAAACTTAAATTTTTTTTTTAATTTAGTATTTCAAATGGTGTACTTTAATATATTTGTACCCATATGTGTATCTCAGAGCAGTTCAGTTATATGACTCCTGTCATACTACACTTAATGAAGATAAATAAATTTGATAAACATATATGTAATATTAATTGGCTAACAATTTGTCTTAAGGAATTATCTATGGAAAAGTTATAAATGAAATAAAAAAGTGCTAAAAATGCTAAATAGTTTTAAGAAAGTGCTAAAGTTGAATTTGGCATTATTTTTAAAATCTTTAGTGCTAAACGAAGAAAAAAAATTGCTAAATCTAGCGCTAAAAATGCTAAAATGGAAACCCTGTATATAATGCCTGCGCTTAATTTGCAAAGAAACAAGAACAAATTTAAGAGCTTTCAAAGCTATTTACCTCAAATGTAAATAACAGTGTATGTGTGTTTGGACGTAGCTTATCTATAGACTATAGTATATGTACAAATGGCAGTGACCTGCGCCGAGCAATATTCTCGGCGGCGCCGGCTGATGAAATATTGTCCGGCGGCGGCTGAAAATCTGATGAAATTCGGCTGAGTCGGCTTAAAAGTTTTTAAAATTGAGTCGAAGTAAATTTTATTTTGTACCACTAAATACCAATAAATATAAAATTGAATTGTTTTTAACCAACTTACTTTTTTATCTTTTGCGCTTTGTTTGTGGTACAAACAATGCAAACAAGCAGTTTTTCCCTAAAATTTAGTCGTTAAGTCCCGGACCAGACTTTAAATTTTTAAATATATGTATATATATATACATATATATGTACATATGCCGTATACATATGTATATGTATATTCTACATATACATATGTATGCTGCAACATTTTATAGTTTTGTATGCAAATAAGAAGTGCGTATAAACGGGATATATATGAATTTGAAAGCAACTTTACACCAAAATATAAAAGTGTGAATGTAGTAGTAAAAAGCCTAATGCCCTAATTCAGTAAGAAGATTTAGGACGTTTTTGTTTGAAAATACTTCTGAGTTCTTGTCTTTGAATTCTCTAAATTATTTTTTTCAAAGAGACTTTGATAATGAAAAATAAAAATATTATTGCCATGTTTTTAAAACATAAAAATTAAATTATTATACAATAGTGTGAAAAATATATGAAAAAATATGTGTTGGATATAATGTTTGGAAAAAAATCATAAAGTAAATACACGAACCTTCTAGCATAGACAATAACTAATAATTGTTTTAAAGAATGACAACTGCTGCATTTTTCGTCTATAGACAAGACGGTACATGATCATTTATTTAAAAATCCATGAATTTTCAAAAGTGTTGTTGGTTCAGTTTGTTTGTTTGTATAAATTACCATCAAAGTTTTCAATACAGGGTAAAATGATCAAAGTGTATGTATATTTCTTGCAGAAATTGTCAAACACCATACAAAACTGAATATAACCCAAATAAAAACATATTTTTAGGATTATGTCCACACAATCCGAATTAAGTTTGGATAACATACATCAGTCTACTGGCTTAGTGCAGTCACCTAATTTCTTCGCCTTGATTTAATTGTTTTTACATTTCTAAATGTCCTTTTTTGCTGATGGTCATATGGTCACCGTACATATAGAAGACTTCGGCTCTTTAGTAAAAAAATGGGATACACATTCCCTTCTATAAGAATGTAGAACATAAGGAGTAAAGTATTTTGTTTTGCTTTTTTTCCAAGGCCAAAGCAAAAGAATTCAGATGCCGTTATTAACAACAAAATTCCATATACAAATACCAAATACAGAACAGTTAAGCAAAAGAAAACGTAATTTATTTTAGTTGAGCTTTGTACCCTGAATAAGACAGTTGTTTTGTTCATGACGTCGAACAGAATTAGGGCATAAAACCCTCAAGTAAAATATAAAAAAAAATCATCAATCGGCGGCTAATTTTAGCCTATTTGAGCTGAGAAACATTCGGCGGCGGCTGACAAAAAGCCTTCGACGGCTTGGCTCAGCCGGTCGGCGCAGGTCTCTGATGAACGGATATGCACACATGTATGTAGATGTGTGCATATGTATTAATGGTAGTCATTTATTTACGGACACAAATATAAGTGTAGTGAAATTGATTAAAATTATCTTCAGCTCTAATCACAAAAAAAATTATTTTAAAACTCAATCTTGCATTTGAACAGTTCTGGCTAATGCTAGAGTTAATCTAGATCGTCGGTTGGTTTCTGGTTTGCGGCACAGTATATTCAAAATACATTATATCTGCTGCAAACCAGAAACCAATCGACGAAATGTCAAAAAAAAGTTGAATCGTATGAAATTGTATGAAAACAGTTAATCTCAATGCCGTAAGAAATTCGACGCCGAAAAAGTTTGGACTTTTTCGGCGTCGTTGCGCTGTTGCTCAATGTTGTTCTATATTCAATGTTGTTGTATTTTCAATGTTAATGTTATACTAAATGCAGTAGTACAGTAGAATCTCACAAATTAGAACTCTCACAAATTAGAACCGTCTAGAAATTAGAAACGACCATTCCAATGTATTGTACGCTCTGAAATTAGAAACTGTGGTTCTAATTTCTGGAAGTTTTTTTATTTTGTTTTGTATTTTCACTACAAATTATTTTTTTGCTCATTGAAGTAAAAATAAAACGGGGAATCCCCGAGTTATTCGTGGTGAGTAAAATTCGGTCATATGCATGTGAAATTTGATATGCTTGTTAGTTAATGACTGAAGGTCAAAGTAAGTTGTTCATACGTGTGAAAGTTTAAAAAAAAAATGCCAAATAAACGTAAAAAACTCCTTATCTTTGGATACTAAGATTAAAATACTAAAAAGACTTAATGAAGGCGTAAGTGGAAATCGTTTAGGTCAAGATTATAATGTTGCAAAATCTGCCATAAGCTACATAAAATTAAAAAAACAAGAAATAATGGATGCAGTTAGCTGCACCTATCAGGAAGCAAAAAAAAATCTTTACACAACGCAGAATATGAGGAAATGGAAAAGTGTCTTTATAAGTGGTTTTTAAATCAACGTGAAAAGAAGAACACACTGACAGGACTCGTATTAAAAGCAAAAGCTAACTCAATTTTTAGTGAAGTATACCCCGATAAAGGAGAAAAAGCATTTACTGCAAGTGATGGATGGTTTTCCAAATTTAAAACCCGTCATGGAATACGGTTTTTAAAAATTGGTGGCGAAATACTTTCGAGTGATGTTGGTGCGGTCACTCCATTTCTGCACAGTTTTCGTGCAAAAGTCGCGGAAATGGGTTTATAGGAAACACAAATCTATAATGCTGATGAAAGCGGATTATTTTCCCGTTGCCTTCCGGATAAAACATTTGTCGCTGCTTGTGAAAAAAGTGCCCAAGGATTTAAAATTCAAAAAGAACGCGTTTCAATTTTGCTAGGCGCAAATTCTGATGGCTCACACAAGTTAAAACCATTGGTCATTAGAAAAGCTAAAAAGCCAAGATGCTTCAGAGGATTTGATACCCCACTTCATTATAACTTTTCGAAAAATGCCTGGATGACTTCCCGTATTTTGCATCATTGGTTTCACAAGATATTTATCAAAGAAGTATGTTTAACCAATGCGTATTTTAAACTCCTTATTTTTAAATTTTTGGTTTTTTTTACAGGTCATCCGATTTTCTGAAGACAATAATTTGCCCCCAAAAACTCTTGTGCTAGTAGATAACTGCTCCGCTCATGCACCAGTTGATAAACTTCAAAGCGAGGATGGTAACATAATTGCATATTTTTTGCCGCCAAATGTTACAGCAGCTGTGCAGCCAATGAATCAAAATCCTATCAAACTGACAAAACTTATTTATAGAAAGAAGTTGCTATCTCAATTAATTGGTGATGGTGGTGATATTGATAAGCTTTTGAAACGGTATTCAATACGAGATGCAATAATATTGTTGAAGCAAGCGTGGGATGAGGTAACACAGACAGTTCAAAAAAATTCTTGGTCCAAATTATTAAATTGGGACTCAGGTGATTACGACAGCGATGATGATTTGCCACTAGCACAATAGGCTCAACAAAATGAGGATTGCAATGAAGTTCTTCAACTAAATCTTAATCTTTTGAATGAATTTATGCCAAATAATTCCGTAACTGTAAATGAAATCGAGGAATGGAATGAAGACGTGCTTACTGGCGGATCTAATGCAGAGAATAGCGATGAGGAGGCTTCAGATAGCAGTGACGTCAACATTGTCGACATAACGCCAGCTATTCCTCATTCACAAGTCCTTGAAGACATCAATAATGTTATAAAATGGTGCAAAACCAGTGATATATTTTCCAGTAAACACATGTCAAACTTATTGGACGTCCGTAACGATATCGTTGTATCCAGTTTAAATAAATCAAAAAAACAAACAAGTATTACTGATTTTATGTTAAAAAACAATTAAATATGTACCTAATAATGAAAAAAAAAATTTAAAGTTTTCTATGAATTTAAATAATATTAAATAAAAATTGTTTTGTGTTAAAATAAAGCTTTCATAACTAGTTTTATTATAATTTTCTGTAAAAAAAAATTTCCAGAAATTAGAACTTTTCAGATATTAGAACTGCCCCATGTACAAAGTGGTTCTAATTTGTGAGATTCTACTGTACATAGCTGTGTTAACGCCGTCGACGGCGTTTACATTAACAACGAAAGAAATTTTACGACGAACATCAGAATTTCGGCGTTAAGACGATGTCAACGACGTCGACATTAATTTTAGCATAAGAACTGTTCATTTTAAAATTTTCTTCATTAGCACAAGCCGATCGGCTCAACTTCTAAGCGCCGCCGCTCAATATCTAAAAGTCACGCCGCCGCCGACTTTAATCGGCTCGAAAGCTCAGCCGGCTCAAGGAAAGCCGCCGATATCACCAGCTTCGCCGTTGATTTCTTCTTGTGTGTGGCCATCATAGACTACTCATATTCTGTGCTATTTCCTCCAACTTTTTTGCATCTGTCTGTTTAGTTAATCTTTTAAGGACTAGTGGCCTGCACATAATACACAGAAGTGGAAAAAGTGACAGGTTAAAACATCTCCAATCAGGTTTTTGTTAAAACTCGTGAAAAAAAGAGAAAAGTATAGTGTATTTGATAAGGTAGTGTATTGCTACTTTCCAATTAACACAGCTAATTAAAATTTATTGCACTAGAAAGAAGTATCAAAACAAAAACCACGACAAAATTTGTGGGAAAAGGAGACAAACCGAAAAATACCCTTATCTTCCGTCTCGTGACACTTCTGTATGTTTTGTGGTGGCCTGCGTAGGCAATCCTGGGGGCAAATTACGGCAGTCGTTATCGAACGAAATTACGAAATGTTTCAATAGAGTTTATATGGAAATATTTCGTAATTTCGATCGATAACGAGTGCCGTTATTTGCCCCCTGAAATGTAAATACGTCATATTTTTTAAATATACTCCCGTGGCATGCATTATACCAAGCCAATAATAAATGCTGTCGTACTATAAACGAAGCACGATGGTTGTATTGGTGTACGTGTATATGACAGTTAACAAGAGCGATGTCGCCAAGACGTCTTGTTTAAAAAACAATGAAAATAATTACTGTTTATACATGTATGCTTGTTATTTTGCATATTGTACGTTTGGGTGTGTGTGTGTGTAAGATTTAGACGGTAAGCTATTTCCCCTTATTGTGGTTGGCGTTTACCGACTTCAAATTCGACTATTTGTAGTTGATTAAAAAAAACAAGCTACATTTTTCTTTAATCTATTACAATACGCGCGACTTTCGCCGCAAAATCGCCAATCACAATAAGGGGTATTATGTTTGTGTTTAAGGGAGGTTTTTTAAAGCAAGCGTACACAACTTATGTAAATGCAAAATAAATAAATTATGTAGGTATGTATATATGTACATGCATGACGTTAGTATACGCGCCAATGAGAGAAAAAAGCACAAGCACCACAAATTCTTCAGTCACGAACTATTTTCTTCTTTACTCTTATACCTGCAATAAATTAAACAAATGTATTGCCGAACACGTTGTTTGGCGTTTGTTTCAGAAGATATCACTGTAGTTAAGCATTTGAAATTGCCCTCATGTCTTAAAAGTTCTTATAAGACGTCTTTTGCAGATCCTTATTAAGTTCGTCTTTCTAGAGTTGTAAAATTTTGATACTTTTGAATACTCGATACTACAATACAATACAATACTTAAACGTTTTGTTTTTTTGTATTGATGAAAAACTAAAAGGAAACTATGAGATATTGAATTATATTCATACAAATTTAAGTTTATTAACTTTTAATATCTACTCTAAGGCTGACGAGCTTGCTAGAATAGGGACAACCTCACAGGTTCCACCGGATTCGGAATGTGTAGGTCTACCCCTACTCTCTTGCAAACTCAGACTTAGGCACAAGACAGAGGATGAAACAAATAGAAGGTGGGTCACAAGAAATGATTGCGTGATCCCAAGGCAGTTATGGACTCACCTAAATAGGAAAGGTACGGATTACTTAATTTCAAAGAATAGGAAACAAATCTCGATTCTAGTGTCCGTGTTAACCGGACACTGTCTCATAGGTAGGCATGCACAAAGGCTAAGGGTTGAACACAACGACTTTTGCCGTAGCTGCCAAGATATTGATGAAGCGGAAATCATAGAACATTTTCTTTGTCACAATCCTGGACTTGCAGGAAAGAGAATGGCCACAATGGGCGCTCTTGAGTTCAGGGATCTTTCTGACGTTGCTGGTGTTAAACTTCAACGTATTAGCAGCTTTATACTGAGCTCTGGATGGTTCGACGGTGGGGACTCCGCATAAGCAGAGTCTCCGTGGTATCACAATGGACCAAAACGGTCTAAGTGAGTCCGGGTTTCTGACTTCCACCCCCCTAACCTAACCTAACTTTTAATATTGAAATATAAATTTTTACTGTTTTACAATTTTTAATGTTAAAATTAAAAGAAATAAAATAATTCAGTAATATTTGTGCTTTGTTTTTGTGGTGCATTTTATATACATACATACATACATACATATATTTTATTTATAATGTATTATGTAAATAAATGGAATTGCCGCGTTTTTCAAAATCCGTTTGCGAAAGGTACGAGCTACATACATATCTATGTACATATATTGTCAGCAGCATATTTTAATTTTCGATACATTCATTTTAAACCTCAATCTCTGTTGAATTTTTTTTTGTTAATACATGTATTTATTTATTGTATCTTCAAATATGAACTAACAATAAGTATTCAAATCTAAATCTAAAACATAATTATTAGGCCCGACCATTGTCGAACATAAACTTGTTGACAGTTGTTAATAATACATAAGTAGTAATAGTCAAAAAGGAAAAAGTATTTTCATGTAGTGCCATCCTGAGTGTTGAGTATAGGAGCCCGTGTGTCCCTCTTTTTTAGGCGGATATTTCCAGTAAAGTCCAAAATATTACGAGCAAGCGGATTAGGATGAAATTCGAGTTTTGTTAAATATTTGCCTGCGTATTTTGCAATTTTTTCAATCACTAGTGGAATATTTAAATCACGATGTATATTAGAATTTTTGATGTACCATGGAGCGGATGTTATTAACCGTAACATTTTGTTTTGCCTTCGTTAGATTCTTTCGACATTGGAAGCTAAAGCAGTGCCCCATAACTGAATTCCGTAGCACCATACTGGTTTTAAAAGCGACTTGTATAGTAAACGTTTGCAGTCTAGGCTGAGTCTTGAATTTCTGCCAATCATCCAATATATTTGAGTTAACTTAAGTTTCTTCTGAGTTAACTTAATATATAATATGTTTCTGAAGATTGCGGGATGCCTCATAAGGGTTTTCGTGCACACTCATACAGGCTGTATCATCGTAGAGGTGTGGATATTATTGCTCACAGGCATATCACAAGTATATATTAAATACAAGACAGGACTCAGAATACTACCCTGTGACACACCAGAACATATAGATTCGGGCACACTCACGAGCTCTCCTTCTACAACAGTGAACTTCCTATCAATAATATAACTTCCAAAAGCTTTTGAATGTTTATTGGCAGATATGTCTTTAATTTTAAAACTAGGCCTTCGTGCCATACTTTATCAAACGCCTGTAGAAACATCAATAAAGAGAGAAGAACGATACTTCTTTTCTTCAAATGTTCTTCTTACAACTTGGACCAGTCTATACGTTTGTTCAATGGTGCTATGCCATTAATTTTAAAGAGGCTTCTCGAAGTCAAATGAGTTTCAGAGACTCACATTATATCAATATTTTTTCCGTAAGGATGTGCTCAAGTTCATTTTTATGTTGGCGAATGCAGTTGGTGTTCCAGAAACATATTTTTAACACGTTAATGGCTTGTTAATTAATGCTTGAAGCAGTGTATTCTGCATTCGTAGCATTTCTTGCATCATGCTTGTCATATTTGTTGTAAAGTTGTTGATAGTTTGCACAAGATTTTCAATGGTGGCTGCAAGGCGACTGAAATTAAAGCTGGTGTTTACATTTGTTGAATTACTTGGTGGGGACACTTTCGGCGCGGGAATAGAATTTGTCTTGGCAACATCGGCATACGATACACGGGAAGTAACTGGTTGGCTCATTTGCGCAAAAGTGGCTGAGGAAGCGTTTGTTGTTTGAACTGGAGCTAATATAGGTTTTTGCACCATAGCCTGCTTGACGAAAGAGTACACAACCTATGTAGTTAGCGGTGGGAATACCTCCACAATTACTGCATTTTTTATCACTTTGATCTTTTGGCTTATAACAACTAGCAGTGCCGTGTAATTCGCCGCACACAACACAAACAGAAGGTAAATTGCAGTATGCTTTTGTATGGCCATATTCTTGGCAATTATGGCACTGTACTGGACCTGATCGCTTATGTGACTCTTTAACTGTGATTTTTCGGTATAAAAGGTATTTTAGGCTATAAATTAAGTATGTCTCGTTATTTTTTTAACTGTATATTATTCGGCTCCAGTTCAATACGAAAAAGAGGCTGGGGGATGTTCTCCCTATTGATTATGTTGGTAAAATTTTTAGTTTAAATCCTCGTATGATGGGTGCATCTTTGACTTCTTCAGGATTAACATAAGAGTTAATGGCCTTCAATACGATCTGCATACCTTTGGCACTCTTAAGCTGGTACGTATAAAAACTAGTTTTATTTTTTTTTAATTCAGTCACTATTTTGCGGAAATCTTTTTCTTCGTATATTTGAATTTTAGTTTCGTCAATGTTACCACGTTTTATTGGAACGATGTGAAATTTATTCTCACCAATGACCGAGATTAATTTTTTGAATTTTATTCTCTCAGATATATTGGTGGTGGTTTGGAGCCTTTGTTCGAGATAACATCAGGTTTGTCATTTTCATCTTGCAATATTTTAAAACGGTTTTGCTGATTTGCAGAGGATGCGCTGTTATCCCTGGATATCTTTGGAGCAGACGACATTTTACAGTTATATATCTGTTAATCCCGATTTGAACCTTGGATTTTTGGCAACTTTTATCTAAAGTGATAACTTGGTTAAATAATGAACAGATGATATTGCTGGCTTAAATGAAGAAGTACTAGGTAACTGTAATGTTACTATTTGGCATTGGACAAAGCGAAGTTGATCGCTGACGAAAAAGTGGTTTTGCCATTAAAAAAATTCTATGATCAGATTTTTTATTTTATTTTTGTTGTTTTCGTTGAGAGCTTCAGAACTCACAGTAACATAGGCATTTCTGCCGTTATAACTCACTTAACAATTATTTGTTTTTGAGGTACTGATATACTTAGAGTATGCCTCAAGGGCACTTGTTTGTGTTTTTTGTTAGCGTTTTTTTTGTTTTTGTTATTTATGACTATGTAAAAAATATTTGCTAAGCAATTAAAGCTTATTTAACAATGTCAATATGTATTCCGAATATTTTTTTCGTATGATTTTTTTATTGGTTTGGTATGTAACAAAAAAAACTCCGTTAAAACGTGTGTTCACTATGAACGTTGAAATGAGGGAAAATAATTTTTTCAATATTTTGGGACTTTAAAATGCTTCTCCGGTCGCTGAGAACCTGGCCGGTGATTTATCTTACTTCAGTAAAATGAAGACACAAGACGCTTCTATTTTTTGACATTTTTATTCCGAACAATCGTTATTTTTATAAATTTAAACTTTTCTTTATGGCCTTTCACATACTGGACTAATTTTTAAACAGCACAATTTTTGTTCTTTCCAGAACATACGAGACTACTTGATATTTTTTTTAAGCATGTTTTTTTATTTATTGTATCTTCATATATGAACTAACAATAAGTATTTAAATCTTAAATCTAACATATAATTAATAGGCCCGACCAATGTCAGACATAACTAAGTGATAGTTGTAAATAATACATAAGTACTGATAATCAAAAAAAAAGTATTTTCAAGCAGCTTCATCCGGAGTGTTTAGTATTAGAGCCCTTGTATCTCTCTTTTTTAAGCGGATGTGTCCAGTAAAGTTCAAAATATTACCAGCAAGCGGATTAGGATTTGACTCGAGTTTTGTTAGATATTTGCCTGCGTATTTTGCAATTTCTTCAGTCACTAGTGGCATATTTAAATCACGATGTATATTTGAATTCTTAATGTACCATGGAGCAGATGTTTGTTTTGTCTTCGTTAAATTCTCTCTACATTGGAAGCTGAAGCAGTACCCTATAACTGGATACCGTAACACCATATTGGCTTTAAAAGCGACTTGTATATTAAAAGTTTGCAGTCTAGGCTGAGTGTTGAATTTCTAATTTTAGTTTCATATATATAGTCAATGTGATGTTTCCATGTAAGCCGTCGATCGAGGTGTATACCAAGATATTTCACATGTGAATGTTGAGGAACAACTTGATTATTAATCCGAATGGGGGAACAAGTATCTCTTCGTAAGGTAAATGTTACTTGAACACACTTTTGTTCATTCACCTTAATTCTCCATAAGTTTAACCATAGTTCCATCTGGCTAATGTGTTCCTGAAGTTTTCGGGATGCCTCATCAGGGTTTTCGTGCATTCTAAGGCAGGCTGTATCGTCGGCAAATGTAGAAGTGTGGATACTACTGCTCACAGGAATATCACAAGTGTAAATCAAAAATAAAAATGGCCCCAGTATACACCGGATGATATAGTTTTAGGCATACTCTCAAAGTTTCCTTCCACAACTGTAAATTTTCGTGCAAGAATGTAACTTTCCACAAGATTTAGAATGTTTATTGGTAATCAGACCTTCATGCCACACTTTACCAAATGCCTGAGAAACATCAATAAACAGGGCAGAACAATACTTCTTTTCCTCAAATGTTTTTCTGATAAATTGAACCAATCTATGCGTTTGCTCAATAGTGCTATGCTGCCTTCTATTACGTTATTAGAATTGCTGATCCACCGCATGCTCTCCCTCTAGGGTCCTTTGTATCATATAAAGTGTAGCCATTTATTTTGAAAAAGCTTCTCAAAGTCAAATGTGTCTCAGAGACCAACATTATATCAATATTTTTTTTCGTAAGGAAGTGCTCAAGTTCATTTTTATGTTGGCGAATGCCGTTTGCGTTCCAGAAACATATTTTTAACGTGTTCATGGCTTGTTAATTAATGCTTGAAGCAGAGTATTCTGCATTCTCAGCATTTCTTGCATCATGCTAGTCATATTTGTTGTAAAATTATTTATAGTCAGCACCAGATTCTCAATAGTAGCTTCAAGACGACTAAAATTAACTTTTTGACTGCTTGATATGGCATAAAAATATATAAGTACACACATCTTTCTGTGTATTTGTGTTTTTTTTATGCATTTGACGTTTGCCACTTCTTAAAGATGTGTATGTTTTGGTTTTGTGCTGACAACGAATGGTTGCAATATTATGCATATTACTGAAAATAGCAACTCTGAAAATATTGAGTGGCTACTTTTTATTACCGAGTACTCAAAAATATACACGGTATTTTTTGGGTACTCAATACCCAAATACTCAATACATTTACAACTCTACTTCTTTCCTTGAAACTAACTTATTATAAAAATTATAAAATTTGAAAACCCCCGAATATTTCAAGAAAAGATGTGATATCTTCGAAGCGGCTGGACCGATTTTATTAAAGCAGAGCTAAGAACCTTCTCGATCAAGTCACCTTTCACACAGAAAACACTAAATCAAAATCGGTCCAGCCGTTTAGTCTGTACGTATACTTGTACAGACACACACAGTACAAACTTATAATACCCAGGATGACCATTGAAATTTTTCAAAAAGTGGCACCAAAAGGGGATTTACCACAAAAAGGGGCAAAATTAAAATAAAAACGAGAAAACTACAATAAACTTTTTATTTTTAATGTACATATTTTTATATAATTCACTCTATAAAAGGGAAATAAAAAGTGGCAAAGCAGTCGAAAAAGTGGCAAGGCAGGCCAAAAAGTGGCAATTTGCCACTTTAGTCGGTCAAACGGTCATGCTACTATAAATATACTATATCAACATACAAGGGAAAAACAAATAAATATTTTTATTATTGTTTTTTTTTGTACGATGGGAAAACTATTTTCAGGTTTGCTCACTTGAATCTTTTTTCCTAATTTTCCAATATTTTGAATAAAATTATACATATTTGAGAACAAATAGAGTTTAGATCCTCCCCTCAGAAATAAATAAAAAGTAGCCTACCCGATAGGAAATTAAAAACTAAGAAATAACTAAATAAAAAAACTGGCGTCGAGCTAATTCCGAGTTATGGGCATCGAAAGTTCCAGAATACAATTGTGATTCTCTGTTGTACAGGGTGGCCCAGAAAGACCGAAGTGGTGTGAATTCCTTATAACTTTTTATTTAAGACATATATTTTTAATTTTTTGTTTTTTAAATACAGTAAATTTATAGGGAATATTTTTAGATTAGTTATTAAAAATTGTATCCCGCAAGTGGTGGCCATTTTCTGCTTCGCACAAATGTGCTCTTTCCATTTCCATTATTCATAACTTATTTATGAGTGACGAAGCCCATTTCCAATTAAATGGGTTTGTTAACAAGCAAAACTTTAGGATATGGGCTAAGGAAAACCCGAGAGTACTTCATCAACGACAATTACACCCAGTTAAGTGTACTGTTTGGTGCGGTGTTTCTTCAGAAAGGATCATTGGTCCATATTTTTTGGAAAATGAAAGAGATGTCGCCATTTCCATCAATGGTGATCGATATCGGGCCATATTGGAAAATTTTGTAAGGCCAGCCGTGGAATACCATCCGCAAATATGGTTCCAACAGGATGGAGCCACAGCGCACACTCCGAGGGCCACAATGGCTATTTTACGCGACATCTTTGGGGAAAGAATAAATTCGCGTAGAAGCAATTTTAATTGGCCTCCGCGTTCCCCGGATTTAACCGCTCCAGACTGTTTCCTTTGGAGTTATTTAAAAGGGAAAGTTTATGTTAATAAGCCTAGGACTATTGAGGAATTAAAAACCAATATTCCAGACGAAATTAACAACATAACACCGGAAGTTTTGCGAAAGGTCATGGAAAATGTGTTGAAAAGAGATCATTTGTGCGAAGCAGAAAATGGCCTCCACTTGCGGGATATCATTTTTAACAACTAATCTAAAAATATTCCCTATAAATTTACTGTATTTAAAAAACAAAAAATTAAAAAAATATGTCTTAAATAAAAAGTTATAAGGAATTTACACCACTTCGGTCTTTCTGGGCCGCCCTGTATTTTTCATCCAATACAGTTTATATTGGTAACATTTAGAAGCTTTTAAGGCCGGTCCACACGCTCCCTTTGGCACAACGTTTTGTCTGCACAGTCTTAAGACGGAATGAAAACATTTTTATTTTTATAGCGTCCACACGGCACAGATATATATGTATAATTTGCTCAGTTTTGTGCGTGATATTCATGGAGGAGGTACTACTTTGCGCGATTTTCGCGTTGTGTCTTGTTAAAAAAAGATCGGAACGTCTCAGAAGTACTCGGCGTTCAAAGTGGTCGTGGAAGTGGCTTCTATAAAGGCAGCACTTTTCCCATATCAGACTAGTGCGTGAATGGCGTGATGAACCTAATGATTGGCGGAACTACTTCTGCATGGACATTGACACATTGAGTGCACAGTCGATTTAGCGGATTTTTTATTTAATACTAAACAAAAAAAATCAAACGAAAAAATATTCGGAATACATATTGGGTCGTATGAATAAAAAAAAGTATTTGCTTTTTACTTGAAAATTTTTTTAAAAAACAAAAAACACATACATATTTTGGGTTTATTACTGGCCACATTCGCTTGAAAAAGAAGGACACAAGGGCTCTTATACTCAACACTCCAGATGGGGTTGCTTGAAAATATTTTTTTTTTCTCTTTTTTTTTTTTTTTTGGTTATCACTACTTATGTACTATCACTAAGTTTATGTCTGACAGTGGTCGGGCCTAAAACTTATATTTTAGATTTAAGATTTGAATACTTATTGTTAGTTCATAATTGAAGATACAAAAAATAAATATTTTTATTTTTATTTTTAAGTAAAAAGCAAATACTTTTTTTTAATCATACCACCTATTGTTTTTGATAAATTAAGCTTTATTTGCGTTGCTAATATTTTTTTACATAGTCATAAATAACAAAAAACCGCAAACAAAAACAACAACAAACAAACAAATTGCCCTTGAGGAATACTCTATATGAGTACCTCAAAACAAATAACTGTAAAGTGAGTTCTAATGGCAGAAATGCCTATTTTACTGTGAGCTCTGAAGCTCTTAATGAAAATAATAAAAATAAAAAATCTAATGATAGACTTACTGAGAGCTCTGAAGTTCTTAATGATAACAAAATAAATAAGAAATCTGATAACAGATTTTTTTAACGGCGAGGCCACTTTTTCGTCAGCGATCAATTTCGCTTTGTCGAATGCCAACTAGTGATTCGTTAACATTACCGTTGCCTAGTACTTCTACATTTAACTCAGCGATATCATCCGCTTCGGGCTCGTGGTCATCACTTAACCAAGTTTTTACTAAAGTTAAGAGCAGCCCAAAACCCAAGGTCCAAGTGGGACAGATATATAACAGTGGTAAAGCGCGTGCGAAGCCCAAAGTCTTCGAAAATTTCATCTGCTCCAAAAATATCTAGGGATAACAGCGCATCCTCTATTAACCATCAAAATCGATTTCAAATATTGCAAGATGACAACAACGAACCCGATGTATCTACGAAAAAATTCAAACGCTCTTATTAAAATTTAATTTCAGTCATTGGTGAGAGCAAATTTCACATCGTTCCAATTAAACCAAAATTCAAATTTATGAAGAAAAATATAATTAATGTGATGATCGTAAAAAGATAAGTAAGAATAGTTAAACATACTGAGGTAGAGTAATATAATTTCGTGCTAACCTAAATAGAAAAATGAAAAAATGGAAAAAACAGAAAATTAATAGTGATACTTATAAATGTGTTTACCAAAGGTAAATCAATTGTATACACAACAATCGTTTCTCATATTCCGTTTCATTGTAAATTTAAGTTAAATAGCTGATGTTAATAAGAATCTCTACCCAAGTAGATAGACTAGGGTGCTGATTAAGGTGGACCTTGAAATGAAATTTTTGCGATATTTTGGTAGATGAGGGCTCTATTCCGTGCCTTTTTGAAAAAAAATGACAATGCCGAAAAAGAAATTAAAAAAAAAAAATAGGGGTTGCGCACGAGCCGAGAAAAAGGTCCACTTTGCCAAAATTAGGGGGGAAATTGCCATAGGTCATCAGGGGTCACCCGTAGGGGGGAAGAATGTATGGCCGACCCCCATTAACTTTTTACCGCCAACATTTTCCCCTAAGACACCCACCCCCTAGCTCCTCCCCTTAGGGGGGTCACCATACAAAAATGGAGGTTGCTCAGTATTTTCGAAAAACACCATAGGTCATCAGGGGTCACCCCTAGGAGGGCAAAATATATGACCGACCCCCATTAACTTTTCATCCCCAACATCTTTTCCGAACAAACTTACCCTCTATCTCTACTCCTTGAGGGACTCCCCATACAAAAATAAAAGAAGCTGTAATTGAGTAGTACTACTAAGCACTTTTAATATAATATAGTCAAATTAACATATTTTTGTTCGCTGATGGGTATTTCTTGCGGTAAGAATCGATAACATGTAGTAAATACTGTTTCTCTTCTTCGCCTTGACACAGTATTCTATTATAATCTTGTATCATTTTTACTCCTCTTTCGGCAGTGTCGTTCACAACGCGCAAGTTATTTACAATTCTACGACCTTCTTGATAGTCTGCGCGAGATTTCCAGGTTGCTGGATTTGCTAGAATGAAATCTTGCGATATTCCAAATCGTACAAATAAATTTTTGGTATTATGAGAGACGAAGTTGCTCAAGTCTTTAGCCAAGAATTCCTCATTCACATCTTTGAATTTCACCTCGATTTTTTTAACGCTGGTGCTTTTGATTACGACGCGAGGAGCTGGGGGAACCGGGTCGTCTTCTTCATCTTCTTCACCTTCTTCGTCTTCTTCATCTTCTTCACCTTCGTCATTCTCATTTTCTAGCAATGCTTGGGCCATTTTGGCCTTCAACTCATTTGAAACCTTGTCATCGAAAAAGGCAAGGGCTATGTGCTCATCGGCGAGATACCATAGGTGACCGATAAATTTCTTTATCATTACCCGAGATAAATCCTGGTCAACGGACTTGTACTCGACGATGTCCTTCAAAAACTTCCAATCTTGATTCGGCGCCTCAGCTGCTCGAGAAGAACCAAACCATGCCTTGACGTAAAGTCGCACCACAAAAATACAAACGTGTCGAATACCATTCAATTCACATACAGATAAGTGAAAAGTTCTCCGAAACAAAAACATCTTGAGGCTGTAAATGGCTTTTGCCATCCATCGAGCATGGGAAACGGGTCCTGGAGCTCTGAAATGGTAATTCTCAAGTTTTTCACCCAGAAACAAAAGAATTAATTGTAGCATTTCTTTGTAGTCATCGCGAGGGTGTTTCTCCTTCAATTGATCTAAGCAAAACTCCTTTATGCCGACTTGCATTGCCGCAGGAATTTTTCTGACGACTTGATCGTCTATCAAGCCAGAATGGAATGGTTTAACCTTTACAGCGTCCCATTCCTGTTTGAAACGGTCAAAGCAAGAAACGCCTGGTGCACTGGTCTTTCCCATTTTTGTCTCAAAAACTTCCCTTAGCACCAGTTCGTATACGTGGTGTCTGCAAGGTAAATATAAGATTTCTCTCTCCAACAGCCGCTCAAGAGTAACTGCGGCTCCGGAGAATGGGCCACTGTTCGTTGATGTCTTGTCGAAAGAAAGTCCTTGTATTCGATGTGTCATATGCCAAGATGCCAACAGTTGATAAACGGCATGTGCTATTCTGCGGCCTTTTCTTTTCCCATCTTCTACTTTGGGAACTCCAAGAAGTTGTTCTTTTTCTCCGTACGAGACAATTACCGGTAGACGATCCACCTTCTTTGTACCCACAAAATCCAAAAGCATTTTGCCATCCCAATGGACTACGAAGGATTTAGCTGCGACAAGCTGGAGATAAATGAAACGCGTTGAAGAATAAGAATTCTGAATGAGAGCAAATAAATCTATGCGATCTTACTTCTGGATTGTCTTTCACATAACCCAGCATGTTCTCTCGATTTGAACGCCGACATCTCCGAAGCGACGTACGGTTTATTGTGTATTGTTGAGGATCGCGTCCAAATGCTTCTGCCGCCGCTATCATAATGCCGACCGCGTCTCGGTCAGTCACTTTGCACTTGTCCAAAGCTGATAGGACTCGTTCAGTAAAACATTGTTTGTAACCTCTTATGTCACCAACATTTGATGGGCCAGCTTCTGCCGGGAAGTTTTCGTCCTGTCTCCCATTATCATCGCTTGAATCACTGCTTGAAAATTTAACCACTGCAATTGAAAGAATTTCATTTGAATATAAACATTGGACGAACACACAAAGCGCGAAATAACTTACCGCCTTTAGCGAACTGATCTCTACTAGATTCCGTTGCACGTTTGCGTCGCAACTCTTCTTGTTCTTCGCGCTCAGCTTTTCTTTTCCTCGTTCGAGTATCAGTAGCGTCCACACCTCCCATAGTTCCTGGCCGGCCATCTTCTCTTTGCTTTAGCAGAAACTCAATGTCTTCGGTATTTGTCATTTTCTCAAGGGCGTTGGAGTGTGCGATGTTGAAAAGATTATCCAAACTATCAGAAAACTTATTATTATTTTTCTCTAGTAAACTCAGTCTTTCTGTGAGATGACTTTCTTAAAGCATCCCACTCATCGTGCAGCGCAGCTATTTTTCTTGTAACATCTCCTCTGGCTTTCGTCGGAATAGCTGCTTGGCGCCAAAAAATCATCACTGCGTCCGCGACTATAACCGCACTATTTTTCTTCGACATGTTTCGTTTGCGAATATTGAAGAAATGCATTCTTAGCACTTGCTTCCTCTAGGCGTAATAAGACGCGAACGCCAGAAAGTATGTTTTGCATTATACTCTCCAGCTGCTACGAAACAAGGGCCAAGAGATTTGTAGAAATCCTTGTATTGTTCCTCAGTAATTGCGAATTGATGATATGACAAAATTTGTGCAAAACTTTTTGACACAAATATTCGAATTCAACGAAGACAAAAGAAAATTTTAAGGGTAATAACATCTGCTCCATGGTACATTAAGAATTCAAATATACATCGTGATTTAAATATGCCACTAGTGACTGAAGAAATTGCAAAATACGCTGGCAAATAAGTATCTAACAAAACTCGAGTCAAATCCTAATCCGCTTGCTCGTAATATTTTGAACTTTACTGAACTTTAAGGGACACATCTGTTAAAAAGATTGATACAAGGGCTCTAATACTAAACACTCCGGATGAAGCTGCTTGAAAATACTTTTTTTTTGCTTATCAATACTTATGTATTATTAATAACTATCACTAAGTGATGTCAGGCATTGGTCGAGCCTACTAATATATTTTATTTAAGATTTGAATACTTATTGTTAGTTCATATATGAAGATACAATAAATAAAAAACATGTATTAAAAAAAATCACTAGTAACTCAAAAGTTATACGCAAATTAAATAAAATATTTAAATATTTTTTTGTCGATTTTTGCGGAAAAAAGTGGGTTAATTATTTCTCTAAAATTTTAAAATTTTGCAACTTTACCAACCCTATGTTTTTATTTATTCGAAAGGTAATACTATAAGAAACATTACAAAGATACTTTTTCAAAATATTTGTTATTAAAGGTGCCAGCAGAGTAGCAAGCCGTGCCGGCGCGGCTGGCGGCTAGCCAGTCAGCTGATTTTTTTACACAAGCCGAGCCGCCACCGAACCACTCGGCTTATCGGCGGCTTAGTACTCAGCCGTTATTTTGTCTTTTATTTTTTATACTTTTTCAAATTTCGTATTTAATATGATAGCGAGCGTCCCGGAAAGATAGTTGTTTTTGCTTCCACATAAAAAGAAAATGTTTATGTGAATGGTAACGTAGCTGCGACAACACCTACGTTCTCTTTTGGAGTCCGTTCTTAAATACATGCACGTTTACATAGACATTTTTGTTTAAGCAGTCAGGCGCCTTTTTGATAATTAAATGTTCAAAGCTTTTTGTTTGTTGATCCGTAGCAGTGTTCCAATAAAGTAATTAGTTTTTAATTCAATCGGAAAGTTTAAATAAAATTTATGTAGAAGGCAATCATGAATAAAATTCCTTGAGAAATTTTTCCCGGGAAAAAATTCCAATTAATAGCAAGTAATAGGGAAAGAAATTCTAATTTGAAAAATGAGAACTTTCTCGCGAAATTTTATTCATAATTGCCCTGATAATCTAGAATATTTTTCTATGATTTAACAAATCATTTACGAAGCTATTTTTTAGGATATCAATTACTGCAATATTCAAACTATTGCAAAATAAATAATGTTACAACGTGTATTTTTCACGTATTTTTCTAAAAATAGACTGTGTTAAAATTTTTTTTCAAATGCTTAAAGAAATCGGCGTTAAGCCGTTCAGCCGCCGCCGCCGAAAATATTTGTCTTTCAACCGCCGCCGAAATTTTTTGCTCGGCTTGCTACTCTGGGTGCCAGGTGCATTGTAACTCCTCTCCAGCTCAAGCCAGAAGGCTGTAATGACATGTGTTATAAAGCCTAAAGCCTACAGTACACGGCGTGTAAAAATACACATGCAAATGTTGCTCTGACGTAATTTCGACGTCACCATGAAGCTACATTAGCTACATTCCGTGTACTAGCAATACATGTAAATAGAGAAATTTACATCACTACTCATGTGCTGTCTCTGGAAATGTGTTCGACTCGGCTAAATTTTTCATATTTAGATTTTGGAATAAAAATACTATAAATATTTTACAACATGTAGCAACTACAAATAATTCAAAAAAAATGCAACCAACATGCTGAAAATTTTCACATGCGCATGTGGAATTTTACATGCCGTGTACTGTAAGAATCCACTTCAGATTAATTCAATCAGTAGTTTAGAAGTTTCAGATTTATTACCATTTATTTTGTAAAAGTCCCCAATTTGCAATGTAAATTTTGCATATACACCTGCATATATGTGTATGTACCAGAGACCTGCAACAAGTATGATCGAGTGTATTTATTCCCTTATTTTGAATTTTAAGAACAACACATATAAGTATTATTAAATTTTATACTCGTTCGCTTTTTATGCACAAGCAGATAGTTTATCAACAAGTGTAAATCATTTCCAACGTTTCATGCGAACTGATATGTATAAAAACAAAAAGTTATGATTGTAGACAGCAGTTTGTGTTTTGCATGACGGCTTTGTTGCGGATAATATAATTGTAATTGAACGAAAAACACTCGAGACACTCAAAAGTAAATAAGCGGCTGGCAGAAATATATGAAAACATAAAAAGATGTGCATTTACTATCTTTCTATTTTTCATTCAAAATTTTTCTTATTTCCTTAAAAAAAACTTATTTGACAAAGCAATGATAAAATTCAGGGTAGGAAAAAATCTGCTAGCAAATGCTATTTTATTTTTTTCCTTCGTTTGAAGATTTGTTTCCGGAATTTTAAAAATAAAATTCGGAAACGAATTCTATTTTAAATTCTTGTTTAAATTCTTAAATTCTTCTTTTTTTCGTTCTCGCAAACGAATTAACGAATACAAAAGAATTATTCGCATAAATATTTAAGTAACGCTGCATTTTCAGTTCTTTTTGACATATCATCCCCAGTAGAGTTGGGCATAGTTGTTCCTTTTGCGGATTATTCTTTCTGATCCCAACAACAAAAAGAACTAGTTCGTTCTTTTCGTTCAGTTGTTCTTTTCGGTCAGTTGTTCAGTGAAAAACAAAACAGAGATTATACAGTCATTGAATCATCTTCAATGTTTTATTCGTGTGTTATTATTCTAAATTAATTTCATTTCATTCTTAATAACCTTATTTAATTAAATTTTTTATTGAAAATTCTTTAAATGAAGTTTGATCATTTGAAAACAAATTTTAATCATTTTTTTAATACTGATTTTTAACACAACAAATTAATTTAATTGAGTAAAAATGTTCCTTGCTTAGACGTATTTTCATTTGTGTTTTGTAGTCTTATTTGTTGTATGCTTTTAGTAAGTAAAAGGAAAAAATTAATGTTTTGAAATTTTTAAAATGAAATCCGTAATCAGTTTAAAAAAAAATTATAATTACTTTTTTAATCTTAACAATCTTTTTCACAATCTGTTTTTTAGTTCAATACTACAAATTATTTCTATTAATTTTCTAAAACTCCCTTGTAAATTTCACTAAGTACCTATACATTTTCTTTTGTTTGTTTTGATTATTGTGCTAAATAATTTAATAGGCACACTACATTTGTATCTTTTTAACAGTATGCAAACGAGAAACTAAATATATTTTACTTTAAATATTTTGCATGTGCATTGGTCAGGAACAGAGAATAAGATAAAAAACAAAACAAAGACCAAAAATGATCGAACGAACAAGAAAGACTAAGAGAACAAGAAAGACCAAAATAACAAGAAAGACCAAAATAACAAGAAAGACCAAGAGTACAAGAAAGACCAAAATAACAAGAAAGACTAAAAGAATAACAAAGACTAAAAGGAACAACTAGTCTGAACTAGTTCACATCGTTCACTTATGGGAATAGTTGAACTAGTTCATTCTTTTTGGGCACAACCCTAATCCCCAGCACAAGCCACTATGGCTATAGAGCTGAAATTTTGTGCGTAGATTCCTGTTCCGATATATAGATCCACTTAGAAGGGATTTTTGGAAATTTGATCGCGAAGGGGGAAAAAGGGGAAAATTGGTTTCTTTATATATCGGAAACTACATTAGATAGACTAAAAATTCCAAAAGGATAAAAATGCTGACAAAAAGCAAGTCGACGGGTTTGGTACTTTTCTAATATGTGTACTTTTAGGGGTTAAGAGGGGGTAAAAATTGAAATTTGTTACCTTTTTTGCATTTGACATATCTCTTAAACTATTGAACGTAGCATTGGCATTAACGAGTTAAAAAGTAAATTTTTTTAAAACCACTTTTTTTAAAAAGGTCCTTTTTGGTAAAAGTACTTTTTAAAAAAATATACTTTATTAATAAAGTACTTTTTAGGAAAAGGTTCTTTTTGACGAAAGTACTTTTTGGGAAAAGCACTTTTAAGAAAAATGTACTTTTTAGGAAAAGTACTTATTAGAAAACGGTACTTTCTGGGAAGAGAAGGCAATTTTTGGGAAAAGTACATTAAAAAAAGTTCTTATTGAAAAATATGCTTTTTAGAAAAAGATACTTTTTGGAAAAAGTATCTTTTTCTAAAACGTATATACTTTTCGTGAAAAGTACTGCTTCCAAAAAGTACTTTTTCCTAAAAGTACCTTTTATAAAAAGCGCATTTTCCAATAAGTACTTTTTTCCAAAAGTACTTTTCCCAAAAAGTACCTTTTTATAAAAAGTACTTTCCCAAAAAAGCACCTTTTTCTAATAAGTATTTTTCCCAAAAAGTACCTTTTTCTAAAAGGAACTTTCCTAAAAAGTAAATTTTTCTAAAAAGTACATTTTAACTCTTTAATAGAACTGCAACGTTGAATAATTTTAAAGATATGTCAAATGCAAATAAGGTACCAAAATTCAGTTTTTACCCCTATTTCACTCCTAAAAGTACACATATTAAAAAAGTACCAAATACATGTCGGCTTGCTTTTTACCAGCATTCTTATCCTTTTGGAATTTTTAGTCTATCTGATGTAATTTCCGAGATATCAAGATACCAATTTTACCCTTTTTTTACCTCTTAGCACTTATTGGACAGTTAAAAAACACATTTTATTATCCCAGCTTCTGCCCATTATTGTACATTCTGTACATTATTGTTAACATAAATGTACCGAAAACGGGTAAAATTTTACCCTTATAAGTGCAAATTTTCAGAAAGTGTGAAACCAATTGAAGATTTTGTCCAGAAGAAAGGAAGTTTGATCATTTGAAAACAAATTTTAATCACTTTTTTAATACTGATTTATATTCAACACAACGAATTATTTCTTTTAATTGAGTAAAAATTTTCCGTGCTTAGACGTATTTTCATTTGTGCTTTGTAGTCTTTTTTGTTGTATGCTTTTAGTAAGTAAAAGGTAAAAATTAATTTCATTTTTGAAATTTTTAAAATGAAATCCGTTTTCAGTTCAAAACAAATTATAATCACTTTTTTAATTCTAATATTCTTTTTCACAATCTGTTTTTTTAGTTCAATACTACAAATTATTTCTATTAATTTTGTAAAACTCACTTGTATATTTCACTAAGTACACATTTTCTTTTGTTTGTTTTGATTATTATGCTAAAAATTTAATGGGCACACTACATTTGTGTATTTTTAACAGTATGTAAACGAGAAACTATAATATTTTACTTGAAATCTTTTGCATGTGCATTGGCAGGAACAAAACAAAACAAAATAAAGACCAAAAATGAACGAACGAACAAAAATCGAACAAGACCAAGATATCGAAAAGTACCAAGAGAATAAGAAAGACCAAAAGAACAAGAAAGACTAAAATAACAACAAAGACCTAAAACGAACAACTATTCTGAACTAGTTCACATCGTTCACTTATGGGAATAGTTCAATTGAACTAGTTCGTTCTTTTTTAGCCCAACCGTACTGTAGTCGTTAATAATAAAATTTCCTTTAAAAAATTTAAAGTTTTTACTTTGTATTATTTGTATTTTGAATTTAATCGCGAATTCAATTTTTTTTTCGTTTGCGAATTTTATTTTTAAATTTGCGAGAGCAATTTTATTTTGCATTCTTGGTTTTTTTTTTCGTTCGCAAATTTTATTAATAAATAAAAATTGCGACTTAAAAATAATAATTCTTTACAATATGGAAAATAAAATTCGTTCGAATTAAATTCGTTTGCGAAAGAAATTAATTCGATATAATTTGTGTCTAATATGTAAGAACGTAATACGTAGTTTTTGACGTTTAGTTATAAGTTTGACATTTAGTTTTGAGAATATTATAAAACTTTTGAGCAGCGGCGACAATACACCAAATTTGAAAGTACAGCTTGATCTAGCTTTAGAATTTCTGTCAAAACATTCCATACGAGGCTACCTTTCCGACTCCCTGACTAAATATAGTTGCCTCTGGAAATTTCTTTGGATATAAATTTTGGACACTTCCATTCAAAACTTTAAAGAAATTTACAGTTAATTTAAAGATATGTAACTAATTTCCACAAAAAACTTTTATAACACCTCCCTGTGTTGAGTAGAAAATTACTTTAACAAATGAATAAAACACTCGTTCCGATAACAACACGGTGGGTTCAATGTAAAATGAGTTTCATACACTTAACGACACAATCAGAACATTCATATTCGCACAAAACAATAAGTGAGTAAAACTGAATGATTAAAACGAACGGTTGCGCAAACAAGTATTTTTTGCTTTAAAACAAAAACGATTAGATCATAAAAATCAATGTGCATGATTACGTATGCCCGAAAATTTAGCACTTGTTGCAGATGTCTCATATGTACAGGCATACATACATACATGCATAAATATGTATGTGTAAAACCCTATTTTTAAAGTTTAAAAAATTAAAATTTAAACCCAAAAACCATACAAATTTGATTATATACCTTCTCGTGAGTGTGGGTGATCGTGATAAGTTGTAAATCGCTCGCACGTGATTAAGAATATTTTATTCGTGAGCGTGGGTGATCGTGAAAAGTTTAAATATCATTCGTGCGTGCAAGTGCGCGAGCGTGCGTGTCGTGAATAAAAAAACGCTCACGTGCACATCTCTAATTTCTAGTAGCGCCCCTTAAAGCGTAATTCGATGCTGACATGACATCGATATCTTAAAAATATTTTTCCAGTAATGCAGTTTTTTTTCTACGATAGCAGCTCTTTGAGTCGTTTCGTGCATTGTTTAAATCTGATTTTATTTCGGGGTGATCTGTGCTGTCACCATTCACGTCTAGCTCTTCTTTTTTCACATACAAGATGAATTTCCGTAGAATAAATTCTATTAAAGCCAGTCTGCGTATAGGAGGTAGTGGCATGTTCATCAGCATGTTTAATATTTTTGTTAAGATTGGCAATGTTAAATTCAATATCGTCAGATGATCTTAGCGGAATGTTTTTGACGCAGCGACTACTTAGATATTTTTTTAGATTTTATGATTTAGTTAAATCACTCCTTAGTGGGTTGAAAATTTTAATTAATGTGGGAGAGTGATCGGAGGAGAGATCTAGACAGGCCTCCACGTGGATTAAGTCCCTATGGAAATTTTTCATGACGCCAAAATCTATAACATTCAAAATTTTTCGTACCTGACGTACGAAAATTTAAGTGGGTTCCGCACTCGAAATGCCATCTCACCCCATTTTTGAAATTGTATTAAACAATTCTCGACCTCTTGTGGCAACAAGACGTGAGCCCCGTTACGTATGTTTTGCATTGCAATGCTTACAATGCATTGTAAGCCCAGCTGAAACGGAACAAGATCCAAGCGATTTGTAGAACTTCTCATACTGATCTTCGGTAATTGAAAATCTGCAAATAATATTGTGCACGATTTAATATTATTTGCCGTTAATGTTTTTTCATCTCGTCATTGTTCAACCCGTTGATAATGTATTTAATAATACCACCGTCGCACTGTGGACCATTTTACGAGATGACGGCCAAAAGGAATTTTTTTATGGTCACTAATTGAAAAATGTTAAAGTTTATTCGAAAGTAGACACTAGTAAACCTCGGGAGCCAAAATATTAAAACTTTATTTTAAAGATATCACAGCGCACAGGGTGACTCAAAACAGAAATTTTCAGTATTTTACTAAAATGAGAAATTTCTTAGTAAGCTTTTGATTTTCAAACATCTATAACTTTTTGGTTTTATGAGATATTCAATCGAATTAAATTTTGTATAGTTACCTCATTTGTTAGCTTTCAGTACAAGAAAATAAAAGTATATATAGTTTTTAGAAATTAATTTTGTTTTTATATATATGATTTGAACGGGCTAAAGTTCGTATCGCTATTTTAAGGCAAATTACATGTGATAATTATTAATGAACAAAACACATAAAAATTAGTTTTAAATATTCTGACAACAACACATAGTTGAACGGAACAGCCAGCCGTTTTCGAGGGCCACTAAACCTTCATCATCAGCGTTCAACCAAAAAAGTTTGTCTTAAGTAGAAAAAATAAGCAAATTAACTAACATGTGCATAAATAGTAAAGAATAAACGACAATGGTAAGACTGTTGCAATTTGGGGATGGTAAATTTGAGCTTTCATTACAAAATACCTTTCAGCAAATTGAAATACAACGAATCAAAACAATTCACGTCTTCCATTTGCAAAAAAGTTTCGTATATAAGCCACAAATCTACATCAACTGACACCACACACAGTGGACCAACACAGAAGAACGCTCATGATGAAGGTTTAGTGGCCTTCAAAAACGGCTGGCTGTTACGATCAACTATGTGTTGTCAGAATATTTAAAACTAACTTTGATGCTATTTGTTTATTAATAATTATCACATGTAATTTGGCTTAAAATAGGGATACGAACTTTAGCCCGTTCAAATCATAAATATAGAAACAAATTAAGTTCGAAAAATAATAATTAAAATTAACTAAAATTAATAGCCAGGGGTCTGTGGCAGAAATAAAATAAATATTCTTATAGTAACAAACCAAAAAAGTTTGTCTTAAGTAGAACAAAAATAAGCAAATTAACTAACATGTGCATAATTAGTAAAGAATAAACGACAATGGTATGGCTGTTGTAAATTAGAGATGGTAAGTTTGAGGTTTCGTTACAAAACACCTTTCAGCAAAATTGAAATAAAATGAGTCAAAACAATTCACGTATTCCATTTGCAAGAAAGTTTCGTATATAAGGCAGACATTTACATCAACTGATACCACACACAGTGGACCAAACACAGAAGAACGCTGATGATGAATGTTTAAGGCCAAATTTTGTAAATAGAAACGTTTTTTTCGTTTTGAAATTTGTATGGAAAAAATATTTTTTGAAACGAATTTTCGTTACTTTTCATACAAATTTGACACGTTTAAAAACGAAATTTTTTACAAAATCTGCATATTAGTGGCGTTCGAAAACGGCTAGCTGTTCCGTTCAACTATGTGTTGTTTTCGGAATATTTACAACTAACTTTGATGCTATTTTTTCATTAATAATTATCACATGTAATTTGGCTTAAAATATCGATACGAACCTTAGCTCGTTCAAATCATAAATATAGAAACAAATTAAGTTCGAAAAATAATCATTAAAATTAATTATAATTTTTTTTGTTTTTTTTTTAAAGGTTCAAATGATCCTAAACTCTTGCACTTAACAGAGCATAGCTTCCACAGGTCAAAAGAAAAAAAGATTAGCACAGTTTTGTCCGAGACTCTCCATCTTAAAGCCTATACCCCATTGTACACCTGCGATGATCCGATCGTGACCACCAGAACAATTTTTCTGACACAAGGTCAAAAATTTTTGCAAAATTTTAGTAAAGTAAAATAGTTATAGAATTGTTCTTATTATTATTGTTCTTGTTATGTGTCATCACATAATTTGCTACTTAACTTGTTATATCTTAATAATCTGGTATCCTCATTTGACTTGTATGATATTGTACTTTTTCTTTTAGTGGGCAGTTGAATAAAAGCTTAAAAACGGAGAAGACGTGCGCTGGCAAGAATTTAATTGATAGGTGACGAATTGATACATTCTGACATATGTATGTCCAATATTCAACAAAAATGGAAAACTAGCTCTATTCAATTAGACCTAGAAGCTAAACTACTTCTAGATGATGAAAGTCAAAGCTATTTAGAAGAAAATTGTTTAAATAATAGTAATTTTAATTTTTAAGCTTACAAATTTATTAAAATTTTGCGTATAATATTTATATTTTATTTATTTTTTGGTTTTAAACAGAAACCTACGTCTTCTTCATTAAAACTTCTTTATCTGAGGAAAATGTATAACAGTGCTTGCATTTTGGGATGTTCGCATCTTGATAAGCTAATTTTTAACGCAAACTTCTTCAAAAACCTACCTATGGCCCTTCGTACTACAAATTTTGCGGGAGTCAAAGTTTGGCACTTTCTGAAAGAATTTAAGTCTTTAATAAGTATAAGTTGTAAATGTGACACAAAATATAAGACTTTGTGCAAAACAAATCTTTTAAACAAGTTTTAATACCTCACTTTTGTAAGCTAAATCTTAAAATGCATTTTAAACCTAAAACTAAACTTAAATAACTACATTTCTTACCGGTCGATTTTAAAGTTTTATGTATAAATTTAAAGCCTATGGTCTCACCTAATGAACAAAAAACCGCAATACAAAATTCCAATCCAGTCAAAAGTTATAGATTTTAGAACGCCATCTCGCTAAATGGTCCACTGTGCGTCGTCCAGATTTCCGCGACGCGTGATGGCTAACATTCCATAATAATATTCCACAATTGACTCACTTCTATTCCTGTACGTGTTCATCATTTCTATATGGACATCAGCTGAGTTTGGGTGTGTTCGTAAATGCATCTCTGCTCTGCATCATACGTGCAAACTTTTATTTAAAATGCAATACAAGTTCGCTGATAATCCGTTTTAGTAGTAATCATGTTTGTACAACATATTTGACATTTATTTGTGTGTTATCTATTTGAATGAACCAGCTTAGAACAGTTAAATTTTCATTTGCAGCGCAGTGATGCATTTACGAACACACCCTTTGTTACGCAAGGCAAATCTGCCATGAACGCGGCAACAAAATCTGCCCAACGATAAAACACCTTCTGCGAATCAATTCAGATTTTAGCAACACCTTTTAAGTTGCTCTGTACTGCAAATAGAACAACATACTCACTCCACCCGTAACCTTGTACAAGCTGTTGAATTCGTTCAATAAATTTGACAGATGAGATGTTTTTAGTGCAAGGATCGAACTCTTTACTGCTCTTCTTCTATCATAGTCGCATTCTCTGGCGTTCGCACTCAAAGGCCGTGATACACTATCCTACAAAGTCGTGTGATCTACGAGAGAGTACATCCCCGGTATGATGGTGTTTGTGAAAATTTTCAAAAGACAATAAAAAAGGCTTGTAGTTTTTTGTAGATTGCACGACTTTGTAGGATAGTGTATCAAGGCCATAAGTTATACTGTTTTTCCCCGCGACAAGAGAAAACGCTTGTGTTGCCACCACATGCTGATGTCTTTACATATGTACGTATGCGCTGACGACGCGTTTGAGTCTAACGGGTAATGCCGATCACGACTGTGCATGGTTGTAATGAGCACATACTTATTCTACGAATAATGGGTTTTTGCGATCCAGCATTGTATTCGAGTTTAATTTTTGTTATAATACTCATTTGAGCATGTCCATGCCCAGTGCATGTTGAAGCACCCGACGTAAATACTGAATTTTGCGTACACGTGTTACTTAGCTGTATAACTTCCTGCCTTACTACCTCTGCCCTGATTTTTCCCTCTCCATAGTCACAATCTTGGTTGCCGTGATTGCTACCGCTTCCACAAAGTAATTTATATTCTTTCGTAATTCTTCACTTCAGGGTTATTGTTACTGGACGTCGCAAAGTTTCCTGTGATTTGGATTTTCTGCCTCGAACTCTTGCAATCTGGCCACAGGCACTTCCTTATTACCTCTTGTTCGCAATCCACCACCGTTGACTCCATTATAATTTCTTTTTATTAACAATTATTCTTACTGGTTTTATAAAAAGCGACACAAGTTTGTACGCACTTTCTTTAAAACTAAAATTTACAGCACGCGTTTTTTTTTTGAAAAATATGAAAAGAACACTTTCTTTAAATTTAATTCTACGACAGGAAACATCTCGGGTGAATTAGCGACACATACTTTTTTCCAAACCCTCGTTTTCTCTGTTAAAATAGTGTGTCCAACTTCTAAATTCGTTAGGATGAAAATGCCGAGTTAAAGCAGAACACGTTTTACTTCTATTGATTGCATTTATTAACTAACTGTCATATAAAAGAATGATAAGATTAGTGTTGCCTGTTCGTAAATATCAACAGATAAAAATACGAAATATTCAGAGTTCTAAATAAGAATGTACCGTAACATATAGGCAATACCACTGGACCAAATTCTTGAAACATATGTAGCTAAGAACACTCTCGATCCAGTCACCTTTCAAACAGAAAAAACAAATTTAAAATCGGTCCAGCCGTTTGGTCTGCACGTGGACCCGAACAGACACACACTACAAACTTTTAACACCACTTTTTTTTGGTCGAGGCTTAATAATAATTAGCAATTATTAATGCGTTAACAAATGATAAACTTAAATTATAACAATTCCCAAAAAAACCACTTTAAATTATTTTCTTTTTCAGATTAGTCTGCGTTCGATACGACAATTGGCAAACCGTTCTTACGCATCTGTATCATATGTGTCCGAACATGGACCGACATTTGGTCTAACCGAGGAACAAAAACAGATGCAGGATTTGGCCCGTAAATTTACTCGTGAGGAAATTATTCCCGTGGCTGCACATCTCGACAGAACTGGTGAATATCCCTGGGATATTATAAAAAAAGCTTGGTCTTTGGGTCTAATGAACAATCACATTCCGCAGGAATTCGGCGGCTTAGGTTTGAGTAACTTTACCACTTGTTTGATTGCCGAAGAATTGGCTTATGGCTGTACGGGTGTTATGACTGCCATGGAAGCTAGTGGCTTGGGTGTAAGTATGCAAATGTGCTCCAAAATGCTTCATTGTATGTATTAAAATATATCGCTGTACTTTAGCAAACTCCTATCATTCTTTCTGGGAATAGAGAACAAAAGAAAAAATATTTAGGCCGATTGATCGAAGAACCTCTAGTAGCTGCTTACTGTGTTACTGAACCCGGTGCTGGATCTGATGTTTCCGCAGTTAAGACACGTGCGGAAAAGAAGGGTGATGAATGGGTTATTAATGGTCAAAAAATGTGGATAACAAATGGTGGTGTAGCAAACTGGTACTTTGTTTTGGCCCGTACTAATCCCGATCCTAAAGCTTCTGCTAGTAAAGCTTTTACCGGGTTCATCGTAGAGCGTGATACTGCCGGTTTGACTCCTGGACGTAAAGAAATAAACATGGGTCAGCGTGCTTCTGATACACGTGGCATTACATTCGAGGACGTTCGTGTTCCCAAAGAAAATGTTCTTATTGGCGAAGGTGCTGGCTTTAAAATTGCAATGAGCACTTTTGATAAAACCCGTGCCCCAGTGGCTGCGGCGGCTGTTGGTTTGGCTCAACGCTGTCTCGATGAAGCTTTGAAATATTCATTGGAACGCAAGACTTTTGGCACACAGATTGCCAATCATCAAGCTGTTCAATTTATGCTTGCCGATATGGCAATTGGCGTTGAGACCGGTCGTCTAGCTTATCGTCTAGCCGCTTGGGAAGTAGATCAAGGTCGTAGAAACAGTTACTATGCTTCAATTGCAAAATGCCATGCAGCCGATGTGGCCAACAAAATTGCCTCCGATGCAGTGCAAATTTTCGGCGGCAATGGCTTCAACACAGAATACCCTGTTGAAAAGTTAATGCGCGACGCCAAGATCACCCAAATTTACGAGGGCACATCTCAAATTCAACGCATGATAATTGCCAGAAATATGATTGAAGCCGCCAAGCAATCCTCTCAATAAAACTTATTCACTGCATTTCTTTCGAAGTCAATTACTATAGGATTTTTCATTACTTTCGAATTCAATTCCTTACTTGCGGTCACCACCTGACATAAAATTACTAACTTTGTATAGTCATAATAAAACTAAAAAAATATATATTACATTGAATATATGGGCTTGAGGGCCGGACGTACCCCTAAAACACAACTTATCGCTATGAAATTTTTTTGCATTATTTTTTACATAACAACTAAGGGCCACTCTAATGTACATACATACATACATACATACATATCGCACTTAACCAACAAGAAGGTATCAACTCAAAATTTCTAAAACTTAACTTTTTGCAAGATATCAACTAACAATATCAATATCTATCTATTCCGATTATTCTTTCATCTCGAAAACCACATTTGAGACAATTTTTATATCACAAAAAAGGTATTATTTTGAGTTAATACAAAAGTGGACATAGAAATATATCATACATATATTTTCTTAAAAAAGTTATTATTTCAATTTGAGCCTTTATTCAAGTTAAAAACAATCAAATTGTTTTAATTTAAACTTTGTTGTATTTTGATTTGATACTATGTTGTTGATAAAATTTGTTTTACTTAGTGATTATAATTCGAAATGTGGCTGTTTTTTGGAATTGTGACTCTTTTCAAAATATAGATATTTTTCCCCAATAATTGCAAGATTTTAAAATATAAACAATGTAAATATATTTTCAAATGGAATTTGCTTACTATGATGGATTCGGATTTTCAAATTCTCTTAAAATGTAACCACAAACAGTTTTTCGTCTCTACTGAAAATTTCAACATTTTGAGTTAATACCCTCTTGTTGATCAAGTACATATGTGTATGCGTGTGTCTGTATATATTTACGTGTGTTTGATACGTATGTATGTATGTGTGAATATGCTTAAAAATGTACATAAAAAATTCCAAAACGAAGCACGAATGTGCAGTGTAAACGGCATGTTAAATGGATACTGCTCAAGTTAATCAGGTATGTGATGAAAAATGATTTTGACACAGAAACAATTTAAAAACGATAAAAGGTTTGATGTGTTTCCTAAAGCCATTTTGTCAATAATTTTAGAACTTAATTTTAATAGATTTTCCAAACATTTTTGATACATTTTTTCATAGTCCTATTATATGGTTTATATTTTATCTTCTAGTGTGCTTTTTATAAGCCAATATCTTAAAATTAGCTCTAAAATGATACTCAAAATCCATCGAAATTCATTACACCTTTTCAAAACAATTGTTTCGAAATCGTTTTGAAAACGATCGTTTTTCATCACATGCCTGAATGCCTTTTTCAAGTTTTAACATTTTTGTTACTGCATTTGTATTAGCAACTCAGTCAAGGCTTCAAGATACAAAAAAATTTCATGTCAGGTGGACACGTAGAGTTTTGTTTTCCCGTCAATAAATTTTATAAACAAAATTGTGTTGTTAAGTTTAGATAAGGTTATTACTTTTGTCAATGAAAAAATAAATATACTATTTTTGTAATCTATACCAATTCTAAATAAATGTTTCTTTCCTTGAGCGATTCAAAATATATGTATTTTGCTTCCATGTTATAACCACCTATTCTATCTTGTCTGAGATAAAATCGTATAATTAAAACTGAGTAATAAATCTAACTGTGTGTGCAAACATACATATGTAATTGTGTCTTTGATCTCTCTTTATGTATGTACATATGTATATTGTACCAAGTAACTAACAAAAAAATCAAAGTCGTATATTAAATTAAATATTGGATATCGAAATACTAAAAATTTTCGAACCTTTATCACAACGAGTTCTCGTAGTACCTGCATTGTGAATAGTCGATTAGCGGAATTTTTCTTACATTCTTACTAAACAAACAAAAAATTATACAAAACAACTAAGAGTGCTATATTCGGCTGTGTCGAATCTTATATACCCTTTACCAAAGTGCGTTTATGTAGTATAGAGATATGTAGGTACATATTAATTTTGTGAAAAAATTCATACTTTTTGTGCAATTTTTAGGTTTTATGTTTTTTTTTTTTTTTTTTTAATACATATATTTATTTATTGTATCTTCAAATATGAACTAACAATAAGTGATCAAATCTTAAAGCTAAAATATAATTATTTAGCCCGACCAGTGTCGGCCAAAACTTAGTGATAATTTAAATAATACAAAGTAGTGATAATCAAAAAGGAAAATTAAATGTATTTTCAAGCATTCCCATCTAGAGTGTTGAGAATAAGAGCCCTTGTGTCCCTCTTTTTTAGGCGGATGTGACCATTAAAATTCAAAATATTACGAGCAAGCGGATTAGGATGTGACTCGAGTTTTGTTAAGTATTTGCCTGCGTATCTTGCAATTTCTTCAGTCACTAGTGGCATTTTTAAATCACGATGCAAATTTGAATTCTTAATGTACCATGGAGCAGATGTTATTAACCTTAAAATTTTGTTTTGTCTTCGTTGAATTCTCTCTACATTGCAAGCTGAAGCAGTGCCCCTAACTGGATACCGTAACACCATATTGGCTTCAAAAGCGACTTGTATATTAAAAGTTTGCAGTCCAGACTAAGCGTTGAATTTCTGCCAATCAACCAATGAATTTGAGATAACTTAAGTTTCATCTGAGTTAGCTTAAAGTCAATATGATGTTTCCATGTAAGCCTTCGATCAAGGTGTATACCAAGGTATTTCACTTGGGAATGTTGAGGAATATTTTGATTGTTGATTCGAATGGGGGAACAAGTATCTCTTCTTAGGGTAAACGTATGGACACACTTTTGTTCATTGACTTTAATTCTCCATAAGTTCAACCAGATTTCCAACTGTAATATGTTCTTGAAGATATCGGGAAGCCTCGTGCGGGTTTTTGTGCATACTAAGGCAGGCTGTATCATCGGCAAACGTAGATGTATGGATATTGCTGCTCACAGGCATATCACAAGTATAAATCAAATACAAAACTGGCCCCAGTATGCTCCCCTGTGGCACAACGGATGATAGAGATTGGGGCAGACTCATGAATTCTCCTTCCACAATCGTAAACTTTCGGGTAGTTATGTAGCTTTCTAATAAAATCAGAAAATTTATTGGTAAATATCAAATAAGGCCTTCATGCCACACTTTATCAAAGGCCTGAGAAACGTCAATAAACAGGGCAGAACAATACATTTTTTCTTCAAAAGTTCTTCTTATAAATTGCACCAATCTATGAGTTTGTTCAATGGTGCTATGCTGACTTATAAAACCAAATTGATGGTCTGGGATGCACCCACTATCAGTTAATTTTGTCATGAGCAGCTTTTCGAAGAGTTTTGACATTGTTGATAGCAGACTTATTGGCCTGTATGACTCAGCCTTGGGAAGGTCTTTGCCCGGCTTTGGAATCATTTTGACCTTCGCAAGCTTCCAGCTTTGTGGTTAATACTCCAGTCGTAAAATGGCGTTAAAAATAAATAACAGGATTCTAATTGCAATATGGGGCAAGTTTATCAGCATATTGTTACTTATTCCATCAATACCTGGAGCTTTCTTCGGGTTGAGTTCAGCAATTAGTTTCTGAACATCACGCGTCTTAAATTTTATGGGCCGAGGGGGTAGCGCAACTACACTTGGTAAATCAACAACACCAGTACATGTGTTTGGGGTAAATACGGATTTTAAATGCTCAACAAATATGTTACCTTTTTCAGTATCGCTGCTGGCCCAACCTCCGTTAGAAGTGCGCAGAGGTGGTCTATATTCAACGGGTGTTTTAAGCTTTCACAAGGAGTAATTAGATGCAGGTGTGGCATCAAGATTTTCCAGATAATTTTTAAGACATACAGTTTTTTCATATGCCAGCAGCTCTTGGAGTCGTCTAGTGCACTCTTTAAATCTAATTTTATTTTGGGGTGATCTGTGCTGTTACCATTCCCTTCTAGCTGTCCTCTTTTCACGTAAAAGACGTTCAATGTCTGTAGAATAAATTCTATTAAACCCAGTCTGCGGATGGGAAGTAGTGGCATGCTCAGCAGCCTGTTTAATATTTTCGTTAAGATTTTCAATGTTAGATTCAATATCACCGGGTGTTCTTAGGTTAATATTTTCCGTACAATGGCTACTGAGGTATTTTTTGAACCCCAGCCAATTAACACGGTTGATCATCTTTACATATGGGACAGCGACAGTCACTTCTTAGTGGGCTACAAATTGTAACAATCGTGGGAGAGTGATCGGAGGAGAGATCTACAGAAGCTTCAACATGAATTAATTCCCTAGTGATATTTTTCATGACTCCAAAATCTATAAAATCCGGAATTTTTTTTGTATGTCCGTAGGCCAGTAAGTGGGCTCCCCACTTGAAATGGCGTCCAAGCCCATTTTTGAAATTGTGTTGAACAATCCCGACCTCTAGGTGTAATAAGACGCGAACCCCAGAACGTATGTTTTGCATTGTAGTCCCCAGCTGCTACAAAACAAGGGCCAAGAGATTTGTAGAATTCCTCGAATTGATCCTCAGTAATTGCGAATCTGGGAGGGGAGTAAATTGATGATATCACGAAATTTGTAACAAAATTTTCGACACAAATATTTGTTGCTTGTAGATGTTCTTCACAAATGTTATCAAGGACATAGTGTTTGAGTCTTGACTTAATTAGAATTGCTGACCCACCGCATGCTCTTCCCCTCGGGTCCTTTGAATCATATAGAGTGTAACCATTTATTTTAAATAAGCTCCTTGAGGTCAAATGAGTCTCAGAGACCAACATTATATCAATATTTTTTTCCTTGAGGAAGTGCTCAAGTTCATTTTTATACTGGCGAATGCCGTTTGCGTTCCAGAAACATATTTTTAACATGATCATGGTTTGTTAACTAATGCTTGAAGCAGTGTATTCTGCATTCGCAGCATTTCTTGCATCATGCTAGTCATATTTGTTGTAAAGTTGTTTATAGTTAGCACCAGATTCTCAATAGTAGCTTCAAGGCGACTAAAGTTAAAGCCTGAGCTTGCATTCGCTGAATTATTTTGCGGTGAAACATTTTGTGAGGGACTAGAACTAGCCTTAGCAGCATCGGCATACGATACACGTGAAGTAACTGGTTGGCTTACTTGAGCAAAAGAGGCGGAGTACGCGTTTAATGGTTGGGCTGGAGCTAACTTAGGTTTTTGACTCATAGTCAAAGTCTGTTTAACAAAAGAATATACAGGGCATCCTCTATAGTTAGCGGTGTGATTACCTCCACAATTGCTACATCTTTTTCTGCTTGTTCTTTTGGCTTAGTGCAGCTAGCAGTACCATGCAATTCACCGCAGATAACACAAACTGTAGGTAAATTGCAGTAAGTTTTTGTATGGCCATATTCTTGGCAATTATGGCACTGTACAGGACCTGAACGCTTACGTGGCTCTTCAACTGTGATTTTTCGGTGTAACAGAAACTTTACGCTATAAATTGGATGGGTTTCATTTTTTTTCAATTGTATGTCATTCGGCTCCAGTTCAATGCGAAATAGGGGTTGGGCGACCTTTTCTCTGTTAATTATATTAGTAACGTTTAATTTTTTTGTGGCAATTTTTTTAGTTTTGACACTTTTTTCTCGTTTTGACGATTTTTTTCGGTTTTTGGAATTTTTTTTTAATTTTGGCGACTTTTTTTCTTCTGGCAATTTGTTTGATTTTGACAATTTTTTTCATTTAGGCGATTTTTTTATTTTTTGGCGTTTTTTTTTCATATAGAGAATTTTTTTTTGTTATGGCTATTTTTTCGGTTTTTGGCGTTTTTATTTCTTTTTGGAAATTTTTTTAGTTTTGAAATTTTTTCTCGTTTTGGCGATTTTTTTCGGTTTTTGGCAATTTTTTTCGTTCTGGCGATTTTTTTGATTTTGCCGATTTTTTTTCATATAAGCGATTTTTTTAAATTTTGGCGATTTTTTTTCATATAGGCAATTTTTTTGTGTTTTGGCGATTTTTTTCGGTTTTTGACGTTTTTTTTAATTTTGGCGATTTGTTTTAATTTAGGCGATTTTTTTCATTTTTGGCGATTTTTGTTCATATAAGCATTATTTTGTTTTGTCGATTTTTGCGGATTTTTTCATTGTGGAATTTTTTTGTTTTGACATTTTTTTTTGTCGTTTTGGCGATTTTTTCGGTTTTTTTAATTTTGGCGATTTTTTTTCGTTTTGGCATTTGTTTTTGATTTTGCCGATTTTTTTTCTTATATAATCGATTTTTTTAATTTTTGGCGATTTTTTTTTCACATAGGCAATTTTTTTTGGTTTTAGCGATTTATTTCAGTGTTTGGCGTTTTTTTAATTTTTGACGTTCTATTTTCGTTTTGGCGATTTTTTTTATTTTGGCGATTTTTTTTCATTTAGGCGATTTTTTTTTAATTTTTGGCGATTTTTGTTCATATAAGCATTTTTTTCTTGTTTTGGCGATTTTTGTGGTTTTTGGCGTTTTTTTTTTAATTTTGACGTTTTTTTCATCTTGGCGATTTTTTTCGTTTTGGCGATTTTTTTTAAATTTTTGGCGATTTTATAATTTTTGGATTTTTTAGTTTTACCGTTTTTGAAAATTTGAACAGTTTAGCACTTACGGTTAAAATTACATAGTCAAAATTGCATTAACTGATGGACCACCCTTTAATTTAAATTTTTTTAATTTCAGTGTTAATTGTTGTAGCATATATAAAAATACACTAGTTTTACAAATTTCAAGTGTCAATATGCATATGTACATACATAATACAATTGTATGTATATTACATGGGATTTTAAACGTTTTCGTCACTCATTTTGGAACACCCTTTAATTTTTAGCTTTTATATGTTTGTTGTTGTAGCGACCAAAGTTCTACATACACTGTCCAAATTTCAGACCCGTGGCTTTTACCGTTCCTGAGAAAATAGCCTTCTTCCTAAGACATGAAATATGTTTAATTATTAGAAAAAAAGTTAAAGTTTTCCAACCCTGGAAAAGTTTTTTTAATTTGTTAAATTTTTAAATTTTTTTTTAATTATAAATACCAATTTTGTTCATACCGAAGTATAAAATAAGTTAATTTAATAAAAAAGTAATGAAAACTAGTAGTTATTTTCTATGGGAGTAGTTATTTTCTATGGGAATATTGAGTATGAGTTTTCCAGCTCTGAAACCGTCTGCTCGATTTTGCTGATTTTCAATAGCAAAATTTTTCGGAAAATTTCTGACACACCAGTCCAAGAACGAAGTCTCTAGCTCTTCTGGGAGCTTGGGAAAACCGATTTCACGTGCAGACAGACGGACAGACGGACATCGCTTGTTCGTCTTCCCTATGCATAAGGATCCAAAATATATATACTTTATGTGTCGCTTATTAATATTGTAGAAATTACAAACGGAATGACAAACCTATATATACCCTTTTACCATTTTTTGGTAAAGGGTATAAAAATATTCGAGTACATGGTATTCCTAATAGGTACATACTGACTAATAAATAAGCTTTATGTGCTTTGCTAATAATTTTACACAGTAGAAATAACAAAAACAAAAAAAAACACCAACACAAATAAAGTGCCCTTGAGGAATACTCTATATGAGTACCTCAAATACAAAAAATTGTAAAGTGAGTTCTAATGGCAGAAATTCATATTTTACTGTGAGTTCTGGAGCTCTTAATGAAAACAATAGAAATAATAAATCTAATGAAAGTCTGTTTTAACGACAGAGCCAATTTTTTTATCAGCGATCAACTTCGCTTATTCCAATGCCAAATAGTGATTCATTAACATTATAGTTGCCTGGTACTTCTTCATATAAGTCAGTAATATCATCCCCTTCAGGCTCGTGTTCATCACTTAATAAAGTTATCACTACAGATAACAGTAGCTCAAAATCCAAGGTACAAGTCGGAATGGACAGATACATAACCGTGGTAAAGCGAGGGAGAATCCCGAATTCTTCAAAAATGTCACCTGCTTCAAAGATGTCTAGGGATAATAGCATCATCTACCAATCGTCAAATCGTTTTTCATTATTGCAAGTCACCGACGACAAGCCCGCTGCATCGTCGCAAAAAGCCACCACCTATGTATATATTTGAAACAAAAAAATTTTAACCACCTTATTAAAAAATTAATCTCGGTCATCGGTGAGAATAAATTTCACATCGTTCCAATAAAACGCGGTAACATTGACGAAACTAAAATTCAAATATTCGAAGAAAAAGATTTCCTCAAAATAATGACTGAATTCGAAAAAAAATAAAACAAGTTTTTATACGTACCAGCTTAAGAGTGCCAAAGGTATGCAGATCGTATTGAAGGGCATTAACTCTTATGTTAATCCCGAAGAAGTAAAGCATGAACTCATCATACATGGATTTAAAGTAAAAAATGTTACCAACATAATCAATAGGGAGAAGATCCCCCAGCCTGTATTTTGTTGTTGAAAAGGTGCCCAATAATATACAGCTGAAAAAAAAACGAGGCAGACCCAATTTAGAGCCTAAAATATCTGTTATACCGAAAAATCACAGTTGGAGTATGCCGATGCTGCTAAAAAATTCTATTCCCGCACAAAATGTTTCCCCGCCAAATATTTCAACAAATACAACCTCAAACTTTAGTTTTAATCGCCTTGAATCCACCATTTAAAATATAGTGCAAACTATAAATAATTTTACAACAAACAGGAGTAGCATGATGCAAGAAATGCTTCGAATGCAGAATACACTGCTTCAAGCATTAATTAACAAGTCATGAACATGTTAAAAAAACTTGGTAGCACTATGCTGTGGTAAACGTGAAAATTTCTGCCATCTTGTGAAAAATAAATAAATTTAATCAAAGAAATATTTTAATCTATGCATATATTAATAATTTGTTGTCAGGCGAAGTTTTTTTTAACCTACTATTAGTCGCCATAAAAAATATATAAAATTAAATATAAGTTCTACAAATAACAATAAATAAAAATTTTTGCACGTGTTTGTTCCCACAAATTTTATTATTGGCACAATTTACTAAAATCAAACAAATTAAATAAAAAATTAAAATGGTTTTCCCTTGTGGTGTATGCTTGCTTAACACTTCCGGAACGCGTTGTCTGCTTTGCAGATGTTGCGACAAGTGGTTCCACGCAGACTGTGAAGAAGTTTCTAAGGCACTTTTCACTGCATTGGATAAAAATCGCAACATCGCATATACCTGCAAACGGTGTATGGAAAACCCTCCTGATAACTCGGATAATGCCTTCAGAAACGAATTACGTAAAGAATTCGCCGACCTAAGAAGCTCAATTGACGCATTGAAGGCTGAACAATCTGAATTAAAAAGTAAAGTTGATTCGGTTGTGAGTGAGGTTAGGGCTGAACTGTTAAACAGTATAAAGGAAATGAAAGATGAATTGGCAAGCTGTAAGTCGTTAGTCACCTCCAATGATACCGCTTATAAAAATAAATTTTATGAGCTCGAACTGCAAAATCATGCACTTCAGCACCGTTTAAATAGGGCTGATGTTGTTATCAGTGGCCTTCCGACCAACTTAACTAATTTAAACGCAGTTGCACTATCTTTATGTCAACATTTTCAAGTAGAGCTATCAGCCGGCGAAATCACTAATGCTATGTTCATAAAAAAAGGAAATGCCATTCTAATTAAATTTGATCAAATTGGCAAACGTGACAAGGTGATGTCTGAGTACTTTAAACATAAAACACTTAAAGCCTCTGATATAATCGGTGGTTCCTCCGTTACCCGAGTGTACTTAAACGACAACTATTCATCCCTTGCAAATAAGATGCAAACTTTTTGCTGGAAATTAAGAAAAGACAAAAAAATAAGCGGATACAGCATTATAAATCGTGAAATGCTACAGGCTAAGATCAAACTGCTAAATGGAAATACTAAAACCCTCAATTATCATGAATGCATCAGTCTTTTTCAACTGGATCCAACATAAACTTGCAACGGGTTGGACACCCTATTCCTTTGCTGGTATCTTTATTTAAGTATTTAGTATCTTGTATTAAAGCATTTTCTTTATTTTTTTTTTGTCTAATTTCATCCAACAACATTTTGTTTTAGTGCAAACTGAGAAATCGACTAATCTTATTTATCTCTTTAAATTTTTTTCAATATATTTTATTTTTTTTCCTTTTTGTAATTGCAAATAATCTTATCTTCAATTTATAAACTTGCATAGTTTTTGTAAATAATCTTCTCTTATTTTTTATCAAGATGGTAAATCATAAACATAAAACTTATAAAAATGAACTCGATCTCAATTTTAATTATATTTCTAATTCCTCTCTTATTTAGTATTAGAATTACTTACTGGCTCCCCTTTATATATGTGTATTGTTTGGTCTTCTATGGCACTTAATGAAAATCTTGGTCCTATAGCTATGATAACTCTATTCTCAAGAATTGTCTCTCGTCTTCACCCAGTGTTTTGAACATTGGTCACATAAACGCTCAAAGCTTATGCCCTTCAATTTCAAGCAGTAAGCTAGATGAATTTAAAGATGTTTTCCATGACTCTAATCTTGACGTAATCGGAGTTACTGAAACCTGGTTTAAGCCTCACTTACTATCTGATTCTTTGGCCCTTCAGGGTTTTGATCTTGTAAGAAACGATCGCATTAGGGATTCAAATAGAAATGATGGTCCATTAAGGGGAGGGGGCGTGTGTCTTTACATTTCTAATAAACTTCGTTATCGAATTGTCTTTCGTGGCAAACAATATGGCGTCTGTGAATCCCTTTTTATTGAAGTTTTTGGTAAAGATTCTTCGGCTCTAGTTGGTGTAGTTTATCTGCCTGGCGGTGATATTAATGCTTTTGAAAATGTTCATACTGATCTATTTATTCGTTTTTCGAATATTATCATTATGGGTGATTTTAATTATAATCTTTTTGACCAAGTCAAGACCAATAATCTACGCAGTCTTATTTTCAGATTTGGCCTCCATTGTATACATAATTGCCTACCCACGCATTTATTCCTTCCTAACAACAGGACGTCTCTATTAGATTATTTCCTTTTAAGCCAGCTTTCAAATGTTGTTTACCATAATCAGCTATACTATCCGTTCTTTTCTTCTTATCATAGCCTTATTTACATTTCAATCAGTTTTTCACCCCTAATAAGAAACACCTATATTGAATTTAAGGACTACGACCGCTCAGATTTTGCCGGTATAAATCAGTTTTTTATGGAGTTTGATATATCTCCTATATATAATACTAATGATCCTGATCTACAACTATCTGTCTTGGATAACTTAATACATGGGCTCCATGATTTTGTTCCCACCACCCGTATCCGATCTAACTCAAGCGATTGCCCATGGATGAATTCGAGAGACATATCTCAAGCCAGATGTTTACGGGATCGAGCTTATGCAGTGTATCTTAGTAATCGTACCGATATAAATTGGAAAACCTATTGTAAGCTAAGAAATAAAACCAAATCCATAATTAGAAAGGCCCGTCGCAAATTTGGTGAAAGTCTATTTGCAGGTAAAAATAATAGTCAGATATGGAACAGTATACGTAGATTAGGCTGTAGTGGGTCTGAAAATGCTGAACAAAATGATTTGGATGTGGAAGTGATTGCTAGAACGTTTTTGAGTAATCTTAACCAGAACTTTATTGCACCCATTGACTTTGACAACCCAGCGGATGCTCATTATTCGTTCTCATTTACTCCAGTTACTGAACACGATATCTTTATCGTTCTAAATTCCATCAAATCAAATGCTGCTGGTCATGATAAAATTCCCATTAAATTCATTAAATTAATTTTTCCTCTCATATCCTCTGCTCTTCTTCATATCATAAACACTATATTTACCTGTTCTAAATATCCGGCCGCTTGGAAACTAGGACGTGTCGTGCCTATTCCTAAGAATGGACGTTTCGACATTGACAATTTAAGACCAATTAGTATTTTACCAGCAATGTCCAAAATTCTCGAAAATATTATGAAACTGCAAATACTAACACATTGTGAGAAATTCTCACTGATTCATCAAAGTCAATATGCTTTCCAGAGAAATCTTAACACCACTTCTTTACTTCTCTCTCTTTCAGAATCCATCATAAAGAACATAGATACACGTAAAAATTGTACCTTAGTTTCTCTGGATCTTACTAAAGCTTTTGACCGAATTAATCATAATCTTCTTTTAATTAAACTAAATAGATATTTTAATTTTTCCAAATCTGCGTGCAAATTAATACACTCCTACCTCTCTGATCGGTCACAATATGTCTCTTTTAACGGCTTTGACTCTAGTATTGGTAGTGTCACTTCTGGTGTTCCCCAAGGCTCAGTTTTGGGTCCAATATTTTTTCTTATCTACCTTAATGACTGTGTCTCATTTCTAAGTAACAATTTTTGTCAATCTTTCGTGTTTGCTGACGATATTTTTTTATTGTTTACCGATGATGGTAGTGTCAGGAATTTTGAGGCTTGCTTGAATGATCATTTAAACACCATATCCTCTTGGATGCATACAAATTCCCTTGAGATAAATCCGCGTAAAACGAAGGCTTTAAATTTTTTCTTATCTATTCGCTATCTCCCTCCTCAACCGCAAGTTTTTATAAATGGACAGCCTATTGATTTCGTCGATAAGCTCAAATGTCTCGGTGTTATATTAGATAGTAAACTTAATTTTAACGAACACATAAATTCTATAGCAAACAAAAGTTGCCAGACTTTGAGGAGACTTTATGCATTGAGAGCATATACACCTAAGCACATAAGATTTCGTTTAGCTAATTCCCTTATCTTGTCTCGTATTAACTACTGCCTCGAAGTCTTTTCTGGTACTTGGACATATAACTTAAATATTATTAAAGGAATTGTTAAAAAGATAGTTCGGTATGTGTTTAATATTGGAATTCAGGAACACGGTCGTACTCATGATCTCATACCCGTATTCTTAAAATGTAAATTTGATGACTATTTGATTGTACGACTGTTACTTCATTTTTATAAAATTATAAAATCCGGACGACCTTTATTACTTGCAAATGAATTTTCTTTCACCAACTCTACACGCAATACTCAAATCTCTGTTCCTCTTGGACATCTTTCAATTTCCGATCGATCATTTGTTAAAAGAATCCATCATGTATGGAGTCCACTTCCTAATGATCTTAAACTATTTTCTCATTCTTATCCTAGTTACAGGAAGAAACTGTTAACTTATTTTAATGAAACTCGGTCTTAGCTGCTATTTATGTTGCTGCATACTTGTTTTTTTTATCTGAAGGACATTTCTCACATACAAGTTAACTTTGGCTATAGGAAATCTCTGTTTTTGTAACAACCCTTTTTTATCCACATTTTTCCTTCAATACTCATATGGCTGGGGAGCCAAACCAAATCATAACAATTTATATCAAATAATTTATCTTCATATTATAAACTTGTTTATATGATGCTTATTCATCCTTGTAAATACTTACATAGTTATATTTTCTCATTACAATACATCTTATATTGGCCATGAAGGCTTACATTGTATTGATATTACAAAACAAATAAATAAATAAATAAATAAATAAAATATGTTTCTGAAACGCAAACAACATTCGCCAACATAAAAATGAAATTAAGCACTTCCTTACGGAAAAAAATATTGATATAATGCTGGTATCTGAAACTCATTTGACTTCGATAAGCCTCTTTAAAATAAGTGGCTACACTATATATGATACAAAGGAGAGCTTGCGGTGGATCAGCAATTCTAATAAGGTCCAGACTCAAGCACTATATTCTTGACAACATTTGTGAAGAACATCAACAAATTCATAATATCTTCAATTTACTCCCCTCCCAGATTTTCAATCACTGAGAATCAATATGAGGATTTCTATAAATCGCGCCTACAATGCAAACATATGTACTGGGGATCGCGCCTTGCAAGACCTAGAGGTCGAGCTTTGGCTAATACAATTTCAAAAATGGGCTTGGATGTTATTTCCAGTGGGGAGCCCACGTACTGGCCCACTAACGTACGAAAAATTCCCGATGTTATTGATGTTGGTGTCATGAAAAATATTTCTAAGGATTTAATTAACATTGAAGCTTATCTAGATCTCTCCTCCGATCACTCCCCCACTATCGTTACAATCTCTAACCCACTAAGAAGTGACTTAACTCACCCATATATGAAGATGATCAATCGTGTTAGTTGGCTGGGATTCCAAAAAATCTTAGTAGTCATTGCACGGAAAATATTACACCCAATGATATTGAAACTAACATTGCCAATCTTAACGAAAATATTAAACAGGCTGCTGAACATGCCACTACTCCCATCCGCAGACTGGGTTTAGTAAAATTTATTCCAGGGATATTGAACATCTCGTGTGTGAAAAAAGAAGAGCTAGAAGGGAATGGATACAGCATAGATCACCCCAACATAAACTCAGACTTAAAGAATGTACTAAACGACTCCAAGAGTTGCTTGCATCTGAAAAAACTGCATCTCTAAAAATTATTTGGAAGGTCGTGATGTCACACCAGCATCTAATTACTCTTTGTTCCGCGTTAATTAAACTCAAATGAAACTAAAATTAAATCAGGTACATTGGCTGATTGGCAGAAATTCAACACTCAGCCTAGACTGCAAACTTTTAATATACAAGTCGCATTTGAAGCCAATATGGTGCTACGGAATACAGTTAAGGGGCACTGCTTCAGCTTCCAATATAGAGAGCATTCAACGATGACAAAACAAGATTTTAAGACTAATTACATCGGCTCCATGGTATATCAAAAATTCAAATTTACATCGTGATTTAAATATGCCACAAGTCACTGAAGAAATTGCAATATACGCAGGCAAATACCTAACAAAACTCGAGTTTCACCCTGATCCCCTTGCTCGTAACATCTTGAATTTTACTGGACACATGCGCTTAAAAAAGAGGGACACTACGACTCTAATACGATACATTCTAGATGAATCTTCTTGAACATATTTTTGTGCTTAATATGACATTTATGAATTATTAATTAATCTCACTAAGCTTATGCCTGACACTGGTCGGGCCTAATAATTATGTGTATATAAATACATTATTTCCCGTAGTTCCTATCAGGAGCATAGGGCAATGACAAATTGGTTCCATTTTGATTTTTCCGATGCCATAGTTTTTATTTCGTTTCAACTTTTGTTTTGTCTGGCAGCTTCGAGCTCGATTTGGCGACCCCAGGTGTGTGATGGTCTGCCTCTACTTCGGCTACCTTGTGGGTTCCATTCTTAGCGTTCCTGGTGATATCGTCACTGTGCTTTCGCAAAGTGTGCTTAATAATTATATTTTAGATTTAAGATTTGAATACTTACCCGATAAGCAATTTTGCTTGAAATCAAATGAAAATGAAGTATTATTTAAGCCACACAATCAATTGTCAAGGGTTGAATTATGCTTTATTTACACTTTAATTCAATAGCATTCTCCAGTAAAATGGGAACTTGAATTCAATTCGAACATTTCAATTATATTACAGTTCAATTCAAACCTTGAATTATACTGTAATTCAACCTTGTATTACAATTGAATTCAAGTATATTTCAAGCTTCAAAAACAATGCTTTTGAAATAGAATGAAAAATGTAATCCACAAGTTTTCTTACAATTATTCTCTGCATATCTACCTTCAGGTTTGAAAATATTGTATGTTGTTTGATTTTTTATTTCAAAATATTTTCAAACTTGAATATTACTTGAAACAATTTTTGAATTCAACTTTGTTTCCAGTTAAATTTCAAGTGCTTGAATTTTAATTTTTTGAGTGCTTATTGTGTATTGTTAGTTCATTTTTTGAAGATACAATAAATAAATACCAGTACTTAAAAAAACTTTTGTCAAAAGACCAGCCGAATTCCAAATAAAACTAAAGAAGCTATATACTTCAGTCACGTGAATAATTATGTTTAGTTTACTCTCTTCTATAAAATTTAAAAAATTTAAGTTAAGTGATTTGGCATTTCAGGTAACGATATATATAATATGTTACTAACGCATGAACTCCGGAACTATAAAGGCTGAAATTTTCAACAAAGGTTCGGGTCAATATTCGTTAGGTTTTTGATTCCATAACTGACAGGGATGCTGATGAGATTCGTAGCGGCACAGAAAAATGCCGGTACTTCACCCAGATGAGGTGTAGTTTAATTTTTCTTCTCTACTTAAGAAAATCAAATTACTTAATAAAAATATTTTATTCTATTAGAATTGAAAATACACATCAAACCCGATTAAAGCCTATAGTACACGACATGTAAACGTAACCCCTGCGCAAATGTATTTATTGTTAAAAAGTATATACAATCTAGCTAAGCCTGAACACTTATTACTCGAACAATACTAAAAAACTATGTACGTTTTTGAGAACAACCAAAATGAGAGAATAACTATTGGTTGCTACCAGGGCTGACGTTTTTGGTTATTTCTAACCAAAAGTGGTTACTTTTTTCTTTAATGTGGAGATGTGAATATTTTTTTCATTTTGGTTATTTTTTTGCCTAAATAATGATACACATGTACATATTTTTTATGTTATACTTTCTAAGCTTTTATGTTGTTAAATTTTTAGTATTGCTACCAAGGCAACTGAAAATAAAACAGCTGTGACTAAAATCGCTAGTGCAGCCACCTGGTATGAATTCGCCTTGATTGCTACTCACTTGTTTACAATACTTTTCTTTTACAACACTGTCAAAAACTTTTAATTTAACTAAATGGTCGCAAGGCCCCTTTCACATTAGGCAACTTTACTTGCGCAAGTATAATTTTCATTTTTATTTATTTTCTTTTGAACTTGCTGCTATGTTCACATTCAGTTCATTTGTTGAGCAAGTTTAAATTTCTTATGCTCGAGTTTTCTTAATTTGTTGACGTTTTGTAGCAGAATTGCCAAGTTGTGGCAGAATTGCCAAGTTCAAGCAAGTCTGTACTCAAATCTCGGCAATTCTTTCCCCTTCAACCGACCTTTCCTCTCACACCCACAAACACAAGACTTGCGCAAGTAAAGTTGCCTAATGTGAAAGGGGCCCAACTCTGTACTACATAGCACTATGTGGTCCATAGGAGATGAACATTTTTGGGTTCTTTTTATTAACTTTAAAGTACGCCAACAAGAGTGTGATGTCCTTTTTCATAAAATTTTTTTATATTTCATATTGCATATAATATTCGTATTCGTATTCGCGAATATCTTTTGAAATATTCCTATTCGTATTCACGAATATCAAAAATTGACATTCGGGAAATCACTGACACATGCATATGTAGGTAAAAGAACTATATTTGCTTTGTTATTATTATTAACTGTATTATTATTATATATTAACATGCGTTACATTATAAATATATATGCATTTTAAATCCCAGTAAAAAAAATGGAAGTCATTCTAGTGGAACTACATTTTCATTGCTTTCAAACAATCGATATTTTTAATTTGCCGAAAAAGAGCAAAAACCATGTAGAAGCTTATTTTAGTCATACAAAACCTTGTAACTCCTCCATAGAAAATATTCACCAGAATTAAAAAAAATTTATTTTTTTAAAGAAATTTATGAATTAATTTAATTTAATTTAATTTTTAAAAATTTAAAAGTTATTTGCTTAAATTTACATGAAATCACTGCTTCGCGTTTAAATTAGTATAAAAAAAACGAATTGTTAAAAGAGGTAACTATTTCTAATTTTTCCTAGATAAAAATATTATCATAGAACACAAAAAAGGGAATTTTTCTTAATATCGCTTACAATTCAGTGACCAGACATCGAAAAAGAGAACTTCTTGCAATGACAACCATATGTAAACATCATTAGAACGGATCGAAATTTTCACTACTTCCACATAGCAAACTCTACATTTTCATGACTTTTTTGGATTGTCTTTTTTGCTGGGATGTTATTCAATAAAAATACTACATATTGAAATTTGGTAATATTTTTTCTCATTTGGTAACTTTTAAAGCGAATTTTGGTTGTAAAAATTTTTTGGTTGTGGCAGCACTGGTTGCTACTCGACTGTGTGTGTGCTAGTTAAGTTCTTGTTCGTTTTTCGCTCTCACTTGAACATTCATAAAGCGAACATGTCAAGTGCCATGCGACTGCCAACCTTCAGTAGGTACTTGCAGTACTAGAAGAAGTTAAAAAAAAAATTAAGTTTAAAATTTAATAATCCCAAATTATTATTTTACTTATTCAGTAAAATAATTTTTTTATTAAGAATGCATTGAAATTGATTATAGAGGGGTTTAGCTGGATCCTATGCGCATTTCACTGTTGCTAATGCAGATCATCGGGGAACCTTTACCCAAAAGTTTCTTATGGTATGTTTTCACCGACATAATTTAGACAAATCATGATGATTTGTGCATATCATGTTAATTTATACATGATTTACCATACATTTTGTATATGGATAAATCACCTCAAAATAGTTGATTTATTTTAAAAGATTTCGAAAATACTATTTTTCGAACTCAATTTATGTATGCAACCCTGCGTTGGTTTTAAAATTAGAAAATCTATCCCTGCGTTATCCATCAATAGTGATTGACAATTTAAAAAAAAATACATTACGGAATATTGAATCAATTTTAAATGTCAACTACATGTGAATAAAATTCACATTATAGCTGCTGCGCCCACCTTATAAAGCATGTGCGTAAATTGAGTACGAAAATTCGAACAACAAATCACTCACAAGTTTGGTGGAAACACTTTCAAGTGATTTACTTAAACCTACTTGATTTAAAGTCGGTGGAAATATTATTAGATTAACTGGAGTTATTTTGCTATAAACTTTCATTTAAACAAATGAGAATCTCAAAAAATAACAAATCTGAAACAAGAACTCAATAATCAACATGTGTTTTATTTTCTTACTTTACTACTTTTTAATTTATTTGCATTCAATCGCTATTTAACCGCAGTGTGATGCAAACCAAAAATGGGTATAAATGATTAAACAGAATACCGGCTTAAACACATTTTCCATACAAATTGACACAAAAAAGCAGCCACAGAAACCAGTCGTGAGATAGAATCTATTTTATTTTGAGAGCGTTTTTTCTTATGCTCTCGCATATCAATACTCATTCTCACAAAAATGTTACCATACTTTTGATCAATTTCATATATTTTGTAAACAAAACTACTAAGAAAAATAAGCACAAAAGAAAATAAAATAAAAATCAGAGAGTATTTGAAGTTACTGCCGTCGATTTTATTATGGGCTTAATTAATTTGTCAGCGATTTGCCTGAAGTTGCAGACTTTACTCTGTTTCATCATTAAGTGAGGTAATTTTACAGTGAAATGAATTTCAAAGAGAACAAGTTTGTTGGCTCTCATCAAATTCGACTACGTACTCAACCTAGGAATTAATTTTGGGTTTGGTCTGGATGATATTGCAGTTAGCTTTTAGTCAGTCTAAGAAAACTTAAGTATAAGTTAACTATATTTGTAGTCCACTACACATTCTCCGATAGGGTATATAAAAGAGGATGTATTATGTATGTATGTATGAATGTATGTATGTATGTAACGTATGGACTCCAAAATGGCTGGAGAGATTTTGATGAGATTTTCAGGGAATTTTCAGAATGTTCAGGCGGGTGACACTGTGAAGTCTGATTTTTGGTCTGCGGGCGCAGGGGCGTGGCCAAATCCAATTTTCAGGCCGATTTTGATGAAATTTTCAGGGAATCTTCAGAATAATTAGGCGTGTGACAATGTGAAGTCTGATTTTTTTATATTCGGTCTGCGGGCGGAGGGGCGGGCAAAATCCAATTTTCAGACCGACTTTGATGAAATTTTCAGGGAATCCTCAGAATATTCAGGCGGGTGACAAAAATATTAAAAACTGATTTTTGTAAAAAAAAATAAAAAATCAGTTTCTGATTTTCAGTTTCTGATTTTAATTTTTGCTAGAAAAAATAAATATCAGAAAATAACAATTATTTCTGCTGAAAAAAATAAAAATTAATTAGTATTAAGTGAGACATTTGTAGATTTTAATTGAACTTTAGCGATTTTTAATCAGAAATAATTTTTAGTCAGGCTTAACTTCAGTAATTTCAATTCTTATTGAATGAAATACTTTTATTAATTAATGTGAGTTTCTAAAGAAGAGAAGAAAAATTAAACTTAGACTTTAAGCTGGGGGAAATACCGATACTTTTCTGTGCAGCCACGCACTTCATCAGCACCCTAGTCTATCTACTTGGGTAGGGATTCTTATTAACATCAGTTATGTAACTTAAATTTTCAATGAATCGGAATATGAGAAATGATTGTTGTGTATACAATTGATTTACCTTTGGTAAACACATCTATAAGTATCACTATTAATTTTCTGTTACTAAAACATTTAAATTAAACATCAAAAAAAAAACTAAATATCAAAAAAACGAGAAACAATATAAATCCTGAAGAAGTTAACCGAAGGTTAACGAAATATTGAACCAATAAATTTAATATAAACTGACCTAAAGCTCAAAAAAAATAATTTTTTAATTTAACTTAAAAAAAGGTCGAACAATTAGATAAAAATATTTGTATGTTTTTATGTAATTTTTAGTCATAAAAATTTTTATGAAGTGTTTTTTTTTCATAATATTTACTATTTTCTGAATTACAATTGATAAATCAAAATTAAAATTGACACTTTCTAAATTTCAATTGACAATTAACCCTTTCTGAATTACAACTGTAAAAGGTGTAGAAATAAGGATTACGTAGTAAAAATATAGATGTGTTTATCCTGGTTGGTGTATTTCGACTTAAAGTAGGACATTTTGGTCTTAGATTAAAGAAAACATGTGGTGTTCCTAATTCTATTACAAACACTTCGTAGTCGAAGTCGAAATATTGCCGATTATCATATCATAAAGAGGATTATCATATCATATTTTGTTAAATACTTATATAAATACTTTGGTAATGACTCAAAAATATATATAGAGAAAATATATCTGCCTTTTTAGTTGAAATTAGTTATTGTCGATATGCGTGAATACTGCTCCACTACCTGCTGAAGTGTTTTATTTTTAATTGTATTTTATTTTTTTGGTAATTAGTACGATGTAATTGACTTCGTAAATAATATATATACTTACTTATATATTATTATACTTATGTACATATGTACTTATGTTGTGTGCAGAATTGTGGAGTAGTAAGCATTTACTGTTTCGCAATATTGAAAGAAAATTTAGTTTTGTACAATTACATACATTTAAAACAAAACCAAAATTAAAGTTTTAAACACAACCAAAATTAATTTTTTTTTTGTTTCAAATGTATGTATATACAGTGCTTTTCGCTTAAAGCGAACTGCAAGGGACTGATCAAATTTGTTCGTTTTACGCGAAGTTCGTTTTAAATGAAGACATCAAGAAACCATTATTATGTCTGCACATGTCTTTTTTAATACTTTGGCTATTTATTTATTTATTAAAACAATTTAAGACCATTGTAGTCTTTAAAAAATAATTTTATTTAGTTTTTAAAAAAATCTGTTATTTTAGTTTGCTTAGTATTAATATTGGCTTTATTTATGTACACCTCCATTTGGGCCAAGTGGTCAAGAATTTGTTGTAGAGTGTCGCGAGACTGAAGAAAATTTCTTACACAGCTTACGCTACACATTGCATCTTTGCATTTTTTTTTTTCATTTTTAGTAGTTAGATACTGGCGCTTCTATGGCAATTAAAATTGTCAAATTTGGGTAATTAAAGTCAAAAATTTTGTAATTTATGAGGAAATTGTAAAATAAGGTCAAAGGTGTAAAGTGACGAGGGTACTCGATGGTTTGTAGATGTCGGTCGGTTGATGTACATACTCGTCGTATATTATTATGTTGGCGCGCAAACTTGTATGTATGTTTTGGATTTTTTTTTAACCAAAGGTGTGAAGTGACGACGGTACTCGATGGTTTGTAGATGTCGGTCGGTTGATGTACATACTCGTTGTTTATTATGTTGGCGCGCAAACTTGTATGTATGTTTTAGATTTTTGTTTTAATTTTTAACTGAATTGTAATTTTTTTTGTTTTGTTGTGGGAGCATAAGTGTGAGATAAGGACAGTTTAATGTACATATTCGTAGTTAATTTTCGTTGGCACGCATGCTTTGTACGTATGTTTTTGTTTTAATTTTGAATTGAAGTGTGATTTTTGTTTGCTTGTCAAGTGGTTGCAGCATTTTTTTATTTTCTTTTTAGCTGGTGACCATGGACGGTTATTTTAGAAGACCTTATGTATGCTTGTGGGAAATCTATGAATGTTTTTTGTTGTTCGTTCTATTTAGTTTGATTTTCGTATTTCCTATGTTTAAAGAGTTTGAAGAGATGAATAAAATATGTAATTTATGAGCAACGAACTTACTTGAAGGTTCGAGAAATTGAAGTGTAATATATTGAGGATTGTCAAAGGGAATTAGAGATGTGTGATCATGGGAGCCAACGTTATGCTCATGCATGTGTATTTGTGTATGTTTTTACAATAACTTGAGCATTGGCAGATGGGTAAGTAGTCGTATATGTATATAAAAAAATCATAATCATTTTTAAAATGTGTGCAACGTCTTTCAAGTTATGTTTTTTTATAGGGAAAGCAATACCACACAACAAGAAAAAATTTAAAAAATGACAAACGTTGGCACTAGTTTTTTTTTTTTTTTTTTTTTTTTTTTAACAAAATTTTTTTTCTCCAATTAACAGCATTAATTGCTTATGATTGATTACACTTTTAATTTTATTAATTTAGGACTTTATGATCATTCATTCATATATTTTTTTTTTTTTTTTTTTTTTTTTTTTATAAAAAACACGACCCGCAAAGCGATTAGCTTGTCTGCAGAAAACACCCAGAGCCTATGGTGGGAATCGAACCCACGACCTCTGGACTGAGAGGCTAGCATCGCTACCACTCAGCCACAGGGGCACCCTACACACTGTTGCGATGTTACAAAATATCTTAGTATGTACTCGGCATTTGTTTTTTTTTGTAATATTCTTTTTAGCTGATGGATATTTATAGAAAGAAATTATGTATGCTGGTGAGATATTAATGTTTTTGTTGTTGGTTTTATTTATTTTTTGTTTTTTTGTATAAAGAGGCTGATATTTGTCAAACAAACCACACACACTTATATACATACATACATACTTACTTACTACATACATATGTATTTATATGTAAATAAATTAATGAGCAGCAGTTTTGTATATACATACATATGTATGTATATGTAAATAAATTAATGAACAACAGTTTTGTATATTTTTTAATCTACATATTTATTTTAAAGAATTATCGTAAATATATGTGTTGCGGCTGCAACTTAGTCGTTAAATAATGTTACGGCAGTAACGTTAGAGTTATAATAAAATTTTGGTAAAAATAGTTCGGAGGCTGATTTAGCTGTCAAGTATGTTTTATTATCTACAAAATTATATTTTTTCTTTACAAAAACACTTAAACAATTATTACAATTTTCTTTGTACTTACTTAACTCTACTCTCACGTGTCTATTCTGCCTTTTTCGTTAATTTTAAACATTGCCAAGGTAGATTACTTTATAAACGGTTATCAACTACCTGAACACCAGCTACCATCTTCCAAAACCAGAGTAGACACAGAAATAAAATTCAAATGAGTTGCCACATACCCTAGGTGCTTACACCTCAATGAAATTCAAATATAAATAAAAAACTTTAATAAAATTACGTACTTAAATCAGCAACAATATGTATGTTGTGTAATTGAGACGTTCTCTAATCTAGCAGCAAGTACAGCATTGTATCTAGCAAGTGCATCATCGTATAAAATCTTAAAAAATATATATTTTCAGCCAAATTAAATTATCAATACATTCTATAAATTATTAAAATGGACACATTAAGCATTAATTTTAGTATCTTTGAACGGGTCACAAACTCATCCAGCAACATTTGTGAGATTGTTCTCCAGCAATCGGGAAGAGGTAACCGTAAGCCCTCTGTCAATAGAGCTTTCGGACGACGATTTGCCTCCGAATATATCCATTAGTGATATTTTTGACAACGAGATATATGAATGTGATGTCATTCCAAACAACCAAATGGCATACTTCTACTATGGAAACTTCCAAAAGGAAGAAGAAAAGTTTATGGTAGATGAAGAGGACGATGCTTTCTTTGCAACATTTAACTATATGCCAGAAGATGTAGACGATTTAACTGTAATATTTATGCAAGACGAAGAGGGGGATGCATTATTGGCGGCCTTAAATTTAAGATTTTAATTTGATTAATTTTTTAAGCATAAATTCAAATTAACTTACTTAAAACGTAAACAATTTTTAAACAGATTTCTTACTGTCGCTTTTTCACATTTGTCTCTGTCCTTGTACAAACCATATACATATAAATAAATGATTGAACTAAATTTTGTATATTTTTAATCTACATATTTATTTTAAAGAAATATCGTAAATATATGTATGTTGTAACAATATAAGAATAGAAAATTAAAACAAATTGTTTAGTTATTTTCCTGATAAAGTAAATATGCATTTCTTAAGGCACAAACTCCATAATTGTGATAGCTGCAGTAAAAATATTCCGGATATTTAAGTTAAGTATTTATTTAAGTATTTATTTATTAAGTATTTGCTTAAAGTTGATGCAACCAATATCCTCGATGTTGAAAACTCTAAGTTGAAGTAGTTTTTCAAACCATTTCTTCTTTTCCACACCCTTAACATAGATTGAAGAACGTTTTAAATTGGATTTTAAAAATTTTACAATACTAACTATTCTAAAGTAATTTCATACACATAACCATCATTTGAATTATTATCTATCCGATTTGGATCCAGATTTAGCTCATCACTTGATAACCATCTGAATCCTCCGTATGGAAGATATTCGGACATAGCCCAATCGTAAAGGTTATTGGCATCTAGGTAAATTAGAAATTCTGAGGGTTTCTCTTTATCGAAATCCTCTAGATATTGATTGTTTGCTTTTGAATACCTTTTACTACATTGTAGAATCCCCACACGTATCCCTTTTTTAAAGAAATTATACATAACTATATCAGTTAACAACTTTAATTCTTTATTTGTGTACTTCAACATAGCATCCCACGACATTCCAGGAGGAGTATAGTACTGGCTTGGATCTAGGTTATATATTCCATTACAAACTTTTCGAAAATTTTCGAATACATCAGTTAGTAATAGTACGTCTGTTTTTAAACACAACTCCATATAGTTTTGCAATCAAATGTGGGCCAAATCTTTTTTGCATGCTCGTAATCTTCATGCGAACATTCTCTATTAGTAAGTGTGTTGAAAAAGTCTTCCATCGCTGGAAGTTGATTATCATTTAATTTTTCAAAAGAATTGAGATAGTTGTAAGGGAAAACACCCTTCCTTCTAACCAGATCAAACTCTATTTTTGATCTAAATTGCTCTTTAATTATACAGAAATCGTTATCCGTAAGATTATTGGCTAAAGTTTCTAAGCTTTCGGGCATAAAACGTAAGGTGTCTAGAAATCTAAGTTCAAGATTGAAATCGTCATTCATTTTTGTATATGTTGATAAAGATATGTAACGTTCTTTATTTAGCGGAAGGACTTTTATGTTGTCAGACTTTTCTCCTAACTCTTTAACAAAAAGATGTGAGTCATAAGACGAATAATTATGAAAATATATATAATATAATATATATAATATATATTTTGATGGGTCTGTCTTTACACCGTCTTTTGTTATTAAATGTCCTAAGTAAATCACTTCTGGTCTTAAAAAACAACATTTCTTTGGATCAAGTTTTAGATTGTATTTTTGAAGTCTGTCCAGTACTTTTATTAAATTTTGGTTGTGATGTTTTAAACTACATCCATATACTATTATGTCATCTACATAAAGAAATGCTTCGGATTCTAGTCCGGAAAGTGCAATTGTTAGCATTCGTTGAAAACTATTTGAAGAAATTTTTAGTCCGAAAGAGAGTCTTTTGAATTGATAGTGGCCTTGTGGCGCAGAAAATGCTGTAAGTGGTCTAGATTCCTCATTTAATTCAATCTGTCTAGTGTAGAAAACCATTTGGCTCTACCAAGTTTGTCCAAGATATCTTCTAATCTAGTTAGTGGAAATTTGTCGTTTACAATTTTGTCGTTCAGTTTTCTAAAGTTTACTACTAGTCTCCATTTCTTTTTGTCTTCCGTGTTCTTCTTGGGTACTAAGAGGAGTGGAGCATTATATGGGCTAATTGATGGTTCTATTATATCATCATTAAGCATTGTTTGTACTTGTTCGTTTATTATTTCAGTATGTGCATGAGGTAATCTGTAGTTTTTTATGTACACTGGTGTATTGTCCGAGGTCATGATTTTCTGTGTGTAAAAATTGTTGACGCTTAATTTTTCGTCTGCGAGGTGAAAAACATTTTGATATTTTCTAAAAATTTTTATTAATTCTGTTTTTGCATAATTGTCATTATTATTTATTTGCAAGTCATTTAGTATTTGTTCGAAACGTTGGGGGTTATTAACATTATTGTAATTTAATATTTCAAAGTTTTTAAGTGGGTCAGTTTGGAGTTTAATGCCTTTTAAAATTATTTCATCATTTGTTGTATTTAATATTTTCAAATGAGTCATGCCGTTTTTTGGTGCTATTGAATTACTTAGAAATACGCCTGGCTTTAATTCATTGTTAAAAATTACGCTATCTTCAGTTAAGTTTAATTTTAATGCTTGTACATATTATTTCTGTTCTTGGTGGTATTTTTATTTGTAGTGACGTAAATGATTTTGTATGCATTGGTAGTGTTATAGTTGTATTATTTGTAAATATTGAAATTGTGAATGTTTCGTAATCTATTTTGCAAAGATATTTCTTAAGAAAGTCTCTCCCTATTATTCCGTCTGTTTCTATAGGAAAGTCTGAATCTACTATATAAAATGGGTGTAAGCATATTTCATTTGATAAATTAAGTTCTATTTCTATTGTGCCTAGTGAATGGATTTCTTCTGTGGTAATGCCTGTTAATTTGCATCTTTCTTTTTCATTTAAAAATTCATATTGGAATTCATTTTGCATTCGACAAAGTGATATGTCGGCTCCTGTGTCAATAAGAAATGTGAAAGTTGTATTTTTGTATTTAGTAGTTATAAAATTTGTGTTATTATCAGATACTTTGTGTATTTTTAAATTTGGCTGTCCGGAATACCGATGTATTCCGAGCCTGATGCGGTTCCCGAATCTTGTATGGTGTGTACATGTCTGTTGTTGTTATTTCTGTGTGTGTTATTTTGTCTACCTCTATTAAAATTGTTTCCATTTCTATTATTGAATGTGTTATTTCTAGTGTTGGGATTATTGTTTCTATTAAAATTTGTATTGTTTCTATTGTTATTAAAATTGTTTCCCCTACTAAAATTGTTATTTCTGAAGTTAACAAAATCATTATTTCTGTTATTACTATGGTTATTCATGCGGTTTGTGTTGTTAAAATTTCTATTCGGATTTCTATTATTACTATTAAACCTAATTCTCTGATGCATAATATGTGCTTGGGCATTTGAATTGTTGGATTCTTCTGCAATTTCTAAGGCTTCTGCAAATGTTTTTACTCTGCTTGCTTCTATTGTTTTGACTATTTCTCTATTGGCTAATCCATTTTTAAATGCGTTAATGCAATGATACCATTTGATTGTATTATTGCATTTCTGCTTTCTTCACCTATGCTTGATATTTGTAATTCGTTTAATTCTGAAATTAAACTTTCAATTTTGTCTGCAAATTTTCGTATGTCACCTTGTTGTTTTATTTTATTTAAGTCATTTAGGATGTTATTTGGTGTTTGTTTTGTCTTATAATTTTTCTTTAGTTCACTGATTAATTCTTCTAAATTGTTTGGAATTCTAGTTTGCTTAATTCTGTTTTGTACTTTTTGATCTAACCTGGTTTTAAAAATGAATTGAAAGAAATTGTGTTTCTTTGTATCATCTAGGGTCTCTTGAATCAATTCCAAATTGGCTATGAATGGGTTAAGTTCTTCCTTTCTACCAGAGTATATGGGGATTAATTTTGCAATTGATGCAAGTTCTGAAGCGTTCATTGTCATTGTTGCAGTTGATTGTGAAGTGTTGTTTGTCATATCTGGTTTTTTTGAAATTTTTCTAATTATTTGTTGATGTAGAGAGCTAGGTATTTCTAATTCTAATCTTTTTCTTTTTGATATTTTTGAAAGTTTGTCTCTTATGTCTAGGAAAACTGCGTCGGCTGCGACTTTGTGTGAAGTTGTCAGTCGATTATAGTTTACGTTTAATATAACTTTTATTTCTTCAAATTTGGTTATTAAATTCTGTATGTGTTTTTCAATTGTCTCGTCTTTTGTTGTTCTATCAGTGTTTAAACATTTATAGGACTTATCAAAATTTTCTTTTATCAATCTAACTTTACAAACAATATTTTGCCATTCCATTAATTTAAAAATGTATGTTTATTTATTTTTGTTTTCTTTTAAAATTAAATTTTATCTAAATTGTCACTACGGCTAGCATACTTTTTTTTCAGGGATCGATCTTTTGTGTAAGATATATAATTTAATTAATATATTTAATGCGTTTAATATAACCAAAAAAAATCCGGGATTCGGGATTTCCCGTTTGGCATCCCTAGTGCCAACGTTTGTCACTTTGAAATTTTTTCTTGTTGTGTGGTATTGCTTTCCCTATAAAAAACATAACGTGAAAGACGTTGCACACATTTTAAAAAATGATTATAACACAAGAAATGCCAGATGTGTACTCGGCATTACACACTCGCTTTTTTTATATACATATACGACTACTTACCCATCTGCCAACGCTCAACTTATTGTAAAAACATACGCAAAAACACATGCATGAGCATAACGTTGGCTCAAATGATCACACATCTCTAATTCTCTTTGACAATCCTAAATATCTTACACTTCAATTTCTGCAACCTTCAAGTAAGTTCGTTGCTCATAAATTACATATTTTATTCATATCTTCAAACTCTTTAAACATAGGAAATACGAAAATCAAACTAAATAGAACGAACAACAAAAAACATTCATAGATTTCCCACAAGCATACATAAGGTCTTCTAAAATAACCGTCCATGGTCACCAGCTAAAAAGAAAATAAAAAAATGCTGCAACCACTTGACAAGCAAACAAAAATCACACTTCAATTCAAAATTAAAACAAAAACATACGTACGAAGCATGCGTGCCAACGAAAATAAACTACGAATATGTACATCAAACTGTCCTTATCTCACACTTATGCTCCCACAACAAAACAAACAAAATTACAATTCAGTTCAAAATTAAAACAAAAATCTAAAACATACATACATGTTTGCGCGCCAACATAATAAACAACGAGTATGTACATCAACCGAACGACATCTACAAACCATCGAGTACCCTTGTCACTTCACACCTTTGGTTAAAACAAAAATCCAAAACATACATACAAGTTTGCGCGCCAACATAATAATATACGACGAGTATGTACATCAACCGACCAACATCTACAAACCATCGAGTACCCTCGTCACTTCACACCTTTGACCTTATTTTAAAATTTTTCCATAAATTAAAAAATTTTTGACTTTAATTACCCAAATTTGAACATTTTAATTGCCATAGAACCGCCAGTATGTAAAAACTAAAAATGAAAAAAAAAATGCAAAGATGCAATGTGTAGCGTAAGCTGTGTAAGAAATTTTCTTCAGTCTCGCGACACTCTACAACAAATTCTTGACCACTTGGCCCAAGTGGAGGTGTACATAAATGAAGCCAATATTAATACTAAGCAAACTAAAATAACTGATTTTTTTAAAAACTAAATAAAATAATTTTTTAAAGACTACAATGGTCTTAAATTGTTTTAATAAATAAATAAATAGCCAAAGTGTTAAAAAAGACATGTGCAGACATAATAATGGTTTCTTGATATCTTCACTTAAAACGAACTTCGCGTAAAACGAACAAATTTGATCAGTCCCTTGCAGTTCGCTTTAAGCGAAAAGCACTTTATATACATACATTTGAAAAAAATTAAAGATCAAAAAAATCTAGGCGCACGGTAGTGCAGCAGGCCAAGTTCTGGCCAATGCACGCAGTGTGTACATTTACAGGAAGCCATTCGAGCCGTTTTTACACCCCTCATAACTTTGCTCCCCGCAATCGTAATTATGATATTTAAACCATAATTAGAATAAATTCATATACATACTCACTGACAGATACAAAGCTAGGTCTAGGTAAGAAATAAATTAAAAAAATCTGAAAACTCGGAAATTTTGGACAGGTGGGTGGGGCTACGCCTATGAAAGTCAGAATTAAAAAAGCTAACATAAGGCGCTTAATGGAAGCTATTTTATTGAAATTTGGCATATATACTGCGGTAATGCAAGGCTATAAATTTTTCGTTAAAAAAGTGGGCGTTAGCGTCTGCTAACTTGGTAATATTTTTAATTTTCTAAAAAAGGAGAGAACAAATTTTATTTGTTCATTTCTTTAAATCGGTAAAAATATTTTCAAGTTAGCAGATTATCTAGAAATTATATGACACCCTTACGATTACAAATTTATATTTATTTATGTTTTTCCATTTTTTTTCTTCTACAATAATACTTACATGCATGTACCGATAGTACATCGAATAAGTAAAAATAATTAATGTGATGATCGTAAAAGATAAGCAAGAATAATTAAACATACTTAGGTAGAGTAATATAATTTCGTGATAACCTAAATAGAAAAATGAAAAAAATAGAAAAACAAAAAATTAATAGTGATACTTATAAATGTGTTTACCAAAGGTAAATCAATTGTGTACTCAACAATCATTTCTCATATTCCGTTTCATTGAAAATTTAAGTTACATAGCTGATGTTAATAAGAATCCCTACCCAAGTAGATAGACTAGGGTGCTGATGAAGTGCGTGGCTGCACAGAAAAGTATCGGTATTTCCCCCAGCTTAAAGTCTAAGTTTAATTTTCTTCTCTTCTTTAGAAACTCACATTAATTAAGAAAAGTATTTCATTCAATAAGAATTGAAATTACTGAACTTAAGCCTGACTAAAAATTATTTCTGATTAAAAATCACTAAAGTTCAATTAAAATCTACAAATGTCTCACTTAATACTAATTAATTTTTATCTTTTTCAGCAGAAATAATTGTTATTTTCTGATCATTTTTTTTTCGAGCAAAAATTAAAATCAGAAACTGAAAATCAGAAACTTATTTTTATTTTTTTGAGCAAAAATCAGTTTTTAATATTTTTGTCACCCGTCTCAATATTCTGAGGATTCCCTGAAAATTTCATCAAAGTCGGCCTGAAAATTGGGTTTTTCCCGCCCCTCCGCCCGCAGACCGAAAATAAAAAATCAGACTTCACATTGTCACACGCCTAATTATTCTGAAGATACCCTGAAAATTTCATCAAAATCGGCCTGAAAATTGGATTTGGCCACGACCCTGCGCCCGCAGACCAAAAATCAGACTTCACAGTGTCACCCGCCTGAATATTCTGAAGATTCCCTGAAAATCTCATCAAAATCTCTCCAGCCATTTTGGAGTACATACGTTACATCATACATACATTCATAGATTCATACATACATACATACATACCCTATCGGAGAATGTTTAGTTGACTCCAAAAATAGTTAACTTATAGTTAACTTTTCTTAAAACGAGGTCTTTGGAACACTAAATTCTGCAAATATGAAGGTGCAATTAGAAAAGTGTGAGTTCTTCAAGAATGAGGTAGAATTCCTGGGATTTGTTGTCTGAAAATAGATTGAGAACTAATCCAAGAAAACTAGAGGCAATAGCGCAATTTTCATATCCCAGCACACTTAAAGATTTGCGTTCCCTTCTGAGTCTCTTTAGCTATTACCGTAGATCTATCAAAGGTTTTGCGGACATTGCAAAACCAATTACCCAAATGTTAAGAGGAACAAATGGAAGAATTTCCAGAACAGAATCCAGCAAGGTCAAAATTTCTTTGGGTAACATAGAGAAAGAAGCCATTGAGAAACTGAAAAATGCTCTCATATCACAGGAGGTTATTCTGTCATACCTTGATTTTCAAAAGGAGTTCCACCTTATAACTGATGCTTCTAACATAGCAATAGGAGCAGTGCTAAGCCAGGGTGATCGGCCAATAACTTTTATCTCAAGAACATTGTCAAAGGAGGAACAAAATTACGCCACAAACGAGAGGGAAATGCTGGCCATCGTTTGGGCTTTGCAAAACCTCAGAAACTATTTGTATGCAACGGCAAAAGTGGTGATTTTTACTGATCACCAACCCCTTACTTATGCTCTCAGTAATAAAAATTCTAACACAAAAATGAAGAGATGGAAAGCCATCCTTGAGGACGTTAGGAAGCCTCTAAGAGATCTTATCTTCTATTTTGGAGTCCCAAAAACAATTGTTATTGATAATGAAAAGTCCCTAAATTCAGCTTCTCTCCTGTTTATGATGGAGGTTGAATTGGGAATCGAAGTTTTTAATACACCGCCTTACAATAGCGAAGCAAACGGTCAGGGTGAGCGTTTCCATTCAACGCTTGCCGAAATATTAAGGTGCTTAAAAGACGAAGGAACAAGTAAAAATTTCGAAGAGCTTTTGGAAAGATCTGTTAATGAATACAATCACTAGGTACATTCGACAATTGGTAGAAAGCCCTTTGACATGTGGAGAACAGTAGATTTTTCTCCTGGAAGCTATGATCAAACGCAACCGACCAACATTGAAAGACTACGACTGAAACAGGAAAAATATTTGAAATATCATAATAGGAAAAGGACGAACCGAAAAGAATATATTACAGGTCAGACAATCTTTGTTAAAATAAATAAGTGATTAGGAACAAAACTGACAGAAAAGTATAAGGAGGAAGTTGTAAAAGAAAATAGAAATTCTACAGTAGTAACAGAAAGTGGAAGAATCATTCACAAAAAGCATATTAGAAACTAATTTGTTATTAAATATTTTACAGGGTTTTACTGATTACCAGGCTGTAAATATGGGCTTAGTTAAGGTCCAGTCTGGAATATTTAAGCTCGTGCACGTCATCGACTTACAGAATTATGAAAACGTTTTGAATAGTTTGGAAAAAGCACTTTCAAATACCATAAATTATCCTTTCTTTTCCTACCTTAATGACTCCATAATCCAAATCAAATCCTACTTATCCCGAGACAGGCCGAAGTTAAGAACAAAACGTTCCTTGGACTTGCATGGAAATGGTTATCTGGTACTCCAGATCGCCATGATTTCGAAATAATTCAGGAAAAGATAAATAATGTCTCAACAAATGGCAATAACGAAGTAATAATTAACCAACTTTCCATTGACAGATTGAACAGCCTTCCAAATGTTACAAATAATATTTTAAAAGTCCTAAAATCAGAAGACCAAAAAAAGAAAATAATTGTATTCGAAATTGTTAAAGAGGAAATATCAAACATAGAGTTTGCTGTTCATTGGGCTAAAGCAAATATTGTTAACTCTTTTATTTTGTTTACTATTGAATTAGAAACTTTACGCAATGTATTTGAAAAAATAATATGCCTTTTTCCAGCATCGATGAATTGCTAACATTCGCAAACATAAAGATTGCAGTTAATGATAAAGACCGTATTTACATTATAAGCATGCCAAAAACTTTGTTACAAGATTGTAAGAAAATATTAGTCAAGCCTATTAGATTTAATAATTCAATTAAAAAGTTAAATTTTTAAAAAATTGTTCAATGTAATAACGACATATTTGGTATAAATAAAGATTGTAAAACTTATAATAATTTAACTATCTGTAGATTAAGTGAAATAATTAACACAACAGCCTCTGAATGCATTCCTAAACTCTTGGCAAGCCAACCCTCAACATGCGCCACAACAAACAACGACCATATCCCAACAGTGGAAAATCTTGAAGATGACATCTTATTACTTAACCAATTCGCAGGGGAGATAGAAATCGAAGGTTCAGCTGTGCAATTAAAAGGTACACCACCTAAACTCATCAATCAAAGTAGACGGAAGAACTTATAAAACAACTTAGATAACAGGTTCGAAGCACCTTCCTGCACTGATTCAACCAGTCCTGACTGAAGTAGAAGAAGAAACACTCTCTCTACAAATTATGAAAGCCATAAACTTTAATAACTCAAAAACTATAAAAAAGCTAAAAAACCATAGCAACCTTAATCTTTACCTAAATGTTATATTAATGGTGACAGTTTTAACAACTATTTCTATTGCTACAGCAAGAATATGCAGAAAGAAATCTCCAAATAAAGATCAGAAAGATACTGAACATCCTTGTAATGAAGAGACTCCAGAAAATCCTGCAGTTACAACATCCAAAGCTAGAAGTATCCACACCTTGCGAGGACGTGTGAATTTAAAGGGTGAGGAGTTAGCGTATAATAAATTCAAATACCTTTTCGTACATTTAATTGCAATTGCTGACAAAGCATGTAGCTCTTTAGTTTTTCGTGGGAAAAAGCAGCCAACAAATAAAAAGAAGTTTCGCGTTACCTCGTATGCAAGGTGCCTGGAATGCAAGGTATTCAACAAGTAAACAAAAGTGTCGCGTTACCGCGCGTGCAGAATTTTTGTCATGTATTTAAGTTAGTTTTAAGTTATTATATTTGCAGTAATTTTTGACCCTTAAATAAAATATAACGTGTTGCGGAGGTAACACAGTTTTTTTTAAGTGAAACAAATTTATGTTTTATTAATTTATATATGTACATATGTATGTATTATATGTGTGTGTGCCCTATTTATGTGTACTGTAATGACTTACCTTTTGTAAACTTGTTGCAAAACAAACCAAATATTATTATTATCTATCAAACAATTATATTTTATTATTTTTCAACTTCCTCACTCGTTCGTGTTGACCACAAAGTAGACGTATGAAAAAAGCTAAAATCATTTGTGGTGCAGTCACTGCTAGAAAGGGACAACTGTAGTATATTTGTTATTAAGACGTTAACAAAATAATCAAAACAAACAAGAGAAAATCTGTATTTTGTGAAACGAACACGTGTACATACATACATACATACATACATACACATTTACAAAATTAAATTAAAGAATTTGTTGAATTGAAAAAAAATAGAATGTGAAATAGATTAATGGTATTAAAAAGTGATTTAAATTTGTTTACAAATGATTACTGATTTAACTTTAAGCATTTTCATTGAAAAATTTTAATTTTTACCTTTTGTTTAAAAAAATCACACAGCAAATGAGATCACAAAGCATAAACTGAAAATACATTTGAACAAGTAAACGAAGTACACAATTTTACAAAATTAAATGAAAGAATTTGTTGTGTTAAATCAAAAAACAAAATGCCAAATTGCTTATTACTATTAAAAAAGCAATTAAAAAATGTTTTAAAATTATTGCATATCTTATTTGAAGCATTTTCATTTAAAAATATCAATTTTTAACAGAAGTAATTCATAGTTAGACTCAAGTTCAGTAATTTCAATTCTTATTGAATGAAATATTTTTATTAATTAATGTGAGTTTCTAAAGAAGAGAAGAAAAATTAAACTTAGACTTTAAGCTGGGGGAAATACCGATACTTTTCTGTGCAGCCATGCACTTCATTAGCACCCTAGTCTATCTACTTGGGTAGAGATTCTTATTAACATCAGCTATTTAACTTAAATGTACAATGAAACGGAATATGAGAAACGATTGTTGTGTATACAATTGATTTACCTTTGGTAAACACATTTATAAGTATCACTATTAATTTTCTGTTTTTTCCAATTTTTAATTTTTCTATTTAGGTTAGCACGAAATTATTTTACTCTACCTCAGTATGTTTAACTATTCTTACTTATCTTTTTTTTTACGATCATCACATTAATTATTTTTACTTATTCGATGTACCATCGGTACATGCATGTAAGTATTTTTGTAGTGGTCTATGGTACTTGTTGTTGCATTCTACAGTTTTATTTTAGTTATTCCAGCCGTCTGAAACTGTGATAACCAAGTGAACAGTGATTGCCAAGTGAACATATTTTTGTCTCTTCTACTAATCGGGATTTCACTATAAGAGCTTGTGCATACTTAGAAAATTTATCTATGGCAGTTAAAACTAGCTTATTACCAGTTTTGTATAAGTCTATATGCAAAGTGTGGCCGGGGTGTGTTGGAATAGGCGTTTTCTTAATCTCTGGTCGATTTGGTCGACGGTCATATTTACTTTTTCTACAAGTTGTACATTGCTTAACGATTTGTTTAATTTTTCTTGCCATAGCAGGGAAGTACAATCTTTCTAAGATTTGAATTTTATTTTCCCTGCAGTTTCTATGGGCTCTGTTATGTGTTCTGACTATTACATCTTCCTGTTTCTGGTTATTTATTATATCTTCTACTTGAAGCTGGGTGAACTTAACTTTGTATCTACTAAAATGCAGTGGGTATATTTGTTGAATTTTACCCATTATATTTTCAGATGTCTTAATGAAATTTATGACAGACGGGTTGAGATATTGCCGTAGAATATCTATTAACTTTTGTTCGGAATAGAATGGTTCGGTAATTATATGCCGATGATAAGTGGGAAAGATTATTTTAAACTGGTACGCGGAAGTTGTACCTATGCTGAGGTATAAGTGGTTTTCAAATGCGTTAATGGGAATCTCTACACTAGGTATTAGCCCATGTGACGAACTTCCATCTGAATTTGTTGCTATTGACAATGTGTGCATTAATGATTCTTGTGAAGTTATTCTAGATAAAGCGCCTGCTACTACATTCATTTTGCCTGGCTTGTAGTGTAATTCGTAATTGTATTCTTCAAGAATCGACTTCCACCTTTTCATTTTGCTATTATTGTTCTTGTTACTGAGGGCGTACGTGAGTGGTTGGTGGTCTGTAAAAAATTTTACTTTGGCTGAACCATACAAGTAATTTCTTAGTGAGTTCAAAGCCCATATGATGGCCAGCATCTCTTTCTCATTGGCAGCATAATGCTCCTCCGCCTTGTTGAGTGTTCTAGATATAAAAGATATTGGTCTATCGTTTTGCGATAGGGCTGCTGCAACTGCAAAGTTGGAAGCGTCTGTTACGAATTCGAAATATTTCTGATAATCTGGATAAGCGAGCACAATGTCTTCGGAAATAAGTGAGTTCTTAATTTTCCTGAAGGATTCTACGGTTTCTTTGCTTAACACGATTTTCACATTTGCGGATTTATTTTTGGGGATTCTTCCTCCCTCCCCTTTTAAAAGGGATGTCAGGGGTTTCGCGATTTTAGCATAATCCTTTATAAACCTGCGATAGTACCCTGACATACCGAGAAAACTTCGGAGTTCCTTTAATGATTTTGGTTGTGGAAAGTCCGCGATGGCATCCACTTTTGCTGGCTGGTTTTTATGCCATTAGCGGATATCATGTGGCCTAAAAATTCTACTTTTTTTTTCGAAAAATGTACATTTTCCTAACTGGACCTTCATATTTGCATCCTCTAGAATTCTAAATATTTGCTGAATATGAGAGAAATGTTCTTCCTCTGTCTTGCTAAAAATAATTATGTCGTCTATGTAGACATAACAGCATTTTCCAATATGTTCTCTTAATATATCGTCAAGAACACGTTGAAAAATAGAAGGCGCATTTTTCAGGCCGAATGGTAATCGTGTAAATTCATATTTACCATTGTTAATGGAGAAGGCAGTCTTCTCTATGTCAGATTTTTTCAATGGAATCTGGTGAAAACCACTTTTAAGATCTAGAACAGAAAAATAGTTACTGTTCCCAAGTTGAGATATTACCTCGGATATCTCTGGAATAGGATATTTGTCCGCAATTGTAACTGCGTTTAGTTTCCTGTAGTCTATTACCATTCGATATTGCTTATTTCCTATCACATCTGCTTTCTTTGGTACAATCCACACAGGTGAATTGTACGGGGATCTAGATGGTCGTATGATGCCATCGTTCATAAGACTTCCTACCTGCTTCTCTACTTCAGATTTCAAGGATGCGGGATAAGGGTAGGATTTGGTATACACTGGAGTGCTTGTTGTGGTTCTAAGTTCTCTCACAATTTTTGTGGTATATGTTAGTCTTTCATTGGGTTCTGCGAACAATTTTGGAAATTTCTTTGTATTAGCGTTCATAGTCTTTTTTTGTTGAGACGATACTTTATTCATTTCTAAATTATTTACTGTTGCAGAGGAAAGTTGTTTAATACTTATTTTTCTTCCATTTCCCAGTGTCATATATCCATCGCCTGTATGGATAATGACTTGCAATTCCCTGAGGGTATCGTTTCCCAGGATACCATCAAATGTCTTAAGGGAAGGCATTAAAAAGAATTTAATTAGGTGATTTATGTTAAAAAGTTTTACCATAGTGTGTTCATTAATTTTAATATCTCATTGGACTGGAGCAATAAGAGATTAATATGAATGTGTTTTTCTCCTTTTGCTATGTAGTATGGTCCTATAAGCGATATTCCATTGTGACCAAACACATTTATGCTCATATCATTTTGATTCTCGAATTGTTTTATCTGCTTCAATGGGAGTGGAAACTCTAGGCCTTCAAAATTTAATACAATTTCCCCTATAATAATATTCTCATCACAAATGTTTGCAATATTGTAATTTCTATAATTTTTCCGTTGTCTTCGATCTAGACTGCTATCTGTGTACAAAGCAGCAATTAGAGACCATTTAAAGCAATAAATATCATTGCTCTCGACATTTATGCATGCACATTTTGCTGCAATATTTTTTGGGAGAGGGATAAAGCTCGATCCTCTTATTATGGACGCCTTGTTTATATTAACTTCAAGAAAATATGTACAAGTTGGGAAACATTCATCTCATCATTCACCATCTTCATATAATCACATGTGAGCTCCATATTAAATTTAAATGTAGTATGTATCCTACTACATTCATTGAGTTGTTGTACTATGGAGCTCTTGGCAGATTTCAGAAACTCCTCCGGAAGCAAGATACCCACATTTTGTTGATGGTACAACTTGCAGTATTCATTTTATTTAATTATTTATTTGTTTATTAATTCAATTATTTTATTTATAAACAATTGATTTAATTATTTTATTTATAAACAATTTATTTCACTTATAAAAAATTTATTTAATTATTTTTTATACAGTATAAACTTGTTTAACAAACAGTAGTTAGTTCGAGCACTTTTATAGTTTTTGGATTTCAAACACTTTAGAAATTTTGGCTGGGAAACTAGGTTTTCACTTGTTGAGATATCAGAGCAGACTGATGACAGTCTACAATATATATTTATTTTCCCATTCTCTTTACATTTTTAAAAAGTTCTTAAAAACTAACAGTTCTTTCATTTTCCTTACATACTATTATTATTTTCCAAAGGCTACATCTACTTAAATAATTTATTAGTAGCATAACTACATCGTTCTTAATATTTTTATCACTTTAATAAAATCCCCAAAAAAGGGAGTAAAAGGGGAGACCATTGAAATTCTTACAAACTAAACAAAAACACTTAAAAAATAAAAACAAAAATAAAATAGAATTCATATGAAAAACACAAAATAAAAACTTACTAGCTAAACATAGAACATATTTACAATGAAAGAAAATATATACAAAGTTACCAGTCATTATTGGGTGGTAATATACACCGTATTATCGATGTCCAGTGTATTGAGCGTCCGATGGTAAAATAGGAGGTCTGCATCCTGATAGAGTAAGCCAGCCTCGTCAAGACCTAACAAATCTACAGGCGAAAAGTATCTAGTGTCTTTAAAGTCCACCAGATTGTCTACTCTTTCAAAACATTGCCTAATCAAACTATTCTCCGAGGCACGTGCACCTACAAGAAACTTAATGGCGTTCCCTACCATATAAGTATCTATCTTCCCAAAGTCAATTGACTCGTAAATAGACCTACACGATGGCCTACGCAAAACCCCGTCCTGTCCCAACTGGGGTGTTAAACCCAAGCAAGCCACTAGGACAGCCCTTTCCCACCTCCTAAGCCTATCCATCTGGGATGATGAAATCCTAAACCAGATTGGAAAGGCATATGAGATAATGGGTCGAATTACCTGCCTATACACTAGAAGGCGAACCCTTCGATCAAGGCCCCCATTCCGTCTTAATACCCCCTGATAAGCAGAATAGATCCTCTTACTACGCTCGAGTATACCATCAATGTGCCGATGATATTCAAAATTTTCGTGAAATATCACCCCTAGGTATTTCATTCGATCCGAATTCCTAATAACTTCTTCACCCATCTTAATAGTTGGCACATATTTCCTACAATTATTGTAGAGATATCTGCGTCTACCCTTAAACATCACGGCTACCGTTTTTTGCAAATTAAGATTAAGTCTCCATTTCGAAAAATACTGTCGAAGTACTGTCAAATAGTCATTCAGTCGTTCATTTGTTGTGCTGGCTCTGGGACCCGTAGACGCAATCAAAATATCGTCAGCGTATAGAAGAAGCAGATCCCCTGTCCGAGGTTGCGGTATGTCGGAAATAAAAACATTATAAAGTACAGGAGCCAATAACGAGCCCTGTGGTACTCCTGCAGTGATTGGTCGCATGTTTGAAACCGTATTTCCAACACGTACCCTAAATGTGCGTTCTCTAAGGAAACTAGAAACTATCCGGCTTATGGTCGTTCCAAATCCCATCTCCATAAGCTTATATACAAGCCCATCATGCCAAACGGTATCGAAAGCCTTTGCAAAGTCAAGACTTACAGCCATCGTCGGGTATCTATTATTAAGCCCCCTTGTCACATGATCCGTAAAAGCCATCAGGGCATGGGATGTGGAAAGATCCCTCCGGAACCCAAATTGGAAATCTTTTAGCACATTGTTGGATTCAATAATATCGTTAATCTTCACCAGAACAATGAACTCAAACAATTTACCAAATGACGATAGAAGAGAAATTGGCCTATAGCTCCCAGCCACCTCCAGGTTAGTACCCGGCTTTGGAATTGGGACCACCAATGCCGTCCTCCATGCCTTTGGAAAATAACCGATGTGTAGGCAATGGTTGAATATTACTGTAATAAACTTCCACGCCACAACATTAGTTTTCTTCAGCACAAAGTCTGGCACTTGATCCACACCGCTAGACCTCTTGTTAGGTCTCCTTCTCAAAGCCTCACCAATAGCAGCAGGGCGAACAAAGCCAAGTCTGCCAAAGCTCCGTCAGTTAAAGCCATCCCATCTGCCGTAAAGTTCCGTGTAAATGTTGTTAAAGGTATTGTCCTATCTAAGCTAGAGACAATTTGTCTCACAGTACCCCCAAAGTCATCAAATTGATTCTGTTGCACTGGAAAGAACGAATTTGTCAGGATATTTGCCTTACCGGGCTCGTCAGTGACAATCGTTCCATCAGTATCCCTCAAATTTCGGACAATTGGACGGGAATTTATCCCCGCCGCCGCTTTAACCTTCCTAAAAGTCCTGTTATCTACTCGTATTCGGTTCAAATACTCTGTCCAATGTTCGCGCTCGTAATTAGCAATAGCCCCTTGAATTATTCTGTCTAAATTCCTAATTTCAGCCCTAAGAATATTACACCTTCCTGGATCACCACACTTGTGCAAAGTTCTCCTAGTCCTCTTCTTCTGTCGAATAAAATTAGGGATGAACTCCGGAAGTTTCCAGAGCCCCCTTTGTCGTGCTACTATCTTTGGTATTGAATGTTCCATGGCATTCTGGAAAGCACCCTCCATAGACTCAATACATCCATCAATTTCAACATCGGTCACATTCCTGTCAGTTGGTAGTCCAATCCCATATAGGTTGCTTGAAAGTCTGTTCCGAAAGTTCCGTATATTCATTCGGTCAAAGTCAAATACAGTCGAATGTTCGTAAGGCACAATATCAGTGGAGAGAAAAGTAAACTCCACCGCTCTATGGTCCGACTCGTAATCTAATGTCCGTAAAGGTCCCCCTTTTGCTGGTATAATGTCAACTGTCATTATAAATATGTCAATATATGAAGACATAACCCTGTTAATGTGAGTAGGTCCCTCTGTCCGTAGAGAGTCCAGGTCTGGATTTGCCAGTAAAAAGTCATACAGATTACGACCACTCACATTGGTACGTAGATCACCCCAATATGGATGTCTCGCATTGAGGTCAGCACCTATCACTACGCTCGAGTTCAAAGATAGTTCTCGAAGTGCTTCAAAATGTTCTGTTTCAACTCTGGAACTCGGTTGACAATACATTGAGATCACAATAACATCGTTATTGTTTACTCTCCGTATCTTTACCGCAGTATTTTCAATAGGACCCAAGTCAAGAGTCACTTCAACACAGCTGAAACCATCTCAAACGAGAACAGCCGTACCTCCACCACGTCTTCCGACCCTATCACGCCTAAATACATGATACCCCTCAATATCAAATCTGTGCCGTTGGTTAAGGCAATGTTCAGCCAACAGGAGTATGTCTGGTCTGTGTCTTGTGACAAATAAGTCCAAGTAATGTCGTTTATGTCTGTAGACAATCGAATTAGTGTTTATAAAAATGCACTTAAACTGATTAGCCATGGTGTTTCAATGTGATAAGCATTCCAAGGAGAGCACGCGATCTTTCCATGACAGTCTACATTATTTATTCTACTTATATACTTTATATGAGAATCGCGTAGTAGTCATCAAATCTAATTTATTACGACATGTGATGAAATTCATACACACACACACGAACACACATATATATGTACATACTCACACACACATATACATTTCCACAATTCTCTTTTGGTATTACGATATATGATGAAATTCATATACACAGCAACAACCAGAAAAAAAATCTCTAGCATCAGTTTGTAATACAAAGGTACGAGCAGTTTTTAATATATTACTCTAAAAGCTATTTTATATAACTGTTTCATTAAAGTAAAATATATTGAAAAGAAAAAAAATAACATTACCCCTAGTCAAAAGATCTTCGTATCAACCTGACTGGATTCAAAGCATTTAACATCTAAAATTCCCTTGCACATATAAAGTCTATGTCAACACAATATTTTCTATCTCCATAAGAATAGCAACGTCAATAGCCTTGAAAACATATTTACATTCATTTGTAAATATGTATGAAAAAGTGATGCTATAATTCCCACAAGCAATGATATTCTTCAAATCCAACAACATAAACATACATTACCAAATACATTCCCTATCCACTGTCATTTACAACAGGGTTGCCACTCTCTGCACCTATTAGATTATTTCCCCAGATATACAAATAAAAAATAAAAATTAATAAATACATACAATAACGATACATACGCATAGCAACGAGAACTCACAACAGCAAACCAAAATCAATCAAATCACAATTACTACATACACACAAATTTCTTGTCACTACCCTACAGTCAGACTGTGAACCAAATGTCTTTGTAGCAACATTAAAATTCTAGTGGCAATTTTGATATAATAAGTTTGTTCTATCCCTCATTATAATAGAAATATAGAAAACAAATATGGTATATTTGTGGTGGAATTGTCAACAACTTGTCTATATACATGTATACATTTGTATGTACACAAATTACTGGAACTAACTGCTTGGTTGGTATGTCTCCATGTCTCATAAGAACTTCGTAGTCAATACCTAATTAATTGTTTCAGTGTTATTTGTAGGGTTTCAATGACACATGCTAGATGTCTATACCACAAAGTATTGTATGGGTGATAATTATAGAGTATTACTGGTGACAAGTCGAATACTTACAGTTTTCAAAATCGATATTTCCTACAGGGGTATAATATTTGTCTACCACTACAACAAAAGTATCCGACACCGGCATACACACAATTAAATACATAAACACACACACACATATGCACACACACACACACACACACACACACAGACATATACATATTTCCACAACGTTTCTTTACAATTGAAACGAACACGTGTACATACATACATACATACATACACATTTACAAAATTAAATTAAAGAATTTGTTGAATTGAAAAAAAAAAAATAGAATGTGAAATAGATTAATGGTATTAAAAAGTGATTTAAATTTGTTTACAAATGATTACTGATTTAACTTTAAGCATTTTCATTGAAAAATTTTAATTTTTACCTTTTGTTTAAAAAAATCACACAGCAAATGAGATCACAAAGCATAAACTAAAAATACATTTGAACAAGTAAACGAAGTACACAATTTTACAAAATTAAATGAAAGAATTTGTTGTTATAGTTATTTGAATTATCAGGCAGGTTTTATATAAAAGTGATGAGTTTATTTAGGTTTTACTTGAGTAAAATTTTTCTACAACTGAACATAATGAAAAATATTTGAAATGCTTTAAAAGCAAAGAACAAATATTTTTCCTAAAAACATAAATTATAAACAAAGTATTTTTGAAACAACACCCCCTCTCAATTATATAATTTAAGTAAATATTTAATTGCAATAAAAGTAGTAGCATCTAGAGGTTTTGTGAAAATATCAGCAATTTGATTTTTAGTCGAAACTGGCTTCACTACCAAATTTCCTTTCATGATGTGATCTCGGATGAAGTGATGACGGATATCAATATGCTTTGAACGTTTACACTCTACATTTTGAGCCATTGAAATACATCCGGCGTTATCTTCAAAGATTGTGACAGGATATTTGTCATCAACAATTTTTAGATCTTGTAGTATTCCACGTATCCACAATCCTTCAGACGTAGCATTGCTCAAGGCAATATATTCTGCTTCACTGGATGATATAGCTACCGTCGCTTGCTTCTTACTTGACCATGATACAGGGTTTCCAAAAACATAAAATATATAACCGCTTGTTGATTTTCTATCAATTGTACTTGATGCCCAATCTGCGTCAGCATATCCAATCAAAGCTTCTTCATTCGATTTTTTATCATAAACCAATTTCATAGTGTTTGTGCCTTTAACATACCGAAGAATTCTTTTAAGCGTTGACCAATGTACTTCAGCAGGATTTTGTTGAAATCTTCCCATATAACCGATAGAATAAGAGATATCGGGACGAACACTAAGCATAATGTACATAAGACTGCCTAGTAACTCTCGGTAGGGTTGGTTGCATTCATTTCCTGTACCTATTGTTAATTGTAGACCTTTCTCCATGAGGGTTCTAATATCATTACATTCTGACATACCAAATTTGTTCAATATTTTTCTTATTAAGCACTCTTGTGACATTTTCAGCACACCATCTTTCTGGTTATATTCAAATTTGATCCCAAGGAAATGATTAAGTTTACCACAGTCAGATATTTCGAAATAGTTCGATAGTTTACATTTCAATTTGATAATTTCTTCTTCATTATTTCCAGCAAGTAACATGTCGTCTACATACAACAGCAGAAATATTGTATAATTATGTTTAAATATAGTATATAAGCAATAATCATGTTGACTTCTGGTGAAACCTAGTTCTATTAATCTGAAATTTAGTTTTTCGTTCCAACATCTTGGAGCTTGCTTCAATCCGTATAAAGATTTTTGTAGCTTCAATATATAATCTGGATTGACTTTCATACCATCTGGTATCTCCATGTATACATCTTCTTTTAGTTCTCCATGTAAAAAAGCAGTTTTAATATCTAATTGGTGGAAATAAAATTTTTTTAAAACTCCAACTGCTAAAATAATTCTTATTGTAGGTAACTTTGCTACTGGAGCATAAATCTCCTCATAGTCTACACCAAGTTTCTGTAAATATCCTTTTGCAACTAGTCTGGCTTTATATCTCTTTAGATTTCCGTTAACATCTTTCTTCACTGTAAACACCCATTTAGATTTTAGAGCCTTTACATTAGAAGGTCGTTTTATTATTTTCCAGACACTATTTTTATTCATCGATTCAAGTTCTTCTTTAACAGCATTTACCCATTTTGATTTATTACTACATTTGTCAATGTCTGCAAAATTTTTAGGAATAGTTTCTTCAGTGAGAGCAGCTTCAAATATGCTTGAATAGATGTCGGCGAATGTACGATTTGGCTTTCGAACTCTTTCACTTCGTCTAGGTGCTTCGGCTACTTGCTCTTCCACCTGAGACTCCACAGTATCATGATCATCATCTTCAATTACGCCAGTTTTACTTAAAATATCATCTGCAATCTGAATTTCATCATTAGATCGCTCAGCACCATTCTGCAACGAATCATTGTCATTAATTTCCTCCTCAGGACCATTGTGGAATGAAACATCATCATTTATTTCCCCCTCTTGATTGTTTCTTGTAACAGTTAGTTTCGTATTTTCTATATTTTCCTTTTTAAACGGAAATACGGCTTCGTTGAATTTTACGTCTCTTGATAATATAACTTTCCGTTTTTCATTACTCCATAATCGGTAACCATTAGGACAATAACCAATCATCGTATATCTATTGCTTTTGACATCTAATTTCTTACGTTTGTGATCAGCTACCCAAGCATAAGCCAAGCAACCAAACATTCTTAACTTTGATAAGTCTGGCTTCTGCCCATACCACATCTCTGCAGGGGTTTTCTGCATCTCTAGTGCTCTAGTGAAACTTCTATTTAAAATATAAATGCTTGTATAAACTGCCTCACCCCATAGGAATTTCGGATTTCCAGCTTCAAGCAGCAGTGCTCTTACACGTTCGACAATAGTTCGATTAATTCGTTCGGCAACACCGTTTTGTTGCGGGGAATATGCTATTGTTTCACAAATTTGTATACCTTTTTCTTTACAGAACGAATTCATCAGACTAGACCTATACTCGCGTCCTTGATCAACAGTTAAATAAGAAATTTTATTACCAAATTTAGACGTCACCAAAGCCTCGTATTCTTTAAATTTTTCGAACACTTCAGATTTTCTTTTAATTAGATATACTATTACAAAATGTGACAAAATATCGAGATCCATCCCAAGCGGTAGGAGTAATTGGACCACATACATCGGAGTGAATGTGTTCAAGAGGCCTGTTTGATTTTCTTCGAGTTCCTCCGAAAGGTTCTCGACAATGCTTACTTTGAACACAAATTTCACAAAAATTTGTTTTACATACCTTTGGCAAACCGCAAACCATATCGTTATTAATCAATTTATTGTAGCCTTGGTCAATGATATGTCCCATACGTTTGTGCCACAATTCGCTTTCTTCAGCTGTACTTAAACTAGCCAATAGAATGTGTTCGCATTTTAATTTTACAATAAACAAATTTCCACAACGGTTGGCCTTCATTACAGTTTCCCTATTTTGTTTTATATTGGCATAATTTCTTTGAAAATCTACTTTTAATCTAGCTTCTACAATTTTACTAACGGATAACAAGTTCTGTCGGAATTCGGAACTATACAGAACATCCTTCAAATGAATTTTGACACCTGTTTCAGTCAACAAATCAATTTCTCCAATCATAAAAACTGATATTTGCTCCGAGTCTTTTGCTATGCTTATAAGTTGCGGTTTTTCTAATTTTCTTAAATTCTTGAAAACTTTTTTATCATTAACAAAATGGTCTGTTGCACCAGAATCTAATGCAAATGATATTTCATTCTCAGAAAGGTATGACGATGCCTCAACATTTGCATCTGCCATAAAACTTACACCATTTTCTTTACATTGCGCAATTTTCGCCTCTTTACTTCTACAATACTTTTTCATATGGCCAAATTTTCCACATTTATGACATCTTCCATTAAATCGAATTGTATTTTTCTTTTTAAATTGAAATGCTGTTGCTTTTTGAGCCACTTCATCCTCATTTCTGTTTCTTCTCTTTGATTCTTCTGCCAATAATCTTGGTTTCACAACAGCTAATGTTAATTCTTCTATTTTAAGATTCTCCAAAACAGTAACAATAGGATCGAATGATTCAGGCAACGTCAAAAATAATTGCGAGACCAAATCTGCTTCTTCTGGTTTGGATCCGGCGCTTTTTAATTGTCTTACCAGTGAGTCAAATTGAAGAAAATGTTGGTTAAGGCTTTCGTTTTCCTTGAATCTTAAATTAGCCAGCTCCTTACGTATAATTGTTTGGTTTTGGGAACACTTACACGAAAAAGTTGTGTTTAAGCTGTCCCACATCTCTTTGGCTGTTGCTTTATCTCGTATATATTCCAAATAGTCATCACTTACAAGACTGGTTATTATATCTTGAGCTTTCGTATCCAATTTTTTTTGACTTGAATCTTGAGTTGACGTTACAGCTGCAAGAACTCCTGAAGCATCCAAATGTTTCTCAACACGGAATTTCCAGTTTTCAAAATTGCTTCCACAAAATTGTGTAATACCAGTTTTCTCTGCTGGGCCCATAACCTATAGTTATTTGAATTATCAGGCAGGTTTTATATAAAAGTGATGAGTTTATTTAGGTTTTACTTGAGTAAAATTTTTCTACAACTGAACATAATGAAAAATATTTGAAATGCTTTAAAAGCAAAGAACAAATATTTTTCCTAAAAACATAAATTATAAACAAAGTATTTTTGAAACAAGTTTTAAATTCAACAGTTGTGTTAAATCAAAAAACAAAATGCCAAATTGCTTATTACTATTAAAAAAGCAATTAAAAAATGTTTTAAAATTATTGCATATCTTATTTGAAGCATTTTCATTTAAAAATATCAATTTTTAACAGAAGTAATTGACAGTTAGGCTCAAGTTCAGTAATTTCAATTCTTATTGAATGAAATATTTTTATTAATTAATGTGAGTTTCTAAAGAAGAGAAGAAAAATTAAACTTAGACTTTAAGCTGGGGGAAATACCGATACTTTTCTGTGCAGCCATGCACTTCATTAGCACCCTAGTCTATCTACTTGGGTAGAGATTCTTATTAACATCAGCTATTTAACTTAAATGTACAATGAAACGGAATATGAGAAACGATTGTTGTGTATACAATTGATTTACCTTTGGTAAACACATTTATAAGTATCACTATTAATTTTCTGTTTTTTCCAATTTTTAATTTTTCTATTTAGGTTAGCACGAAATTATTTTACTCTACCTCAGTATGTTTAACTATTCTTACTTATCTTTTTTTTTACGATCATCACATTAATTATTTTTACTTATTCGATGTACCATCGGTACATGCATGTAAGTATTTTTGTAGTGGTCTATGGTACTTGTTGTTGCATTCTACAGTTTTATTTTAGTTATTCCAGCCGTCTGAAACTGTGATAACCAAGTGAACAGTGATTGCCAAGTGAACATATTTTTGTCTCTTCTACTAATCGGGATTTCACTATAAGAGCTTGTGCATACTTAGAAAATTTATCTATGGCAGTTAAAACTAGCTTATTACCAGTTTTGTATAAGTCTATATGCAAAGTGTGGCCGGGGTGTGTTGGAATAGGCGTTTTCTTAATCTCTGGTCGATTTGGTCGACGGTCATATTTACTTTCTCTACAAGTTGTACATTGCTTAACGATTTGTTTAATTTTTCTTGCCATAGCAGGGAAGTACAATCTTTCTAAGATTTGAATTTTATTTTCCCTGCAGTTTCTATGGGCTCTGTTATGTGTTCTGACTATTACATCTTCCTGTTTCTGGTTATTTATTATATCTTCTACTTGAAGCTGGGTGAACTTAACTTTGTATCTACTAAAATGCAGTGGGTATATTTGTTGAATTTTACCCATTATATTTTCAGATGTCTTAATGAAATTTATGACAGACGGGTTGAGATATTGCCGTAGAATATCTATTAACTTTTGTTCGGAATAGAATGGTTCGGTAATTATATGCCGATGATAAGTGGGAAAGATTATTTTAAACTGGTACGCGGAAGTTGTACCTATGCTGAGGTATAAGTGGTTTTCAAATGCGTTAATGGGAATCTCTACACTAGGTATTAGCCCATGTGACGAACTTCCATCTGAATTTGTTGCTATTGACAATGTGTGCATTAATGATTCTTGTGTAGTTATTCTAGATAAAGCGCCTGCTACTACATTCATTTTGCCTGGCTTGTAGTGTAATTCGTAATTGTATTCTTCAAGAATCGACTTCCACCTTTTCATTTTGCTATTATTGTTCTTGTTACTGAGGGCGTACGTGAGTGGTTGGTGGTCTGTAAAAAATTTTACTTTGGCTGAACCATACAAGTAATTTCTTAGTGAGTTCAAAGCCCATATGATGGCCAGCATCTCTTTCTCATTGGCAGCATAATGCTCCTCCGCCTTGTTGAGTGTTCTAGATATAAAAGATATTGGTCTATCGTTTTGCGATAGGGCTGCTCCAACTGCAAAGTTGGAAGCGTCTGTTACGAATTCGAAATCTTTCTGATAATCTGGATAAGCGAGCACAATGTCTTCGGAAATAAGTGAGTTCTTAATTTTCCTGAAGGATTCTACGGTTTCTTTGCTTAACACGATTTTCACATTTGCGGATTTATTTTCGGGGATTCTTCCTCCCTCCCCTTTTAAAAGGGATGTCAGGGGTTTCGCGATTTTAGCATAATCCTTTATAAACCTGCGATAGTACCCTGACATACCGAGAAAACTTCGGAGTTCCTTTAATGATTTTGGTTGTGGAAAGTCCGCGATGGCATCCACTTTTGCTGGCTGGTTTTTATGCCATTAGCGGATATCATGTGGCCTAAAAATTCTACTTTTTTTTCGAAAAATGTACATTTTCCTAACTGGACCTTCATATTTGCATCCTCTAGAATTCTAAATATTTGCTGAATATGAGAGAAATGTTCTTCCTCTGTCTTGCTAAAAATAATTATGTCGTCTATGTAGACATAACAGCATTTTCCAATATGTTCTCTTAATATATCGTCAAGAACACGTTGAAAAATAGAAGGCGCATTTTTCAGGCCGAATGGTAATCGTGTAAATTCATATTTACCATTGTTAATGGAGAAGGCAGTCTTCTCTATGTCAGATTTTTTCAATGGAATCTGGTGAAAACCACTTTTAAGATCTAGAACAGAAAAATAGTTACTGTTCCCAAGTTGAGATATTACCTCGGATATCTCTGGAATAGGATATTTGTCCGCAATTGTAACTGCGTTTAGTTTCCTGTAGTCTATTACCATTCGATATTGCTTATTTCCTATCACATCTGCTTTCTTTGGTACAATCCACACAGGTGAATTGTACGGGGATCTAGATGGTCGTATGATGCCATCGTTCATAAGACTTCCTACCTGCTTCTCTACTTCAGATTTCAAGGATGCGGGATAAGGGTAGGATTTGGTATACACTGGAGTGCTTGTTGTGGTTCTAATTTCTCTCACAATTTTTGTGGTATATGTTAGTCTTTCATTGGGTTCTGCGAACAATTTTGGAAATTTCTTTGTATTAGCGTTCATAGTCTTTTTTTGTTGAGACGATACTTTATTCATTTCTAAATTATTTACTGTTGCAGAGGAAAGTTGTTTAATACTTATTTTTCTTCCATTTCCCAGTGTCATATATCCATCGCCTGTATGCAATTCCCTGAGGGTATCGTTTCCCAGGATACCATCAAATGTCTTAAGGGAAGGCATTAAAAAGAATTTAATTTCGTGATTTATGTTAAAAAGTTTTACCATAGTGTGTTCATTAATTTTAATATCTCATTGGACTGGAGCAATAAGAGATTAATATGAATGTGTTTTTCTCCTTTTGCTATGTAGTATGGTCCTATAAGCGATATTCCATTGTGACCAAACACATTTATGCTCATATCATTTTGATTCTCGAATTGTTTTATCTGCTTCAATGGGAGTGGAAACTCTAGGCCTTCAAAATTTAATACAATTTCCCCTATAATAATATTCTCATCACAAATGTTTGCAATATTGTAATTTCTATAATTTTTCCGTTGTCTTCGATCTAGACTGCTATCTGTGTACAAAGCAGCAATTAGAGACCATTTAAAGCAATAAATATCATTGCTCTCGACATTTATGCATGCACATTTTGCTGCAATATTTTTTGGGAGAGGGATAAAGCTCGATCCTCTTATTATGGACGCCTTGTTTATATTAACTTCAAGAAAATATGTACAAGTTGGGAAACATTCATCTCATCATTCACCATCTTCATATAATCACATGTGAGCTCCATATTAAATTTAAATGTAGTATGTATCCTACTACATTCATTGAGTTGTTGTACTATGGAGCTCTTGGCAGATTTCAGAAACTCCTCCGGAAACAAGATACCCACATTTTGTTGATGGTACAACTTGCAGTATTCATTTTATTTAATTATTTATTTGTTTATTAATTCAATTATTTTATTTATAAACAATTGATTTAATTATTTTATTTATAAACAATTTATTTCACTTATAAAAAATTTATTTAATTATTTTTTATACAGTATAAACTTGTTTAACAAACAGTAGTTAGTTCGAGCACTTTTATAGTTTTTGGATTTCAAACACTTTAGAAATTTTGGCTGGGAAACTAGGTTTTCACTTGTTGAGATATCAGAGCAGACTGATGACAGTCTACAATATATATTTATTTTCCCATTCTCTTTACATTTTTAAAAAGTTCTTAAAAACTAACAGTTCTTTCATTTTCCTTACATACTATTATTATTTTCCAAAGGCTACATCTACTTAAATAATTTATTAGTAGCATAACTACATCGTTCTTAATATTTTTATCACTTTAATAAAATCCCCAAAAAAGGGAGTAAAAGGCGAGACCATTGAAATTCTTACAAACTAAACAAAAACACTTAAAAAATAAAAACAAAAATAAAATAGAATTCATATGAAAAACACAAAATAAAAACTTACTAGCTAAACATAGAACATATTTACAATGAAAGAAAATATATACAAAGTTACCAGACATTATTGGGTGGTAATATACACCGTATTATCGATGTCCAGTGTATTGAGCGTCCGATGGTAAAATAGGAGGTCTGCATCCTGATAGAGTAAGGCAGCCTCGTCAAGACCTAACAAATCTACAGGCGAAAAGTATCTAGTGTCTTTAAAGTCCACCAGATTGTCTACTCTTTCAAAACATTGCCTAATCAAACTATTCTCCGAGGCACGTGCACCTACAAGAAACTTAATGGCGTTCCCTACCATATAAGTATCTATCCTCCCAAAGTCAATTGACTCGTAAATAGACCTACACGATTGCCTACGCAAAACCCCGTCCTGTCCCAACTGGGGTGTTAAACCCAAGCAAGCCACCAGGACAGCCCTTTCCCACCTCCTAAGCCTATCCATCTGGGATGATGAAATCCTAAACCAGATTGGAAAGCATATGAGATAATGGGTCGAATTGCCTGCCTATACACTAGAAGGTGAACCCTTCGATCAAGGCCCCCATTCCGTGTTAATACCCCCTGATAAGCAGAATAGATCCTCTTACTATGCTCGAGTATACCATCAATGTGCCGATGATATTCAAAATTTTCGTGAAATATCACCCCTAGGTATTTCATTCGATCCGAATTCCTAATAACTTCTTCACCCATCTTAATAGTTGGCACATATTTCCTACAATTATTGTAGAGATATCTGCGTCTACCCTTAAACATCACGGCTACCGTTTTTTGCAAATTAAGATTAAGTCTCCATTTCGAAAAATACTGTCGAAGTACTGTCAAATAGTCATTCAGTCGTTCATTTGTTGTGCTGGCTCTGGGATCCGTAGACGCAATCAAAATATCGTCAGCGTATAGAAGAAGCAGATCCCCTGTCCGAGGTTGCGGTATGTCGGAAATAAAAACATTATAAAGTACAGGAGCCAATAACGAGCCCTGTGGTACTCCTGCAGTGATTTGTCGCATGTTTGAAACCGTATTTCCAACACGTACCCTAAATGTGCGTTCTCTAAGGAAACTAGAAACTATCCGGCTTATGGTCGTTCCAAATCCCATCTCCATAAGCTTATATACAAGCCCATCATGCCAAACGGTATCGAAAGCCTTTGCAAAGTCAAGACTTACAGCCATAGTCGGGTATCTATTATTAAGCCCCTTGTCACATGATCCGTAAAAGCCATCAGGGCATGGGATGTGGAAAGACCCCTCCGGAACCCAAATTGGAAATCTTTTAGCACATTGTTGGATTCAATAATATCGTTAATCTTCACCAGAACAATGAACTCAAACAATTTACCAAATGACGATAGAAGAGAAATTGGCCTATAGCTCCCAGCCACCTCCAGGTTAGTACCCGGCTTTGGAATTGGGACCACCAATGCCGTCCTCCATGCCTTTGGAAAATAACCGATGTGTAGGCAATGGTTGAATATTACTGTAATAAACTTCCACGCCACAACATTAGTTTTCTTCAGCACAAAGTCTGGCACTTGATCCACACCGCTAGACCTCTTGTTAGGTCTCCTTCTCAAAGCCTCACCAATAGCAGCAGGGCGAACAAAGCCAAGTCTGCCAAAGCTCCGTCAGTTAAAGCCATCCCATCTGCCGTAAAGTTCCGTGTAAATGTTGTTAAAGGTATTGTCCTATCTAAGCTAGAGACAATTTGTCTCACAGTACCCCCAAAGTCATCAAATTGATTCTGTTGCACTGGAAAGAACGAATTTGTCAGGATATTTGCCTTACCGGGCTCGTCAGTGACAATCGTTCCATCAGTATCCCTCAAATTTCGGACAATTGGACGGGAATTTATCCCCGCCGCCGCTTTAACCTTCCTAAAAGTCCTGTTATCTACTCGTATTCGGTTCAAATACTCTGTCCAATGTTCGCGCTCGTAATTAGCAATAGCCCCTTGAATTATTCTGTCTAAATTCCTAATTTCAGCCCTAAGAATATTACACCTTCCTGGATCACCACACTTGTGCAAAGTTCTCCTAGTCCTCTTCTTCTGTCGAATAAAATTAGGGATGAACTCCGGAAGTTTCCAGAGCCCCCTTTGTCGTGCTACTATCTTTGGTATTGAATGTTCCATGGCATTCTGGAAAGCACCCTCCATAGACTCAATACATCCATCAATTTCAACATCGGTCACATTCCTGTCAGTTGGTAGTCCAATCCCATCTAGGTTGCTTGAAAGTCTGTTCCGAAAGTTCCGTATATTCATTCGGTCAAAGTCAAATACAGCCGAATGTTCGTAAGGCACAATATCAGTGGAGAGAAAAGTAAACTCCACCGCTCTATGGTCCGACTCGTAATCTAATGTCCGTAAAGGTCCCCCTGTTGCTGGTATAATGTCAACTGTCGTTATAAATATGTCAATATATGAAGACATGACCCTGTTAATGTGAGTAGGTCCCTCTGTCCGTAGAGAGTCCAGGTCTGGATTTGCCAGTAAAAAGTCATACAGATTACGACCACTCACATTGGTACGTGGATCACCCCAATATGGATGTCTCGCATTGAGGTCAGCACCTATCACTACGCTCGAGTTCAAAGATAGTTCTCGAAGTGCTTCAAAATGATCTGTTTCAACTCTGGAACTCGGTTGACAATACATTGAGATCACAATAACATCGTTATTGTTTACTCTCCGTATCTTCACCGCAGTATTTTCAATAGGACCCAAGTCAAGAGTCACTTCAACACAGCTGAAACCGTCTCGAACGAGAACAGCCGTACCTCCACCACGTCTTCCGACCCTATCACGCCTAAATACATGATACCCTCAATATCAAATCTGTGCCGTTGGTTAAGGCAATGTTCAGCCAACAGCAGTATGTCTGGTCTGTGTCTTGTGACAAATAAGTCCAAGTAATGTCGTTTATGTCTGTAGGCAATCGAATTAGTGTTTATAAAGATGCACTTAAACTGATTAGCCATGGTGTTTCAATGTGATAAGCATTCCAAGGAGAGCACGCGATCTTTCCATGACAGTCTACATTATTTATTCTACTTATATACTTTATATGAGAATCGCGTAGTAGTCATCAAATCTAATTTATTACGATATGTGATGAAATTCATACACACACACACGAACACACATATATATGTACATACTCACACACACATATACATTTCCACAATTCTCTTTTGGTATTACGATATATGATGAAATTCATATACACAGCAACAACCAGAAAAAAAATCGCTAGCATCAGTTTGTAATACAAAGGTACGAGCAGTTTTTAATATATTACTCTAAAAGCTATTTTATATAACTGTTTCATTAAAGTAAAATATATTGAAAAGAAAAAAAATAACATTACCCCTAGTCAAAAGATCTTCGTATCAACCTGACTGGATTCAAAGCATTTAACATCTAAAATTCCCTTGCACATATAAAGTCTATGTCAACACAATATTTTCTATCTCCATAAGAATAGCAACGTCAATAGCCTTGAAAACATATTTACATTTATTTGTAAATATGTATGAAAAAGTGATGCTATAATTCCCACAAGCAATGATATTCTTCAAATCCAACAACATAAACATACATTACCAAATACATTCCCTATCCACTGTCATTTACAACAGGGTTGCCACTCTCTGCACCTATTAGATTATTTCCCCAGATATACAAATAAAAAATAAAAATTAATACATACATACAATAACGATACATACGCATAGCAACGAGAACTCACAACAGCAAACCAAAATCAATCAAATCACAATTACTACATACACAAATTTCTTGTCACTACCCTACAGTCAGACTGGGAACCAAATGTCTTTGTAGCAACATTAAAATTCTAGTGGCAATTTTGATATAATAAGTTTGTTCTATCCCTCATTATAAAAGAAATATAGAAAACAAATATGGTATATTTGTGGTGGAATTGTCAACAGCTTGTCTATATACATATATACATTTGTATGTATACAAATTACTGGAACTAACTGCTTGGTTGGTATGTCTCCATGTCTCATAAGAACTTCGTAGTCAATACCTAATTAATTGTTTCAGTGTTATTTGATATCCAGTTTTTCTAATTTTGCTCCCGAAGCAACTAACTGTCTCACCAACTCATCGAACTTTAAGAAATGTGCTTTCAGCTCTTCAACTTCGCTACACTTCATTGTAAAAAGCTTCTTCGCAAAAATAGTTGACTTGAAACCTTACCCAGGGAATTCAAAACAGCAAAGGCACTTTTACAATCTTTAACATATTTCAAGTATGCATCTGCTATTCGCCGTATTATTATTGACTTAGCCTTTTTGTCTTTCAAACGAAGTTCGGAAACTTTTTCAGGTTTTGACTCACTCAAAACGATATCCTCCACATCTTCTTCTATAAATTTTCGCAAACCATGTTCATGCAATACGATTTCCACGCGAAACTTCCAGTTGTCGAGATTGCGACCATCAAACAATTGTATGGCAAAAATAATTTTCTTCAATAAAATAAAATACAAATGTTCCTAAGATAAATTTATGCAAGTAGATATGTTAATTGTTATTATATTAACAGAACATACATACCTAGAGAAGAATATAACCAGGCAAAGGACGCAAACCCGCTTATTTACAAGTTCAGACCTGAGAAAACCGCCAACGGCCGCTTACGCAACAAATCTATTGCCAGCATATCCGGCATGGTATTTACTCATTAGCGAAGCCAAATATGTACATATGTATGTATTTTATTTATGTAATATAAAATAATTTGGTTCATTTTGTCTCAGTCGACAATTAAAATACAAGTGGCTGCTTTTGACATTAGAGTTCGTACAAATGACTGAACAATTTTTTTTGGTGGGGCACAAATTTGTATTGAGATGCTTACGTTATCGTTCGCATTCATTTTCTTTCGACTTTTCGTGCTAAAGGCTTTTAGTGGAACGCAAAACAGCTGTTTTTCGTTTAAAATGCGTGCGAACGAAAATTAGTGACATCCTGAAACATGCACTACATTTAGTTCATTTTGTGTCTTAAGCTCTAAACACTTAGACGACAGCAGGCAGCAGACAGCAAAGTGTCAAAAATAAAATACATGTGCTTAAATGAAAACGATTATTTTGACGACATCACAGCAGCACGACTACACAACAGCATTTGCTGCTGCTGCCAACTTAGACTAATTTCAATTTTCGTGAGTAGCAAAGAGCAAATACAGTGCTGCCACTATAAATATAAATTGGAAGAAATAAGAGCTTAAAATTTTTCGTAATATATAAAAGAAAATAACATTACAAAATTAAAATTATGAAATAACTTGATGTGTTTTTACATTTTTACGTGATATTAGTACGTTTTGAGTCAGTAACTTATTATTTATTTATTTATTTTATCAAAATTTTAAATTTATTTATCAGCTGATTATATATAGTGTTGCTGCTGCCTTCAAAATAATTATGTAGCTGACTACACGGCAGCATTTGAAGCCAACTTCATTTGAAGTCGTGAAGTTGTGAAGTCTGCTGTCGTCTAAGTGTTTGGAGCTTTAAGGTGGAAGTACATAATACGCGTTCAATGCGGTAATGCGACACAAGCGTCTGTCAAAAAAGTTGAAATAGTGCAAGTTGCATACAGAATATCGAAAGGCGTGTACCTTGCAAAAACTTGAACATTGTTCAACTTTCAAGCGTTGTATACAAAACGACAGCTAGTGTTGCCAGATTCATATGTTAACATAGACAAATAGCCTGTTTGTAGAACACGACTCGTCAATAAAAAGCGCCAACATGTTAGCTCGTGGTGAGTCGCCCTTGTCGCGTTCTACAAACAGGCTAAAAGATTATTAGAAATTAATTTTTTTATTAAACGATGTGTAAAAAAATGCATTAAACATTTAAAAAATAATCAAACTTATAGCGATTTCTTTTCTGACAAATATGTTGCATACATGTTACATGTTTAAAATTTCTGTGTTCGTTTGTACAAAAAATACAACTGTGGAAAAAATTTTCAATCTCTTTTCTGAATATGTTGCATTAAAAACATGTAAATACGTTACATATTTCACCCTCACTTTATTCATGGTCAATGTGTGATTATGAATCGTAATAGTGTGCGGAAAACCTCTCAAATAGTATTAAAAATCGCTAATGAAGTACATTAATGATAAAATGTAACCGTTGTAAATAAAAGCAGCTTATTTTGTTCGATTGTAGTAACAGAATATGTAGCACTTCCAGTGATTCTAGGTAACATTCAAAAATGTTACACATATATAGTTTAACATATTTTCTTCAGAAAAGAAATCGCCATTAAATACGCTACAAAAAATAGCTGGCAAAGGCTTGAAATTTTACAACAAAAAAAGCCTCAAAAGCGTGTTGTGTTACTTTCCATTTCTATAGCGTTAAACGTTTAACAAGCCAGAAAAACGCTGCCGCGTAACGCGTGCTATGTACCTCCACCTTTAGTTCTTAGTTCAAAAAATTTAACTATTGAGCGTAAAACAATTGAACTAGTTCACTTAGTTCAAAGTACTGAATCGTTCATTTGAACTAGTTCGTTCATGAACTACACATGACTATTGTCGTCTGAACATGGCAGATAGTGATGAGCGATAACGCGATTTTTCAATAATGTTGCTCCTTGTGAACGTGATTTCTAAATCGCTGTTCTTTTAAACTGTGACTGATCACAGTTTAGCAGTATTTTGTTTGAAATTAAACTGTGGCTGTGATCACGGTTTAACTCATTTCAGGTCTTCTGCTTTAAAAGTCTTTATTAGTATTGGTATTTTGATAAATACTAATAAGAAGAGTGACAAGAACAAACAATTAGCAATCAACCCCTTCCAATTATTGAGAATTGTCGTACCAGTTGCCAGAAAATACGATTTGACACAATTGGACGATTTTTTCTTGACAAAAGCTGAAGGTATAAAAAAAATTAATCACCAATAAAAATTTTATATGGACAAAATTAAAGTTACCAACCCCAACCAATTTGGAAAGCTTGTGGAAGAGTTGAAAAAAGTTCTTCTTTAAGATAAGGGTACAGTGGGAAATTGTTGCTACTGCACTAAATTCCTTCGTTCCACCATTAGAACTAGAGGTGGATGACAAAATGTAAAGTAAGTAGTGTGTTGGGAAAGTATAATGTATAATGGCGGGACTTGAGGTTCATATAAAATTTAAAATAAAATTTGTTGGAAACTACCTTCTTTTTCACTTCGAATCTAACTCTAAGAAAGATTTTGGGTTGACATCACTGGAACATGGTATAATGGAAACAAAATCATCGATGCATTCGATAGTACTATCGATAGTTTGCCAGCTCTATCTTGTAGGGATATTTGCGAAAATTATTTATTGTGGTGCAAGGCTAATTTATTATAAATAAGCCTTGTTGTTGTCACAGAATATGAATATTTAGTTAGTTACTTTTACACAGAATATTTAGTAGTCTATCGTTGTGGTATTTGCAATTTTATTAGCGAAGTTGTATTCAGTGGTAAAGCAAAATTGAAATGGAGGAGAGCAGTAAGTAAAATTTATAAAATTAAATCAATAAATTTTTATGCAATTCCTCTCAGAATATATAAAACGAAAAGAAAAAGCCTTAAATGATGGAGCCAGGGATCAGTTGGCGGTAGCTTGCCAAAATCTTGGTGATTTTTATAATCAGCAAGGGCGGTATGAGAATGCTGTGAAAGAGTATCAAACGGAAGCAAATATCTATGCGTCAATGGGGAAAAAATTAGAAATGGCTAAAGCCCACCGAATGGCAGGTGAAATGTGCATGTTGCTTAGTGATTTTGGCAAAGGAAAGGACCATATTAACGATTATTTGAGTAAGTGGAATCGAATATTCATATAACTTCAGAGTTTTTCATTTGCAACGAGCTTGCGAGCAGAGAAACGCAAAATTATCGCCGGCGCCGGCGCAGTAGTTTTGTGACCGGTGGGGGCGCGCCGAAAATTTTCGGCGGTTTAAATAAGCATATGAAAATTTAAAGAGAATATAGAAATTTAAACTGAAAATAGATTTTCAAAATTTTTTCTCCGAAATTGGTCTTAGCAGATAAAATTTCGCCTAATTTTGAGCCGATACAATCCGCGTCGGCTTTGAGCCGGTCGACTTGTTTCCCTGTTTGCAAGTTTCAACCGATGAAAACTAGGCCGACTTCCTAAACGCAAGTTGCAATGCATAATTGAATAAAATGCGTGTGCAATGCTAGGCATGTATTAACAGCAAACTTGCGTTGCGGAGACATCTTTTGCATTTGATTGGCATTTAGGATCGTCGCTATGCAACTCGTACATATGTTCGCCTACAAAATAAAAATGATGCGCGATTTTGACAACTGATACTCATTAAAATGAGTTGCCAAACGATTAGGAACATTGGACATTGTCATAAAGTTTACATATGTGTTTACGAAGTGTATGCATTGTAAATATGAATTGCAACTTGCGTTTAGGAAGTCGGCCTAATCTTAGAATTACATACATATCAGTGAACTGTATGAGTTGGTTCACTTTCGCTGTCCACTCTTGCAATGGTTTTGTATTGTTCTTAACGCTGCAGCCACACGTTCAATAAATGGCTTTCAATTCCATTACACATGTGTGTCAAAATTCCTTCAAATTGATAGCCGTGACACAAATTAATAATCAATTTCATTTTTTAAATGCCACCGACGAAGAAACAACTCAAATTTGTCGCTTCAATCCATGTGTGCTGCGACCAGCTGCTCAAATTGAAAACTAAACTGCCATTTAAATGGATTGAAAGTCAAAAATTGAACGTGTGGCCCCCAAGTTAACATCAATATGTACTATTGATATTACTTGCACTGTTGCCTTTCTAATAACTGACTGTCTTTAACTCACTCTCTTTTTTTTGTGCTGTTAGTAAAAATCAATAAAAATTCTTACTGTTGTTTGATTGTTTTCTATAGCAATCTAATAACTCAAAAGCATGTTGATTAGATGAAGTCTTAAGTTAATAAAACATGGCGTATTAGTTAATAGTTTTTCTAGTATTAAAACAATTTATAAAGTAAAATAGGGCTAGCTATTTTATAATATTACATAAAACTGTAATTGTCAGAAGGGGTTTTAAAAACTAATCAAAACAATCATACTGATACATTGCTTTAGTGAACCATATGAATGAACAGAAATTGCAAGCAGTGGCATGCATTTATTAACAACAGTCTCATTGATATGAATCATGCAATAGCATCTTTCATTATTTTAGTGTTAAGTGCTCAATATGTCCCAATTTACACGAGGCAATTTTACTTGCGCAAGTCATGAATTTGGTGAACAATTCAGGCAATTCTGTTTTTGCTATCATTCGCTCTATATTTATTTATTTATTTATTACCAATAACCTAGCCAATGCAGGCCATAAACGGTTACAAATTTCTACTATAATATTATTTTAGTATGTAAAAATATAAAATACAATATAAAAACAATAAAATATATGGAAACAAAGCTTAACAATTAGGAAAATACGTAAGAACAATAGAACCACCCCAATTGGCCAAAATGTAATATTAGTGAGAAAAAGAGAGAAAAACAAGAATAAAATTGTATAAAAAGAGAAGTGAAAAATTGCCAACAATATTTACTTATACATTATCAATCAATACTACAAATTATTACTAGAGAGTTCTAGAAATACTTTTTTTATTCGTGAACGGTGAGACATTAAAAGTTTTCAAAAAATTAGGCAAAACATTGTATGCTCGTGCAACCCTTACACAAAAAGAACGTTCCAATTCTCCACTCAGTCTTGGTATAATCAACTGTTTATTTCTAGTGGATCTACTAAACTCAAATAACTCAATCAAATAGCTGGGTGCTTGCAATCTATATGACTTATAAAAGTGATATAAATTACGGAACTTTATATAATCTGCAAAAGAAACTCGCAAAAATCTTACAATGTAAGGTGACACATGCTCCCATATTCGGAGAGAGTACATGTACCTAATAACTCTATTAAAAATTAACTTTAACTTCCTCAAGACATAACCAAAAGTACCAGAATAAACTTCCAAGCCATATAATAGAATAGGCATAATTATACCATAAACAACTCTTTTCTTGACATGAAAGGGTAGTATCATATCCAGACTATATAATTTGCGTAAAATATAGTTTATTATAGATAGTAGTGTGTTAATATGCCCCTCAAAGATTAATTTCGAATCCAGTACTAAACCTAGGCAAGTGAGCTTATCAACAAATTCTTATTATCAGACTCATTACTGATAGTTACAGAAAATTGGCTACAACTACCTCTGCCAAACAGCATTGCTTTTGTCTTTTTTGTATTAAGAGAAAGGCCATTATCAAAAATCCAGTTTTGTAGAACCCCAACGGTATAGTTAATCATATTTTGTAACACATCAGAAAAATCTACTGAACCTTTAAAAAGCAATTGCACATCATCATCAAAAACAAATGGAAGAGATATGTTGCTAGAAACAATATAAAAAATATCATTAATGAATAACAAAAAAAGTAAAGGCCCGAGCACAGATCCTTGTGGTACACCACTATGAACAGGAAAAACTCCAGAAACACGACCACAACTCAAAACATATTGACTCCTTTCAGACAGGTAAGAATATATTAAATTGCAAGCGGAACTAGAACATAAATAAAACCTATGCAATTTATCAATTAAAAGAGAATGACTCACCCTATCAAATGCTTTTGGTATGTCCAGGGACAACAAAACACACACGCCTCTATTAGAAATATTATTCCTAATGTTGTCAGTCATACCAAGAAGCAATGAAGTAGTATTTATGCAACTTCTAAACCCAGATTGGCAATCATGCAGAAAACGATTGTTTTCAATATGGCTCATAAATTGAATTTTTATTATATGTTCCACTATTTTTGAGAGAATAGGCAATATCGATATTGGCCTAAACTCTTTACAACCAGCAATTTTACCTTTTTTTTCTATTGGAATAATCTTGGCAATCTTCCACATCAAAGTATATTCACAAGTGGTTAATATAGTGTTAACCAAGTGCAGAAGATAGTTCCCAACAAACGGCATTAAAAGCCTGATATACTTGAGTGTAAATCCATCAAATCCTACAGCATTAGACTTAATCAGACCAAAAGCAGTAAGCAACTCCGATAATTCAACATTACGAAATGAAAAACCTCTATTATGATATCGTGAAATATCAACAACCTCGCCACTAATTACCTGGTTAGTTGCAAGCACACCATTCACGAAATCAGGGTCCACAATTTCAACCTGGTCAATGCCGTCACCACTCCATTTCTATTAAGAACTGACCAAATCCCCTTACTATCCTTGTTTTCAAAAATTATACTGTGAGCCTCCTTTTTAATTTTTCTAATAATTTTCTTTACATAATTCCTACAACGACAGAATACTCTCCAATTATTATCAGTCCTTTCACCTAAATACGTCCTATACGCCAGATCTCTACCCGAAGTATGAAACTGAATCAGGGGATCTCTAATCCATGATTCATCATGATTTCGAAAATAGCGTTTCCTCACAGGAACTATAGAGTGCAAAGAAACCAGGTTATCAATAAATATAGTTAATTGCTCATCAACATTATTCGTTAAAAACATATCATTAAAATTACAATCAACAGATGCCATGGACAATGATGTAGAATCAATGGAATCGTAGTCAAAAAACTCATAGTATCCTCTTTGTACCGTATGCTTTATATCTAAGGATAAAAATATGAAAGCATGGCGTGTTATACCCTGACACTGGAACTGACCAGAAGCCCCCATCAATTCAGAAGAAGATACCAAGAAATAGTCCAGTAATGAAGTAGAGTCACCAGCAATATGTGTTGGCATAGTATTATGAATTAATGATAGATTAATTCTGTTACACATGTTCCTCAAAACTAAGCTCTTGCCAATATCAAAAAGATTGTTATTGAAATCACCCATAATCACAATATTAGAATACCTCACCAACAAATCAGCTACCTTGTTTTCAAAAGTTCCAACATCACCATGTGGAAGATAAACTACACCCACTAAAACCTTGATTTCTCTAACAACAAGTTCACAAAACAGACATTCAGCAATTCCATAAGCATCACTAGAAAAAACAATCCTATGTTTAATATTCTTAGAAACATACAAAGCAACACCACCTCCTCTTTCACATAGTCTATCATTCCTGTGGCACATATATCCAGAAATATTTATTACACTGGTGGCAATTTCACTTCTCATCCAAGTTTCAGTGAACCCGACTACACTCAAATATCCACCATCTAAAATTCTCTTAATTTCCATAAATTTAGTAAAGTTAGGCTTCAAATTAAAACTACTACAGTTCAAATGTCCAAAACTTAAGTTTTGATTTAAATGACTTAATTGGGATTGTAGATAACTATTATCGTTTACAACATTTCCTAGATTCTGGTTGATATTCATTACGTTTTAAAAGCAATTTAATCAATCAAACTTGTAATAACTTTAAAAAAATAAATAAAATAATTAGAAAAAAATTAAAATAAAAAAAAACTGATATGAAGACTAAAGGGTACATTTTGCAAACACAATTTTTTTTTCCAAAATCTTCATATAAAAAAGATATGTTCATATTTACATACATACATAGAGGAAAATGTTTCTGATGCTTTTTAATAAAATTTCATAAAAAATCAAAATTATTTTTCATTACTTTCACTACAATACAATTATTCATATGATGAACTATAATAAGAAAGTAATGGCAAACACAGCTTTTCAAATAAATTTTGTCGTGAGTTTTCCTCTGTGCATGCAGATATTAATATAAAATAATCCAATTTTATACATCAACCTGTGCGGGATTATTAATAAATGACGACCCAACACCACCAGGTTGACACAATCATCATAAGTAAGCACCACCTCCTTTTGATCCGACATAATAGCTTTAACTTTGGGAACATCGTAATTCATCAGCTTGTATCTCCTAATTTTTTCATCAGCCTTGAGTCTACGACAAACTGTGGTAAGTTTTTTTGCAGCTTCAGTTAAGTAATCACATAAAAATACTTTGCTTTGACTACTACTGTCACGAATATTGACGACATCTTTAAGCAGCAGATTACGATTTTTGTTGAAGTTGATCATTATAGAATCACGAACTTGAACAGAATTAAACTTGACAAGTACAGCTTTATCTCCAGCAAAATACGTACAGTGTTGTATATCAGAATCAGATATGCCCACATTACAAAGCGAACATATTCTTTTAATTGGATCCCGTAAGTTAATAATTTTTCTTGGTAGTCCTCTTATGATTATATCAGCCCGATTTAAACGCCTCTGTAGAATACTATATCAAATTTGACATTTCTTTTTATGTATATGTATATTTATAAGCAATTATATGTATAAGCAATCGAAAAAGACTTGTGCAAGTAAAGTTGCTCTATCTAAGCGCTACAGCAAGTTTAATAGAAAATTTTATGACTTGCGCAAGTAAAATTGTCTGGTGTAAATTGGGACTAATCATTTTAGAAAATGCTATATTATGCCGTTTGATTCGTAATCATGCAGATCACTGATACATATGTACGTATGTAAATATTGCTTATTTACTCAAACAACATAATAACTCACAAAGTGGAATTTTCAAGTTGGAAAAATAAAAATTTTGTACTATATTTATAATTTGAACGGGCTAAAGTTCGTATCGCTTTTTAAGCCAAATTACATGTGATAATTATTAATGAACAAAAAACATCTAAGTTAGTTGTAAATATTCTGACAACACATAGTTGAACGGAACAGCCAGCCGTTTTCGAAGGCCACTAAACCTTCATCATATACTTAATAGTAACAAACCAAAAAAGTTTGTCTTAAGTAGAACAAAAATAAGCAAATTACCTAACATGTGCATAATTAGTCAAGAATAAACGGCAATGGTAAGTCTGTTGTAAATTAAAGATGGTAAATTTGGGCTTTCATTACAAAACATGTTTCAGCAAAAATTTAAATACGATGAATTAAAACAATTCACGTATTCCATTTGCAAGAAAGTTTCGTATATAAGGCAGAAATCTACATCAACTGACACCACACACAGTGGACAAACACAGAAGAACGCTGATCATGAAGGTTTAGTTTAGTGGCCTTCGAAAACGGCTGGCTGTGTTCCGTTCAACTATGTGTTGTCAGAATATTTACAACTAACTTTGATGTTATTTGTTTATTAATAATTATCACATGTAATTTGGCTTAAAAAGCGATACGAACTTTTTAGCCCGTTCAAATTATAAATATAGAAACAAATTAAGTTCGAAAAATAATAATTAAAATTAACAAAAACTTTTTCCATTAATTTGAGAGTTTTTTGTGTGTCAAAACGTTGATATAGCAAAGGAGCGATATGTGCGTAGTTATTTAATTGATAAATGAAATGTAATTTGTTTAAGGCTGAGTTTACATCTGGCATTTCTTGTGTGTCATTTGCCCAAAAAAGCGTAACCAACAAATTACTAATGAAAAACTGTTTGATTCAGATATGTATCTATTTGTTGATTTAAACATGTATTTATTGATTTAAACAGTTTGAAATCATGTCGGATTCTATAAAATTTTGTATTATGTATGAAACTGTTTAAATTAATAAATACATGTCTGAATCAAACAGTTTTTCATTAGTAATTAGTTGGTTACGCTTGTTTTACGCTTGTGTGACATTTGGCACACATATGTAAACCCGGCCTAAGATGGAAACTTTTTTTCACCTATTTAAAGAAATTGCTAAGAAGCTAAAGAATAAAGTGGAGGAACAGCGTGCATATACCACTTTGGGCAGGGCCCATTTGTTGCATGGACAGACTCTTGCTGATACTTCAGCATCAGATGCTATGACTCAATTAAAGGAAGCTGAAAAGGCATTTCTCAAAAGTCTTTTGCTGACAAAAGAGTATGTACACTTAAATTCATATGTATGTATATTAACATTTAATAAAAGGGAACAAATGCAGTTAAGCGAAGCAGCTCCAAACAAAATAAAAAGTAGCCTATGTGATAGAAAATGGAAAAATAAGAACAAAATATAAAATAAAAAAGTTGGCGGCGATGCCTATTTACCGAGTTATGGGGCTCTGAACTTTCTATAGAAAACTTCCAAACAAAGTTTTCCTGCTTAATAACATTTGCCTGCACTGCCGGCCTTCGGCCGGGCTTAAAGATTTTCTCCATCATGGTGTTTCCCGACACGGCACAGTTTAGCAAAAATTTTCTGCCATCCATTTTCTCCATCATTGTATTTCCAAAACGGCATTTCTTGTTAATGATTTTCTGCACAGCTCTTACTTAATTGGTTTAAATATTGATCCATCACGTTCAGAAATGCAGAGAAATCACAATCGTCTATGAAAAATTTAAAGGCCAATAACTCAAGAAATAAGGGTGACAGCTAACTTTTTTATTTTTAATTTCCTATGCGATTAGTTAGAAAATTTTTTTGGAGATTTTTTGAAGTTTTCTATAGTAACTTCAGAGACCTATAACTCGGAAAATAGGCGTCGCCTCTAACTTTTTTATTTAACATTTTCTTCTTATTTTGCAATTTTCTATCACATGGGCTACTTTTTATTTTGCTTGGAGCTGTTTCGCTAAACTGCATTTTAAGCCCAATTTAATTTAAGAAAACAAAATATTTTGACAACATGAAACAATATTGTAGTTATAAATTAATACGTATATTATTTGTAGATTAACTGGTCAAATTTCAAGATTAGAACAGCTTGATATGCAAGCGCGTTGTTACCTCAATATCGGAGTTGTTAAAGAGCACATGGAAGATATTGAAGAAGCAATTCTTTATATGGATAAAGCATTAAAAATAAGCAAATCGCATGATATATTTGAGCTATCCCATATGTGTTACGTTTCTATGAGTTTAATGCATCATGTCAAACGAAACGATACCACTTCCGCACTGCGATACTGTAACATGGCACTAGATGTGGCCAAACGCTTTAACCAGAAAGTGAAAAAAATATGCGAAACCCTAATAATTAAATCTGAAATTCTTATTAAAGCTGGAGACTTTTCGAGTGCAAAACAAATTTTGACAAAAGCATACAAAAAAAACACATCGGATGAAAATGATCGCAAAACAATTGAAAAATCGCTGAGAATTGGTATTACGTAATTATTATGCATACACACATATGTATGTATGTGTGTATATTAAATGAGCTTGAAACATAACTTTGTATTTCTTTTTAGTTGCAAAAATTTGCCAAATATTGGATGAACTTATCATAACAAGTTCTGTTGATTATTCTAAACAAAAAACTCTATACGAAAAACTTGGTGATGGTTGTTGTCATTTGGGGAACTACGCAAAAGCATTAGAATACTATAAAAAAACTTTAGAATGCGCACAGCTAAATAATGAACCAGCAAAAACTATGATTCCCATTTACGTAAGCTTATATCAAACGTACAAAGATAATAAACAATATGACTTAGCTCTTGAGTATCTGTGGAAAGAATACGAATTGAATAAAGAAGTTCCAAACGAGGCATTTGCAACGTTATGCAGTATTGCTGAAATTTGCGAATTACAATTGCAGCCTTTTTGGACGATTCAAGATATATATCAAAAGGCAAAAGATCACGCGGAAAAGGTTATCTGTGATAAAATGAAATTGGAAAAGATCGTATATGACAGGCTAAGAAAATTACAAATGAAGCATAACATGCATGCTTTGGCGGATGAATTAGTAATGGAAGCAAGAAATAAAGGTGAGAATGACTATTGTAAGATGAAAACATTCCGATAATTCAGTTTACAAATTCTAGCTAGCAATTGTAAAGAAAGTTATTTATTTTATTATTTTATTTCAGTCACCGTAACGGTTATAATTTTTATTTTACAAAATTACTTTTTAATCGTTATTTCTTGATTTTTATCTATTCCTCACAAATAACAGTTATTTCTTGATATTTATTTATTCGTCACAAAATAAGAGTTATTTTGAGACTTCTATTTATTCCTCACAAAATAATAGTTACCTTTTGATTTTAATTTTTTTTGCTTAATTTTTAAAATTTAAGGCCAAATTTTTTAAATAGAAACGTTTTTTTCGTTTTGAAATTTGTATGGAAAAAATGTTTTTTGAAACGAATATTCGTTATTTTTCATACAAATTTGAAACGTTTAGAAACGAAATTTTTTACAAAATCTGCCTATTATTATATGTTAAAATTAATTTACTTTTTTATAGTTTATTCATTTTAAAAATTAAAATTTTTTTGAGCAAAAAAATAAAAATCAGAAAGTAACTGTTATTTTGTGAGGAATAAATTAAAGTCACAAAATAAGAGTTATTTTGTGAGGAATAAATAAAAATAAAAATAAAATAAAAATCATTGCATCTATAGGTAGTCCATGTAACATGGAGTACCTTGTTGGTATATTCCTTTTGCATGTAGGACTTCTCTATTAGTGTGATTTTTTCAGTTTAAATTTGGGAAATAATTGTTATTTGCGATCCCTGCTTTATTTTATTTAAAAATTTTACAAACAATAAATTATGCAAATAAAAAAAGGGGTCAGGAGCTAACAACACTCTGTCCAAGTTTCAGGTCAGGTTCCTTTTTTCACCTTTGGTGTACGGAACCCTAAAAAGGAATTTTACGCGTCCATATATTGTGTTGTTTATGCTACAAAAATATCTCTGGATTGACACTTTTTGGTACACACTATCACTCAAAAGCCAACATGGCCGCTGACTTTCACTCAACCACAAAAAATTCTGTGGTTGACTGTTGACTGAAGAAATTCGTGTTCACACTATCGATCAATGTAAAATTTGAGCAAAACTGTCACTCATGTTCGATAGTGTGTACCCCACTTTAGTTAAATGCAGTGACAGTGCTTAAATTCAAAAATTGTACCATCAATTTCTTCTCCTAAATCAAGCAAAGATGTTTGTGGTTTTTGTGGTAGAGCCCGTGTTTCGGCATAGGGTACTTTCCATATTTCACCACATACATATGTGTTAAAAATTTTTTTAACGTTATCTTCCGTTTTCAACAGTGCTGTCTCTAAAACCGGTTTTATGCACCTTAGCTTTATTTCGGGAATACATATGGCGGCGATGATAGCATCCCAACCATCGGGCAACATTAAAAAATATGTCTCAAATCTTTTAACTAAAGAATTTTGAATTTTTCTACACACATCGGCCAAGTACTTGAAGTTGGCTTGCTCTAAACGCATCAGTTTACGCCTTAATGATAGTATAGTAGGCACAAAGTAGCCGAAATACATGGTTTTTTCGCCCTGCAGAAAATCGATCGTATGCTATAGGCTCCTTAAGCTTTAAATACTCCGTCAAGTACGCAATCTCATCACTCATAATGGTAGGTATTCCCAATCGGTAACACAGTTCCAATAAATTTGCTTTGTTTTCCAGGAGTTTCTTTACGAAATCCTAAAGAGAGTTCCATCTTGTTACGCATGGCGTTAATAAAATGGCACTTAAAACTTCATTAATGCTTTCTGCAGACTTTGGTCTCTTACACTTGCTCCAAATCAATGTGCATCCTTACATAAAACAAGAATTTACAAACGTGGATGATTTAAATCTGGTTGATAAGGAAATCTTTTACCTTTTGAATGACCTTTTCTGTATGTCTTGCACAGTCTGAGTTGCAACATTTATTGTTTTGTTGAAATCGGTTAAAGCTAGCAGTTTTAAAGTGTGAATGACACATGGAAAATGCTTTGACTGTTGAGGAGTAGTGATGAGCTATAACGTGATTTTTCAATAATGTTGTTCCCTGTGAACGTGATTTCTAAATCGCTGTTCTTTTAAACTGTGACTGTGATCACAGTTTAGCAGAATTTTGTTTGTAGTAGTTCTGTTATTTTGAAAAAATCTAATAAGAAGAGCAGCAGTGAAATCAAACTGACTGTTATCACGGTTTAACTCATTTCAGCTCTTCTGCTTTAAAAGTCTTTATTAGTATTGGTATTTTGATAAACACTAATAAGAAGAGCGACAAGAACAAACAATTCGCAATCAATCTCGTCCAAATATTGAGATTTTCGTATAACAGGCAGAGAGACAAAAATTGCAAATATGAACATGTGAGATGTACATATTTGCCAGAAAAGACAATTTGACACGATTTGACGATTTTTTATCGACAAAAGCTGAAGGTATAAAATAAATTCGTGTGGTAGCCTTATCTAATGTTAAATAAGCATATAAGAACAATCACAGTTTGTATAAAAGAACTATATTTCCAAAACCTGTTACTTGATCAATTCAGTCACATTTGTGATTAGTGATTTTTCAATCGCTGCACACTGGGGCCAAATGAATGAAAAGTGGCGATTAATTGAAAATATGAACTTTAAAATTCATAATCGTGTTTGGTACCGGGTTAAAGTAGATAAAATTCTGCATCACTAATTGCAAAAATTTTACTTTTATGTTGTTTGCTTTAGTTGAAGTGAGCACTTAAAGTTGAATAATTGTTATTTTTTTGTGCATATTGAAAAAAAGTGAAAATTTTGATATTTCAATTGATAATTTTTTTCTATTTATACTTCTAAAAGTTAAATTTTCAACTTCAGGTAGTTTACTATATAGTACATGTTTTTTTGTTTAAATTAATGTTTTAAAAATATTAAATGTTAATAAAATAAAATTAGCCCAAAAATGGGCTATTTTTGATTTATATATGGAGTTTCAACAACTTTGTTCGTGAGCTTGCGTAAAATCGTCTATATAGTGTTATAATATCAGATCTCAACTAAGAAACCGCAAAATATTTTTTGGCGACTTGTTGCGATTTTTCTGTTATGCTTGTTTTTGTGAAATAACTCAAGATGCTAAAAATCCACAAATATGAAAAAAAACAACAAAACAAAACATCAAGTTGTTTTTACTTTGTTTTGTTATTATTTTCGTTATAGTAGTTGTTATTGTAGCTAAAAAATGTGTTGTTAATTAGAGATGGGGGCGTGAGTAACTTTAATTCACGCATACTCACGTGATTGCGTATGTTGGGTTTATTTACTATGAATAAAAGTAATTAAATTATTTTACATGTGTTTATGATATTTCAATGAATTTTACTTAAACATTTGTTAATTTTAAATTATTAGAAAATTGTATATGGCACAAGTGCACTATTTTGAAAAATTGAAGGAGGTGACGCTCCCATCCCTATTTATTATTGTCATTTATTTGAGTCCTACATAATAACTGTTGGTCATATACATGCATCATATTTATTTATTGTTTTAGCTGTCAATGTTTTGTGATGTGATGTTACATATTTAAAGTGTTGTGAAAGTGTAAATTATTCGGTACAGGGTTAAAGGAATTACTTTTTGCAAATTTTAAACGAATACAAATCTTATTAATTTTAGGAACATCTCCCAAAACAATTTTCATTCCTCGTCATGAGTTGCATAATTTTATGAGGAGTGCAGAACCTAAATCACTTCAGGATAAATTTAAACTTTTGAGATGGGAAGTAATAAAACGTGTCGACCCTTCGGATATGGTAGATTTTATGACAAGGTTTCATAATTTTTGCTCTAGCTATGAGATTCGGTGGCAAAAATGTCATAGAAAGAATGAAGTTTTTGTAAAAAATAATAAGAATTGGCTGGATGCCTCAATCTCATTCAGTCCACCACCAGAACCACAACAAAAAAGAGGTCGCAGTGATCTCTCATTTGAAGAGTGCAAAGAAAAAACAAAAGTTAAGAAATGTAAAGACATAAGAGATGAAATTTCTTTGCCTATTTTGGCTTACGCCACTCAAATGAGCTTGAGAGCTGCTGGAAAAATAGATGAGTCGAAAATTGTTAAGGAAATAATATCATCTCCAACAAAAGCCAAAAAATACCGAAAAAGTATAGCACAGGTACCACCACAGCAGTTAACTCCGGATGAAGCTCTGTCCGTTTTGATAGAAGCGAAGCTAAGTCGCCACCAATATAATGTTATTAGAAAGGTTGCACCTGAGAAATTTCCATCATATAAATTGGTCCAAACAGCTAAGAAAAAATGTTACCCAAAGGGAGAACAAATGAAAATTTCTGAAACATCAGCGCAAGTTAGCCTACAAGGAATATTGGATCATACCACTGAACGCCTTTTGTCGGTTAAAAATGCAGATTTAAATTCGTTAGACAACGAAGAAATCGAAAATATTACTTTATACACTAAGTGGGGCTTTGACGGAAGTTCAGGGCATAGTTCTTACAAACAAGCCTTTCATGACAGTAATGCATCTGATTCTTCTGTATTTATTACGTCAATTGTACCATTACAATTAGTTTGTAAAAACAAAATCATTTGGCGTAATCCTCGACCGTCTTCAACTAGGTTTTGCAGGCCATTAAAAATTGAATTTATGAAAGAAACGGTCAACAGTATTAAAACAGAAAGAGAAAGAGTGGAGACAGAAAAAAATGCTCTTATCGATACAGTGATATCAGTTGGAGAAAGAACGATAAAAGTGAACCACAAACTAATTCTCGTTATGATTGACGGTAAAATGTGTAACGCGATTACAGACACAAAGTCCACACAAAAGTGCTACATATGTGGCGCTACCAGCAAGGAGTTCAACAATATTGAACAAATGATTTCTAGAGATTCCAACATAGACTTCATGGAGTTCGGTTTGTCTGTCCTACATGGCTGGATAAGATTTTTTGAATGTCTTATTCACGTGGCATATAAACTTCCAATTCAAAAATGGCAGGCAAGAAGTGACGAAGAAAAAAAATTATTGCTGAAACTAAAAGTCGCATTCAACGCGAATTTAAAAAGAGAACGGGATTGATCATTGATCGACCAAAACCTGGTTTTGGTAACTCTAATGAGGGGAATACTGCAAGACGTTTTTTTAAGAATGCAGAAGTATCTGCTGAAATTACTAATATTGATTTAGAGTTGATCAAAAATATGCACACAATATTAATTGTAGTTTCTAGTGGTATTGAGGTCAACATTGAAAAATTTACAAACTTCGCTAATAACACTGCCAGGCTATTTGTGAAAAAATATCCATGGTACTATATGCCTCCTACTCTTCACAAATATTTTATTCATGGGCCTGAAATTATATCATTATCGCCATTGCCAATTGGTCAGCTAACCGAAGAGTCTCAGGAAGCCAGAAATAAAGATTTTAAAAGTTATAGGGAGAATTTTGCCCGTAAATGCAGTCGAGAAAAAACAATGGAAGATATCTTTAATAGATTTCTCTTAAGTTCAGATCCGTTTATAACAAGCATGAACAATAGTTCTAAAAAGAAAAAAGAGCTAATGCCAAAATCTGCATTGGAGTTGCTTGTACTTCCCAGCAATCAAAATAGCAATGATGAAGATGGAGATGAAGATGGAGATGAAGATGGAGATGAAGATGGAGATGAAGATGGATATGAAGATGGAGATGAAGATTAAGATTATTGTAACGAATTAATTTATGATTATGAAATTGAATGTGAAGTAAATACTAACATTGAAGGTAATAATGAATATAATAAAAAATTGTTGTTTTCAAAAAAAAATAGAATAACCGAATTTAATTAAATTTTTTTTAAATAGTGTGTTTATGGTTATTTATCAATAAAAAAAACAATTAGATTTTAAAATGTTTCATTTTTGAGCAAAATTTTCAAATTTCGAGAAAAAATGTATGATTTTAATTTAAACATTTTCTAATAAAAATACATATAAAATATTTATTCCTTATTATTTTTAAAAATATTACTTATTTTTCTTAAAGTACATTTAGTATGCTTTAATTTGCAATTTAATTGAATAATTTATAGCGCACCGTTCCAAAGTTACAGCAAAAAATGTGAAAAAAGAGGATTTTTTACAGAACACAAAATGGCCCATAAAGGGTTACAAAATGTGTTGTTTCACTCTGTTTTTTTTTAATGTTGGTTTTTTATGTATTTATAAATATCCATTAATAAAATATATTATTTTTTTTAATTACGACTTCTATGAATTAATCGCCACTTTTCATGCATTTGGCCCCACTGTGCGCTGTGAAAAAAGAACATGTTTCAAAATATCGCTCAACAGAACAGAACTGAGGACCTGACCCATCAGTAGACTCATCCAAATCAGAACCAGTATCAGATTCCTCGTCACTACTATCTTCATTAATAGGAGCTACATTTGAGAAAAGAGAATACGTTTTATTACTGAAAATACATTTTTAAAATACAAATGTGTGTTAATTACTTAATTTAATTCCGAATTCTTTAAATGCCTTTGTAATTTATATTGCTTGTGTATATCGCATATCATTTTCTTTACGCGATCTATTTTCCCTTAAATCTTCCTTTCAAAATCCATTTCATCAACCCAATAACATGTATAACCACAAAAAATACTTTTTTTCACCTGACCGTGCGTCAGCAGTTACGCACACGTATTCGATTTTGTCTAGCTCACCAGCTAGTTTTTCAATGTGTTTAGTATGACTCTCCAAGAGCAACCTTGTTATTGAACGCCTACTTGGAACGCTCGCCCTAGGAAATAACGTTTTGAAGATGGCCTCATCAACAATGGACAGTGGAGATGCAGTGTCGCAAATAAAATTTAAAATGTTAACCTTGACTTTCGGCCAGCCTTCCGTTTTATAAAAACATGTAATATAAATCTTAATTCAGTATTTGTTCTGAATATAGCTCCGCAGTTTAAGGTTTAATTATATTGTTGTACATACATTCATCCATATTATGAGAGTCGTCATCGCCGTCGCATCAAGTCGATATCAAAAAATGCTCCATTTTATTATATATATTCACGCCATTTTGTTTACGTCGACTCAATGTGACTACTATGATAGCAAGAGGAATACGGGGGATTATATTGAGCACCGATTTTAATCATACATATCTTCTTGTGCAAGAGGCTTCAACATACATTTTAGTGATAGATAGATAGATTGATTTATTAAGTAGTGGGGGTATTCATTTCATTTTTTTTCTCGTTGGAAAAATGTAATTTTTTACAGCAAACACAGCAAAAAAAAATTTGAAAAAAATGTTTGAATTTTTTTTCCCTTGTTTGTTGTCAAAAATTACATTTTTCCATTTTTCCAACGAGGAAAAAAATTTAAATGAATACCCCCAGTATTTGGGATACTTTTTTAGTGACAATTCAAAATTTTACATACAAGTATTATAAAATTTTCAATTTTCTTTCTAAAAACTTGTATATTTATTTCATTTTTGATGTGACTACGGAGCATGTTGTGAAGATGTAGGTCTTTATGGAAAAGAGATCGTTGCATTGCAGCTGTTGTTGTTCTTGGAAGCCTGAAGTTGTTAACGTTTCTTAGGTGGTATGGTTGTACTCCTCCAACATAGTTTAACTTATTTATTAGGTATTCTGGTGCGTTTCCCGTTTTCATATTTTGAATAAAGTGTGTCACTGCTGTCTCACAAGAAAATTTTCTAATTGTTTTTTCACAACTTTTTCAATTATTTTTTCTAGCGTTTTTAGTGTATTTATTGGCCTAAATTCATCACATTTTGTTGTTTTTGCAACTTTTTCTATTGGAGTTATTGACGATATTTTCCAACTTTCCGGGAATTCTCCCACTTCAAGTGATTTATTTATAATATTCAATATTATTCTACCCACAACATTCCAGTTATCCAATATTATTTTTGTTGACACACTATTAAAATCGGGTTTATTTTTTATATCTTTACATATAAGTTTTAACTCTTGTAAATTAATTGCACGAAACTTAAATTTAGTATTTATCATATTTATTTGGTTTACATATTGCACTCGTTCTATAGAATTTCTAATTGTTTCAATGCTATTAACAAAGTATTTATTAAATTTTTTGGCTATTTGATAGTTTCCCTTAACTTCTAATTGATCAAATATCACAGTCTGTATCACGTTATAATTTTTTTTAAGTACTAAGTTTTTGATTTCTTTCCACATTTGCTTTTGATCTTTGGCGTTACATATTTTGTTATTTATAAATTTATTTTTTCGTGTTCTATACTCGTTTTATATCTGTTTCTTGCTGCCTTATAGCTATTCCAAGCACCTATTGTATTGTCTCTTCTTGTTATATTAGAAAATTTTATCTCTTTTAAGTAATTCTAGTTGTCTATTAAACTACTTACTTGCATTATTTGATTCTATGATTATTTTTTTATGCGTGAATTTTTTAATTGTATTTTCTATGCAATTATCGATATTGTAACACATATTAGCTGTGTAGTAATTTGTAATTTGAAATTGAGAGACAGAAAAATTCTTGCAAGTTTTTGCAAGTAAAATTTTTACTTGTAATAATTTTTCAAACAGCTGTTTTATGATTCGTGTTTGCAAAACAATTTTCTAAATTAAGTTGAAAATAAAAATATTTTGGAAAATTTAAGAAATTGTAAGTAAATGTAAACTTTTAAGACACTAAAAAGTATTAAAAAGATAAAAAATTTATTTTTGTGTAACTAGCAACAACAGAAGCAAAATATGTCTAATGAAATTGAACTAAGCAATACAGAACCTGGTGCATCAGTGGCAAAGGATGTTCCGGCAAACAGAGCAATTTAGTTGATACTTAGATCCTTCCATTTTTAATTATATGCATTAATATTTTTCTACAGCCTTTGAAATATTTTTGTTTTTCTTTAATTTTCACATACCAGCAGCTGTTATTTTTAGTGTTGTTAATATTATGAGTACCTAGCTACTCGGTAATTTACACTAAGACGATATTTACACTGGTCATTTTCTGGTTATATTTGCACGCAGGCTTTTTAAGTTTGTTGGTGAGAGGTGTTGAGAAGCATGCGGAGTAAAACAAAAGGCACGAAATGAAAAATCAACGGGATTTTTGACATTTATCTTTGTTTTTTCGTACTCTCAGCATTAACCATGTATGTTAACGTCAAAAAGTCTTTAAGAAAAAAGTCTTAACGTAAATGTGCGTAACTTTTCGAAGGGGGATTAGAAGAAAATTGTCGAAGCAAGTAGCCTGCCTTGCTTAGACATAATTTGAATCGGCACTAAGCAGGCAAATAATTCAATTAATTCAGATATATATTTGCAAATAAATTTGAATTAACACATAATTTATTAGTCACGACAATGGTGAATATAAATGACCATAATCACATAATTTTTAATCAATATCACAATTACAATCATTTTATAATAATATACATATACATATGTATAATATGTCCAGAAAACATAGGGGTAGTTATTGAGTACTCATATATACCTATACATTACAACACTACTTTAACTTGCAAATTTTAGCTAGTAAAGTGTTCATTTACTTTTTCACATTTTTGAGAGTAGTTTTGAAAAATTTCTTATTACTCTCTCGTTACTAATTTTTACTAGTAAAGTAAATGAACACACCTATTATTTACATCTTCATTTTCATCATACTTTATTAAATCACATCTAATTTTTATATTAAACAGATTTCTTTTATATTTAAATATTTCTTTTTTTGTTGACTGCGAAATTTTTATTTTTTATAGTTATATCTATTGCTTCATGATCTGCTATTTTATTTTCACTATTATTCTTTACTGTAAAATTATTGCTATTATTAGTAATAACAAAGTCTATTAATGTTTTGCATGTTCTGTCACCCTCGTATACTCCGAAACTATTTGTTTATTATCGTTTAGAGTTGCTTGAATTCTATTTTTATAGGTATCATTTTTGCTACAATGTATGTTGAAATCGCCGACTATAATTATATCGTTGTTGGTATCACAAATCCTTTCACTAATATCATCGAATGCATCACAAAACTCCACTTCTCTACAACTTGGAGATCTATAAACTGCCATAATTGATAGAACTGTATTTTTATTTTTTGCAGTATATGCACACATCCAATATTTTGAATCGGCTACTTTTTCACATAATTTGTTTATATTCCACTCCTTTTTAAAATAGACTATAACTCCACCTGTTTTTGCTGAATTTGATAATGTGGCATAATGATCATAATGCTGTAATATGTACTCTTGTTCTTCTATATCGCTTGTTAAATGTGTTTCTGATAAAATTATAAATTCGGGTTTTTTCATCGCTGTCATCACTTCAATTTGACTAAAATTGTTTAACAATCCTTGAGCATTTGTATATACCCCTGTTATGTTTATTGATTGTTATATATTAACACCACTTCTCCTCATCATGACTTTTAACTTACGTTGGTATACTGTACAGTCTTTACTTGTAGTACAATGATTCTCATCGAGACCTAAATTTATAAATTTTATTATAATTTCATCATTACATTCTTTTGAATTATGGTTTCCTTGGCATTTATAACAAACATCTTAATTTCTACAATCTCTGGCTCTATGGTTTTAGTCCTTGGCATTTATTGCACATTAACATCCAATATTTATTCTCTGGGCTGACAGCAATTTTGTGTACGATTCCCCATCAGTTACAATCTTAGCATTATACATGAGTTTGCCATTTCTTTTCATTTCAAAAGATTTAATAACTTGTATACTACTGTCCTATAAAAACTCATTTTGCTTTTGGACTTTTTCAATTAATTCCTTTTCAGAGTATTTGAATGTCATGTCTGTTATTATACCACTCATTTCTACATTATATGGCACTTTAATTTCATATTCTTCACTCAATTCATTTTGTATAGCGGTTTTAATTTTGTCTCGTTCTTCATTATTTTCACTGTTAATAACCAAGGTACCATTGTTTCAGTTTTCAACATTTGTTATTTTTAGATCAGTTGGGTTCACCTTATTGTTTAATAAGTCTTCTTTTGTTTTTCTTACTTGTTGCTTTTCTTTCGGTCTAACAATTAGTGGATCTTGATTTTTTAATTCTGGTAGTACCGGACCTTTTTTTATTGCATAAGCGAATGATGTTTTATTTTGTTTATCCCTTGTTTCTTTTTATATCATTTTGCCGTTTTTCATTACTTTCTTCAATCGTGTGACATAAGTTTTTATTATTATTTTCAAATTCACTTACAACACCATGCAATCTGTGAAATTCTTGGACATTTTGCTCACAAATCTTTTGTGCTTTATCTATTGTTTTCAGCCTCTCGTCGTATCGTTTTTCTATAACTTCTAATAATTGTTTAATTTCATTTTCGTTTTGTTTCAATGCCAATGCGAACTCATTTTTGTATTCAACCAAACTTAGCTTGTTCTTATTAACTCCATCATGTATATCTGAGTTCTCGTGGTACATTCATAGCGAACAGTCGACAAAAAAATATTCGTAGTACATATTATTCGTAATAGGTACATACTGACTTTAATAAATAAGCTTTATTGCTTTGTTAATATTTTTACATATTGGAAAAAACAACAAAACCCGCAAACAAAAAAAAAACAAACATTGACATTGAGGAATACTCTATACGAGTACCTCAAAAACAAACACAATCATAAAGTACAAAAACAAAAAAAAACCGCAAACAAAAAAGTGCCCTCTCTATGAGTACCTCAAATACAAAAAATTTTGAAGTGAGTTCTAACGGCAGAAATACCTATTTTACTGTGAGTTCAGAAACTCTTAATGAAAACAATAAAAATAATAAATATATTGAAAGTCTTTTTTTAACAGCAAAGCCAATTTTTCGTCAGCGATCAACTTCGCTTTGTCCAATGCCAAATAGTAGTGATTCATTAACATTACAATTGCCTATTACTTCTTCATATAAGTTAGTAATATCATCCCCTTCAGGCTCGTATTCGTCACTTAACAAATTTATCACTACAGATAACAGTATTTCAAAACCCAAGGTGCAAGTCGGTATGGACAGATATATAACCGTGGTAAAGCGTGGGCGAAGCCCGAATTCTTCAAAAATTTCATCCGCTTCAAAGATGTCTAGGGATAACAGCGCATCCTGAACTAATCGCCAAAACCGTTTTAAATTTTGCAAGATGAGAACGACAAACCCGATGTATTCTCGAATAAAACATCAAAAAAATCAGAAAAATTCAAATGCCCTTATTAAAAAATTAATTTCGATCATTGGTGAAAATAAGTTCCACATTGTCCCAATAAAACGTGGCAACATCGATGAAACGAAAATTCAAATTTATGACGAAAAGGATTTCCGCACAATGGTTTCTGAATTTGAAACAAATAAAACAAGCTTCTACACATACCAGCTTAAGAGCGCTAAAGGCCTGCAGATCGTATTGAAGGGCATAGATTCTTATGTTATCCCTAAAGAAATAAAAGATGCACTTGTCCTCCAGGGATTTAAGGTAAGGAATGTATCTAACATAATGAACAGAGAAAAGGTACCCCAACCCCTATTTCGTGTTGAACTGGAGCCAAATGATATACAGTTGAAAAAAACTAGACTCATCCTATTTATAGCCTAAAATACCTTTTATACAGAAAAATCACAGTTGAAGAGCCACATAAGCGTTCAGGTCCCGTGCAGTGTCATAATTGCCAAGAATATGGCCATACAAAAGCTTACTGCAATTTACCTACAGTGTGTGTTATCTGCGGTGAATCGCACGGTAGTGCTGGTTGTACTAAACCAAAAGATCAAGCTGAAAATGAATGCAGTAACTGTGGAGGTATTCCCACCGCTAACTGCAGAGGTTGTGTACTCTTTCGTCAAGCAGGCTATGGTGCAAAAACCTATATTAGCTCCAGTTCAAACAACAAACGCTTCCTCAGCCACTTTTGCGCAAATGAGCCAACCAGTTACTTCCCGTGTATCGTATGCCGATGCTGCCAAGACAAATTCTATTCCCGCGCCGAAAGTGTCCCCACCAAGTAATTCAACAAATGTAAACACCAGCTTTAATTTCAGTCGCCTTGCAGCCACCATTGAAAATCTTGTGCAAACTATCAACAACTTTACAACAAATATGACAAGCATGATGCTAGAAATGCTACGAATGCAGAATACACTGCTTCAAGCATTAATTAACAAGCCATGAACACGTTAAAAATATGTTTCTGGAACGCAAGCGGCATTCGCCAACATAAAAATGAACTTGAGCACTTCCTTACTGAAAAAATATTGATATAATGTTGGTCTCTGAAACCGCTACAACATCGTAAGTACAAAAATTTGACTTTATTTCCCCAAATACCCCGTTTACAATGATTATTTACCGCTGCAACACCGTGAATACAAAAATTTGACTTAAGTTGGGAAATTTCCATTGAGACGACCTTACATATAAATCTGTATTTAGAATATTATGACAACATTGAAAACAAGAGTCGGAGGACGGTCATGCGACGTTATCAGTTTAATGCTATAAGTACATTAAAGTCTTGGTAAGCGAATATTGTAGTGATGTTAGTTGTACCCGCAGACAATTGTAGCAACGTCGTGCTGATTGTCTTTTTCTGCCTGGGTTACTATCTACAATCTCAAAGCTTTTCGAAAAGCTGCTCATGACTAAATTGCCCAAAATTTTAGCTGATAATGGGTGCATTCCGGACTATCAATTTGGCTTTAGAAGTCAGCATAGCACCATTGAACAAACGCATAGACTGTTCCAAGTTGTAAGAAGAACATTTGAAGAAAAGAAGTATTGTTTTGCTCTCTTTATAGATGTTTCTCAGGCGTTTGACAAAGTATGGCACGAAGGCCTAGTTTAAAAATTGAAGACATATCTGCCAATAAACATTCAAAAGCTTTTGGAAAGTTATACTATTGATAGGAAGTTCACTGTTGTAGAAGGAGAGTTCGCGAGTGTTCCCGAATCCATATGTTCTGTAACTTTGGTGAGAACTTTTCCAAATGAAAAATTTGTTGTCATTCTGTGAAACACAGGATGACTAACAAAAAACTTAGTTCCGTGTTCGTGTTTCTTGTAAGCTTATTTCAGCTTGTATGTGAATCATATAATTGTTATATTTTTCTCGACGCAAGAACTTCTCGCTAGTTACAGAACAGAGGTACTGGTGTGCCACAGGGTAGCATTCTGGGTCCTGTCTTGTATTTAATATATACTTCTGATATGCCTGTCAGCAATAATATCCACACCTCTACATTTGCCGATGATACAGCCTGTATGAGTGTGCACGAAAACCCTTATAAGGCATCCCGCAATCTTTAGGAACATATTACCCAGCTGGAAATATGGTTGAACTTATGGAGAATTAAAGTCAATCAACAAAAGTGTGTCCCTATAACGTTTACCCTAAGAAGGGATACTTGCTCCCCTATTCGAATCAATAATCAAAATATTCCTCAACATTCCCATGTGAAATAACTTGGTATACACCTTGATCGAATGCTTACATGGAAACATCATATTGACTCTAAGTTGACCCAGATGAAACTTAAGTTAACTCAAATATATTGTATGATTGGCAGAAATTCAAGACTCAGCCTAGACTGCAAACTTTTACTATACAAGTCGCTTTTGAAGCCAATTTGGTGCTACGGAATCCAGTTATGGGGCACTGCTTCAGCTTCCAATGTCGACAGAATCCAACGAAGGCAAAACAAAATTTTACGGTTAATAAGATCGACTCCATGGTACATGAAAAAAAATTAGTAATGCCGACGGGAAAAATGTGAAAAAAAAAATAATTTTCCTAATGCCAACGGAAAATCCTAAAAATGATTTTCGTCATGTGGACCAGGAAAAAAGTGAAACAAAAATTGTAATGCCTATGGGAAAAACATGAAAATAAATATTTTTGTAATGCCGACGGGAAAAACGTAAGAAAAGAAATAAAAATATTTTTCCTAATGCCAGCGGAAAATCCTAAAAATGATTTTTCGTAATGTGGACAGAAAAAAAGTGAAAAAAAAATAGTAATGCCGACGGCAAAAACGTGAACAAAAAATATTTTTGTCATGCCGACGGGAAAAACATGAAAATAAAAATTTTTGTAATGCCGACGGGAAAAACGTAAGAAAAGAAATAAAAATATTTTTCCTAATTCCAACGGAAAATCCTAAAAATGATTTTTCGTAATGTGGACGTTAAAAATGTAAACAATTTTAATCAGCGCCGAATTGGTATTTCACTACTACTAATCAAGTCCGAATATTTCTATTTATACTCAAATTATCTAAATCAAGTCAAATATGAATATCCGAAGAAGTTAATTTCATTTTTAAAAGAATGAGATATTATAATAAAGCTTAAAGCATTTTAATTATGATATTTGCTGATGTTGCATCTGAAAAGCAGAATAATATACATACATATATGTACGTGTATATTTTTGTATGGGGGGCACAATAGAATGAGTCATTATTCTACTTGTGCCAAACTTGTAGCATTATTCCTAATACATACATGTATACATATGTACATACATACAGGCAAAGTTAAATATACAAATAAATATGAAGCAAAATTATACCAAGGTCAACTGTTTTTTAAGATAAATTTCTATTATAAATGCAATTTTAGTGAATTTTGCTTAAACAAAATTCGAAATGCTGTTTAATATTTTTATGAATATGGTTGTAAGCATTTAATAAGAGACAATGCAAATGTAATTATAATGTTTATGCAAGATGAGAAAAAAATTAAGCACGTTTATAGGCATCGTGTTGTCTGTAATATGAATTTTTAAAAGTTTTAAGAAGTTTGTAGAGAGTGTTGGAAGGAAAAATAATATAATATTTTCTTAAGGTTCTTCAGGTTTTATATGTTTTCATAAAAAAATTACTGCTAATAAAAGATTGACTTTAGTTGATTCATCTAACTTTAAACTTCATTCATATAAATGTTATAAATGGCTAGCTACTTGTAAACTAATAATTCAATCTGAATCAGATAGCCTGATCTGAAAACCAGACCAGCTACCTGATAAGCTGATTTGATATCTGATAAGCTGAGTTGATATCTGATAAGCTGATCTGAAAACCAGACCAGCTCCTGAAAAACTAATCTGAAAACAAGACCAGGTCCTGAAAAGCTGATCTGAAAACCAGGCCAGGTTCTGAAAGCTGATCTGAAAACCAGACCAGGGCCTGAAAAGCTGATCTGAAAATCAGACCAGGGCCTGAAAAGCTGATCTGAAAACCAGACCAGGGTCTGAAAAGCTGATCTGAAAACCAGACCAGGTCCTGAAAAGCTGATCTGAAAACCAGATCAGGTCCTGAAAAGCTGATCTGATAGCTGAAAGCTGACCTGATATCTTTTACCTGTTCTGCTATTTTCTGTTAGCAAACAATAATGAGATGGTGTTAAAGCAGTTAGTGTCGATAAGAAAATATCTGATGAAATTTATTGGAATTTCATAATATTGTGGAATTCAATTCCTCTTGTATAGAACCTCTCAAAGAAAACATGATTGCGCATGTTTAAGTAACCTGAAAACAAGACTGTGCATGTTTAAGCAATTTAAAAACAGAAATTTGCATATAAGGAAAAAGCAAAAATTTTTTGATCCAAAGAAGTAAAGCCAATAAAGAAATGAAAAACATTCACATATTTAATTCTTTTTTCAATATTTTATTTCTAATTTTTTCTTAAAAATCTTAGTACTAATACAAATTTAAATCTATGTATATATAAAAATATATGATATAAAAATAAAGAGAGAAAAAAAAGATCATTCATCTAATATTTGATTCTTATTTGCAAATAATTTAGGTATAGGCAAAAAGATAAAAGTTTAAGACCATTAAATTTTAACATGCTTTTGTGTGAATAAAATACTAAAATTAATAGATACATTCATAAACAAATATATATGTATATAACAAATAAATGAATTAATAAATAAATGCAGAAATAAATATATAAATAAATTAATATACAAATAAGTAAATAAAAAATAAATTAATAAATAATTAAATAAGTATAATTGGTACAAAATTAAATTCTTGTTGTCATCTTACATGCAATTTAGTAGGAAGCATTCTATTCTACATCCATTGTTTCATTATTTCGGTCTATGTAATGCCCCTATGCACGCGTTTTTTTATTTTATCTTTCATTATATTTCTTTTATCATCAGAAAAGCTAAGAGCTATTTTATTTAGTTTTTGAGTATATAGTTGATGTGTTTTAGACCTAAACAAAAACATTTCATCTGAGATAATTTTGGATTCAAATAAGCAACTTTTGTAATCATTAAGGGACAACTTTTTAATTACAGACTTTTTGACCCCTTTAGATTTTTAACAGCTTCCGAGCGAAGAGTCGACAGATAATACATTTTTGCTCTTAAACCAACAAACTCTGTCATTATATCCCCACTGTTTTCATCTTTCATCATACCTAAAACCTTCTTATTGAGTAGCGGCAAACGAAATTGATTATCTATAGGATATTCTGACGTATCAAAATTCAAAATAATATCATTACGGATTTCATCGTAAAAATCATCAGTTTTAATTGAATAAATAAACGAGTCAGTATCCATATAGTTGAGAGAAATGTTCTCTCCAAATTTAGGCTTCATGAAACCATAATGGAAGTCATACATTCTCCACTTGGATAACTCTAGTACTGTAAAGCCAACATATATGGGTTTATCATATAGTGGTTCCATTATTTCTAACTCTACCGCATACATATCATCAGAAAATTTTGTCAACTGCATAAAATTTGGTTTCGAAATTAATGCTCTGAGGCCTAAATGATTCCTGTTTGTTGTTTCCCAAGATGAAGCAATTCTAATATTCCTACATTTTTCAATGTTTTCCATTGTCTTCCCATAAACAGCGTTGTTCAAAAGTTTGAAGAAATCTTTTTCAAAATTATTTTTAGCATTTATCCTATGTAATGTGTTTAAGTCAATATATTTTTTAAGCCAAGGGGATTGCTTAAATCTTAGTATTCTATGGATTTGTTTTAAGATGAGGCCATTTGAAATGGCTTGTTTTAAAACTCTATAGTGCATGGTGTAATTTGTTTTTGCGTGTAAGTCTGCAACTAATTTTTTGATTTTGGATCCCCCCACTGTCTTATTTTGGGGACAAAATGGCAAATCATTATGTAGATCATGCACTGAATCGGGATAATCTATATCCACTTCCAAAATGTACCCATACTCTGCAGTATCAGAAATTTTCATAACATCAAAATCAGTATCACAAACCCACTCAAATTCACCGTAAGGAAGATATTCCGACATCGCCCAACCATACAAATTGTTAGCGTCTAAATAGACAAGAAATTCTGATGGTTTTGATGCATCAAAATCTTCCAAATATTTGTTATTCGCTTTCGAATATCTTTGTGAGCATTGAACTAGTCCACCTCTAATTCCGTTTTGCATAAACATATACATTTCGGAATCAGTGAACTATTCCAGTGAAACTTCTGTGGTTTTTAACATTGCATCCCAGGATAAGCCTGGTGCTGTATAATAATGACAGGGGTCTAAATCATATATACCTCTACAAATTTTCCTAAAATTTTCAAACACGTTAGTTAGAAGAAGAACATCTGTATTTAAGTAAAGTTCAGTATAGTCAAGGAGGGTTTTACAGTTAAACTCTCTCCATATTTTTTGAGCATGTTCATACTCGACAACATCACATTCTTCATTCGTTAGAATATTGAAGAACTCTTCTCTACTAGGGAGTTTAATTTCCTTAAACTTAGTTATGGAATCCATGTAAGAGTACGGAAATACACCCTTTCTTCTAATCAGGTTGAAATGAGCTTCATCAACGAAACATGATCGAATAGTATTAAAATCATTGCTATCAAGATTTTTTGCTAACGTATCTAAACTCGAAGCCATAAATCTAAACGAGTCTATAAATCTTATTTCGAATCCATGTTTTTCATATAATCTGATAAAAATTGAAAGAGAAATATAACGTTCTGTGTTCTGGGGAATCACTTTTATTGTGCCATTTTTTATAGTAGAAAGTTCTTTGAAAAATAGGTGCATATCATATGCAGAAAGATTATGAAAAATAACCGGAATAAACTGAGGTGTTTTATAATTTAAATTACATTCGCTATGAGCTGCCCCACGATAATTGCCCGTAAGATGACAATGATCTCTAACTTTATCGTTATTTAATATTTTCTTACATATATGACAATTTTTTGCATTATTATGTTGAGCTATTTCTATTGGGGTCATGAACATTTTCTTAACTTTTAGTAAATAATTTAAATAGATGTCTGTACAGTCTTCAACTATTTTTTTGATAAAGACATTTGCCGAATCTTCACCAAAATAATGTCTATATAAGTTATTTTCCTTCTTAAAACTACATTTAATAAAATAGCCGAATGCACACGCATGGTGTTTCGGTACATTTGTAGTGCTTTTACTTACAGGATCATCGAGTTTTTCCAAAATAGACTCGAAGTCTGTGTAGATGACAAATGGTACATCTAGCTGTTTGTAGTAGTTTTTGTACTTAATAATACATCCATCTTCGGGCATCCTGATGACTTTTTTACCACAAAAATTTTTATGTTGACTGTACACATAAGCATCATGTGTATGATAAAGGCAGGTGTTACAGATATTAATCTTACATCTGTGTGACGTCATGTTGGAACGAAGGAGTCTAAGGAAAAGAGGAAAATAAAATAATATGTAAATTAATATAACAATAAGAAGTAGCTTTTTAAATAGGGAACACATTTTGCATAAATGCACTAATGAAACTTACTTTGATATATCTTTGATTAGCACATAGTGGAAGTTCTCATTGGACTGGAGCAATAAGAGATTAATATGAATGTGTTTTCTCCTTTTGTTATGTAGTATGGTCCTATAAGCGATATTCCATTGTGACCAAATACATTTATGCTCATATCATTTTGATTCTCGAATTGTTTTATCTGCTTCAATGGGAGTGGAAACTCTAGGCCTTCAAAATTTAATGCAATTGCTCCTATATTAATATTCTCATCAGAAATGTCAGCAATATTGTAATTTCTATAATTTTTCCGTTGTCTTCGATCTAGACTGCTATCTGTGTACAAAGCAGCAATTAGAGACCATTTAAAGCAATAAATATCATTGCTCTCGACATTTATGCATGCACATTTTGCTGCAATATTTTTTGGGAGAGGGATAAAGCTCGATCCTCTTATTATGGACGCCTTGTTTATATTAACTTCAAGAAAAATTTATTGAAGTCAAAGTCCATCCGCTATCCCTCTCTTGAAATTCTTCCATTTTGGCTCTTAGCTCCTCCGTCTGTTTCTTGTACATGTCTTCTATGTCGTCAGACAAAGTCACCAACATCATTTTCCAAATATGTACAAGTTGGGAAACATTCATCTCATCATTCACCATCTTCATATAATCACATGTGAGCTCCATATTAAATTTAAATGTAGTATGTATCCTACTACATTCATTGTACTATGGAGCTCTTGGCAGATTTCAGAAACTCCTCCGGAAATAAGATAGCCACATTTTTGTTGAGGAGGATATATGTCTCGATCCTTCCATTGAAGTTGCTTACTCTTTTAGTGAGAAAATCATCAATCCGTTCTTGGTGACAACTGTTTTTGTGTTTTGTGGTTCTGACATGAGCCATATAACTATTTGATGGGATCATCTCATCACAATCCTCACAATATTTGTTTTGAAGACTTAGCTTACTAATTCCATGGGCAGCCTTTGATTGGTTAGCATACGAGTGCGTTTCCATATGCTGATTTAGTTTTGTTTGAGTCATAAAGACTATTGCAGATGGTACAACTTGCAGTATTCATTTTATTTAATTATTTATTTGTTTTATTAGTTAATTTAATTATTTTATTTATAAACAATTTATTTCAGCTATAAACAATTTATTTAATTATTTTTTATACACTATAACCTGGTTTATCAAACAGTAGTTAGTTCTAGCACTTTTATAGTTTTTGGATTTTAAACACTTTAGAAATTTTCGTTGGGAAAATAGGTTGTCACTTGTTGAGATATCAGAGCAGACTGATAGCAATCTACATTATTTCTTCTACTTATATACTTTATATTCGAAGTAGTCATCAAATCTAATTTATTACGGTTTATGATGAAATTCATACACACACACACACATGTACGTTCTCACACACACATACACATTTCCAGAATTCTCTGTTGGTATTACGATATATGATGAAATTCATATACACAGCAATACCCAGAACAAAATCGCTAGCGTCAGTTTGTAATACACACGTACGAGAAAAATTGGGACATGTGAAAGTAGGTGCTTCTATAATTTTTTGCTGCATGTCTTCAAAAGCTATTTCCTATAATTGTTTCATTAAAGTGAAAATATACTGAAATAAAAATATCATTATTCCTATTCAAAAGCTCTTCCTATCAACCTGATAGGATTCAAAACATTTAACATCTGAAATTCACCTGTATATACATATAAAACTTATGCCAACACAATATTTTCTATCTCCATAAGAATAGCAACGCAAATAGTCTAGAAAACATACATATATACGAAAAAGTATTGATGTAATTCATACAAGCAATTATATTCTTTAAAGCAAAAATAGATACGATCAAATACATTACGCCAATGGCATATATTTACATACATTACCAAATAGATTCCCTATCCACCTCAATTCCAAAGAGCTATCAGGGTTGCCACTACCTGCAGCTGTTAGATTATTTCCCCAGAGATCATTAACATAAATGCATACATACAATAACCCTACATAAGTATACCAACGATAACTCAAAACAGCAAACCAAAGTCAATCAAATAACGATTACTACATACCTACAAATACACCGATTCCTTGTCACTACCCTGCAGTCAGAGTGGGACGAAGTGTCTTTGTTGCAACACTAAAATTCTAGAGACAATTGTAGTATAAAAAGATATTTTCTATCTGTGATTATAAAAGAAAGAGAGAAAGCATATTGATCAACACGAATACGGTGGAATTGTCAACAACTTGTCAATATACATACATTTGTACGTACGTAAATTAAAGAAATATACCAGTACTAACTGTCTGGTTGATATTTCTCCATGCTTCCATAACACCTACGTAGTCACTACCTAGTCAATTGTTTTAGTATTACTAGTAGGTTTTCAATACCAAGCACATGTTAAATGTCTATAGTACATAGTTTTGTATGGATGATAACACTGTACAACAAAATAACATTTTTTGGCTGTCCTTTAGATAAAATTACGCGGACTATATGGATTTTGATGCGTTAAATTCAAATCTGCTTTCAGTTTTTCTCTATCACGTAGAGATTTTTTTTTATGGGCGTGGCTAATTTTGCCGCCTAAATTAGTCGGCCATACTAATATATTTTACTATAACTCAAAACCCGCTATTTCGATTTTAATAAATAATAAACCAAAAGACGCGCCACAAAATTTTGTTAAAAAAAATTAATAATAATTTTTTACCTATCTTTTATGGTTTCGGAGTTATTCAGAATTTAAAAAAGAAAAAAATTTTTTTTATGCAAAAATCGCGTAATTTTTTTACATGAAAATTGCAATAAAAAAATCAGAAACTCAATAGTTTTATATTTTTTACATTTTTCTTAAAACCACATATCCTAGGAATAAAACAAGCTATAAAACGTGAAAATCCAGCAATAAATCTTGATTTTATTCGCAATTTAAAGCAGGTACCTAAAAATGGAAAAATGTGTGTAATGCATTAAATGCAGTCACATTTACATCTGGTAATGCTACTGAAAGGGCATTGCGGGCAGGTAACAGAACTAAAAGAAAATATAAAATAAAGAATTTTGGGTATACATAAGATGTTCACTCATCAGTTGCCATACAATAACTGTTTGTGAAACCGAAAAGTAAATTTTCAACCGCAACAAAATTAAAAAAAATAGCTAAAAATTTTAGCATAAGCTGAATTTAAAAAGTGATAATTTCTTCATCTATTTTTTGGTAAGTATTATTATTACTAATTCAAAATGTTGTATTTATGATGCGAAGTAATAGTTTTGTATCAAATTGTTGCAGGTTTCAAAATGCCAAGGCTTTGTAAAAATTCTGCTGATTCATTCTGTTATGTATGTGGTGATTTAACTTTAAAATCGCAACGCCAGACAATAACTTCCCAGGTTAAGAACGCCTATAAGCTATGCTTTGGGTTTCCTATCGATGAAAGAGATAAATATTGGCTACCAAAAATATGTTGTAATAGCTGTTCAAGGGCTTTAAGAGGTTTGATAAAAGGAAATCGCAAGTCTATGCCATTTTCGATACCAATGATTTGGAAGGAACCAAAAAACCATACAAATGATTGCTACTTTTGTATGACTACAACACGTGGGTTTTCCAGAAAGAACAAAAATAAAGTCATATATCCCAATATTTCATCCGCCAAACGACCAGTTCCTCTAAGAAGTAATGATTTACTTCCAATGTCCCCTACATACGAGGAAGAAGATGTTAAGTCTGCAAGTACTGAATCCAGTTACGCCACGATGGCTGCTTCTGCAAGTTCAACATTTACAAGTCCAACGAGCAAACGTTATTTTCCGAAGCAGTGCGACCTGAATGACTTAGTTCGTGATTTAGGACTTTCAAAAACAAAGACAGAACTTCTTGCATCCAGATTGAAGCAATGGAATCTGGTAGATAAAGACGTGAAAGTCACATACTTTCGAAACAGAGAAGAAGAATATTTGAAATACTTCAGCAAAGACAGGGATTTAATATTTTGTAATAATGCTGATGGTCTTCTGCGAGAACTTTCGTTCAGTGATAAATCTGAAGAATGGCGACTTTTTATTGATTCATCAAAGACGAGTTTGAAAGCAGTTTTGCTTCACAATGGCAACAAATATCCATCAGTCCCACTAGCGTATTCAAGAAACATGAAAGAAAACTATTATAATATGAAAGTGTTACTTAACAAAATTAAATACACACAGTACTCATGGAGCATTTGTGCTGAGTTGAAAGTTGTAGCAATGTTAAATGGATTGCAATGTGGATATACCAAATTCTGTTGCTTTTTATGTGAATGGGATAGTCGCTCAAAAGAAAATCACTATAAAGTTAAAAGTTGGCCAAAGAGAGTAAATTTTATTCCAGGAGAAAAAAATGTTTAAGAAGAACCTCTAGTTCTGAAGGAAAAAATTATCTTACCACCTCTTCATATAAAGCTAGGCCTAATAAAAAACTTTGTTAAAGCAATAAACAAGGATGGTGATGGCTTTCTATATCTTAAGAGCAAATTTCCTCGAATCAGTGATGCAAAAATAAAAGAAGGAATTTTCGTTGGTCCACAAATACGAGAGCTTATGAAGGACGCAGTCTTTAAGACGAAGTTGAACGGCGTGGAAGAAAGAGCATGGACGGCTTTTGTGAATGTGTGTAACAATTTTTTGGGAAATAAAAAAAGTGAAAACTACCATGAAATCATTCAAGAACTGCTTTCTCACTATGAGGCTCTAAAATGCCATATGTCGCTTAAAATTCATTTTTTAAAATCGCACTTGGATTTTTTCCCCGAAAATCTTGGTGCCGTATCAGATGAATATGGTGAAAGGTTTCATCAAGACATGATATATATAGAAAAGCGTTACAATGGAAAATCATTAGAAGTAATGCTTGCAGATTTTTGTTGGTCCATTCGACGAGAAACTTAATTGAAGATATGAATAGGAATAAAAATGTCAATTAGTAAATAACAAGACACTTTTTAATTTTAAAACGTTTTTAAAGTACAAATATTTTTCTTACAAAAATGGTGTTTTATTTCAAATAGTTAAGTGTTGTAGTTCAAGCTAGCACTTTTTCTTAAAACTGAATATACATACTTAGCGCTTCTAGCTTAGTTTATTGACAGCATACATAATAATACATAAAGTGAAAAATATTTGCGACTAAAAGTTTTTCATTATATTTTGAGAGCTAAAAAAAATTAATATTAAACCAAAATTATTTATTTCGCCAATAATTTCTGAATACTCGGAGTTATTGAGAAATTATTAGCAGCTGAAATAAAAAAACATTGGATCAGCATTTAATGCATTACACACATTTTTCCATTTTTAGGTACCTGCTTTAAATTGCGAATAAAATCAAGATTTATTGCTGGATTTTCACGTTTTATAGCTTGTTTTATTCCTAGGATATGTGGTTTTAAGAAAAATGTAAAAAATATAAAACTATTGAGTTTCTGATTTTTTTATTGCAATTTTCATGTAAAAAAATTACGCGATTTTTGCATAAAAAAAAATTTTTCTTTTTTAAATTCTGAATAACTCCGAAACCATAAAAGATAGGTAAAAAATGATTATTAATTTTTTTAACAAAATTTTGTGGCGCGTCTTTTGGTTTATTATTTATTAAAATCGAAATAGCGGGTTTCGAGTTATAGTAAAATATATTAGTATGGCCGACTAATTTAGGGGGCAAAATTAGCCACGCCCATAAAAAAAATCTCTACGTGATAGAGAAAAACTGAAAGCAGATTTGAATTTAACGCATCGAAATCCATATAGTCCGCATACTTTTATCTAAAGGCTATTTTGGCTGTTGTACAGTGTAATTAGAGAGTAGTACTGTCAACAAAAGTAGCGGACACCAGCAAACATACAAATAAATACAAAAACTCACACATATGCACACACACATACAAACACCCACAGATACATCCATCTACTGTAAGCACAACGTTTCTCTACAATAACAACAAATCTGCACACACAAGTACATACATACATAAAAAGAATCAAACACAAACACACACAACCACACACACACACACACACACAATCTCGGCATGAAAATCCCCAAAATCCCCCATTCGGGACAGGGCTGCCATCACTTTTGAGGTAATGACGGTCTGAGTCCTGTTTTCCCGGTTTTTAATTCCCAAAACAGGACTCAGACCGCCATTATCTATCTACTGGGCATACATAAGAAATTATTGCCAAATATAAAGGTCCCTATATAATCTTTAAGGTGCTACCGAATGATCGGTATGTCATAAGGGACATAGAGATTGGTCAGATAACTCAAATACCGTGTGAAGGTATTGTTGAAGCTTGTCATGTCAGATTGTGGAAAAGTAACTGGGCAACACTTAAATAAAAGTATTTATCTGTTTAGCTTTAAGTTTTGTTATTATGTAGATATAAGCATATGTATATGATTAAAGTAATTCTATATATATGATCGCGGTCGATCAGTTGAGTCAGGTTGGCCGAGCTGTAGTAGAATGGTACTGTACTCTGGTCATCTTGTCTAAATGTAAAATAATGATAACTCTGGGAGCCTTATAAAAAGGCAAAGTCAAATAAAACGATAAAACAGGAATTATTCTGCCAACTGTTGAAGTAAACGCGTCTTTTATTGATTCTACAATTAGAAGACTTTTTGTTAAAAAACTACCTGTGTTTAAAAAGCCTTTTATATTGTTCATTTTGTACATATTTTCTTAAATGAATTTTTTTTATATAAATAATTTGTACTTATGCCTTAAAGCCTAAATATTCCATTTTTTGGTTTTATCAAAATTTCTAACCCTGCATTTGAATTATTGCGAATAAGTATCTTTTATTGGAATATTTTTTTTGTGACTTGAAAATTACCCTTTTGTACTAATTTTTATGATTTAGGCGGCATTTTGTGTCTTTAAAATATTTTTGTAAAAATACTTGTTTTATATAACCATTGAAGTGATCAGATCTATATCCATCCTTGAATAAAATACTTAACTATTCATGTAAGTTGGCTTGAAGAAAATATTTGGTGTACCTTTTATTCCTAATAGAACCAGGTAATCTTCCCTCCTGAAGTTCTCCCATCCCCATCCCAGTATAGAAGTATAAAAAAGGTAAGCCTAATCTCTTTCCACCAAATAAAACCACTCAACAGGCTAATCTCCATAAGCCTGCATTTACGTTTCATTTAATAACGCAAAAATAAACATGGTCCTTTTTGAGCCTAAAAAAAATTACAGAGGTCAACCTGTGAAGAATATAAAAATTAATGAAATAAAAAACCCATACAGTCCACACGAACTCTCTCGCTTAAAAAAAAATTACAAAACATAAAAAATGCATACAGAATTATTCCCTCCACATACATATGTACATACATACTGTTACGTAAAAATATTCCTACAGGGTTAATGCAAAGTACTATCTAGAAGTATTTAACTAAAGCACTAAACGTACACACATATTCACCTGCAAGCACTATAGCAACAACAATTGTGTACAAAGCTACAGACATACACGTATACAAATAAAAGTGCGAGCACTTATGGTAACCACCCTGTACTAAAAATAGTACACTGCATTACCAACATACAAGTCGTTACTTTGAAAATTCAAAGACTAACGGCCAATCGAATCACCTACAAACATCTAGAAACGGCGACATGAATTTTCCCCATTATGCTAGAAGACTGTTTGAACATCTGGCTACCAATAAACAAACGCCTAAACAGCTATATCGTTTCTTCTGTGTTGGTCTTTGCTAAGTAGCTACATGCATGCATGTTGCTACGTCATCTACTTGCGAATATTCTAGATCCGGTTTGGTAGTGTAAAAAGAGAGCTGCTATATGTGAGAAGTCAGTCAGTACAAATTGGAATTTACTAGAGTGAACATCGTTGAAAGTAAAAGACATCGTGTCGTGGATAATAACGTTAGAAGTAAATAAGAAAAGACAAGTTGTAATTGGTTTAGTCAAGAATAAAAGGAAGTTCAGTTGCAAATAAGAAAATCGTGTTGCTATTTATTTTTATTTTTGAGCAATCAAAAGAACTCACACGTTTAATAAAATTTAAACGTAACAATACATACATATGTGTTTTGCTGCGAAATAGTGAGCTGAACGAACTACATAGGTATTAGCATTCTCTGGTAAGCTGAACAAACAAAACCAATCAGAAGAACCGATTCAGTAGAAAATTAGTGCAAATAGTTGTGTCAGAGATAATAAATAAAAATACATATTATCAATATTTTAATTTCTACATACCTATATCAAAAGAACGTAATTACCAAATTATATTAAACTATTTGATGTGTGGAAAAGTTAAAATAATAAAAGCAAAATCAAAGTCGAACGAAAAATAATTAAGTAAAACAAAAATAAGCAAAATAACTAACATGTGCATAATTAGTAAAGAATAAACGACAATGGTAAGTCTGTTGTAAATTAGAGATGGTAAATCTGAGCTTTCATTACAAAACACGTTTCAGCAAATTGAAATACGATGAATCAAAACAATTCACATATTCCATTTGCAAGAAAGTTTCGTATATAAGGCAGAAATATACATCAACTGACACCACACACAGTGGACCAACACAAAAGAACGCTGATGATGAAGGTTTAGTGGCCTTCGAAAACGGCTGGCTGTTCCGTTCAACTATGTGTTGTCAGAATATTTACAACTAACTTTGATGTTATTTGTTCATTAATAATTATCACATGTAATTTGGCTTAAAAAGCGATACGCACTTTAGCCCGTTCAAATTATAAATATAGAAAATAATTAATTAAATTAATTAAGAATAATTAAAAAAGATGAAAACAAGTTTGAATAAATAACATAAAAGTTTTGTAAATGTAGCAGAAAATTTTGTTATAAAAATAAGTAAGGCCCCTTTCACATTAGGCAACTTTACTTGTGCAAGTATAATTTTCATTTTTATTTATTTTGTTTTGAACTTGCTTCTATGTTCACATTGAGTTCATTTGTTGAGCAAGTTTAATTTTCTTATGCTCTAGTTTTCTTAATTTGTTGACGTTTTATTTACAAATAAAATTTTCTTAACACAAAATTAATTAATTAGACAACACACCGAAGAAGAAATAAAAGACAATGTCAAAAACAAATCAATATCCCAAGCCAACAATGACAGCTGAAACAGAATTGTGGCAGAATTGCCAAGTTCAAGCAAGTCTGTACTCAAATCTCGGCAATTCTTTCCCCTTCAACCGACCTTTCCTCTCACACCCACAAACGCAAGACTTGCGCAAGTAAAGTTGCCTAATGTGAAAGGGGCCTAATAGTTATTGATCGAAAAATAGAAACGTGAAAGTGAAAGAATAGCTGTTTAAATAATTAACAGTAAGAATACGGTTTGTAAATACATACATACTTGCATATGTACATACGTATATATGTACATACATACATACATACAAAATATAAAAATAATAGTTGTCATAAAAAGCTATCTCACCCAAAACATAAAAGAATTCTATATTAAGATTCAATTTAACTAAAAAAGTAATATAAAACATGAGCTATATATATGTATGTATATAGAGGTATGTATGTATGTATGTAATATACATAGTGCCATATACATGTAAATATACATATTACACAAAATACTTATGTATGGATGTACATGCACAAAGCGTTCAATCATATACCTGCATACAGATATGCATATGTATGTATGTAAATAAATGCAAACCCTTATATAAAAATCAACAACACAAAATTTCTTAAAAGCAAAATTTTTGTAAAATTTATAAAAACAACATACACGCAAATTAAATACCGCAATTTTATTGAATTTTGTTAGTGTACAAAACAAACAATTTGGTGAAGAAAAACCCTTTATCTCAAAAAGGCTCCAACAGCAACTTAATCTCCCCACAGAAATGAAAGCCTACCAAGTTCATGGAATAGGTGGTCAACTTGTGGGTCACTCTAATGCTCTATGCAATTTGACACTTTATTCTGAGAAATGCAATCGCTTCGTAAATGTACAAGCTATTGTGGTTCCAAAAATATCTAATATGTTACCCAGCTTCTCACTCTCTCAATCGGATATTCCATTCGTTTCCTTTAGTGATGTAGACCTAGCTGATTCAGAATTTAACATTCCTAATCGGATAGACTTATTGATAGGTAGTAATGTTCTTCCACAAGTTTTTCTTGAAGGAATTACAAGTATTTCTTCAACATTAATTGCACAATCCACTACATTTGGATGGGTTATTAGCGGACCAGCTAGTTTCGAATGCCCATCTGTTTTTTTGATCGGTGTTACTGAAACATCAAACGATTCCTTAGCTAATCAACTCCGGAAGTTTTGGGAGCAAGAAGAAGGCGACCCTCAAAGGCCGGAATCTGAAGAAGATGCGTTTTGTGAGTCCCTGTTTCAACGACCGACGTATCGCAATAATGAGGCCCGATATGTTATGAAACTTCCATTCAAGGCCGAATTTCCTGATGAAATACGACTTGGATCATCTCGAGCCGCCCCAAAAGCACAATATTTTAGTATGGAGCGGTCCTTTTACAAAAATTCAGAACTGGCAGAAACTTATAAAAACGTCTTAAAAGAATATATAACGCTGAATCACATGAAATCCACAGTGTCAACGGAAAATGTGTCTCCAGACGGTCACAAGAGATTCCATTTACCCCATCACGCGGTAATTAAGCCCTCAAGCAAGAGCACCAAAGTAAGAGTAGTTTTTAATGCTTCCAAGAAGTCGAGTTCCGGATTGTCTCTCAATGACATACTGCATGTAGGCCCTGCTCTTCAAGCGGACTTAATGAGCTTGATTTTAAAATGGAGATTATATAAATGTGTATTTAACGGAGATATCGAGAAAATGTACCGGCAGATTCTTGTTACGAAAGAAGACACACAGTTTCAACGAATCCTCTTTCGTCCCAACCCAAAAGAATCCCTTCAACTTCAACTTGCCCGTGACTCTCAAAAACTTTACCCTCAAGCAGCTTATATTTTGCAAAAAGAAACATATGTCGACGATATCTTGTCGGGTTCTCATGCAAACAAACCGCTATTGAATCGTTATCTCAAATCATTCTCTTACTAAAATCCTAAAGCTAAACAAGATTACCTCCAATTCATCCGAAATATTGGCCACAGTCCCTAAAGAAGATATATTGGATGAAAATTTTCTCAAGTTCAATGACACAAGTGTGATCAAAACTTTAGGAATTCAGTGGAACGCCCTGACTGATTGGTGCACCAGATCTTGGTCCAACATCAAACGTGGTTGTTCGTCTCACCGAAAAAGTTCCTGAATACCAAAACCATATTGTTTATTTTGATCATTTTTACACCTCGCTACCTCTTCTTATCTATCTACGTGCAAAAGAAATTTTTAGTTTGGGCACTATTCGTTCTAATCGGATTTCAAATTCAAAGTTGCCCAATGAAAAAGATGAAGAATTTAAAAAAGCTAACAGAGGATATGCAGTTGAGTTTGTTGGCACTGCATATGGTGTGGACATATCAACTGTGCTATGGAAAGACAACAGAGCAGTTCGACTTGCATCGACATGTGTTGGGATTTTGCCGTTTTTAAAGAATAGCCCTTCAGAACTTCCACGCAAAATAGCTCAGTATGATCGAAAACAAAAAGAATATCTCGAAATATATTGTCCCCAAGTTATAAAGGAATACAATAGTCATATGGGTGGATATGATGGATGGATTAATGGGAAGATATATTCGTCTAAAGACGCGCAATCCAATGAATCGTATATTTTACCATTTCCTTGATATGACTGTTACAAATGTATACGTTCTCTACCATCTCATGAATCCAACTCAAAAGATTATATTGCCAGAATTCCGCAAGCAAGTTGCATTTGGGCTTTGCAATTTCTACCTTGAAAAAAAAGTTGGAAGACCATCAACTGTTGTCTATCAACCACCAATAAATGCAGGAAAAAAGTGTTTCAGACCACCAGACGAAGTGAAATTTGACAATACTGGACATATTCCAGGTATGTTTGACAGATCGGGGAAGAAAAGGTGCAAACATTGCAAATTATCGGATACACAAATGTATTGCATGAAATGCCAAGTAAATTTGTGTTTGACGCCAAATAAAAACTGTTTTTTGGATTTTCATACAAAATAAATTTATGGAAAGCTTGCTGAATCGAATTACTTTTATTTTTCACTTTTTGTTAAACATTGTACTTTTTTATGCTCTAATATAGAGGAAATAAAACATTCCTTAGGTGTAGCATAAAAATCTTGTCTTAATTTTTTTTTACTTAAACCGTCCAGACAGTCAAAAAATTTTGACGTCCTGCACATGCATTTTTAAATGTAAACTGAAACTAAGTCCAAAATATTAATCAGAACACACAAACTTCTATGGGAATAAAATTTTGGTCGACTTCAAAGCATTATTAAAAAAACGGTTAGAGGGTTAAGCTTACCAGATTTCAATAAAAATAGTATCCCTGAATACGTGAAATAAAATTGTCTTTTATTTGCATTTAAATCAATTTGAACGACCCTGGAAGCCTTAATAGAGTAATCCTATAAAAACACATAAAAAAATATATATGCGTATGTATTAAGTATGTACATAAATTTATATTATATACTATAAAAAAATCCAATTCATCACTTTGGAACCAAACTCTGCTTTTTGTATGGAGTTCATACCTCCTACAACGCGATTTCTTACAACGCACAGAGGGTTAGAATAGCCTGTTTTCTTGGATTAATTATAAAAAAATTTTTAACTATTGTCAAAATTTTTTGTACTTGGTTAGAGTATATAAAATTCTACATCACTTGTCGTTAAAATAAATGTCAAAAGTGCTCTGGTGTTTTTGTAGTGAAAATTCAAAGTGAAAACTTTCCCGTTTAAAATTTTATTTATTTTAAAAAGTATTGCAAAAGTTAACAATTTTTCAATGGAACCATCAAGTTCAGGTTATTTTGCAAATACTTCGTTAACATTTGTGTGTCAAATTGTGTGTGGAAGTGTTTTAGATTTAGTTATATATATTGGAAATGCCAAAAAAAACTAGCATTTTTATAGTTTAAATGGATAAATAGTTATTATTCGTCAATATTCGTACCATAATTTTTAGTTTATATTAAAGAAGACATAAATCTCTATTATATTGCAAAATTTTACGCTGCCTTTTTGTGCCTTTTATAAGCTATGCATTGTTTAATGCAAGTGTTGCAGCAGTCAAATTAGCTAAAAATCACATTGATCTCGCGACTGCTGCTGTTGTTGTGTATTGTTGTTTTTCATGTTACTTTTTTCTATTTATTTGTGCTCTTCTTTTCAGTATATTAATGATGTTATTTTTGTTTCTTTTAATAATATTCTTTGTTTCAAAAATATTTTGTTTTTGTTTATTTTAATAATATTCTTTGTTTTTGACAAACCGTGATCGTGTTGTAAAGTTTTAAGTAATCGGATAAAAGGGATTTTTGAAAGGTTTTTTTTTTGTATTAGAATTATTTTTTGTTTTTTATAGAAACAAGTTCGAACGTTGTTTTTTATACTCGTCGAAGCTTATTTGATATTATGATGAATTCAAGCGCTCAAACAATGAATGACAAGATGAAATTTTTAGCTGAAGAAATCAAAAAACGCACCAACTGCTCTGAGGATAATATGTGTGATTTTAATAAAAGAATGGATGTTTTCTTTTGTGAATTTAAATCTAGGTGGACTAGAGCGCATAGAATGGAAATGAGGTTTATTGCTAAAAATAAAATCTGGTTTTGCGACTGCAAAAAGTGGTCGAAAAGAAATTAGTTTTACCGAGTCCAGTGGTTGGAGTAAATATAAAAAAACAAAGATTTTAAGAGACACCATATCGTTGCCAGAGTTACTTTATGCTTCACAGGTTAAATTACAAAGCGCAGGTTATGTCGAGGAATCAAAAGTGTTGCGAGCCATATATGAAAAGTGTTCTAAGGGCATAAATTAAAAAAAATGTTGAAATAACCACTTCCCACCTTGAAAATATCGAATACAAAAGCTTTGGCTGTTTTTGTAGAAGCTAAACTGACACGAAATCAATACAATGTTGTTAGACAAGCTGCTCCTCAAATATTTCTCTCCTACAACAATATTCAAACTGAAAAACAAAAAACTTACCCAGAATCGACCAGCTTTAAAATAAGCGAGACCTCCGTTGAAGTAACTTTACAAGGTCTTCTTAATCACACAGCGGAGCGACTAATAGAACTTCAAGAAACTGTTATTGACTCATTAAGCATTACGAACTCGAATGTAGTATTATATTCAAAATGGAGCTTTGATGGAAGCTCTGGCCATAGCTCATACAAACAAGCCTTTCATGGATCTGCTGCTAGTAATTCATCAGATTTTTTAAACAAAATTGTACCACTTAGGCTTATGTTTGAGGAGAAGGTAAATTGGCAAAATCTACGGTCGTCTTCAACTAGATTTTGCAGACCCTTGAAAATTGAATTTACCAAAGAAACCGCATATGTGTCAATTAGTGAACAAAAAAGAGTTGAAGAGGAAATACAGAATTTAACCTGTTCAACTGTCACGATTGGTGAGAAAGTTGTACATGTTTTCCACAAATTAACTTTGGCAATGGTAGAGGGAAAAGTTTGCAATGCCTTAACAGAAACCACATCAACACAAAAGTGTTACTTATGTGGCGCTACAAGTAAGGATTTTAATAATATAGAAGCCATGATCCAAAGACCTGTGCATGTAGACAATTTAAGATTTGGCCTTTCCATTCTTCATGGCTGGATTAGATTTTTCGAATGTCTTTTGCACGTGGCATATAAAATACCTTTACAAAAGTGGCAGGCTAGGACTGATTCTGAAAAAACAACAGTAGCTGAAACAAAAAAAGAAATTCAGAAAAAATTTAAAGAGAATATGGGATTAATAGTTGACCAACCCAAACCTTGTTTTGGAAACACGAATGATGGGAATACGGCAAGACGTTTTTTTTCAAAACGCTGAAAAATCTGCCGAAATAACAAAAGTAGATGTTAATTTAATAAAAAAAATGCACGTGTTGCTTATTGCTGTATCCAGCATTTTTAAATCACGATGCAAATTTGAATTCTTAATGTACCATGGAGCAGATGTTATTAACCTTAAAATTTTGTTTTGTCTTCGTTGAATTCTCTCTACATTGCAAGCTGGAGCAGTGCCCCATAACTGGATACCATAACACCATATTGACTTCAAAAGCGACTTGTATATTAAAAGTTTGCAGTCCAGACTAAGTGTTGAATTTCTGCCAATCAACCAATGAATTTGAGACAACTTAAGTTTCATCTGAGTTAGCTTGAAGTCAATATGATGTTTCAATGTCAGCCTTCGATCAAGGTGAATACCAAGGTATTTCACTTGGGAATGTTGAGGAATATTTTGATTGTTGATTCGAATGGGGGAACAAGTATCCCTTCTTAGGGTAAACGTTGTATGGACACACTTTTGTTCATTGACTTTAATTCTCCATAAGTTCAACCAGATTTCCAACTGTGTAATATGTTCTTGAAGATATCGGGAAGCCTCGTGCGGGTTTTTGTGCATACTAAGGCAGGCTGTATCATCGGCAAACGTAGATGTATGGATATTGCTGCTCAAAGACATATCACAAGTATAAATCAAATACAAAACTGGCCCCAGTATGCTCCCCTGTGGCACACCGAATGATATAGATTGGAGCAGACTCGTGAATTCGCCTTCCACAATCGTAAACTTTCGGGTAGTTATGTAGCTTTCTAATAAATTCAGAAAATTTATTGGTAAATATGATTTTAATTTTAAAATAAGGCCTTCATGCCACACTTTATCAAAGGCCTGAGAAACGTCAATAAACAGGGCAGAACAATACATTTTTTTCTTCAAAAGTTCTTCTTATAAATTGCACCAATCTATGAGTTTGTTCAATGGTGCTATGCTGACTTCTAAAACCAAATTGATGGTCTGGGATGCACCCACTATCAGTTAAAATTGGGGACAATTTTGTCATGAGCAGCTTTTCGAAGAGTTTTGACATTGTTGATAGCAGACTTATTGGCCTGTATGACTCAGCCTTGGTAAGGTATTTGCCCGGCTTTGGAATCATTTTGACCTTCGCAAGCTTCCAGCTTTGTGGATAATACTCCAGTCGTAAAATGGCGTTAAAAATAAATAACAGGATTCTAATTGCAATATGGGGCAAGTTTATCAGCATATTGTTACTTATTCCATCAATACCTGGAGCTTTCTTCGGGTTGAGTTCAGCAATTAGTTTCTGAACATCACGCGTCTTAAATTTTATGGGTCGAGGGGGTAGCGCAACTACACTTGGTAAATCAACAACACCAGTACATGTGTTTGGGGTAAATACGGATTTTAAATGCTCAACAAATATGTTACCTTTTTCAGTATCGCTTCTGGCCCAACCTCCGGTAGAAGTGCGCAGAGGTAGTCTATATTCAACGGGTGTTTTAAGCTCACTACACACTACACTACTGGAACTGTTTCTTCAAGTACCTTTATAACGAAAAGACAAATTTTGTCCAACGTAGCAAAACTTTTCGACCCGGCGCGCTGGATCTCCCCTATTCTTATTCAAGCAAAAATGATCCTCCAACAGCTCTGATTGGATGGCACCGGTTGGGATGAAAATGTTAATGTTAATGTCTTCATTTTCCATCTAAAGGACAACCGAATCCATTTTTGTAACGCACAAATATTTCTTGTTTACTTTTGATTTTTATTTCCATTGTTTTGACATTTTGCGTAATAAATGCTGCCAATGTTGAATAATATATTCGAAAGTAGTGCCAAAATTATTTCAATTAGTGGCAACACTTTTCGCTCGATCCGAAACTGTTACATGGTAAGAGTTTAAATTAAAATCGAATACAACTTTCGAGCTGTTCATACTTTCGAATCGAGTAACCACCCTGAAATTTTGAACCTTTTGAAACAAACCGCGCTGCTCATCAGGAAAATATTAATAACGTATTTTCAGTTTCTGAGGTTGAAATGCATAAGTTTATGGGTATTCTTCTGAATATGTCGCTGTATAAATACCCAAGCATGGAAAGTTATTGGAGTAAAAATGCATTTGAGCCAATACGAAGCACGATGTCATGCAGACAATTCGAAAATATCAAACGGTATTTGTCTTTTGCTGGCGAAAAAACCGTGTTAAGAGAGGAGCAGACGGTTATGACACTTTATATCGTGTTCGACACATTTCTGAACTATTTAACAAACAGTTTGATTCTGTACCAAAAACAGCACGCCTTTGTGTCGACGAGCAAATGTGTGCAACAAAAATTAATCATCATTTGCGGCAGTATATGCCAAACAAACCACATAAGTGGGGATTGAAATTCTTTGTTTTGTGCGATACCTTCAGGTATTCGTACAGGTTTGAAATTTTTTATGGAGCTGGCGACAACTCAGTTCTACCAGGTGCACCAGATCTTGGTCCAACATCAAACGTGGTTGTTCGTCTCACCGAAAAAGTTCCTGAATACCAAAACCATATTGTTTATTTTGATCATTTTTACACCTCGCTACCTCTTCTTATCTATCTACGTGCAAAAGAAATTTTTAGTTTGGGCACTATTCGTTCTAATCGGATTTCAAATTCAAAGTTGCCCAATGAAAAAGATGAAGAATTTAAAAAAGCTAACAGAGGATATGCAGTTGAGTTTGTTGGCACTGCATATGGTGTGGACATATCAACTGTGCTATGGAAAGACAACAGAGCAGTTCGACTTGCATCGACATGTGTTGGGATTTTGCCGTTTTTAAAGAATAGCCCTTCAGAACTTCCACGCAAAATAGCTCAGTATGATCGAAAACAAAAAGAATATCTCGAAATATATTGTCCCCAAGTTATAAAGGAATACAATAGTCATATGGGTGGATATGATGGATGGATTAATGGGAAGATATATTCGTCTAAAGACGCGCAATCCAATGAATCGTATATTTTACCATTTCCTTGATATGACTGTTACAAATGTATACGTTCTCTACCATCTCATGAATCCAACTCAAAAGATTATATTGCCAGAATTCCGCAAGCAAGTTGCATTTGGGCTTTGCAATTTCTACCTTGAAAAAAAGTTGGAAGACCATCAACTGTTGTCTATCAACCACCAATAAATGCAGGAAAAAAGTGTTTCAGACCACCAGACGAAGTGAAATTTGACAATACTGGACATATTCCAGGTATGTTTGACAGATCGGGGAAGAAAAGGTGCAAACATTGCAAATTATCGGATACACAAATGTATTGCATGAAATGCCAAGTAAATTTGTGTTTGACGCCAAATAAAAACTGTTTTTTGGATTTTCATACAAAATAAATTTATGGAAAGCTTGCTGAATCGAATTACTTTTATTTTTCACTTTTTGTTAAACATTGTACTTTTTTATGCTCTAATATAGAGGAAATAAAACATTCCTTAGGTGTAGCATAAAAATCTTGTCTTAATTTTTTTTTACTTAAACCGTCCAGACAGTCAAAAAATTTTGACGTCCTGCACATGCATTTTTAAATGTAAACTGAAACTAAGTCCAAAATATTAATCAGAACACACAAACTTCTATGGGAATAAAATTTTGGTCGACTTCAAAGCATTATTAAAAAAACGGTTAGAGGGTTAAGCTTACCAGATTTCAATAAAAATAGTATCCCTGAATACGTGAAATAAAATTGTCTTTTATTTGCATTTAAATCAATTTGAACGACCCTGGAAGCCTTAATAGAGTAATCCTATAAAAACACATAAAAAAATATATATGCGTATGTATTAAGTATGTACATAAATTTATATTATATACTATAAAAAAATCCAATTCATCACTTTGGAACCAAACTCTGCTTTTTGTATGGAGTTCATACCTCCTACAACGCGATTTCTTACAACGCACAGAGGGTTAGAATAGCCTGTTTTCTTGGATTAATTATAAAAAAATTTTTAACTATTGTCAAAATTTTTTGTACTTGGTTAGAGTATATAAAATTCTACATCACTTGTCGTTAAAATAAATGTCAAAAGTGCTCTGGTGTTTTTGTAGTGAAAATTCAAAGTGAAAACTTTCCCGTTTAAAATTTTATTTATTTTAAAAAGTATTGCAAAAGTTAACAATTTTTCAATGGAACCATCAAGTTCAGGTTATTTTGCAAATACTTCGTTAACATTTGTGTGTCAAATTGTGTGTGGAAGTGTTTTAGATTTAGTTATATATATTGGAAATGCCAAAAAAACTAGCATTTTTATAGTTTAAATGGATAAATAGTTATTATTCGTCAATATTCGTACCATAATTTTTAGTTTATATTAAAGAAGACATAAATCTCTATTATATTGCAAAATTTTACGCTGCCTTTTTGTGCCTTTTATAAGCTATGCATTGTTTAATGCAAGTGTTGCAGCAGTCAAATTAGCTAAAAATCACATTGATCTCGCGACTGCTGCTGTTGTTGTGTATTGTTGTTTTTCATGTTACTTTTTTCTATTTATTTGTGCTCTTCTTTTCAGTATATTAATGATGTTATTTTTGTTTCTTTTAATAATATTCTTTGTTTCAATAATATTTTGTTTTTGTTTATTTTAATAATATTCTTTGTTTTTGACAAACCGTGATCGTGTTGTAAAGTTTTAAGTAATCGGATAAAAGGGATTTTTGAAAGGTTTTTTTTTGTATTAGAATTATTTTTTGTTTTTTATAGAAACAAGTTCGAACGTTGTTTTTTATACTCGTCGAAGCTTATTTGATATTATGATGAATTCAAGCGCTCAAACAATGAATGACAAGATGAAATTTTTAGCTGAAGAAATCAAAAAACGCACCAACTGCTCTGAGGATAATATGTGTGATTTTAATAAAAGAATGGATGTTTTCTTTTGTGAATTTAAATCTAGGTGGACTAGAGCGCATAGAATGGAAATGAGGTTTATTGCTTAAAATAAAATCTGGTTGGAATCCTCTATTGGTTTTACTCTCCCCGCGACTGCAAAACGTGGTCGAAAAGAAATTAGTTTTACCGAGTCCAGTGGTTGGAGTAAATATAAAAAAACAAAGATTTTAAGAGACACCATATCGTTGCCAGAGTTACTTTATGCTTCACAGGTTAAATTACAAAGCGCAGGTTATGTCGAGGAATCAAAAGTGTTGCGAGCCATATATGAAAAGTGTTCTAAGGGCATAAATTAAAAAAAATGTTGAAATAACCACTTCCCACCTTGAAAATATCGAATACAAAAGCTTTGGCTGTTTTTGTAGAAGCTAAACTGACACGAAATCAATACAATGTTGTTAGACAAGCTGCTCCTCAAATATTTCTCTCCTACAACAATATTCAAACTGAAAAACAAAAAACTTACCCAGAATCGACCAGCTTTAAAATAAGCGAGACCTCCGTTGAAGTAACTTTACAAGGTCTTCTTAATCACACAGCGGAGCGACTAATAGAACTTCAAGAAACTGTTATTGACTCATTAAGCATTACGAACTCGAATGTAGTATTATATTCAAAATGGAGCTTTGATGGAAGCTCTGGCCATAGCTCATACAAACAAGCCTTTCATGGATCTGCTGCTAGTAATTCATCAGATTTTTTAAACAAAATTGTACCACTTAGGCTTATGTTTGAGGAGAAGGTAAATTGGCAAAATCTACGGTCGTCTTCAACTAGATTTTGCAGACCCTTGAAAATTGAATTTACCAAAGAAACCGCATATGTGTCAATTAGTGAACAAAAAAGAGTTGAAGAGGAAATACAGAATTTAACCTGTTCAACTGTCACGATTGGTGAGAAAGTTGTACATGTTTTCCACAAATTAACTTTGGCAATGGTAGAGGGAAAAGTTTGCAATGCCTTAACAGAAACCACATCAACACAAAAGTGTTACTTATGTGGCGCTACAAGTAAGGATTTTAATAATATAGAAGCCATGATCCAAAGACCTGTGCATGTAGACAATTTAAGATTTGGCCTTTCCATTCTTCATGGCTGGATTAGATTTTTCGAATGTCTTTTGCACGTGGCATATAAAATACCTTTACAAAAGTGGCAGGCTAGGACTGATTCTGAAAAAACAACAGTAGCTGAAACAAAAAAAGAAATTCAGAAAAAAATTTAAAGAGAATATGGGATTAATAGTTGACCAACCCAAACCTTGTTTTGGAAACACGAATGATGAGAATACGGCAAGACGTTTTTTTCAAAACGCTGAAAAATCTGCCGAAATAACAAAAATAGATGTTAATTTAATAAAAAAAATGCACGTGTTGCTTATTGCTGTATCCAGTGGCCATGAAATTAATAATGAAAATTTTAAAATATATGCACACAATACAGGACGATTTATTGTTGAAACCTATCCTTGGTACAATATGCCTCCCACTTTGCACAAGTATTTTATTCACTGACCCGAAATTGTGTCAAATGCCATTTTACCTATTGGGCAGTTATCAGAAGAAGCGCAAGAAGCTCGAAATAAAGATTTTAAAAAATGTAAGGAGTTTCATTCACGAAAGTGCAGTCGCGAAAAATCAAACCAAGACATTTTTAATATGTTTTTGATAACCTCTGACCCAATTATTTCAAGCATGCAAAAATTGCCTACAAAGAAGGTTCAAAGCTTGCCAGAGGAGGCAATTGATTTAATTGTACCTACAGCTCCGAACAAGAACAGTGATGTTGAACTTGCTGATGCTGCTAATGATGATGATGATAACGATGATGATGATAACGATGATTATAATGATGATGATGTTGATGATTAACTTTAAGATGTACAAAATGTAATGTTTAAGTTCTAATATGTACTCCTTCCACTATATACCTACACTGATATTTAGCATTATTTAATAAAATTATACTCAAATATACTTAGAAAACATTTTTTTTACTTATTTTAATGGTATTAACTGAAAAATAAAGAAAAATTATCCGAACATAGCTTCCCTGATTTGATCCAAGAAAACATGATATTCTAACCCACTGTGCAACGTGGCATTTCCTAGGAACATACTCTCGCGTTGTTGGAATAATACCTGTGCACAATTTCAAGGTGAAGATTTTAATATTTTATTATATTGGGTGTTTTTTATTGAGGTATAGAACTTTAAGTTGGCATCACTTTTTTAACTGGCGGCCATTTTGTCAGCTGTCAAGTGATTAATATTTAGTTTGGTTTGCCATTTCATCATGAACAGGTTGACAAAAGAACAACGCTTGCAAATCGTGCAAATTTATTTCGAAAATAATGGTTCAGTTCGCGAAGTTTACCGCAAGCTCCATCCATTTTATGGTCGACATAATCGTCCATCAGATCAATTAATTCGGTTAACCATGGATCGTTTTCGCACTATGTTTACTCTATGTGATAATACGCATCCGCAGAGACGTCGAACAGTGCGCACCAAAGAAACAATTGCCGCTGTAGAGCAAAGTGTTGAAGAGGACCCGAATGAATCGATTCGCCACCGGAGACCGGTATAGAGCCATGATAACCGACTATTTTGTTCCCCAATTGGATGACATGAATGTGGATGAGTTGTGCTTCCAACAAGACGGCGCTACATGCCACACAGCGCATGTCACAATCGATTTATTGAAGGAAACATTCGATGAGCGCATAATTTCGCGGAATGGACCTGTCAATTGGCCACCAAGATCGTGTGATTTGACACCATTGGATTATTTTCTTTGGGGATATGTGAAGTCGCTCGTCTACGCCAACAAACCAGAAACGTTAGGGGACTTGGAAGCCAACATTCGTGGCGTTATTGCCAACATACGGCCCCATATGCTCGAAAAAGTGGTTGAAAATTGGACCTGTAGAATTGGCTTTATTCGAGCCAGCCGCGGCGGCCACATGCCCGAAATCATATTTAAACATTAATGGCATAAAATTAACCTTCCAATAAAGCCAAATTGATGGACATTAAAACGATTTTCTTGTGTTTTATTTCAATTCGAAGTTCTATACCTCTAAAAAAACACCCTGTATGTGAAAAAAATTTTTTTTGTTTTTTTAAAATCCCTAACTATTTTTATCCCAAAATAGACTTGTGCCATTTAGTTCATTTCATTGACCGTTAATTTTAGATCATTATTTTTAAATGAACGAGTTCGTTCATTTAGTTCAATCACTCTTTTTAGTTCAATGAAGTAGATACGTCTTTTTTTACATGCATATGTATGTATGTATGTAAGTATTTGTGGTCTTTGACAGTATTAAAAACACGGATTCAGTGATAAAAAAAGTTTACGAAAAGTAAAATTAATTAATTAATAAATTTTCTTTATAAAGGGTTTATAAAACAAATTTAGTGTGAAAATCTTTTTTAGAAATCTCATAAATCCAAAATAATTTTTGTGAATATGGTAGTGTAAGTGTTTACTTGTGTTTATTTGTTTATTGCATTTGGGGTAGTAGTAGCCATCAAGAACTAAATATACATGGATGGGTATAGAAGCAAAGCACACAAACAATAAAAAAGGAAAGCAAAACGTTGAAAAGATTTAGTTCATAGCATGTTCATTTTGTATCTTAGTTCTTAGTTATTTACAACTAACTTTGATGTTATTTGTTCATTAATAATTATCACATGTAATTTGGCTTAAAAAAGTGATACGAACTTTAGCCCGTTCAAATAAATCATAATTAAGTTTAATGTTTGTTAGTCCACTTATAATACCAATAATAATACCAATATTTATCTCAAAAAACAAACTTCATAAATCCTCTATTTTTATACCATGCTTAAAAATTTTCCGTTCAAATTTTATAACAATATATTGCGCCTTAAAGAAAAATTTACTTATATTGGAATTAAAGGTCACCGAGAGGAGAGATTCTGATCCACTACCCTTCAAAAATCTAACAACCTACCCACACAATTTTTATGTTTTACTTTCTGTTTTTTAAGGTATCGATTTAAATTCACATGACGATGATAGCGATACAGAATCGGATGGAATGTCAGTTAATGAAAATATTACACCAGAGTTAGGTGAAGATATATGTTTGGACGATCTTACTGATTCAGACACAAGTGACTTAGATGAAACAGAAAAACCTAGACCGTATAGGGCAACACGTGGAACCCGCTCCTTGGCGATAAAGCGCAACAACAAAGGAGAAACCCAACTACATCAGGCGTGTATTGCTGGCAATATTGAATTAGTTAGAAGACTTATTGATCAGGGTCATGTTGTAAATGTGCGTGACCACGCGGGGTGGCTGCCATTACATGAAGCTAGCAACCACGGTTATCGCGACATTGTTCAATTGTTATTAGATCGAGGAGCTACTGTGGCCATTAATGATAAAGGTGGTACGAGCTGCGATGGAATAACACCGCTGTACGATGCCTGTTCAAATGGTTATTTAGATGTAGTAGAACTATTATTAGAGCGTGGAGCAGATGCGACAGTAAAAACAGACTTTGGGGACACCTGCTTAAATGGCTTAGATAAATGGCGCACCTCGTTAACATTGACTGAAGGTGAACAAGTTCAATATGAACAGATTAGAAGTCAACTTATGAAAACATTATCAAAGGTTGGAATATGTTCAACACAAATTGTGAAACCTTTAACAAATACAAACGCAGGCAGCAAACAAAGAAAACAGGGAAACCTTAAAGAAACCCTAAAAATAATTGATGAAATTGGTGGTGATATGAATTTAGAAGATGACGAAAACTTAAGGCCTTCAACGTCCCGTTTTAATCGTTTGAAGGGAAAACCTAAAACATATTCTCTTGAAAACGCTGGAGTTGAATATAAAAAAGCTATCGAGCAATTGAAACACCCGAATTATCGTAAACAGATTATGAAAACTGATGATGATTCGTACTGCACTAACGATAGTGGAAAAAGTAAACGATCTGCATATCTTGATGCAGAAGAAGTCGATGAAGAATCCTGGCTTATAGACGACACAGGACCCGAAAGAAAAAAACGACGATACCAAACCACTCCAACTAAAAGTTCACGTCCAGTGTCATCCATTTCAAAGTCACACTACAAGTCACCTTCAGATAAGTTTCAGCATTCGCTGGATTCAGGAAAAGCAACGTGGCCTAGGGAATCACTGACGCCTGAGAATGATGCCTTTCAAGTTTTATTAGATACATCTGAAACAGCTTCACAAAAACGAAACAATCAAGCTAAAAAACTAACGCTATCCCGGTCATCGAGTATGAGTAGTAATGGCACAACAAGTTCACAATGGAAAAAATCCAAACATCAGTCGTCTCTGTTAGAAAGCGGATTTTGTCGATTTCGGAGTGAAAGTCCTCAGTTTGCTATTGAGGATTCAATTGAAGTTCCAACGGCTGTAAACATGCGAACAACAGAACCTGATTCTACAACAACATCGATACAACTATTGATATCACCATCAAAATCTTCACCAATTAAAGTTCAAACAACATTGTCAACAACTGTTTCATTTAAAGTGAAAGTAGAAGATGAACTACTGTTGGTACCTGTAGACAGGAGAAAACTTTCTAATATAAATATACGTTGGCTAGCAGAAGAAGCGTCTAGAAGATATTACAAGTAAGTCAAGAAAGTATGAATTTCCTCTATACCCTGATTCCGATTTTCGCTGTTACATACAATTGAATGTTTTTAATGAAGTGTAGAATTTTCACAGTATTTAAAAAAAAGTAAAAATTAATATATGTACCCTTAATTATGAAAGTGGTCTAAGTCAGTGGTCATTTAATAAATGTTAAATAAATTTATATTAATCGAGACTAGTACAACTCTAAATTAAAATGTTGCATAATATAAACATATTTTTGGATTTGTTCATATGTACCTAGGCAGAAATTGTGACTTTGCCCAAAAAATATGTACCACCACAACACTGTAAATACAAAATTACGACTCTTCCAAAATTTTTGTACCACCACAGTACTGTAAACACAAAAATATGACTTAACGTTTACAAATAACGCGTTCTTAGTAATCCTATACCACTACAACACTGTGTATACAAAGATTCGACGTTAGTTTCCCAATACCCCGTCTACAATAATTGTATACCGCTACAACACCGTAAATACAAAAATTTGACTTTAGTTCCCCAAATACCCCGTTTACAATAATTCTTTACCACTTCAACACCGTAATACAAAAATTTGACTTAAGTTGGGAAATTTCCATTGTGATGAACTTATAAATTTGTATTTAAAGTATTGAGACAACATTGAAAACAAGAGTCGGAGGACGGTCATTCGGCGTTATCAATTTAATGTTATGAGTACATTAAAATTTTGGTAAACGAATGTTTTACTCATGTTAGTTGTACCCACAGACAATCGTATCAATGTCATGCTGACTTGTCGACCAAAGAAAAATATGACTTAGACCAATTTCATAATTGAGGGCACATATATAAATAATAAAGCTTAGAGTTAAATCAGGAATCATTTGAAAACAAATCTTAATCATATTTTTAATACTAATAAACATTTTCACATCCTTTTTTTAATTCAACACAACAAATTCTTTCGTGGGCGATATCTTGGCTCACGTGAAGGTACACGCAAAGAAAAAACATAGTTGATACAATCACAATCGCAAACTATCATTAATGTTTGGCTTTTATGACTATGTCAAACATATCCAATAGTGAAGCCATTGTAAACATAATACATACGTTCATATCAGTTGATATCATGGCATATGTTCTTGTTAAACATTTTATTATGGTCATTTGAATCATGTTAATTATGCTCTTGGACATATATAGTTACATGTTTCTCAGAGCAATGAAATTTGTATATCGAAACATTTTATTATGGTCCCCAAAATAATATGAAACAATAATAAATCCTCATATCAAAAATAAAATAAAAGTTTTTAATATATTTATTAAATTTTTTTATTTAATATTTACATTTTTGGAAAAGAGTGAACATATTGAGTTACTAACATAAATATATTTAACATGTTCATTTTCATTCATAAGATTGAATTTAATTTGTTTGCAAGAAGTGAACATATTGAGTTACTAAGATATATATAAGAAGAAACTATTACTGCACAACGATGTGGCTGCTTAGGCGTACAGGATGGTAACCATAAGTGCTCGCACTTTTATTTTTATGTGTGTACGTCTGTAGCTACCCTGCAGATAAAAGGAGTAGTATGTGGTCAGAAACATACTAGTTGCTTTTGAATTCAGACTGGTTGCACATCTGTTTTTTTTCATACAACGAACTATCGACTTTTACATTGGGTTGTCATAGGAGTACTACCAGTTGTTTGTTGTAGAGTTGCATACTAGTTGCTGTTATAGTAGTTTATAAAAATTCTTTTTTTCCATGTTGTTTACATGACAAACAAAAGAGAGAGAGAGGCAGCGCGTCGCTTGTAGAGAAGTGCAGCCGATATTTCATCAAGCTTCTTAGTTTTGTCTCTTTATAACTAGTATAGGACTGTTCCAAAACGTAACTACTCCAAAAATTAGCAACAGGGTACACAATTATTGTTGTTGCTATAGTGTTTGCACGTGAATATGTGTATACGATTAGTGCTTTAGTTAAATACTTCTAAATAGTTCTTTGCATTAAACCTGTAGGAATATTTTCGCGTAAAACTTACATTAACCCTATTGGAATATAAAAAGAAGTGTACATTTTGATTGTCACTACATAACGGCTGCATAAAGTAAAAAATGTCTGAATACGTTTTGCAGAACATGCAATGAGCATGATTTAAAAAAAAAATGTTAATATTTTCGTTTGGTTGAGATATGGTGATTTTTCTGAACATTAGTCATTTTCATATCGATTGTGTGAATATAAAAAATTTTTGCTTTGTTACACAGCATTGCTTGGATGCGGGTGCAAAAACTAACGTTTTGTAGAACATGCAAAGAGGATGGTTTTTAGGCAAACCTAATACACAAACTCATACATACACACATTCCTTTGATTAAAATATCAATTCACCACGACTTTGTCACGGAACCAGACTTTCAATGAAAATTAAATTTGAAGGCAAAACAACGTTTGTCGTGTCAGCTAATTATTAATAAATAATTAAGGTCGTATTAAGCACAAAAATATTTTCAAGAAGTTTCATCTGGAGTGTTGCATATTAGAGCCGTAGTGTGCCTCTTTTTTAAGCGAATGTGTCCAGTAAAATTCAAGAGGTTATGAGCAAGGGAATTAGGATGGGACTAGTGTTTTGTCAACTATTTAAAAACAATCCATAGAGAACATCTTCTTGATTCTATTAGGTTTTCTTATAAATTGTAAAACATAGGGATTTCTTACTGATTCTATTAGGTTGCCTTATTGATTTTTTCAAAAAGGTTTTTCTTATTGATTTCATTAGGTTGCCTTATTGATTTTTTCAATAAGGTATTTCTTATTGTTTTCATTAGGTTCCTATATGATTTTGTGTAAAGCATCTTATTAATTGTTTTTAATAAGGAAATTTTGTTTTTATTATGTTTCTTGTTATTTCATATCTTTAAATAAACATAGAACCAATTTTTGTCGTGATCTTTTTCGTTCTTGTATAAGCATATTTGTAGAATAATTTCAGTGCGGATTCAGGCTGCTTGTTAGCATATTGGTTAGAATTCTTGTCTATCAGTCAGAAGGTTGCTGGTTCAATACTCGTCTCCTCCCAAGTAATAAATATGTATGTATGGTGAGTTAGTTAATTAAGAATATAATAATATATGTACGTATGTGTGTATAAATAAATACCCTATAGGAACTCAAACTCATTTGTAAGTACCTTCAAACTGGTTTTTTAATAACCACAACTGGTTGATTAAGTGACTTTTTTCCTTGTCGCCGACTCACTATTTTAACATAGGCATGTCATAGGCAGTAGTCAATTGCCCATCTCTGCATGACTTTTAAATTGACTACTAACTACTTATTTTTCAACCACTCTGAAGTCACTTAATATCTATTATAGTTAAATAAATATTTATGTAAATCTTCATACACATTTGTATATCATATACATACTTACATATGTATATACTATATATAATGAATATATGTATATTGATATATAGAAATAATTAATATTTTTGTATTTAAAACAAAAATACATACATACATTCATACGAAAGTTTGTCCTGCTCATAGAAAATATTATACATATTAAGTATTGAAATTATTATTTTTTTTTTTAACACAAACATTTGGCATTTGATTTCATGGCATGCTTCTTTTGATTTTTTTTTATTTTCTTTTCATTTACTTATTTTGCTTTTATTTATTTCTTACGTGTGCTTCTATTCAATATGTTTGGTTGATATCTGCATGAGATTTAAACCAATTTGTAGTCACTTGCAAAATAATTAATTTATAGCTAGTGTTTTATGTCAATCGACTATTTTATTTACTACAGGGTAACATCTAAATATACTACATACATATATCGTACAGAATTTATATGAAAATACATATGTAAGTACACAGAATAAAGATATAACAATTAATTTTGTTCTATTTTATGAGGTATTAATTAGGCACTGTTTTCTCTGTGTAGAAATACAATACAAACAGCCGACACCTTCGCCGGCAACCTTACTAACATCCAGAATTCAACGATACGACCACTTCAAAAGTAACACGATACGAATCGACTAATTCTACCATAAAGATGAATAACAGGATTCTAGTTGCAATACAAGGGAACTTCATAAGCAACTGGTTATATAATAAGTCAGTATTCCTTAAAAATATTTCTGTTTAATAAGAGGTTTATAAAACAAATATTCTATGGAAATTTGGTTAATAAACCTTTTATAAAACTAAAATATTTTTTATGAATTAGGCCCTTATAATCTGGCTATAATATTATAAATAACATTTGAATTTAACTTACCCTCGTCGACAAATAGTAGACTTGGGCCATTTAGTTCATTTCACTGACCGGTCAGTTTAGTTCATTATTTATAAATGAACTAGTTCGTTCATTTAGTTCAATCGCTCTTTTTAGTTCAATGAACTAGTTGTCAAAATATGAGCATTTAGTTCAATCATCTTTTATTTGTTCAATGATTGACATCTACATACAAACTTTTGTCTTTAATATGAATTAACTTTGCTTTATAAAAGTTTCTAAAACAAATTTATTGTGAAAATCTATTTTAAAAGTCTTTAATGAGAATATTTGTGAATATGGAAAAGTTATGGACCACTCACATAGAATTTGCAAGTCCAAGAAAACCTTATCGTCCTTGACTACATTTTATATATTTGGAAACGTTCTAAGTTTCCAAGTAACCCAGGCAGAAAGACAGGTATGATGATGTAATTGGAAATCTTTTTGTTGCAACAGTATTGAAAATAACTTAATTTTACTATGAAAGGTTCTTTTGGAAATGTCTACAGCTAAGAAGGAGAGAAGTGCTAGAAAGGTTGATCTCCTTTAATGGAGGTTGCTTTTGCTGATCATTTGGAGATAGTTAAACTTTTACTAAGACACAATGCAGATGTAAATAATCATTGTGTCACCAATTATGTTTCCTTTCGCTTGAGGGCATGTGGAAGAGGTTAAAGAACTGGTAAAGCTGGTGCTAGCGTGGAAAAAAATTAAAATGGATACACATTTGAACACCATCATCGGCTTGTCACGTTGAAGTTACCAAGGTAACGAAAAATTTGTGTAAGGGCTGCTTAAGATGAATTCACCCCTTTTCTTGTTATTTGTGCACATACATATGATTGTAAATAAAAAATATTTCCATATGTAAAAAGTTAAACAAACTCTTAAATTAAAAACTTTTTCATAAATACAAAGTGGTAGAAATATTGCAAATATGTTTTTTTCAAACTGTAGTAAAATTTTTGTATTTACGGTGTTGTAACGTTTAGAATTGTGCCAGCAACTCCGTTTTTTAATTTACATCGACCGGACTTGTGTCAAACAGAATGAAAGAGTTAACTCTAGTAGAGGTATGTAATTATTACAAACGGGTTATTGGGAGACTAAAGTGGAATTTTTTGTATAAACATTGTTCTAGTGGTAAAGCAATCCTAAAAGAACGCGGTATTTGTAAAGGTAGTCATATTTTTTTGTTTGCAGTCACAATTTCTGACTAGAAACTTTTAAATAATTTTTATAGCTGCAATTAATATAATGAAAACAACTTATGTATCTGTAATTGAAAAATGCGCCCAAGCTAATTTTTAAGAGGTTCATAAAAATCATTCTATTTATTTGTTTGCATTTTAAATGAAGGTTTTTCTTTTTTTCATATTCATACTAACTACATAACAAAAAAAAAAACTTAACATATTACATAAAGGTACAATACATTTTTTAAATTCATTTTTAACCCAGATAGCGCCGTAATTTTTTTTTTCATAAAACTTAGTTTTTTATTGTGAATCCTATATTTTTAAGGGTTTCTAAGAATTTATTTTTAAATAAATTTTTTCCATAAAACCGATACTTGCGGTGGAATCGGGTGTCCTTTTAAAAGGACAGTGGCTAAATAAACTACTTTGTAGTTTTTCTTTATTCGTACTATGACTGCATAGGAACATAACTCAATTGCACACTTTTTTGAATAATATAACAAAAGTTAAGTAAAATATATAAATAGAAATCAAAAAATGATTATATTTTTTTATTTTTGAGTATGATATTCGAAAAAGCACTGCTTTGGATGTAAAGCTACATTGCATTTGATACAAAAAAAGTTGGCCTTTTTACGACAAAAAGCACAACGAGTTTGCTGCTCTTTGTGCTGTATCATATGTCCTTGATCGTCGTATCGCGAGAACATATGAAGGTTGGCGCTGGATTTGCTTGAACCTCGTTTTGAGCTTCTCTTAAACGATTCCAGCAATCCGTTTGCGATTGCTCTCCTAAAATTCAAATGGTCCAAATTTCCACCATACAAGCGATGCAAAAGCCAGCTATTTTGCTCAGCCATATCTATGCAATTACAGATAAGTGGAAAATACCATTTTTTTCCTCTAATGGTTGTTCGGTACAGGCCGATGTTTTGGTCGGCTCTGTCAACTCCACCCATATTTTCATTGTATTTTTTGATTAGCTTTGGTTGCTTTATAATGATCTTTCTCTTAGTTTTTTGCGAAAAGCGAGAGACAGGTAATGATGGCAGCACTTCACAGTTGTTTGAAGCAATTGTAACAACGCTGTTGTCTACCCACTTGCAAACTACGATTGAATTGCCAACAGTGGTTGCGTATTCAAAAAAACCACGATCTTTCCCCTTCAATCCCTTTGAATGTTGCAAAGGACAGTCTTTGCCCAATCTGTTTTCTCTCATTGTTCCCACTGCTTTAATTTTTCGAAGTTTTAGCTCTTCTAGTAATTTTATTGACGTAAAGAAATTGTCAAAAAATATTTCAAATGGAACGTTGGGATATCTGTCTTGCAATACATCGACAAACTGAAGAACGACACTGGCACCAAGTCCTAAGTGTCTATATTTAGAATCTAAAGGAGTTGCAGCGCCTTGGTAAGGCTCAAACCATAAAATATACCCCAAGCGAGTTGTTCCTGCCCACAACTTATAGCCCCAACGACGCACATAGTATCTTCATCGCCACTATCTTCATCCGTTACATTCGCATTAGCGTTGTCAGGAGGTGCGATGTAAATGGTGTCAAACGGTTCATCATCACTCCGTTGTTCAATTTCTTCCAAAATCTCGTAAAGCTTCAATGGCTTTCGATTATTTTGACTATGAAAACACATTAATAATATGTAATGAAAATTATAAAAGTAGATAGTACATTTTGCCACTGTCCTTTTAAAAGGACAGTGCACTTTGCGCTGCAGTATAACATAATGCATGATTTCCATTTATTTGGTTTTTAACTAAGATACTACTTTTACTAATTTTTAAACAAAAACTTATATGTATTTACATGAGTATCCATGTATTACTTACAAGTTTTTTTCCATCGTGTACTATTCAAAAAATTAAACTTCAGCAAGCACTCAATAAACAATGAACTCACGCGTAACTGTTTTCATAAACTGATGCTTTCACACTTTGAAGCTAAATAACATACCATAAACAATTATAATATACAAAGAGTTCACAGAAATACACATGCTTAACGGTGCTTTTCTGTCAATTGTAAATCGAAACCAAGTGTGCTTTTAAAAGGACGGTTGCGCTATGTGGGTTAAGATATATACATATGTATTTATATGCATACATACTTATGTATGTATGTACTTAATTTAATTAATGTTTATTTTAATCGAAATTTATTTGCTGGTGGTTAAGCATTGCATACATAATATGTTTCATTGGTGATTTGCCAAATCATCAGTACATTCCAAAAACATATTTTGAACAATAGACAATGTTTAACCACCAGCAAATAAATTTCAATTAAATTAAACTTATGACAATGAGTGTGTGAATAAAAAAAGCATTTGGTTTTTACTTGAAATTTTTTTAAAGCCTGGATCCCACTACCGGCACAATGTAAGCCAAATTGGAAGTATTGCCAAATTGATTCTGAATTAAGTATTTATGACTTTATTACCAATAAATTGTGGGGAAATTATGTCCTTATATTTCAATCAGTTCAGAAATATGGCAAATTTAGTTTCCTACTTCTGACTTTATGTCAGTGAGCCGACGAAAATCGGTACATTGTGCAGATAGCGGGATCCAGGTTTAACAAACAAAAAAAATACATATTTGGGGTTTTACAACAAATTTTTAAGTAAAAAGTGTGAATAAAAAGTTATTTAAGTAAAACGCAAATACTTTTTTATCCTTACTAACCAAAAATTAAAAAAAAAAATTATATGGTAAAAATTTAAATTAAAAAAAGAAAATACATACAAAATTTGTGAACGCTAAGCATTACGTTTTACAAAATTAGGCCATAAATTTCATAAATTACTACTACATAAATTACTGCTATTAATACAACCAATAATTTATATGATGGTTAAATTCTTATCCAGTTTTAAACCGGTTTTTATGTATTTTTTAACAGATGAATGCCGGTAAAAGCTAGTTCTGATAGGATTTGAAATTTTTTAACGGAAAATGTCCAATTGGTAAAATTGACCATTGTATTAACGAGTTTTGCCATACAATTTGACATTAAAAATTGCAGATATATTTTTCAGCGTTAACGATCTTTTCTTCTTTTTTAAATATAAATTCAAATATCGTAAAAATAAATATACATGTGTAAATATATAAAAAAATTAATATGCAAACATCTGTATATTTATATACAAACATATGTATATTTATATACAAATGAATGTATATAAAATTATAATACAATTGTATATGCAATTCTAATTATATACTTATGTATGTTTGCAATATTTGAATTTATATGTTGAAGAGAAGAAAATATCTGTTATTCTGAAAAATAAAATAAAAATTAAATAAAAGTTTAAAAATAATTTGTTGTAACTTGGCAATTTACTCCACTATTTGTTATATACATACATACATATACATTTTCGCCAGCAAATATTGCAGGAAATGTGCTTGATTTTAAAAAGGGTATCTAAAAGAAAGAAAGAAATAAAAATTATATCGAAAAATCGTTTAAGTTATGGGATCTCGTAATACCTTTTACATATTTCTATGAAGAAAAACTAAGCTTGATAACTTATTTGGCCTTAAAAGCAAGCGCCTATCGCTTAAAATTTGTCCCGTAGAGGAAAAAATTCTTTCACAGGGTACCGATGTAGCTAATATGCACAGTCTTTTGAGCGCAAATGCGTAAACCCGTGGATAAAGTTTTTTTCGATCATTCCACCACATTAATGGATCTTCCTTTCTTTCTAAATAGTCTTCTTGTCAAACTCCCTAATGGCTGCGGCAGTGTTGTTACGTGGACGAGTTGTTTCTTGGAACTTTCGGTCATACAAGTTCCAAATTGAAAATTCTTCTGTGACATTAGCATTCGTATTTAATTGCGATTCACTATTGTCACTGTTTGGAAGCCTTATGGAGCATAGTCTGGATCTTAAACTTTTAACGGCTGCTTCATAAGAAGATTCACTTTTAAACCCGCGTTTCTTAAACCTTGGATCTAAAATTGTGCTTTCAGCATATAGTGCGTTTTTTTCATACTCGCCAAAACGATACTTAAGTTCGGATTTAATTTTTGAAATTAATGCCGAAACTTTGCTGTCCGTCGATATACAGCTTGCAATGAAATCCTCCAAAATATTACAGATGACTGTTACTTTTGAAAGAGTAACATTATTTTCGCTCGAAATTTCCACTGTTATCTCAAAAAATGGTTTTAAAATTGGCACAACTTCATTTATGAAATCCCATTCCTGTAATAAGAGGAGCAAATCAGGACGTTTTAAGGAGTGTTGTAATAACGGCATTCCTTCATGGCTAATATTCGTTCGAGCATAAGGTAAGTAGAATTCTATCGTGTTTCTACATCTTGCTTGGGTTTGAGCTCTGGCATTCCCATCTGCTTTTGAGTCTCGAATAGCTTATTAAGACCCTGTGAGCTTCTTTTGAAATACTCCACAACTCTCCTTACCTTAGCCAACGTTTCTTCAACTTCCAGTAATGCTGCGTGAATTACCAAATTAAGAGAATGAGCAAAACATCCTACACTTCTCCACTGGCCTTGGCGAACTGCTGCTATTATATTTGCTGCATTGTCGCTCACTACTGCTGTCACTTTGTTGGCAATTTCAAAGTCAACCATAACAGTTTTTAAGAAACTGCAAAGATTTTCCGCTGTGTGTCTTTCAGGAAACTCGTTGCATGCTATCAGATACGTCTTCATGCAGGTGTTTTCATCTATGTAGTGCGCTGTTACCGCTACATAGTTCGTGTGGTTCTGGGAGGTCCAGGCATCTGTTGTGAGACATACTGCCATAGATGCTCGTAAATCTGATTTTACTGTGTCCAAAATTTCCATATGGGCACTGGGAAGCAAATTCTTAGATAAAGTCTTCCTCGTGGGTAATCGGTACCCCGGGCAATTAGACACTTCGCCTATCAACTCCCTAAATGCTGGCTCCTCCACAATGTACAAGGAATGATGGCCTTTGGCTACCATTTTCAGCACCAACTTATCTATACGCTCCACCTTCCGAATGGGAGGTGGTTTCCGTATAAACTGCGATATAGTTGGTTGTTGCAGGTTGGCTTGTGAGCTCGTTGAGGGTTGCTCCAATGCATCTACATCTATTTGTTGTGGGTTCACACTTACCAGTGTCAGGCGTTGTAAGGATCGGGGTTGAAGCGGATGCTTAACTTTCAAGTGGCGATTTAAATTTCCATGAGACCCTCCTGCAATACTTAACGAATTTTTGCAATAGTTGCATTTGGCACGATCTGTTCCATCCTCAGAGAAATGTAGCCAAATGTAACTATGCTTTCTTGAAGCCATTATGGTTTATTTTTTTAATTTTTAATTTAGTTTTATTTTTTTGTTAATTTTTTTAAAATAGTGTTGTACTATATTTCACTTGAATTTAATTTTTTTTTTAAAAAACGGTTAGTTTACATTCAAAGATTTGAATGGCAACAACACCAGGAAATTTGACAATATTCTTAATGGCAGCGCTGCGTTACTTTCAGCCTTGCCAGAAGGTTTGAGAATATGTACATTCATGCACACGAAAAAATGTATGTCATATTTCAAAAAGTTTGTTTTGACAATAAAATTTTCCCAGTCCAGACTTGAAATTTTTGTAGCAGCAATTCCTAAATATGTGCAAAAGAGTGAAAGAGGAATACAAAAATTGCTGCAACAAAATTTGCAAGTCTGGACCGGGACATAGAAATTAATTTAAAAAAAAATATGTTTTATTCGAAACTTATACCTACTTAATTTTTAAGCAGCTATAACTATAGCTACTTAATAATACACACTTAAATTTGTTCTGAATACAAAGTTCGAATAAAACATACCTAAAAATAATTTCGGAGAAGATGCCTTACTCTAATAGTTGTATTAACAAGGACTTTAGGTAAAGTGTGATGCACAAATTACCTGACTGAATATTAAGAACACCCAAGCTTTTTACTTTCATATAAAAAAAGTTACCTATGCAAGCTTAGTTAATATTAGCACTTATATATTTTGTGTAACTGTACTACTTAATTTTTTTAAATATTACCGAACATTCATTATTAGTTTGTGGCACGAAACTTTTTCTATGAAATTAAATAAAAAATTTCCTCTTTATGTGTTTTTAAATACAAATAGGCCAACTTTATCCAAGTTGGCCGAAAAGACGAGTACACTATATTCGGAAAAATTTTTTTGGTATTGATCTTACAAGGTCTCTTTTGATTATGAATACACGAAAACATTATTTATGAATATTGGAAATAATTAAGGTTTTCTTAATTAAAGAACATATTTTTTTAATGAGATTCTAATTTCCAATACAAGAAGTTAGAGAAACCCTTTATGGATATCTTTGAAAATTTTAATATGGTTTCAAAAGAACTTTTAAAGTAAAATACTTTCGAATATATATATATATATATTTGAGCTAAGCATCAAAGCAAATATGTATGTCTGTATGTATTATTCACATTATGACTTTTTAGTTTGCCTTGCTTCGACAATTTCTTTGAAGCCCACTTAAAAAATTTAATCAAATTTACATTGTGACATTTTTCTTCATGACTTTTTGACGTTAATATACATGCTTAATGCTGAAAGTACGAAAAAACAAAGATAAGTGTTAAAAATTCCCTTGAATTTTCATTTCGTGCCTTTTGTTTTACTCCGCACAGTTCTCAACACCTCTCACCAACAACCGCAAAAATCCTGCCTGTACAGGCAACCAGAAAAGGCACAGTGAAAATTGCGTCTATGCAGACTTTAACAAATCATCAAAGAAATTATAAAAATATGCATTTCTGGCAACCCTGCGTCAATAACAAGTCTGTTGTAAAAACAATGACACATGAAATCTGTCATGTTAGTTCATCCAGCTCTTTTGTATAAAAATTTTGACATTTGTCTTTATAGTTCAAAAAATGAACTAGTTCAAAAATTGAACTAGTGAGCGTAAAACAAATGAACTAGTTCACTTAGTTCAAAGTACTGAATCGTTCATTTGAACTAGTTCGTTCATGAACTACACAAGACTAACACATAGTTTTTTTTTTTGCCGCTGATAAAAGCTTAACTTATGCCTCGGCTTCTGGTCAAATGCCAAATTATGCAAATATGTAAATATAAACATGAATAAAAGTAGAAACAATTTTTTTTAATACATTTATTTATTTATTGTGTCTTCAAATATGAACTAACAATAAGTATTCAAATCTTAAATATAAGTATTAGGCCCGACCACTGTCGGACATGAACTTAGTGATAGTTATAATTAATACATGAGTAGTGATAATCAAAAAAAAAAAAAGTATGTGACCAGTAAAATTCAAAATATTACGAGCAAGCGGATTTCTTCAATCACTAGTGGCATATTCAAATCACGATGTATATTTGAGTTTTTGATATACCATGGAGCCGATGTTATCAAACGTAAAATTTTGTTTTGCCTTCGTTCTCTCGACATTAGAAGCTGAAGCAGTGCCCCATAACTGAATTCCCTAGCACTATATTGGCTCCAAAAGCGACTTGCATAGTAAAAGTTTGCAGTCTAGGCTGAGTGTTGAATTTCTACCAATCAGCCAGTTTAAGTTTCATTTGTGTTAGCTTAGATTCAATATCGTGTTTCCATGTAATTCGTCGATCAAGGTTTATTCCAAGGTATTTTACGTGTGAATGTTGAGGAACAACTTGATTGTTGATTCGAATTGGGGAACAAGTATCTCTTCGCAGGGTAAATGTTACCTGAACACACTTGCTCGTTTACCTTAATTCTAAATCATTTTAACCATAATTCCTATTGTGTAATATGTTCTTGTATATATCGGGAAGCCTCGTGAGGATTTCCGTGCATATGGATATTACTGCTCAAAGGCATATCACAAGTATAAATCAAATACAACACTGTATGCTCCCCTCTGTCACACCGGATGATATAGATTCGGGCACACTCGTGAACTTTCGGGTAGTAATGTAACTTTCTAATAGATTCAGAAAACTTATTGGTAGATATGATTTCAATTTTAAAATAAGGCCTTCATGCCACATTTTATCAAATGCCTGAGAAACGTCAATAAACAGGGCAGAACAATACTTCTTTTCTTCAAATGTTCTTATAAATTGAACCAATCTATAAATTTTTTCAATGGTGCTATGCTGACTTCTAAAACCATATTGATGGTCTGGAATGCGCCCACTATCAGTTAAAATTGGCAAATTTATTGGTCTATATGACTCAGCTTTAGTAAGATCTTTGCCCGGCTTCGGAATCATTTTGACTTTTGCCATCTTCCAGAGTTTGGGATAATACTCCAGTCGTAATATGGCATTAAAAATAAACAGCAGGATTCTTATTGCAATATGCGGCAAGTTAATCACCATCTTGTTACTAATTCTATCAATACCTGGAGCTTTCTTTGGCTTGAGTTCAGCAATTACTTTATGTACATCACGCATCTTAAACTTTAAGGCTCGAGGGGGTAGAGCAACTATACTCGGCAAATCAGCAACATCAGTACATGTGTTTGGGGTAAATACGAATTTTAAATGTTCAGCAAATATTTTACATTTTTCCGTATCGCTTCTTGCCCACAGAAGTAGTTTAAACTCAACGGGTTTTTGTTTTTTTTTTTCATATGAAAATATTTTAATTTTGTTTTAATTTGTTCACTGAACGAGAAACACTGAAAAGATGAAGAAAAAATTTCATATCCCATTATCACAAAACCAGAATCGACCCCATGGTTGCTAATTTCAACTTCTCCAGAAAATGAAATTAAAAATAACTAAGTGCATATATTATTTTCAACCTTTATTTTTAGTTTGGTTGGATTAAAACCTTTACTACGCCTTAAAACTGCCGATGGCTTTGCATATGAAGACACCGATCCCGTTGATGTGGCACTGGAACAGAACATGATTTTAGCAACTGTATTAGAGTGGCAAATATCTCCATTAGGACAACGTTACGAAGAAATGTGTGTACAGTTACATCGAGGTAATATAATTAGTCAACTTATATCCTTTACAGCTCACTTTACGTTTTTTCATTATTTCTATCAGCCGCTAACAATGACGTACAGCATGTTTTACAACGAGCACAAATTTCAAATTCTATATATTTAAATGACTTTTGGTTGTCGCCAGTTCAAACGGAATCTGTCTTTAAAGGAATATTACATCAAACGAATTTAAGAATTTTAGATCTTAGTAACAATTTTATTCAAAATGAGGGCTGCCGTCAACTTGCCAAGTCATTGCCAACACTGAAGCATCTGAAAAGTTTAAACTTAACAGGAAATTTTATAACAGCTGATGGTTTACAGGCTCTACTCTGTTGTCCGGGCATTGATAAACTTTCTGACATCGCAGAGCTGATATTAAGTAAAAATCCTTTGGGTAATACATCACTGCGTACGCTCGATCGCTTTTGCAACAGTTCCTCAGGAAGATCTTTGGAAAAATTGCACTTGTCCCAATGTCAATTGACGCACACATATGATTACAATTTAGCTTTCTTTCAGCTAACAGACTTTGATATAAGTTTTAATCAACTTAATGATGATTCGATTGGAAAAATACTACAAAAGCTTAACTGCTGCCGATTGCAACATCTAAATGTGAGTTATATTAAAAAGGACCAAGCCGACGATGTCCGATTGAAATCGTTATTTGCGGACAAACTATCTGCATTTTTCGAAAGTGGCACTTGTGAAAAATTTAAACATGTTGAACTAGTGGGATGTCAATTAACAGATGTAAATATTTATAGAATTGTTCAATGTCTCAACAGAGCCAATTACTTAGAACTTTTTAACATATCGAACAATGGGCGTTTATCGAGTTCTTCTTTACATTTCATTATTGACAAAATGCCACAGTTGCGCAAACTTGTTGCCATAAATTGCATAAATCTGATCGATATTGAGAAAATCGATCATCTGGCAAATTTTAAACAGATTCCAAAATTTATGTCAGTGACATTAGCAAGTTGTGATATAACAACTCTTCAGAAAAATTTAAGTCAATTATGGCAATTGCACTGGGGTGGTGGTGGTAAGATTATGACCTATGATAATAATATTGTGTTGTATACAAATGATAAAGATTTGAACAATATGAGCATTGAAAAGTCTAACTATGCAAATAAATGATTGTTGCCTAAATTTTAATATAATATAGAAATAAATTTGTTTTTTGTTGTTGTTAAGAATAATCTAATTGTTGTTTAAAAAGTTTCTAAAATCAATATGTATCATATCTGTATTGTAGTTGCCTGAAAAGTATTCACCCTTATTCCATTTCGCGTCGGCAACATCGTCGTAAATTTTGAAGCAACATCACTTTAACACAACATCAATGCTAACTTTGTATTCCCTAACAGTGCACAGTGGGGACGTTTGCAAAATAAATGGCAATAAATCTAAAACTTTGAACATCCTTACAGTATTCACGGTCAAAATGCATGACACTAGCATTGTATACGTGTGCATGAAGAACTCAGCATACACGTGCATTCATTGCACAATAAATTAATAGCTTCTTCTTACAAGCTAATTGCATCGCAATTGTCAAACTACATACAAAAACTTTTTACGTATAGAATTTGACAGTTCTTTGTATAACCTACTGCTTTGAGTAGTTTATCTTGTTATGTTTGTGTTGCATACATGCATGTGCAAAAATCAAAAAATTTATTTTGTGCTTTATGCATGGTTGGTGTTACTCATACAAACAAAATTTCACTAATATTATTATAATGCAGGTCATGCATTTTGACCGTGAATAAAGCGCTTTATAATAGGACTTGTAGACCAACCTAAATTACGACACAAAGAATTGTCTGGCTGTCAAAATTTTTCATGCCCATACAAAATGTATGAAACCAACCGAAATAACGCGGCGTCAACGATTTGCAATTGGAATATCCAATTTTGAAGCGAAGTTGGCTGCAAAATTCCTGATGTTTTTCTTAAGTAATGTAACTTTAGTTACTTTCAGGTAAATTTAGCTTTTTTATTTTTATACCTTATTTCTATTTAGAGGTTTTTAATTAATAAAAATGAGTAAACATTACTGTTTCTGGTGCAACGTTAAGGCTCTAATTTAGGTTACTCATTTCAGCGTAAAAGCCAAGCGCTAAATTACGTTGCGCTTTGCGTCGTAATTTTGGTTGGTATGTTACGGCCTTATGTATAATCAAAAACTGGCATGAAGTTAGCATAAGTGACAAAATTGAACTATGTGTTGACGAATTCCTCTATACAATTTGACATTAAAAATCGCCCCATAATGTAGTTTTAACACACTATTACATCCTAACATGATTTTTAATACAAAATTGTATGGCGAAACAAGTTAAGATCACGTTCAATTTTGCCACTTATGCTAGCTTCATGCCAGTTTTTGATTATACATAAGGCCGTAAGTCTTTATAACACATGTATTGATAGCCTTCTGGCTTCAGCTGGACAGGAGTTACAGTGAGCCAAACTTCAAGGCTTGTAACTTTTTTAAAAATTATCCGATTTGTATCGGTTAAAGCATTTTGAGCTAAGCTACAAATTCCTAAGTAATAATTTCCTCAGATGTGTTTCCGTATCTCTCATAACTTAGAAGATATTTGACTTAAGACAAAATCCAATCTATAGCTTAGAAGTTTCAGATTTATTACCATCTATTTTGCGAAAGTCCCCTCTCACGTCGTTGCCTGTTTGTCAATAAATACAATACACATATCTAATCAGCTGATAGCCAGCTGATTCATTTTGTGTACAATATATGTGTTTCTTTAATCTACATTGCGATCCCGCGGGATCATAGTTGATTGAGAGAAACTATGTATGTCAGCTATTTCAGCTTACAAATTGTGTGTGCTACAATTAGGATTATGCGCAGTAATTTTCAGTAGATTTATTAGGAAATCTACTAAAAATCGTAATATTTTTGTTCTATTTTTAGTACCCTGTAAAACATTTTTATATAAAATATTATTGAATTAGCTACGGTCTGTTTTAAAATGTGTGTGATTGGCTACATTGCGGTTGTTTGGTTGTTGTTTTGGAAATTTTTTAGTTAACGTGGTTTGCTTTGGATAAAAAAAGTCTGGATAAATGTAAAAAACTTGTAAATTGTATAGATTTTCATAAAGATTTTAATTAAAACCTCGTAGATTTTTTGCAGGTGTAAATACCCTATAAGACTATGTTCTTCATACAAACATATACATATTTGTACATAAAAAGTACTTGCATATATGTATATACGTAACTATAATGTTACAGAAGCATTTCAGAAAATCTGCAAAATTTCACTTTATAATTTTCACAATGAAAAATCAGCAAAAATTCAGAGAAATCTGCAAATCTGGCAACAGTGATTACAGTTATTGATCTGCAAATTACAGATTTTCTGAAATGCTTGTGTAAGTCATGATTCACACACATCAGGTTTAGCTGATCAGTTTTAGTCCAATTTTCTTTTGAACCTGCATTTGCGTTCATACACACCGTCAAGTCAAGTCATCAAGTCTCATCAATTTGCGTTGTAGTAGAGTATTACGAATGTCAAAACCAAACGAAAAAGCAAACTTGACTGGTACGGTCAAGTCTGTACCCCTTTTTATTCTCTTCACCGCTCCTTTCCTAAAAGCTCAAGACTTGACGAGTCAAACCTGATGTGTGTGAATCATAACATTATTTTTCTTGTTTTTCTTTACTCCGTAAAAGAAATAACCACAGTGTTACTGTCAGAAACATACACATAAGAAATACTAAAAAATAAGTAGGTTTTGACGTTTATATGTATGTGAATATATGTTTTAAAGCTCAATTCGTCACGTATTAATTTTAAGATACTAACTTGAAATTTTTACAGAATCATATTTTTACTATAAATAATAATTTAAAAGGGCGCTTCATTAAGAATATTACAAAATAAATTTATCTTCAAATATGAACTAACAATAAGTGATCCTGTCCTTTTTTTACGTACATAAAAGACGTTCAATGTCTGTAGAATAAATTCTATTAAACCCAGTCTGCGGATGGGAAGTAGTGGCATGTTCAGCAGCCTGTTTAATATTTTCGTTAAGATTTTAAATGTTAGATTCAATATCACCTGGTGTTCTTAGCTTAATATTTTCCGTACAATGGCTACTGAGGTATTTTTTGAACCCCAGCCAATTAACACGGTTGATCATCTTCACATGTGGGACACTTCTTAGTGGGTAACAGAATTTGACAATTTTTTCTTTATATTTTTTATTTCTTTATTCAAAGTGATATAAAGCCTAAAAGGCCAAACTTACACATACATTACTAAGTGTTAATAATGCCCATGTATTTGGTGCGTTTTATCTTTTACACCAATCTTAAACAAAATAAATCACAAGTTATATTTAACTATTACTATATTGCAAATTCAGTTTTTATTTTATTTAATTATTAATTGTAATTTAATTTATTTTATAAATGTTAATTGCAAATTTTTATTTGACGCGTTTTGAGCAGCCGACAGACGAAATTAGACTTGCGATGAATGAAAAAGATAAGCTGCCATATTTTATATTTTAGTTGTAAATAAAAGGTAAGTTCACAGAGTTGGATAAATTGACAGGGCGCCACATCATTCCCCCCGTCTGGAACGGATTCACCTGAATCTAAGAGGGATTCGGACAGGTCTACCGCTGGAAGTAGCTTTTGGCTGACACGCCGTAGGTTGAAAATTAACTGTCCTTCCGGGTGATTTTACTGCTTCGTTCTGTAGTACTTCGTGTTTACTTAAAGCTGTGCCTGTTGACTCTTGTAAGTTTGTTGGGGGAGTCGGTGAATCTGGCTTACTTGCTGGATTTTCATATAGTTCATTATTTGTTATGAACGCTGGCTTTAGGCGGTCAATACTGATGCTAGTTTGTCGGCCTCTTATCAAGACTAAAAAACTTCTCGTATCGCTTTATGATCAAATATGGTCCGTCATAAGGGTGAGTTAGTGACGGGCGGATCGAGTCATTTCGGACAAAGACGTGCGATGAAGACCATAAGCTTTTTGATACAAAAGTTCGAGGCGTTGTGTGGTGAGAAGCGTCGACCGGTCTTATATTTTGCATGTGCGTTCGGAAATTTGTAAGGAAATCGCTGTCGGTGTTTGTAACGTTTTTCGAATGGAAAAATTCTCCAGGAATTGTGAGCGTCGATCCGTATACTAGCTCTGCTGGCGAGGCATCTATATCGGGTTTAAAAGCTACTCGCAACCCCAGTAGAATCATTGGCAGGTGCGAAACCCATTTTGTATGGTCGCGGCATAAGATTGCGGTTTTTAGCGTACGATACCATCTTTCTATTATACCATTTGATTGCGGGTGATACGGTGTTGTTTTTAAATGAGTTGCGCCAATTTCCTTTACAAGTTCGACGAATATTGACGACTCGAATGACGAAAAGCGAATATCAGTGGTCGATGGTCGGTGACGATGTAGCAGTTTCGTCCCTCGATCATATAACGGAAATGACTAACAGACTGATATATTGCTGTTAGTTCGCGGTCGTAGGTGGAGTATTTTTGTTGCGTTGTCGTAAACTTTTTTGAGTAAAATGCCAATGGCTGAAGGCACCCGTCAACTTTCTGATGTAGAGCCGCCCCTATAGCAGTATCGGAGGCATTGACATAAATTGCCAATTCAGCATCTGCAGCGGGGTGTGCTAGGAGGGCTGCTTGAGCTAACTCGTCCTTGCAGCGTTGGAAAGACACCTCAGCGGAATTGTCCCACCTTATCGGGGTGCGATCGTTTTTCTTGTTTCCGATTATTAAGCGTTGTAAGTGCATTTGGTAGTCGATTGCATGCGGCAAGAATTTGCGGTAAAAGTTTAACATGGCAATAAATCTTTTCAGCTCTTGGGCTACCTTAGGCTTAGGAAAGTTTAGTACTGCTTCTACTTTCTCTGGCAGTGGTCGAATGCCGTCAGCGTTAACCAAGTGGCCAAGAAATTTTATTTCTTTTTTGCCAAATTCGCATTTGCTTAGATTTATTGCCAGATGATTATTTCGAAGTCGTTGAAATACCTCCGCAAGGTCGAGTCGGTGCTGTTGAATTGAGGCGGATGCTACACAAATATCGTCGATATACGGAAAAACAAAATCTAAGCCACGAAGTACTTCGTTGATTAGCCGCTGGAACGTCTGAGCCGCGTTACATAGTCCGAATGTCATAAATTTAAATTCATATAGGCCGAAGGGTGTACTTATGGCAGTCTTCGCTATGTCATCAGGGTGTATTGGCACTTGGTGAAATGCTTTTTGCAAATCGATTTTAGAAAAATAAATGTTACCCCTTAAGTTTGATGTAAAGTCTGTTAGGTATGGAAGCGGATATCGATCTGGTAGCGTTTGAGCGTTAAGAGCACGGTAGTCACCGCATAGTCTCCAAGTTCCGTCACTTTTCTTTACTAAGTGCAACGGACTGGACCAGTTACTTTTTTAGGGTTGACAAATACCTGTTTTCATGAGAAACTCTAATTCTTTTTTCGCTGCCGCAAGCTTCTCGGGTGATAAACGACGTGGACGGCAAAAAACTGGTTGCCCAGTCGTAATAATTCTGTGTTCAATTGACGATTTTGTTGCTGAGCCGAATGGCGAAAGCTTCGTTATGTCAGAAAATTTTTCCAAAACGTCTGCAAACGGGTCGGATGAATTAAAGGTCTTGATAGTGGCCGCTTCAAAAGCAATGGGCGTTGTAACTTGAGATACTATGCCCGTCATATTATCTATAAGACGGTTTCGTCGTAGATCAATAAGCAGGTCGTGGTGTTTAATAAAGTCGCTACCAATAATCGGTGACGTCACGTCGGCGACTACGAATGACCATAGAAAACTTCGTCTTAAACCAAGGTCAATTTTAATTCGCTTTTCGCCTACCACTTTAATGGGTGAACCGTTGGCGGCGTATAAAACTATTGCTGTAGGGCGCATGTCGAAAGACTTTGAAGTCAGTGGCAGGACAGAAACATCTGCGCCGCTGTCTACCAAAAAATTTTTGTTACTAATTTTGTCTTACCTGCAGGCGAAATACGTGGCAATTAGTGGTGATCTCGCCGGAATCAACCACTTGCCGAAGGAGTCAGTTTGTCTGGCGACTGGATGATGGTGCGCTTGAGGTTGAGGCGACGTTGTCTCGATTTTTGTGTTTGCAGGGGCTGCGGCATTTTCGTGCACGGGAAGCGTACTTTTTATGATACCAGCATTCAGTACCGCCCATTGTGTTGTAAGCGTACGTTGCACGTGGCGCTGAACGTGTTGTTGAAAAACTGCGTCGCGAAGGAGACCTGGCCGCTCTGGAACGAGAACGCGCCGAGAGGCGTTCGAATTTTTTGCCTAGCTCAACAATTGCTACGCGCAACTCATTTATTGCACTACCTGACGTGGCCTCAACTTTGCCAATGTGGTTGGATGCTATTGCATCGACTACAGCGTTTCGTATATTCGGCTGGTGTGCCTGCTGAAGCGGCGATAACTGGCTGAGCAAATTCCGGAAGCCTTTTTGTCCATAACACCTTGACAGCTGCTTCCCCTAACGTTGTTCGTGCGACTCGCCGCATTTCGTAAAATAATTCCGAGGGTTTCTTGTCTCCAAGAGGTAATTCGGACAAAAGTCTGTTTAGGCGGCGTTGCTCACTGTCGGCAAAATGATTTATAATTTTTGTTTTGATGAATTCGTACCTGTTGTTTGGAGGCATTGAAGCGATTACGTCAGCTAGTTGCGCAATGACGTTCGGGTCGAGTGCTGCTAGGATAGTCGCTGTCTTTTGCTTGTCCGCGACTATACCAGACGCCGTAAACCAGAAATCCATCGATATAAACCAGGCGTCAATATTGTTGCTTGACATTGGCGGCACTGGTAATCTGGCATAGATTGCGGACACATTGCCTTGTATAGCGGTGGGATCGCCTTGCATGTCGTGCTCGTTGACAACAGTCTCGTTCTGATGAACATTAACGCTTTCGCTTTTTGCTGATGTAGCGGCATTTGTGGCCATGATTTTTTTTAAGAAATGGCTGCTCGGTTGGCGCTAGTTTTTTACTGCGAGTAAAAGATGGCGTACAATTGAAATGTTTTAAAAAGAAAATTTTAATTTTCCAGTTGGAAATCGTTCCAGTGCCTCGCAATAAAAAAAATCAATCACGTCGGGGTCACCACTTTGGTGCGTTTTATCTTTTACACCAATCTTAAACAAAATAAATCACAAGTTATATTTAACTATTTCTATATTGCAAATTCAGTTTTTATTTTATTTAATTATTAATTGTAATTTAATTTATTTTATAAATGTTAATTGCAAATTTTTATTTGACGCGTTTTGAGCAGCCGACAGACAAAATTAGACTTGCGATCGTAAGTAAAAAAGAATGAAAAAGATAAGCTGCCATCTTTTATATTTTAGTTGTAAATAAAAGGTAAGTTCACAGAGTTGGATAAATTGACAGGGCGCCACATGTATATAAAATTAAAATATATTGTTACGCTTAAATTTTATTAAACGTGTGAGTTCTTTTGATTGCTCAAAAATAAAAATAAATAACAAAACGATTTTCTTATTTGCAACTGAACTTCCTTTTATTCTTGACTAAACCAATTACAACTTGTCTTTTCTTATTTACTTCTTAACGTTATTATCCACCGCACGAGGTCTTTTACTTTCAACGATGTTCGCTCTACTAATTTCCAATTAGCACTGACTTGTTCGTTCACAACAGAACTGAACTTCACAACTGACTTATTCACGACTGACTTGCCATTGGTTGCGTCGCGCTTTTTATACTGTGCACCAATACCACTAGAAGTTTCAAGCATAGTCCAGACGATCATTATCACCTTAAATGTTGTTTACTTAGTGCCCAATTAAGTTCATGTGGTAACTATGTACATACATGTGTATATGCATACGTGTGTACATCATTAACTAAGCAATGCGTGGTGGTTGTTTACCTTTGCCTTTCGTTTGAATTGCCATGTATGTATGTGTGTAAATATGCGAAGCTTCTTAATAAGCAGACGCTTTTTGTTGTTGCTTCTGCTTGTGTACGTGTTACGCATGCTTATTTAGTTCTTTGCTACAGTGTTTGCACGCGAATATGTGTGTACGTTTGTTGCTTTAGTTAAATACTTCTAGATAGTTCTTTGCATTAACCCTGTAGGAATCTTTTTACGTAACAATATATATCACAAAAATATAAATTTTAACTATAAAAATAGAAATTTTCATTATAAAAATATATTTTTTTTTAATTTTTTTTATTTTTTTTCATTATAAACAATAAAAAATTTTAATTATAAAAAAAGAAATCTTTTATTACTCTCCCAACCATACTGTTCAAAAAAGTAATTACAATCATAGGAATTTTAAAAAGCAGTAAGTATTTTTATAGTCCAGATCAATAGCAATACTACTAATATAAATCAATTTAATTAAGAATAACTTAGTAAATCAAATCCTATAATATTCGTAAAATTAAAAAATATATTTATGTTTAATTTACATAACATGTATAATATATAGTATAAGTATATATACATATATACACCATATCAGTATAAGTACAAATTATGTAGATTGAAACAAATTTAAAAGTTTGAGACGGAAGACATTGTTAGACTGCGAAAAGATGCGAAGTTCAATTGGCAAATAATTCCAACAGCGAGCTACTCTTATTAAAAATGATTTTTCATAAAAAGAATTTACAATTCTAGGAATAGATTCATCGTCGACCGACTAAAGATAAATTTTTTGGCCCACTAGTTTTAATAACCCTATGAAAAATAATCAAGCAACGTAATATGCTCCCTGTGGCCAATATTGTAGACATATCGAACAATAGTATTAAAAATCCTATTAATTTTGGATAAAGCGTTTGAGAACGTCCCAGACACAACCTTCAATACATATAGAACTTGCGACATCATTAGAGAATAAGCCAACCGGTATTTAATAGTAATAGGTAGATGTGCATTAATAGAAAATAATCTTCGTATTATTTGTATAATTCTGCCAACAACTACATGAAAATGTGGCTCGAAATTTAAGTTTCTATCTAAGACAACTCCCAAGAACTTAATACGATCTAGAAATTCAATTCTGACATTGTTAATAGAGATATTGAGATTAATAAAAAATAGTAATTGCCAACACAAAAATGTTCAAACTTACATAACGTCTATACTTGATATAATATCAAATATATTTCTATCAGAAATCGACAAATTTCATAGCAGAGAGAGTGATATTACGTGTGGACTGCAATATTAGTATTATATTAACATTATATCAGATATTATAATATTGTTTTCATAATATATATTTACGGTCTAATTCATAAAAAATATTTTAGATTATAACAGGTTTATTTGACAAATTTCCCATAGAAATATGTCAAATAAACGCTTAATAAACCTAAAATATTTTTTATGAATAAGGCAGTTAGAAAACAATATTATGATATCAAGTGTCAAAAAACGCACACATACATAGATACGAGAAGAGAAATTTGTGTATTAAAATGAAAATTAATATTTATTGGTAAACAAATGCTGAAATGTTTGAACAATACACGATGTATTAAGGAAATGCCAAGATTTTTATAAAACACACAGTAATAATAAAATAAACGAAGATGTTCATTGCGCGGCTGTCTGTTAATTATGAAATATTATGTTCAAGGTTGGAAACCGAAACAAATAACGGTATCGGTATTCATACCGGTACAACTATTATTTAAATTCCGGTATCTGTAACGATATCGGTATTTTTTTATTTCGGTATCGGTATTACCGGTACATACCGTTACCGAGTTTATAATACCGGTATACCGATATAACTGCTAAATTTGTTAATTCAGACAGTGGACATAGCAAAAAATCTTTTTTTTTGTTAAATTACTTCGAAAAGGGAGTATTTTTACATTAACATAAAAAGTATTTAAACTTATATGTTTCTATGTACGTTTTTATATTTTTATTAAAAAATAATTTATTGAAAAAGTAAAATAAGAAAACTGCAGTTGAAACTTTGTATATATAAAGTACTCATTTTGGTTAATTAAACAAAATAATAAAAATGTATGTGTATGTATTATTTATATTACACACGAAGTACCTGTAGAATTGCATGCACTTAGTAAAATTTGAAAATTCGTGTTCGAATTCTCGAATATTCGTCCGTTTTTAGATATATTCGTAGTCGCCAAATTCAGACGAAACGAATATTTCAATTAAAATTTTTTGTAATTTTTTTTTGGAATTGCCGGGAACTCAAAAGCAAATTCTATTTGTTATTACTTTCTACCTAAGAAAGACTTTTCAGCCGAAAATATTTATTGGCAAATGTGTTACAAATGTTACAAATTATATCCCTTATTCATAATAAGTTTCATTTGCCTTCTCCAGTCGACAAAGGTTGGTAAAAATGTCAATTTTTTACACTTTTTCTCGAATATTTCCTAAACTGTAAGCGAAAACCCATAAATGTTGCACACTTTTTTTAGCTTTTGGATAGAAAAAAATCCACCTTCAAAAATCTTTTTTATCTGATCAAAAACATGAGCTTGGCATCGATTTTAATTTTTCATTAACTAAAAGTTTAACCAATTTGGTGCTTTATGACTCCGCCCCTTTTAAGGATATATAGCCTAAATTCCAGACTTGAGCTCTGTAACACCTCCTCAAATGCTGTATAAAATTTCATAAAAAATCGGACAGCTAGTTTAAAAACTGCAGAATTATTTCAAATTTAAAAAAAATCCCCACTATATATCGGGTACTTTAGGCCCCGCCGGAAGGCAGCGTCGGATCGAGCTAAAAAATTAAGACATTTATGGCAGCAAACCTCATATTTTAGACAGCGCACATATGTAGTATATCAATTAAAGAAAAAAATCTTTAATGTGCATACATAAAAAAGCACTCTTCAAAACTTTAAATCTCCGCATTACCTTGTGTATCTTTAAGAACCAATATACTTACTTTCGCGATTTCATATAAATAAGTTATTTATTTAAAAAGTTATTATTTAAAATAACTGTCTTTGTAAGGGCTTTGCTCTTTTGACCAATTTAGAACATTTATATGTCTAGAGATACGTTTTTCGTTCCTAAATGCATTAAGCAGGTCATGAAGTTCGTTAGTATTTCGCACTGGTGATGATTATGATATGATTGCACTTTCCGGTTGATTAAAAAAAACAGTGCTGCATAAGAATGTGTAAAGGCGAACAAAAACGTATTTATATAAGAAAGTTAATTGAAATATATTTTTGAAATTTTATTTTTGGTGGGAATCGGTATACCGGTACATACCGGTATAGACCTAAACGGTATTCCTGATACCGGTATTTTCTAACCGAAATGTGTTTCGGTATCGGTATCGATACCGGTATCTAATTATAGCGGTATTTGAATCGGTATCGGTATTTTTACAATACCGTTTGCCAACCTTGATTATGTTATTTCCAAGAGTACGTTTTCCTCCTACATAGATATTAATATAAATATATTTTTCTTCTCATACTGCCGACGTTCTATTTCATGTATGTAATAGCGTCTACAACTGCGATTAGCTCTGACATAATATGTGAGAAAACGTCGGCAGAATAACAAAAATAAAATGCCGATATTTCTCTTCATCTTATACAAGGGGACAACGTAATTTGATTTTTCTTATAACATTTCATTTTATGGAAATATTCATCGAGTTAACATGTTTTATTTTTGCATAATTAATTATTTTATTTTCACTTTTTCACACAAACTTTAATTTTTAAATTAATTAAATAGATTTAAACATACAAAATTCCAGAAAATATGTTCAAAACAGTTTTTCATTTATTTTAATAAACACACGTGCATATTAATTTATTTTCATGTACGTGTGTTTTTTGACAATTCATCGCAGAATATTGTAATTGGATTTCTTATCTTTCATATTATGTTAGGTGTAGACATTATGTTATATAAGAGTTAATATCAGGTATAGACGCTATGTAATGTCTCGTGTAATCTCACTGTTAGAAAACGGCATGTGTCGACTTTGATCTCTGCCTTTGATCAGAGTGGCAAGCCGTATCGGCGCGAGAACCACCGCCGCCGAACCACTCGGCTTATCGGCGGCTTAATACTCAGCCGACTTTTTATCTGTTTTTACTTAAAGGTGCCCATACCCACATATTGCTTGCAGCTACTGCCGATGAAGCCTTGGTATACGTGTGTGATTGATATTTTACCATCAATCATCATTTAAAATAAAAATTTATAAAATAAACATGCGTTTGACAACAAAAAACTTATTTATAGAATTGAGGAAAATAATTAAAAACGTATTTTCTTTACACATTAATTTTTCAGAACTTATTTTTTGTTTGTTTTATTTCCTTATTTGTTTGTTTTACCTTCTTTTTTTTCAGTAAAACTCCAAATTTAAAAAAATACATATCAGAATAATTAATAAATTAATTTTTTGTTCATTTGGAAAACTGTTAGCAGTATGAGTTCATTTTAAAATCAAAACTATTTTGATTTTTCATACTGCATTGTCTGTGTGACAAATACATTAAAAAAATTGAGCAGTATGTGTGTATGGGCCCCTTAAGCCATATATAAAGAGCTACAACAACACTTAAGTTCTCTCTTGGAGTCGCTTCTAAAACCCATGCAGGTTTACACAGACTTTTTGTCGCAGCATTTAGACGACTGATATAGATTTGATCAATGCATTTTATTCGCTCAACCATAGCGGTTTTAATATAAAGTAATTAATTTTTAGTTCGGGAAATCGGCTTAAAGAAAATTTATGTATAGTCTAGGATATATTTCTATGGTTTATCAAATATTTTACGAAGATTATTTTCTAGGCATTTGGGAAATCAATTACTGCAATACCTCAACCTTAATCTGTGACTTAACTAACGCAAAGTAAATAATTTTACAAAATGGTGATTCAATGGGGTATTCATTTAAATTTTTTTCCTCGTTGGGAAGAACAAATTTTTAAATGTTTAAAAAATCGGTGTTAAGCCGTTCAGCCGCCGCCGCCGAAAACATTTGTTTTCCAGCCGCGCCGAAATATTTTGATCGGCCTGCTACTCTGCCTGTTATCTCTGCTCAAAAGCATTTTCACAAGAGTTCACGCAGTTTTTTTTATATTGGAAGCATAAATTATAATTGGAAGTAAGAAAAATTGGTAATTGCTTTGAATTATACTAATTAATACATTTTTCATAAACTTTGGAGATGTGTTTGCATTTTAATATAGTTGCATAATATTTTGAAAATAGTAATATAAAAGCATTGAAAACCATTAAAAATGGCAGTGCGTTGAGGATTACACATTGCAAATAATGCAACAAAGTTGAAAGAATACATAGTATGTATACAAAGAAAAATATTTTTCAATTAATTTTTTAGGTAAGGAAATTGAGAACTGAGTTATTCATCTCATCAATAAATAAACTTGGATAACCTGTCTGAAATTGTTAATACCGGCGTTTCCGGCAAGAAATACATACATAATCGCAAAAGAAATATTTCGTGTGTATAACAGAGTGAATTAGTCTGCACTAGTGTTCGTCGTTGTCGTCGTTACCATATCCGTTGATTCGGCAGTTTTCGTAATTCGAATAAAGAGGAAGAAATAAAAGTAATATACATATTAAAATTGATATTAAATTGTTATTGATTGTGATTCTTGTGTTAATTTCACATTATTTAATACCTTTATATATATATCTTACATCCTTAGATAATTATGGCTAATAATTACACTGGGTTTAGTTACGGCGGTACCCAGTACAATTCGACGGGTACAGCGGGAACATATAGTTCCAATTCAGTTGCCTATCCGGCTGTAACCAACGCCACTTATGCCAACGCTGCAGCATATCAATCTGCCGTAGCTGCTGGCAGCGGTAGTTATGCAGCTGGGGGTGCAGCCGGAGCTGCCACCGGTTATACTGGCTACAGTGGTAATGAATATAATCGTACGCCATTGCAAGCGTATGACTCTTCTAAAACGTTTTATCAGCAGGCGGCCTCCAACTACAACACCGCTGCCACGCCTACGGTTACGAAGACTCACTATTCGGCCCCGCCGGTTAAAAATGTGACTCCAATCGGTACAAAACCTGTTGGCAAAGATAAAAGTGGCGGTGGAACTCCTGGAAAATTACCTGGAACCGCTGTGACTACAGCACCGGGGTCATACACCAATTATGATGCTGCTCTCTATAGTGCTGCTTCTATGTATGTGGCTCAGCAACAACAACCTGGACCTGGCAATACTGCCAAGTCAAATGGAGCTGCTGGTTCTGCTGGGAACTGGCCACCATACCGCAAAGGTGGTCCTGGTAATAAAGCATCTCGACCAAAACAAGCCCCAAGGCCGCAGCAATTACATTATTGCGAAGTTTGCAAAATATCGTGCGCTGGCCCACAAACTTATCGCGAACATTTAGAAGGCCAAAAGCATAAAAAACGTGAAGCATCTCTTAAAATGCAGGCTAGTGCGCAAACAACATCTCAAAACCGTGGCAACAATTATCATTGCGAGCTTTGCGATGTCACATGTACCGGTACAGATGCCTATGCTGCTCACGTTCGTGGGGCTAAGCACCAGAAAGTCGTAAAGTTGCACCAAAAACTAGGGAAACCAATTCCTTCGGAGGAACCCAAGAAATTGTCTAAAATCAACTTTGTTCCTGCTACCGGTACAGGAGCAAAGGCAGCAGCCGCTGGCGAAGAAGAAAATGCAGCTGATAATGAAAAAATGGATGGTAAGTATTTCAGTTTGTGAATATTGGAAAGGAACTTAATAATGTCTATACTTATTAAACAATTTTAAGAAAACGCGGATGATGAAAGTAATCATGAAAATACTGACAACATAAAACCGGTTGGTGGGGAATTTATAGAAGAAGTCAAGGATGAAGAAGGCAAAATTCTTAGCTTCAATTGCAAATTGTGCGATTGCAAATTTAATGATCCAAATGCTAAAGAAATGCATATGAAAGGTCGTCGTCATCGTTTGCAATATAAACGCAAAGTGCAACCAGATTTGGTAGTAGACTTCAAACCTACACCACGTCAACGACGTTTAGCGGAAGCTCGTGCTCAAAGAGCTCTAATGAATTCTCATCGCGGTCAAAATTCTAATTTTAATGATAAGCAAGCATATTGGGGCGATGAGCAACGTCGTCGTGCACAGTTCGATGACGAATATGATTATAACAACTGGTTAGCTCGAAGCTTTGGCGGTAAGTCTAATGATTAATAAAAACATCAACATTTAAATGGTAAAGAAACCAGGGGGTCTGTCTACTCAGTAATTCGAAACGAAAGCAATTTTCCGTATAGCTGTTTAATTAATTATTTATTTATTTCATTCAGTCTATGGACAAAAAATCCTTACAGACTAGGCTTGTGTCATTCATGAATAAATTACTTCAACTGAGATTCCTTAAAGTGAAAGAATGAAATTTTTCTATATTTTCTCTATATTTCTTTCATCTTTCGGTTTCATTTTTCTGTTTACTTCCATATTCCTATTAGCTTCTGTTTTTGAGCTGGTAGGACTTGACTAGACAATACTATGGATTTGCTTGAGAAAATGTAATTTTAAGTAATTATTAAAAATTTTTTTGTTTTTCAAATAACTGTTCACGCAAATTGAAACACTTTCAAAAAGAGATACATTGACCATTCATTCTGAAAAGAATAGAAATAAATACTTCACCAAACCTTTCTGAAAGAGAATGAGATTCACACAAATGAAAGGCTTTGCCCGATACTATTACAGACTACGGATGAGTTTACATCTGGCATTTCTTGTGTGTCATTTGCCCATAAAAACGTAACCAACTAATTACTAATGAAAAACTGTTTGATTCAGAAGTGTATTTATTGATTTAAATAATTTGCAGTCATTTTGGGGTCTATAAAATTGTCTATTAATAATGTATTAAACTGTTTAACTTAATAAATACATGTCTGAATCAAACAGTTTTTATGTGCTCAAAATTTCTTACAACCGTGTGAACTGACAATTTTGTCAGACGTCGTTGCCAGAAAAAGCATTGTCAGTCCATTGAAAGACTAGCAGCTGACAACAAATTGTGAGACATCTTACAATCGTGTGAACATATTGTAAAATTATTGCCAGATATTTGTCAGACATTTTAATATTGTCAGATGTGCAAAGTTTATGCATCTGACAATGGCGTCATTTAATTATTAATGAACAAGTAGCATCAAAGTTAGTTGTAAATATTCTGACAACAACACATAGTTGAACGGAACAGCTAGCCGTTTTCGAAGGCCTCTAAACCTTCATCATCAGGTGTGTGTGTTTGGTCCACTGTGTGTGGTATCAGTTGAAGATTTCTGCTTTATATACGAAACTTTCTTGCAAATGGAATATGTGAATTGTTTTGATTCATGGTATTTCAATTTGCTGAAACGTGTTTTGTAATGAAAGCCCAAATTTACCATCTCTAATTTACAACAGTCTTACCATTGCCGTTTATTATTTAGTAATTATTAGGGGTTTTCCCGGGATTTCCCGAGAATCGCGGCTTTAACATTTTCCGGAATTTTTTCTGCGGGATCCCGGGAAGTAATAATAAAAATATTTGACTGCTTTACATATAGAAAATAACTACTTTCACTTTGCCATTTGCGTTGTACATTCATAGTAAACAGTCGATTTAGCGGAGTTTTTATTTCATACTAAACAAAAAAAAATTGTACGAAAAAATATTCGGAATACATATTGTTATTTATTGTTAGCTTTAATTTGCATTGCTAATATTTTTTACATTGTCATAATTAACAAAAACAAAAAAACCGTAATAAACAAAAAAACAAACAAACAAACAAAAGTGCCCTTGAGGAATACTCTATATGAGTACCAAAAAAAAAAATAACTGTGAAGTGAGTTCTAATGGTAGAAATGCCTATTTTACTGTGAGTTCTGAAGCTCTTAATGAAAATAATAAAAATAAAAAATCTGATGATAGACTTACTGAGAGCTCTGAAGCTCTTAATGATAACAAAATAAATAAGAAATCTGATAGTAGACTTTTTTTTAACGGCGAGGCCACTTTTTTGTCAGCGATCAACTTCGCTTTGTCTAATGCCAACTATTGATTCGTTAACATTACCGTTGCCTAGTACTTCTACATTTAACTCAGCGATATCATCCGCTTCGGGCTCGTGGTCATCACTTAACCAAGTTTTTACTGAAGTTAAGATTAGCCCAAAACCCAAGGTCCAAGTGGGAATGGACAGATATATAACAGTGGTAAAGCGCGGATGAAGCCCAAAGTCTTCGAAAATTTCATCTGCTCCAAAAATGTCTAGGGATAACAGCAAATCCTCTATTAACCGTCAAAATCGTTTTCAAATATTACAAGTTGACAACAACCAACCCGATGTACCTACGAACAAAACATCCAAGCCGCCTCCAATCTATTTGAGACAAAAAAATTCAAACGCTCTTATAAAAAATTTAATTTCAGTCATTGGTGAGAATAAATTTCACATTGTTCCAATAAAATGTGGTAACATTGATGAAACCAAAATTCAAATTTATGAAGAAAAAGATTTTCGCAAAATGATTACTGAATTTGAAAAAAGTAAAAAAAGTTTCTACACATATCAGCTAAAAGTGCTAAAGGCCTGCAGATCGTATTGAAGGGCATCGATTCCTATGTTGCTCCCGAAGAAATAAAAGATGCACTCGTCCTCCAGGGATTTAAGGTAAAAAATGTATCTTACATAATAAATAGGGAGAAGATTCCTCAACCTCTATTTCGCGTCGAACTTGAGCCAAACGATATAAAATTTAAAAAAAAGCGAGACTCATCCAATTTACAATTTAAAATACCTCTTATACCGAAAAATAACAGTTGAAGAACCACACAAGCGTTCTGGACCCGTACAGTGCCATAATTGTCAAGAATATGGTCACACAAAAACTTACTGCAAGTTACCTTCAGTTTGTGTTATCTACGGTGAATTGCACGGTACTGCTGGTTGTACTAAGCCTAAAGATCTAGCAGAAAAAAATTTAGTAATTGTGGAGGTAATCACACCGCTAACTACAGAGGATGTCCTGTCTATTCTTTCGTTAAACAGGCTATGGGGCAAAAACCTAAATTAGCTCCAGCACAAACAGCAAACGCATACTTCGCCACTTTTGCTCAAATGAGCCAACCTGTCACTTCACGTGTATCGTATGCCGATGCAGCTAAGAGTAGTTATATTCCCACACAAAATATTCCGCCCCAAAATGATTCAACGAATGCAAACTCAAGCTTTAATTTTAGTCGCCTTGAAGCTACTATTGAGAATCCAGTGCTGACTATAAATAATTTTACAACAAATATGACTAGCATGATGCAAGAAATGCTACGAATGCAGTCTACACTGCTTCAATTTTCTGGAACGCAAACGGCATTCGCCAACATAAAAATGAAGTTGAGCACTTCCTCACGGAAAAAAATATTGATATAATGTTGGTTTCTGAGACTCATTTGACTTCAAGAAGCCTATTCAAAATTAATGGCTACATTTTATATGATTCAAAGGACCCAAGAGGAAGAGCTTGCGGGGGATCAGCAATTTTAATAAAGTCAAGACTCAAGCATTATATTGAAAACATTTGTGAAGAACATCTACAAGCAACGAATATTTGTATCGAAAATTTTTGCACAAATTTTGTCATATCATCAATTTACTCCCCTCCAAGATTCGCAATTACTGAGGATCAATACGAGGATTTCTACAAATCTCTTGGCCCTTGTTTCGTAGCAGCTGGAGACTATAATGCAAAACATACTTTCTGGGGTTCGCGTCTTATCACACCTAGAGGACGAGCGTTGTTCAACACAATTTCAAAAATGGGATTGGACGTCATTTCGAGTGGGGAGCCCACTTACTGGGCTACTGACATACATAAAATCCCGGATATTATAGATTTTGGCGTCATGAAAAATATTTCTAGGGAAATAATTCACGTCAAAGCTTCCCTAGATCTATCGTCCGATCACTCTCCCACGATCGTTACAATCTGTAGCCCACTGAGAAGTGCTCTACCTCACCCATATGTGAAAATGGTCAGTCGTGTTAATTGGCTGCGATTCAAAAAATGTCTTAGTAGTCATTGCACTGAAAACATTAAGCTAAGAACTCATGACGATATTGAATCTAATATTGCTAATCTTAACGAAAATATTAAGCAGGCAGCTGAACATGCCACTTCCTCCCATCCGCAGACTGGGTTTAACAGAATATATTCTACAGATATTGAACTTCTCGTATGTGCAAAAAGAAGAGCTAGAAGAGAATGGCAACAGCACAGATCACCCCAAAATAAAATTAGATTAAAAGATTGCACTAAAAGACTCCAAGAACTGCTTGCATATGAAAAAACTGCATCTCTTAAAAACTATCTGGAAAATCGCGATGTCACACCAGCATCTAATTACTCTTTGTGGCGCGCTGCGAAAAGAATTAAAACATCCGTTGAGTTTAAACCACCTCTGCGCACTTCTACCGGAGTTTGGGCCAGGAGTGATATTGAAAAAGGTAACTTGTTTGCAACGCATTTAAAATCCGTATTTACCCCAAACACATGTACTGGTGTTGTTAATTTGCCGAGTGTAGTTGCGCTACCCCCTCGACCCATAAAATTTAAAATGTGTGATATACAAAATCTAATTGCTGAACTCAACCCGAAGAAAGCACCAGGTATGGATGGAATTAGTAACCAGATGCTAATAGAGTTGCCTCGTATTGCAATTAGAATCATCTTATTAATTTTTAATGCCATTTTACGACTAGAGTATTATCCCCACAGCTGGAAGCTTGCCAAAGTTAAAATGATTCCAAAGCCGGGCAAAGATCATACAGGCCAATAAGTCTGCTATCAACAATGTCTAAACTTTTCGAAAAACTGCTCATGTCAAAATTGTATCCAATTCTAATTGGTAGTGGGTGCATCCCAGACCATCAGTTTGGTTTTAGAAGTCAGCATAGCATCATTGAACAAACGCATGGATTGGTTCAATGTATAAGAAGAACATTTGAAGAAAAGAAGTACTGTTCTGCACTATTTATTGACGTTTCGCAGGCATTTGATAAAGTGTGGCATGAAGGTCTAATTTTAAAATTAAAATCATATCTACCAATTAATTTGGTGAATTTATTAGAAAGTTACATTACTACCCGGAAGTTTACGGTTGTGGAAGGAGAATTCATGAGTGTGCCCGAGTCTATATCATCAGGTGTGCCACAGGGGAGCATACTGGGGCCAGTTTTGTATTTGATTTATACTTGTGATATGCCTTTGAGCAGTAATATCCATACATCTACGTTTGCCGATGATACAGCCTGCTTAAGTATGCACGAAAATCCTCATGAGGCTTCGCGATATCTACAAGAACATATTACACAACTGGAACTATGGTTAAAATTATGGAGAATTAAGGTAAACGAGCAAAAGTGTGTTCAGGTAACATTTACCCTGCGAAGAGATACTTGTTCCCCAATTCGAATCAACAATCAAGTTGTTCCTCAGCATTCACATGTAAAATACCTTGGTATACACCTTGATCGACGACTTACATGGAAACACCATATTGACTCAAAGCTAATACAAATGAAACTTAAACTAATTCAGATATATTGGCTGATTGGTAGAAATTCAAGACTCAGCCTAGACTGCAAACTTTTATTATACAAGTCGCTTTTGAAGCCAATATGGTGCTACGGAATTCAGTAATCTGACACTGCTTCAGCTTCTAACGTCGAGAGAATCCAACGAAGGCAAAACAAAATTTTACGTTTGATAACATCGGCTCCATGGTATATTAAAAACTCAAATATACATCGTGATTTGAATATGCCACTAGTGATTGAAGAAATAGCAAAATACGCAGGCAAATATTTAACAAAACTCGAGTCACATCCTAATCCGCTTGCTCGTAACATCTTGAATTTTACTGGCCACATTCGCTTGAAAAAGAATTACACAATATTGAAAATATTTTTTTTTCTCTTTTTTTTGGATTATCACTACTTATGTATTATTTATAACTATCACTAAGTTTATGCCCGACAGTGGTTGGGCCTAATACTTATATTTTAGATTTAAGATTTGAATACTTATTGTTAGTTCATAATTGAAGATACAATAAATAAATAAATGTATTAAAAAAAAAAAAAATTGTAAAAATTTATTGTGAACAGCGTTTTTTCTAACAAATTTTACCTTTAAAGATATATTTTGTCACATAGATTGATGTTCTAAGCAGGAACACAACAGTTATAAGAGAAATGGAGAAAGTTTTTATAACCATTTAATGATTTTAAATAATGGTTATAACCGTAACCAATATAAATGAGAAATATTTTTTAGTTATAAATAGCTAATATGACAACCAAAAAAAGTTTTTGGTTGCCAATGACCATTGTCGAAGCTAACTTTATTATTCGGTTATCGCTAAAAGAATACACATCGTATTTTAGATGTAATAGATGCATTTACATGGCAAAATATTGAAATGTCTGGAAAAGTTAACAAAACGGTCATAATAATATATGGATACGAGTATCTCACGACAATGGTTAATAAAAACCTAAAGTAGATAATGATTATTTTCAAGTAACCTGATCTTCAGAAAGAAAATAAATAATTATTTTCACTCACTCACCCACTGGTTTTAAAGTAATTTTTTGGAAATCATTATTCTCTTTCTTTATTTTTAATAAAACTTTTACATTGAAAACTCAATTGTAGTATACAATCTGTTTTCGACCTCAAACCTTGAACATTTTTTATTTTATGTATGTTTTTATTAAAGATTATGTTATATTACTTATATTTGTTTACTTTTTTGATGTCATATAAAAGATTTTAAGGAATTTTAAAACTAAAAGTTCTTGTTTTAAAACCCAATTTGATTTAATATACGAGTGTTTATTTATATTTAATGTGTTTTAGTGAGTGTATTTAAGCTTTATAATCAAATTTGTGTTAATACCTGGCATATTTAATGTGTATTATTTCTATGGAGCGGGATCCCGGGATATTTAAAAGATTTCCCGCTTTCCCGGGAAATGAAAAAGTCCGGGGAAAAAAACTAGTAATTATGCACATTTTAGTTAATTTGCCTATTTTTGTTCTACTTAAGACAAACTATTTTGGTTTGTTCCAATTCGGTTCAGGCGTTTGGGCTGTACGTGGGCACGGACACACTACAACTTAATAACACCCCCTTTTTTATTTATTTATTTATTTCAGTATATGGAACAAAATACTTACAGACTAAGATAACAAAATACCTATAAATTATATTGTATAATTATCTAAATTAACAATGAAGTATGTATGTGTAAAACCTACATATATACAAAATTATCTTACAGCTTATAAATCACAGCTAATTTTTATATTAAAACAGTTATTTTATTACACTAAAAAGTAGGGGAGTTTAAACTCAGATTTCTCAGTGCCGAGTTCAATAAAAGATTGAGAAACTGAAGTTAATCACATTGAGCTGAACAAAGGCACGTGTTAACGTGCATAATTAGTCCTATGGAAGGGTATATCAAATAACTTAGCCAACTTAAGTTTCCTAGGAGGTATATAAAACGGTACCATATAAAGCAAATCAGGACAATCAATAGAACCATTGATAATATGAAATACAAATAGTGCCGATTGAACTATTCTACGCGTAACTAGCCTATGAACATGCATTTAGAATTATACAGAACGGAAGTGAGGTAACGAGCGTGAGGCGAATTTAATAAAAATTTGTTGAAGTCTTTCAACACGAGAAATAAGGGGGTCTACTCAGTAATTCGAAACGAAAGAAAATGCTTTCGAATTTGCATGTTATAAGCATACATGTTATAAGCATACAAATTCGAAAGCATTTTCTTTCGTTTCGAATTACGCAGTAGACTCCCAGATTAGATACGTGAGGACTCCAAATGACAGAAGCATATTTAACACCAATAACTATACATATTTGGGATATTCAAATGGTACTCATAAATTAACACGTTTCAAAGTAATAAACGACAAAAATATGACTGCTGTGAGCAACCCCTTATAAAGGCTTCATTAGTCTTTACTTTCTGTTCCTGTTCTGTTCTGTGCCGTTCTTATCCGTATAAAATATTTTGCAATTACTTTTCCTGTGAAAGAACCCGCTGGCAACCTATAGATTTGATTACACTTGTATACAAGGTATCACAACACACTAATACACACACATTTTTGGCTGTCACTTAACGTTGAATTCTATTTTCTACAGATCTGTCCGCAACAGAACAGAACGAAAAAGGAAAAACTAACCACACATACAGATTTTAAACTAAACAAAAACTAACTACAAACTAATTCTGCCTTAATTTACAATCATAAATGTTGTACTTATTTGTATTTTGGTTTTAGCATATTTTGGTTTGTAGATTTACTCTCTCTCTCTCAATTCTTTTCATAAACTCTCACGCATTTTTACCAGGGCTGTCAGATGTGGCGATTTCTCGTCAAACATGGCATTTTAAAGCACTGGTGGGCACTGTCAATGTAGTGGTAAATTTTTTATGTGTTGAGGTTGCATGCCATGATGGCATGCTTCTTTTGATTTTTTTATTTTCTTTTCATTTACTTATTTTGCTTTTATTTATTTCTTAGGTGTGTTTCTATTCAATATGTTTGGTTGATATCTGCATGAGATTTAAACCAATTTGTAGTCACTTGCAAATTATTAATTTATAAGTTAGTGTTTTTTGTCAATTGATTATCTTATTTACTACAGGGTTTGTAGACAACACACAGTTGCAAGAGTTGACGTGAATACCTTTAGTATAACAAAATAATATTTGTATTATTTTGCATAATTTAACTGTTAAACAAATCAGAAAAATTTTTATCATTGAGTCAAAATAAAGTATGTTATAGGAAAAATTAAACATACGGGCCTTTTCTGAAAATCACGGTGATTTCAAATCACGTGATTTGAAAAGTAAACTACTAATAGCTGACTTTATAGTGGGTTTTTATTGTATTTTAAGTTTTTGTCATTTATAATAGAATATTTTCTTCCAAATTCCAACGCTATAAATCGTGCAATTTACAAAAGCATTGATTTAGCTTTCATAAATTTCTTCAAATCACCGTGATTTGACATGTCGTGATTTCCAGAACAGGGCCGATAGTTCTAATAACAACGGAAAATGCGAAATACAATAAAAATCTGTATTAATCTGTGTATAATTTTCTAAATGAATGCTTGAATCAATTAAAAATAAAATTGCTTTTACCCCCTTGTTCATAAAATTTAAAATGAATTTGAAATGAATTTTATTTCAAATTTTTCATTGAAATTTTTTTAATAGATTTTACTTTCTTTATTCCGCCACTGCTATAATTTTGTGAGTGTGAATTTTTGGTTATACCCATGATACAATAATATAAAGGTAAAACCACATTTGACGTTTAAAATTAATTATGACTTTTACCCAAATTATTTGATTACTGTTTTTTTGTAAACAGAGAGGAAAACGTTGCCACACAAATATAATGACAACTTTTATTTAGGAATGCTTTTTGAAATGTGTAATTTGAGTTTAGAAATTATGGTTTAATACATATTTTTTTAAACGTTGTATCAATTATACATGAGGATAATGAAATTCGCGTGTAATATGACCTACAAAAGTAAGCAAATGTTTGATTTTTTGTTTAATTCACCTGATAATAAAAAAGCCTCACGGCTAGGGATGCAATATCATTCTTAAAAACATCGATGTTTGAAAACATAAGAAATTCGACAAAAGAAACGCGAAAATGAGCAAAAAACTTGCTAAAAGCAGAATAACATAATATTGGTTAAAATTACTGAAAACTATTAAGCAAAAAATCTGTACACCTATTTTGAAAATACATATTATCCATCTTCTCCTGAAGTTTTGAAAATGTTTGGTTTTTAAAACTACAGTGTTTACCAGTATCCGCCACTACATAGTTTTGCATTCAAAGGGAACGAAAATACTTTCGAGTTTGCATACTATTGGTTCAGAATGGAACCAACTTGGTATACAATTGGATGTGTGTTTTAGCACCACCCTTCCTAACCTTGCATAACATTAACATACATACACATTCCAGATGGCTAGTTTAGTAGAACAATGTTAATAACAACCAAATTCGAAAGCATTTTCTTTTGTTAAGAAATACGGAGTAGACTCCCAGAATGTGAAAGTGTACCTGTGGACAACACTACTTTAAAGCAATAATGTAATGCAAGTATTTAATATGGCAGTTACCTTTGAAGAGGAATTGCACTTAGGCTCAAACGGATACAATTCATACATTCATATGCTCTTCACGGAAGTGAGCAGAACAACACAAAGGATTTTTTGGTAGCAAACCATCATCTATATTGCATGTTTCTATCCATTTCTGCCGCATATATGGAATTGAAGGAAATTGAAAAAAACTTGACATTCGTGCCTTTGCTGAAATGCTTGGTATTACTGCAATTGTGGTATACGCAGCTCATTGCTTAACATTTATTTTTTACACAAATTACAAATTATTTATGATATATGTATGTTAATATCTATTTAATAACTTTTAATACAAAAGTGATGAATTTTTCAATATTTTCATTATAAAACATTTTTTTTAATTAAAATAGCATAACAGTCAAAAAGTAATAAAAAAAACTCGGATTTTACAGATGAATACGGTAGCATTATTTTTGAGAGTAAAAAATAATCGGGATAAACGTCAGAAGGTTAATATGGCGACGAAAAGAGAGAATGGTTTTACCTTTATATTATTGTATCATGGTTATACCTAAAAAGCTCATTTTATGTAAAAACGAAAGCTTTAGGAAATGTTTTATAAAAAGCAAATTTTAAACGTTATTGCTTATACACGAAACATAAAAACGAAAGGGATTATGTTTTCGCAAAACAGGCTGTTAAAGCTTATTTATTAAACAATTTTCGTTTAAAAAAGGCGGTACAATTATTTGTGACCAAAAAGTAAACAACACACAAATTAATTAATTAAATTAATTAATTAATTAGTTTTGGCAAGTATTTTTCACATACATATTTGTTTGATTCATTATAATATAAAATCATCAACGTCTACCCCTTTGTGTTGATATTAATGAAAAAAAAATACAGTTGCTCTGTCGACGTCATATTAAGTATGATATAAAATCATCAGGCGTGGACACTATGTAATAAAGCAATTACCTAGGCAGAAATTGTAACTTTGGCCAAAAAATATGTACCTCCACAACACTGTAAGCAATTGTAATGGTACCGTTTCTCTTTTTTCTTATTGTCTTCTATTTAATTCAAGCTGCTTGCTCATATTCATATAATATAATTGTTGAATAAAGCTTTTTGGATAAGAAATTTCAACAGGGCGATAAAATTCCAAGTTCAATTTATAACACACTACGAAGATATTTTCTACAATATTTAGTTTTTATTCCACTACCACGATATTTTATTAGCTTTTCATTCTAGCGTTGGCAGACTGGGATTTAATTTAATTGATTATGAAATGAATTCACTTGACAAAGGTTAATAGACATTAAGGGCGACTTTTTGAGTTGAAGATTAGAGATTAAATTAACCTTAATCTTCATTTGCAATTTTTGGGTAGTCGATTATATTGGTTTACTTGCTAGTTTAAGCGACCAATCGTGGTGGTTTAATCTTACTTTAGTATTGACAACGAACATTTGTGAAACATATAAATTTTTGTAAAAATTATATGATAAAATAATTTAAAACACATAAATATATATATGTATTTTATATTATTTATATATTTCCTTTAACACGCGAAGTATTTACTTGTAAATAATAATATATTACAATTTCTTCTTCTTCCAACAAAAAAATCAAAGTGTGTTGATAATATGTATGACTTTTGCATAGAAATTGTTGCCACTATTTTGTTTCTCAGGTAATACTGCACATAACAAGAAGTTTAAACTACCACTCAAAAACATCAAACTCAATTATGTGAGATTAAGTTAATATTTGGGATTAGCTAATTAGAGAAATAAACTAATCTTAATCTCAAAACCAAAAAGTCGCCCTAAACTGTCAACATTACCAGGCGATAAAAAGTGTCATGAGAGAATTTTGACCAAACATATTTTTTAAATTGAAGTCCCCTAAACGCAAAGATGACCATTTACAGAGAAATCCTCACCAAAAGATAAGATATTAGAAATATGAGCATCATATCGTGCCATAACCGCCAAAAAAGCTTAGGCGACATAACTTTCGAACTTAATATTTTTTTGACGAAAATCGATTACGTAAGAAATAATCGATTTTTGTAAAAAAAACAAGGTCCAAAAAGTGTGTAGGTTAAGATTTTTTGGTGATTATGGCTCGATATATGTATGTACATGATCGGCGGGCGCTAATAGGTGGAATGTATAAAGCTCATACCTAGAACGGACTGCTTACATTGAAAGGTTAGCTCCTAAGCTATTTCACTTCAAGATCCTTCTGTAAGACGGCTTTTCCACACACAAAAAAGCTTACTTTGAAAATTCGAGTTATAGGGGAGAAGGGAAAATTTAATGGGAGTTTTTTCCAAAAAATGCATGCCCTAGAAATTGTAGAAATTGTGACTTTGCCCAAACAATATGTACCACTCCAACATTTTAAATACAAAATTACGACTCTTCCAAAATTTGGTACCACCACAGTACTATAAACAAAAATATGACTCAACGTTTACAAATACCGCGTTCTTAGTAATGCTATTCCACAAATCTGTATATGTGACAGCGCATAGAGAATGGGACCTAAGGGTAAAAAATCAATTTTCGCTTTTTTTTGGCGTGGACAACATCTGAGCATCGAATGAGACCGATCCTATGCCCCAAAAGTGTTCCTTTCCAGTGATATGCGCGTATTTAAATCTGTAAAATGGCTCTCCAGAAAAAAAACCGGTTTTTACCCTCAGATCCCTTTCTAATTTGCGCGTCACATAAAAAAAATCGACATTGGTTTCCCAATACCCCGTTTACAATAATTCTATATCGCTACAATACCGTAAATACAAAAATTTGATTTAGTCCCCCATATACCCCGTTTACAATAATTCTTTACCGCTTCTTTTACCCTTGTGCCAACACTCAAATGATAACCAACTATTTTTTACGTCCTATGAAAACCACAATTTAACCCACGCAGAAAAATATAGTCGGAAAAACGTTTCCAAATCGTTTCCTAAGGTGGTCACAACGCTGGCAAAACATCAAATGTTCTACTTTTGGAATGTTGTGCCAAAACTCAAATGATAACCTCATGGTGGGGTTGGCCAACTATTTTTTACGTCGTTGGCTAAACGTTAATCGGTTAACCGGTTAATTGCTACCCGATTAACTGATCGGTTACTTTAAAATCAGCTTTTTTCGGTTAACGGTTAAACTTGTTAATTTCAGGCGATTAACCGATTAACCGACGTAACAAATTTTTTCGTATTTTTTTAGTATTACAACTTATTTTTTGTGTGAATAACTATTTGTTTCGTCTCATTTACAAAACGGGAGTGCTTAGAAATTATTTTTCACACAAACCAAGGAGTATGTTCAGTGATCCTAACTTAAGCAAAAGATTTTCAAGGACATGGATATAAAAGAGTTTAACTAGAGGCCCTGGTACTCTTAACTAGAGGGAATTATTAAGTTTTTATTTAATAATTTAATAAAACCCAATAGTACTGTTGCCAACGATTTAATTAAGGATTAGATTTAATGAGAGACAGTACAAAAACAAAAGCTAAGAAATTCAGAAATTAACTTTTTTGTAGAATATTCTTCGCCGAGCTCTGTCATTATGAGTTAGATGATGACCAGCTAACAGAAGGAACTATCGATAGTTTTACAAGAAATGTTCTAAAAAAATTAACCGAATTAGTTTAAGAATTATTATGTTTGTTTTTGGTTTTACTAATAAACTCAAATTAATAAATATTTTATGCACTTTTATTTTTTGAAAACACTTGATTTATGGAAAAACTATTAATCGGTTAACCGGTTAATACCAAAATTAACCGATTATTAACCGATTAAGCAAAAATCTCGATTTATTAATCGAGCGATTAACCGATTAAAGCAAAAACCCGATTAAATGAAAACCCTACTAAACACTATGAAAATGAAAACCACAATTTAAGTGCTTTCCCAAAATAATAGCCTGTTTGTAGAACGCGACAAGGGCGACTCACGACGAGCCAGTTCATGGGCGACTACGTGATAAAAAGCGTTTGTGTAACGCGACTCGACTTTGTCGTGTAGCTTACGTTAATTCGCCCTTTTGTCAAATATGTACTAAATCGTACTATTGCCAACATGTTAAGAAATAGTTTGTTTATATTTTTTCATATGAAATTTATTTTTCACCTTAAAAAAAGGCAACCCTATTCTTGAACTGACATCTACATCATTCATACATAAATAGCAAAAATAAACAAATTTTGTTTAACAATTTTTTATTTTGTTTTAAAAAATTTTAATTTATATTAGTAAATGAGTTTTATGTAGATAAGTGATGTGCATACATATAATAAATATCATTGTACATATATGTACTACATACATGTACATATATGTACATGCCGCACGTTATCCAAATTTGGATAGTGCATAGGTAAATGTTACGCAGGTTAAACATTTAATCGATGTTCCAATGTACCGAGTGTTCCAGAGATTTTGCTTTGAAATATACACTGTATACACATATGAAAATCCATTAAGACAGACCGCGTCCGTACAAATGCGATCAGTGCAAAAACTATTTCTTGAATCAGCAAAACTTTAATCAACAGAAAACGCTGCATGTCTCGAATGGAGTCTTTGAATGCGTTGTGTGCCACAAGACCTTTGCCACACAGCATGTGTAGCTTGCAAGTTCAAAAAATTATGCAATCGGGCCAGGGGCCTTTTCTTTGTCGCATAAGATTCCGAAGTAGATATACACAACAATTTAACGACGGCCGATGTTTGCGATGAGGTTATGGAAAAAATATTGGACACCTAAGACTTGCTAGTGAAGGACATCAAGTACTCACTTGTGTGGATATAAGAGGAGAAGTGGGTAGAGTTTAAATGCTTTATAATAATTAAGTATTAACTGTAAACAAAAGAAATAAATGCTACTAATGTTATTACTCGTATGTTATAGAGACAGAGAAAAAAGATAGTTTGTTATTAATAAATCCAGGCAGATTTATCGGGGGTTATATGATTCGGTTTTAAAGCAAAACTGTGTATGTAATTTTTATACTTTTATTTTTAGAAGTACGAAAAGTTTTTCTTTCGTACAGAATTACATAGGACGCGGGAAGAGAATATTTCAAGATATTTATATACATTGAAAGTTTTGCTGCAGTAGGTGGTACGACTTCCTCGGAATTATTATGTCTCGTAGTGCTATAAGCTTCTAGATTGATTGGAGATTAGGAGCTACACATCGATGTAAGGCCAAGTAAAGATTTTCCAAAACATCTACAATGCAATCTGGAGTAGCTATGACAATTTCACCGCCCAAACATAAATGAATTCCTTTCTAAACTGCAGCCTTCTTGTCATTTTGATGCTAAAAATTTAAGCAATCAAAATAAGAACAATCTTAGTATAACAGTTTGCTTACCTTTTTCTTGTTAGAAATATAATTTTTGTATTTTTTCTTAACTTTTATTTATAATTTTTATTTTTTTAGTATTTTGTTTGTTTTTGTGAACTTTTTTGTAAACACGATTATAATTTTTTAAACGCGCACTTTGACGTTTCTTGTGAGTCAAATCGTGTTGTACAAACCCAAATAAACTGACATTTGTTACGTTTTTTAATGAAAATCGTCAATACTCGTGTTCTAAAACCCCAAAAAATAAATAATGCTAACATGTTAGCGCTTCTTATTGACGAGTCGTGTTCTACAAACAGGCTATAACTTTTGTTGAGTGAAATATATTCCCAATACTTCAAACTCAACACAGTGATGCCAACTTTTTTGGCTCTAAAAGCACATCAAAACTTAAAAAAGCACAAAAAGCGTAATTTTGAGATCTAAAAAGCGTAAAAGCAATAACGTGAAAAACAAGTGAAGATTCAAACTAATGAATATATTCTAAGTTATTCTCTATATCTGCAATACTATCATCTTTAATGAAATATATCAGACGATAAGTGTATGTGTTACACTGAAAAAATAAATACACCAAGTTTTTATTAAAGTAATTTTAAGATATATAAAATTTTTTTAAAGCACTACATACTTAGTGCTTAACGTTCAAAATGTGGCGTTTTGAGTCTTCAAAAAGCACTAAAAATAGTGCCAAAAGCACCAAGTTGGCATCGTTGTCTAGGCAGTTGTAAGCAGAATTCGTTTTAGAAGCCAACCCCAGTAAGTATTTTGGTTGGAGTTCAAGTGGAATTCCATTTCCAATTTCCAGAGTTGAATTACAGTTGAAACACAGTTGAATTGCAGTGGAATTCAATAATTGAATTCAATTGTTTTTTAAGCTGCAGAAACAAGGCTTTTAAAATAGAAAGCAAAATGCAATTCTATTGTTTTCTAATAATCATTTTTTGGACATCTGCCTTCGCTATTGTTTTCACGACCTTACACAGCTTTGTTTTTCAAATTCACTTTTTTATTTATGTATTTTTGATATTTTCAAAACAATTTCAGTTTTGGTAATAAATAAATTTCGTATTTGACAAGGTTTGAACATATTTGTATGTTCTTTGATTTTTTATTTAAAAATATTTTCAAACTTGAAAATTACTTGAAAAAAATGTTTGAATTCAACTTTGTTTTCAGTGTTTGAGTGCTTCAAATGCTTGAATTTTAATTTTTTGATTGCTTATTGGGATAATTTCATTAGCGCAGGTATAAAGAAAAAATTTCAAATATTAAACCTGATTCTATATATGTACATATTTTTTACTTCCTACATACATAGGTATACAATTGAACGGAAAACTTTTAAAATTTTGTTATGCCATCCCGTGCTTTTACTAAATGCTGCAGAGGTCACACTGGATTTTTTTGCTGTGAAATGTTTACGTGTCTACGTACAGACCAAACCGCTGGACCGATTTTGATTTAGTTTTTTCTGTTTGAAAGGTGACTTGATCGAGAGGGTTCTTAGCTATGTTTGAAGAAAATCGGTCTAGCCGTTTAGAATATATCGCATCTTCACTAGATATATTCGGGGGTTTTTAAAATTTTTAATATTTGTTATTAAATAAAGCAAATTTAAAATTTATCGTTTCTTAATCAGAAATAATTTCTTCAGGCTCAAGTTCAGTAATTTCAATTCTTAATGAATGAATTATTTTTATTAATTAATGTGAGTTTCTGAAGAAGAGAAGAAAAATTAAACTATGCTTTTATTAGCTGGGGGAAATACCGACATTTTTCTGTGCATCCACGCACTTCATCAGCACCCTAGTCTACCTACTTGGGTAGAAATTGTTATTAACATCAGCTATTTAACGTATATTTTTAATGTTCTGTTTTTCCATTTTTTAATTTTGCTATTTAGGTTAGCACGAAGTTATATTACTTTACCTAAGTATGTTTAACTATTCTTGCTTATCTTTTTCGATCATCACATTAATTATTTTTACCATAGTGCCATATAATATTGAATTATTTATTGAGTTGAATTACTTATTTAAGTGTTTTTTGTCAAATATTTGCTCTATTTGATTTTATATTAATCTAAACGACATTTGTTTACGCTGTTAATTTCTGGTATTTTTGATAACAAAACAGGTAATCAACGTGGGTTCGGTGGTCGCATGGGTAATGGACCGCCACCATTTTTTGGCATGATACCTGGTGGTGCTAGCATTCGCCGCCCTGAAAGTAATGACGATCGTCATGCTATTGCTCGCCATGCTCAAATATATCCAAAAGAAGAAGAATTGCAACTTATTCAGCGCATTGTTTCACATACTGAGCGTGCGTTGAAGTATGTTTCTGACAGCCTTGCAGAAAATCCCAACGATAGCGGTCCTTCATCAGCCAAGAAAGAAAAAAATGATAGTAGTGCTGTCAAAGACGGTCGTGACAACCAAATGTTGTCGTTTCAAAAGGAAGCTGACTCTGGTAACGTTCGTATTTTGAAGGGTGTTATGCGTGTTGGATTTTTGGCCAAAGGATTGCTTTTGCAAGGCGACAATGCAGTCGAATTGGTTGTCTTGTGTTCAGAAAAACCAACAATTGGACTTTTAAAGGGAGTTGCTGCAGCATTGCCGGAAAAGTTAAAGGAAGTTGCAGGTAAGTTCAAAAAATATATTATTTCTTATATGATCTTTCTTCTCTGAAAATAAATGTATCATTATTTTACAAACACATGCTTGAAAAAATTCAAACAACAAAAGGGTTTAAGTGGTGTCATTCTTAATTTTAAGAACGAACCAAAAACACCTTTTTTCTAGGCAACTTTTTCCAAAGAAATAGCTTGATGTGCATGAAAATAAATTAAATTACTTCATTTACTTACATATACATCATTTCAATATTGCACTGTTTGAAATGAGTCCTATTATATTTATTTTTTGTTTGTTCAGTCTAAAACTCAAATCAAAATGAAATTTTTATAGAAGAGTGAGTGATCTTAGTATATACGAAGGCAATTTGTATGGAAAAAGTAGTGTAAAAAGCGAAAATGTGGTGGCATTAACAAATAAAATAACATAAAAAACGATGTATTAAAATGCAACGACAATATAAACAAACAAAACTTTTGTATTTGGTGTTTTCAGCTCTTTTTTTCACAGGACGTTTCATACTGGCCATGTTGAGATTGCTTCTAAACAGCCCACCCAACCAATCATCTACTATAGTCGGTTTTAAAAACATTATCTCCCATGTACATTCTCTATAAAGGACTTTTAGCTGGATAAAAAAGGACTTAACGGTAACACAAGTACTCTTCGCGTCTCACAAGTCCGTGGATCGTGTTAAGAAAAAATAACACAAAGGAATATATTTATACAAAGTTTTGGGGTCTTATCTCTCATATTCTCTCACAATTACTTAAGGATACAACCGTTACACTCCGTTTTCTGTTTTAATTTGACCAATTCGCTTGACTATCGTGTTCACTGCTTCGCCTTTTATTGTGTGATTTGAATAATACACTCTTTAAGAATCAAAGCTGAAAAAATATTTAGTATGAAAAAAAAACTTTGTGTAAATAAAGTCCTTTGCTCATATTGATTGATTAATAAAGTAATCATCAATTCAAAATAAACTGATCACACAAATTAAGCATTGGTTTTCAAAATTAATTCCATTTTGCTTTATGCTGTCCATACTCTTTTGCTCACATTTCGAGCCAATTCCAAATTGCTTAACATTTGTGTGATTCATAACTAAAACCGCAGCAATATAATGTAAAATTCCCATTATATTGTTATATTTCAGAAGAATATTAAAAAAATAGAAAATTGAGACCGAAATTAAAAATTTCGATAAGGCATGATTTTTTTATTACAAACCTGTAATTTATCTCTTAAAACGGTTTTTGTATTTGAATTCTTTCATAAAACACAATGTTTTATGAAAGTTTTTGCCTTAATGACATACAAATTTCGGTCAAAGTTTTACATAATTCTCTTAGATGTATCCATAAAATCATGTAAATAGAGTTGCAAAAAAGGAAAATGAAATATTTATGAAAATTCTCAATATGTACATATATGTATACATGGACATATAAGTATACCATGCTGTGTCATTTCGGACTTTACATGAAATGTTGCCTTAAATATGACATTTGATTTTAGACAAAATACTAACTGTGATTTTAAACACCAAGCGTGAGCGATTTTATCTTCTGTATTGTAAAAAATGTTTATTGTTCAATTCAAATAGACTTTCTGAGAGGATTTGTATGTAGCTTGTTCTTCTTTTGTACAAACTGGTAAATAAATTCAACTACAACATTTACTACAGTTTTTAGTACAGTAGATGGTGTAGTCATAGTTAATTAAAAATGTGCATTTTGTTGTTGCCGTATTTTAATTTTACCACAACTTATCAAAGCTACAATATGTAAAAGATCTACAATAGCCAACAGTGAATACCTCTGTTTTCATAATTTTTTTCTATAATTTTTATAAATAGACGAGGTCTGTTCATTTAATTTCCTAGCAGAAACCAGCAACGGGAGAGTAACACCATGTTCACACGGACAGCAAATATTAAGGTTCGCTCTCTCATTCACGGTTCGGGGTCGAATCTTTATTGAATCAACATGGTTCGCCTTTTTGAGAGCTTACCATCTTGGTTCATTTTGAATCTTGCTGCGAACCATGAAGAAATTGCAATCATCGCTAGTTTTAATTACGAATTATCGCTAATTTATCTGAACTAGCTATCAAAACAAATTGATTACACACATACATAAACATGTACACATGTGCCCACTTGACCCAGACTTTAGTTATTGATATCGATTTCGAATATATCTCGAACTTTTATCGTGTAAAACTATCGAAAGTGACGCTCAAAAATTAATCGATAAAAAAGTTCACCTGTCGCTCAGTTTTGTCCAAAAAAACATTCGTTATCGATGTTTTGCTAGCAATATCAAAAGTGAGAAAATATCGAACTAATTTCGATATCCCAAAAAGGCAACAGAAAAAGTAAATAAGTAATTTTATATTTTATTTATTTATTTTAACTTATTTTAATTTATTTATTTCTTATTACCTTAACACGCGCTGCAGGATTTGAACATGTTACCTCCATTCTAACAGACTAACACAAATACACTAGGCTATAGTGACAAATATTTTTCTGTTCAATTATTGCACATATATAGGTATGTGTTCTTATTTAATTTTTTAACTTACAGTGCTGTCATGCATCGAACTTGGTACATCTAGACTAATAGGCTGACACACATCCACTCAGATACCGTCACACATTAGAAAAACTCGAGAGAAGTTCGATGCTCGAAGCTTTAGCGAACACTCGAATTTCCTTAGATTAGCGAACAAATATCGAAGAATTTTATTTCGAAATTTCTTCGCTTTAGTGAGCATTTGTTTTTATCGAATCTCAGATCAAGTTGGTGTAAACAAAAAACAAACCAAAAAAAAAGGATGCGTGTATTTGTTTTTCTATTGTAAAAAAGCAAATAAAACAATCACCCTTATTCCATTTGTCAACATCGACGTCACGTCAATACAATACCAAAATATTGGGGCTTGTATACTCGCTCTCGAGAACAATTATGTGCTATTGAAAGTAAATAGCATGAGTCTGTCAATAGCAGTTATTTGTTTTCGGAAATGTGTAGACAAGCCCGAACATTTTGGTATTGTTTTGACGTGACGTCGATATTGACAATATAAAATATAAAACTTGTGACAACTATTCAATTTCAATTTTAATAACAACAAATCCTGTTGTCAGCATATATATATGTTACGTCCTTTTTCACAATGTATAATTAAGAGTTAACGTGAACTTTAACTGACAGTTCTTCATACAAAACTTGCCGTTAAAGTCCCTGTTAGCTTTTAATTGTACATTGTGAAAAGAGCCGTTAGTCGTCTACACAGTATGGTGGAAGTACATAATTTTTTAAAGTCAACATATGTCAGCAAATGATAATACAACATATGAGTTAGCATACAATTTTTGTGTCTACACAAATGAATTTTGTATTCTGATATATATGTTGTCATGTGAGCATTTGCTTAAATATAAAAATATGACAATTCTTAATCTTTATTATTAATTTATGTATGTACAGTATCGGCCAAAACCTAAGCACCCCCTCAGTACTTTTTTTAACATGATATTTTTTTTAAGAAAACAAAGTTATTACAATTTTTATTTTTATTTCTTTATTTACTTATATCTTTATTATTGAAAAACACAAACTTAAGGAATTCAGAATTTAATTAAAAAAAAAGTTAAAATTCAAAAAACATTTTAAGTCGCAAATATAAGCGGACTAAACTAAAGCACCCCCAATTTAAGGTACAAAAAAAAAACTATTGAAATCAATATTTCCTTGCGAATCCTTTATTCTGGATGACACATGCACATCTTTCAGCCATAGAGGATATTAAAAAATATTAATTATATCAGGTGTTATTGCTTCCCAGGCTATTTTTGCGGCCTCAAATAAATTTTCTTTGGTTTTGCAATTTTCTCGGTTAATTTTTAAGTTAACGATCTCCCACAAGTTCTCGATTGGGTTAAGATCGAGACTTTGGGTAGGCCAAGGGATAACTTCTATTAAATTGTTCTAGAAAAACTCATTTTTTTCCACTTTTGACGCATGTTTTGGGTCGATATCTTGCCGGAATGTCCATTTAAGTAACATCTTATATATATATATATCGCTTTTAGTGAAAAAAATTTATATTTTTGCAATTATAACATGTATGTAGATATGTATATAATGAAAAATAAATTGGCGAAATGATGCAAATTGGCAAAAAGCTGCAACAGCGGGATGACAATGTCTAAAAATGTTTTAAACTCTTCCAACCCGCTAAAACTGGTAAAAAAAAACAAAAAAAAGGCCGCTTTTAATACGAACTTTGCAAAAATTCGCGAAAATTGGCAAAATTTTAAACAAGCCATAATATGAATTAAAAATCGCTAAAAAGTAAGCAATGCAAAAAATTCAGTAAAAATTACGAACATTACGTAAATTTGCAAAAAATTTATTAACAGCGGAATGATAACAAAGTTTAATACTTTTTTTAAAATCGGAAAAACTGCCAAGATGCTGAAGACATGTAAAAAGTCGCTTTTATCGCAAATTTTGAAAAAAAAATGCGAGAAGTTGCATTATTTTGAAACAGCCATAATATTGATTAAAAACCGACAAAACTGTAAGGAATGCAAAAAATTCAATAAAAATCGCGCGTTGCAAAATCGGAAGGAAGCTGGAATTAGAGTGATTATCTTCTTCAGAATCGGCTGAATTTTTTTTATGAAATTGTAATTTCTCTTATTTTTACTCACCCGAATCCACCACATTTCTGCAGTATATTTTTCACATTTGCCGTTTCGTTTTAATCCATGGTACCTACCATAGGATTAAGAGAAATTGCAAATCAGGCAACACTACATACATGAGTTGAATTAAAATATCAGTTTTGTCTGCTATCAAATTTGCCGTATGCTGAAAAGCTTAAATAGGCTTTTCAACAAATAACATATATGGCAGCATACATAGCAAATTTGTTACAAATTAAAAATATGGTTTGAAACGTTTTTTGGCAACTTTAACAAAAGCCCTTCATATGTAGTTAAGCATACGTATATTGAAAAATTTTTTGTATACACGATATGTTGGCACTGGTAATAAATTTTTCACCATAAATATGCTGATTCCACATATCGTCTAGACTTAGCTTTAAAGTGGGCGTTAATTGTATGGAGACTTTATTTATTTCTTCTACTCTCACCCCCAAATCAGTTCAGTTTTATGTAAAAAAAAATAAAAAAATTCATATCGATAAGTTGTGATTTAAGAGGGGGGGGGGGGGGCGTCCTGCCAACAAGGTTGGCCTTCCAGCCCATTTTTGAATGTAATTTTTTGCATATGACTATTTAAAAAAATCATTTTACAATAATATGAAATATGGCAATGTTTTAGCTCTTCAAGTCAACAACATTAGTCTCAAAGAAAGTTTTTTGCTAAAATTAATATTTTTGAAAATAATGAGGAAAATAACCAACAAAATACCAAAAATTTTATGTAAAAAAATTATATTTATGTATATGGAAATTTTTTATTTTAAGCATGTACAATATCCCAGCCAGCATTTTATGAAATTAATGATCATATTCGAATTTTTTCGACTCCTCCGCACGATTAAAATAAGCATTTATGCGCTCATTTTCGAGTCGAAAATGACTGTTCCTTCGGGAGAAAATAGTAATCTAGCCGCGAGTCTTCTAAAAGAGTATTTTATAACTCGCATTTCTGATCAATTTCGATTCACTTTCGAGACAGTTTGTGGTTGTATTTCAGTTTCTTTTTGTTTTAAATTTTTATATTTTTATATTTTTTTGATTTTACTGCACGAGCTTGCTGTTTGTTTTTGTTTTCTAAACAAATCACTTTCTAAATGTTTCTGGGAATCATTTTCGAGTCATATTTTAAGCGTAGAACTGATTAATCAATTTTTAATCATCTAAGGCAGTCGAAAAAGACTCAGTTTGGTGAAACAATCTTCCACATGCTGGCTGGGATGAGCTTATATACATTAAATTATTTCATACATATGTATGTATACATATAGTCAAAATAAAACTAAACAAAAAAAGTTACATTGAATATATGGGCTTGAAGGCCAACTTTGAGGGCGGGACGCACTCCCTAAAACACAACTTTATCGGTATGATATTTTTTTGTATTTTTTTAAATAAAACTGAACCGATTTGGGCAGTGAGAGTAGAAGAAAAAAAAATTACATTGACAAAGTCTCAGCCCATTCTGATAATATTAACACCTTCCGCATTGAGGTTAAAGTTACGAAAAACAGTGATTTCGAAAAAAATCGAGTTTTTCGTTCATAAAGCCAAAACCATTTTTTTCTAGGAATATATCTGGAGTCTTATTTAATAGGAAATTTTATTCTTATTAATTTTCAATTTAATATTTATTTTGCTAAAACTGATAGATTTAGTGGTATTTATCATTAACCAGTTCAGTCGTAGTGAATATCTTCAAATATTCACCCTTATCGTACATATTTATTCCCTCGAAATTTTTCCCTTTTCCCTAAAGTTGCAATCGTGAATTATTTCCACGTGAAAAAGTTGGCATCGCTGATTTTCATTCCCGTGAATTTTTCCCCAAAAAATACGTGTATTTTTTCACAAACGTTTTGTTTGGGAATAAAAAAAAGAAACTTGTTTGATTTTATTTTTAAGAGTAGTGAAAATGCATGAATTTATTTACGTATATTATAGTATAAATAGTGATGTAACGAATGTCAATTTTTGATATTCGCGAATACGAATATTTCAAACGATATTCGCGAATACGAATATTATATGCAATATGAAATATAAAAAAATTGTTATGAAAAAGGACATCACACTCTTGTTGGCATACTTTAAAATTAATAAAAAGGACCCAAAATTTTAATGATTATCATTCAATAATATTTGAAAATGATACAAAGCACAAATTTCTATAAAAAAATTAATGTATTTGTACAAACTAAAATGTTTAGTCATTTATTTAAATTTCGTTTAATAAATTTAATTATAATAATTTAATTAATTTAGGGAATACGAATACATTCGTATTCGCCAGAAAATGGCCGAATATTCGACAATTCGAATACGAATATTCGTGCATCAGTAATACATACATATATTCATATATATTTTTATATTATAGTATATACAGCCAACAATTCTTCATGCTTTTCACTTACATACATATGTACATTACTTCCAATAAACAGTGGAATTGATGCATCTTCCAAATTTCTTCTCGATGGGGTTTAAGTCCGGGGACTGTGAAGGCCATTTCAACAGGTGGACATTGTTGTCTTGGAACCATTTCTTTGCCAGCTTAGATGAGTGTTTGGGGTCGTTATCCTGCTGAAACTCCCATTTCATAGGCATTTCATTATGGAAGCAAAAAAACATTATGGAAGCAACAAAATTTATTAAATTCATTACCATACACATTGGATTCAACAAAAGTAATGTTTTTTTTTACATTTAAAGAAACAGAAAACAAATTCATGAAATCCCTGCCGAGAATCAGGTCATATGGTATATGATCATCAGGCACAATAAACAACGTCCAGCAAATATTATATCAGTCCGCACTTTACCACATGTCCCCAACACGTCACTACCTACTCCTCTAAACTTCATCCCCCGTCCTCTATCCATCTGTACATGTGGTGCTACCGAAATTATCACGGACTCTCTTAAAAAATTACTGGGGCTACCGGTATCAAGAAAGGATGCAACATCAGACTCTATTACACGATCGCTAATGTGAAAGACAGCTCTTACCTGTGTATTGAAATTTATGTCCCGGAACCTATCGTCTATTGTTGAAACACTTCTAACGGGGCACTTAGCGTAAAGGTGTCCTGGATTTCCACACTTGAAGCATGCTGCTTTAGGTCGTTTTGCTTCCGTGCACGCCTGTGCAAAAAGTGACCAAAACCGGAACAATTATAGCAGCGAATTTCTCATTTTTTTTATCTGATGTTTTAGGCATTATGTCGTGTACGATTTTTTCATATCGCGGAAGAACTTTTTTTAATTCGTTGATAGTCGTGATGTTATAGAACATCGATGCTGCTGGTGATCTGTCACCTATGTCATCAACTATAAGCTCCACCAAATCTTTTTGCATACCCCAAACATAGTAGTGTAATGTCTCATTTTTTCTGTTCCATACTCTTACCTCAAGTTTTCTAATAACATCTCTGGTACTAAGGGGCTTATCGAATTCATTTTGAAATTTTATTTTCAAATCTGCCCATGTATTTGTTGACGCCATTTTTACAAAAAGGTTTGCACTTCCCACCATCATGCGTCTAGCGAATAAAAACTTCTTCTGGGGTACAGTTGTATAGTGATGTTATTTCTTCAAAATCACATATCCATTTGATGACATTATTGTCCCCACTAAATTTATTTATGGCTCCTATTTCGGCGAAGCTTATATTTTTGTGTCCTACATTGTTGTTTGAAGCGGCATCGAGGGTATCAATTTCCTTTTTTAATTTTAAAATTCGCAGACGCCGGGCTAATTGACGTTCTAGTAGACATAGTTCGTTTTCATTTTGATCGTTAATTTGCACGAAGTTACTGTCGAGTTCATGCGAAGCTACCTCGTTACATACATATATTCGTCAAGTCATCATTGTTGTTGTTTTCTGATGTGTCGATCAAGTCCCGCGTGTTGCATGTTGCATCCGCCATATTATCGCTGGATGTACCTGGTGGGTCAGTTCCTATGACGCTCTTTAATAAAGCTCTTAACTGCGTTATTGTTGCTGATTCGGGAATGCCAACACCAATACTTTTCAATTGTGACGCTATTTCTTCGCGTCAACTAATTTTATTTTTTTATTGGTTCTTAAGTCTCCTGCACTTTTCTAAGGGTTTCTTCAGTCACTACACTAATTTTATTTTCTTAAGTTTGAATTTATAATTTACTTTTATGTAGAGCGTTTTTTCGTTCACATCTGAAGTTTTTAATCTATTTTTTCCAACTCAACTGACGCCTTTATACATATGTACAATGATGTTTAAATTAGTACTTGAAATAAGTGCGTCTAACTACTATTTACACGGGTGCAAAAACCCGAAACAAGACATATTCCACTACAATAAGAATAAAATTTCCTAATATATAAGACTTGAGTTATATTCCTAAAAAAATGGTTTGGATTTTAAGAAAACCCTCTGTTTTTCGTAACTTTAACATCAATGCGGAACATGGTAATATTCTCATATACCTTGTAACGACCCTAAAGTGCGTATATACATGAATAAAATCATGTCAACTTTTGATACTCAAAACGCGTAATTTTTTTTTTAAAAGACTTACTCTTAGCGCAAAATAAAGTCAATTTTTTTGTTGTAAATTAAAACATCAAAAACCGTTTTGTAAAGCAATTTATTAGAAACTATATAAATATCATGAGATCAACTCATTCATAGCTTGAGATATTACATTTTAGATTACATTTCAATAAGGGACTTAAAATTGTGTACATACATATGTACATATCCAGGCAGAAAGACAATCAGCACGACGTTGCTACGATTGTCTGCGGGTAAGACTAACATCAGTACAACATTCGTTTACCAACAGTTTAATGGTACTCATAACATTAAAATGATAACGCCGAATGACTGTCCTGTGACTCTTGTTTTCAATGTTGTCACAATACTCTAAATACAAAGTTACAAGGTCCTCATAATGGAAATTTCGCAACTTAAGCAAACATTTTTTATTTACGGTGCACAGTGGCGTGAATTAAAAAAAAGTGGTAAAAAGTCCGCAACTTTTGAACTAGTCAACGATGAAACCAACAGTTTTGGAGAGTAGAATTGTTGAAATTTTTAGAAAGCATATTTTGAGGCACCCTGTTGTAAGACAGGGTAGCTCCAAAGAGCCTCAAAGTGGGAAAGTGCTGGTATCGAAATTCTTTCGGTCCTTGTAACTTTTGTAAATAGGGAGAGATTTCAATAATTTTTTCAGCGGGACAATCTACGTTAAGAAATAAAAATAAAACATGTTTAGAGTATCATTTTATCTCTTTCAGTTTCCAAGTTATTTGACTTGAAAAATTCATTTTTTACTTTTTGGCCCTGACTTTTTTATTCGTTAGCACATAACTTCTTTATTACTTGGCAAAAATCAGTTTGTTTTATTGTTTTTGAAAGAAAACTTCATTAAAATTCATATGAAAAAAAAATTTATTTTTGATATCAAAAATTGTAGCAAGGAATAATTTTGCAATTTTGATTTTTAAGAATTATGAGAAAATTTTGTATATTTTGTGGAAAAAGTATTAATTTTTTTAGAATATTTTAAAAAATTATTAAGTATTTCATAAAAACTTTGATTGACATTGAGAAAGGCTGTGAAAAAGATTTTTGGAGATTTTTGTTGCTGCACCCTACATGCAGCATTGGTCGAAAACTAGCAATTTTTTCCTCAAAACATCCGCTCTTTGGAGCTACCCTGTCTTACAACAGGGTGGCTCAAAATATGATTTCTAAAAATTTCAACAATTCTAGTCTCCAAAACTGTGCCGTGGATAGTATAGGTGCTGTAGTCTATGAGATATCGGGTCATGTAAAGTATATGCAGTATAAATACTGGAAAAGATTTCGTTTCAGCTGCCAAGAATTGGGTAAAAAATATAAATATTTTTTATTTATCGGAGCAAAAGATCATGGAAAACTTAATTGTTGCTTATTTGAACACTAATTCTGAAATGCTGCAATACAAAACCAAATACTTAAAAAATAAATATTTGTTACCAAAAAAACAGTAAACATGTTTGTTTTTAAATTTATATACATTTTCAAACCTTTGAATTTTACTCCTGTTTTTGGATAAAGTTTTCAAACTATATTTGAAGTTACTTGATCCGTTTCTAGTCGAATTGTTATTACGAAATCGCTCGCGTCCCACCCATGACGAAAAAATGTCCCACCCGTGACGCTACAAAAATTAAATTTTTGTGCAAAATATAAAGTTGTTCTTCTTAGCTTTTAGCGAAGGACAACTTGATACCTCTGCTGCAGTCATATATTTGCTACATTTTGATTAACTGTGTAAATTTGCAGAGTTTTGAGTATGTGTCCTAGGCACTCGAAACGCACGTCTTTTTCATGTCCCACCCGTGACCAGCCTAATGTGTACTAAATTTTGCATTAGCAAATCTAAAATATTCTGTTTACGTGTATTATCTTTGAAACACAAGCCTGAACTTTTATTTTATAATAAAGTCATTTAAAAAATAGCTGAATATTTTCTTATTTTTTAAAACTAAACATTAAACTACTTCTAAGTGTCCCACCCGTGACGATGAAATCAGCCCAATACTAAGGTAAGATTAAACCACCATGATTGGCGGCTTACACTAGCAAGTAAATCCATATAATCGACTACCTAATAATTGCAAATAAAGATTTAATCTCTAATCTTGAACTCGAAAAGTCGCCTTAAGAGATTAATAAATTTATTAATTAAATTAAAATATGTTTACTCTGCCACTAAATATTCACCATATTTATACATTGCGATAGTTGTTTTGTCAAATGCATTGAAGAAAACAACTAGAAAGCAAAAATACTTAATAGTTGAACTCACCCAAAGGGAATTCGATTCAACCCATTCGGTAATTCAAAGAAAAATTATTAATAAAAAAATTAATCCTCCTTTTCAATTCATTCAGTATGTTAAAGACTCGCGAAAATCTCCATTTCCACTTATCGCCCATTACATTCGAATTGTTTTATTACAATTCCTTTCCTAAGGCTTACTTATATAATCTAAATAATCTCAAGTTTCATATTCATACTAGAAGATTGTCATCATTTTATGGAAATGATAAATATGTGGTAATATTCAGGCATGTTCTACATTCCATGCATAATAAAAGTTTTCGGAATTGCAATAGTATTGTTGTTGTAAATATTAATTTCCAACAACAATGCTTTGATAATTCCGAAAATTTATTTCCGCATACAGAAAATACCCAAATATCTTTTTATATTCAGAATTTCCTTTTATTTAATTTTGCTTTGTTGGTTACTTTGTATGTTTTATTAGTAAACAAATTAAGTAAGAAATGTATATTTTATTTAATATTAAGATTAGCAAAACAAGTTTTTAATTCGACTTACGCCCTTTTCAGTTTCACAAAAAAAACAAATCCTCAAAGGTGTAAGTTTCACATCTCTGCAAGTAATACAAAAACTGGATATTTTTCTTCATGTATTAATTCTTTAACAAACCCTTAGCTTAAACTGAAAAAAATTTGAAAGTTGTAAACTAATTTTTCATTTTAAAGAGTGTTTTGCTTCTCCTGTTAAATTGTTTACATTTAACTTAGAGCTTTTGTGAAATCATATGATGATATATAGTTCCATAAGCAGGAACGAACTGCATATAGACGTTGCCTAAAGCCTACAGTACACGGCATGTAAAAAACCACATGCGCATGTGGTTCTGACGTAATTTTGATTTTGCTACATGTTGTGTACTAGTAACATATGAACATCTAGATATTTACATGCTAACAGAAGTGCTGCCTCGGAAAATGTGTTCTATCCGCCCAGGCAGAAAAAGACAATCAGCTCGACGTTGCTACGATTGTCTGCGGGTACAACTAACATCAGTACAACATTCGTTTACCGAAATTTTAATGTACTCATAACATTAAAATGATAACGCCGAATGACCGTCCTCCGAATCTTGTTTCAGTGTTGTCACAATACTCTAAATACAAATTTATAAGGTCGTCACAAGGCAAGTTTCCAAACTTAAGTCAAATTTTTGTATATACGGTGCTGAAGCGGTAAATAATTATTGTAAACGGGGTATTTGGGGTACTAGAGTAAATTTTGGTATTTACGGTGTTGTAGCGGTATAGAAATATTGTAAACGGGGCATTGGGAAACTAACGCCGAATTTTTGTATACACAGTGTTGTAGTGGTATAGGATTACTAAGAACGCGTTATTTGTAAACGTTAAGTCATATTTTTGTGTTTACAGTACTGTGGTTGTACAAAAATTTTGGAAGAGTCGTAATTTTGTGTTCACAGTGTTGTGGTGGTACGTATTTTTTGGGCAAAGTCTCAATTTCTGCCTGGGCGGCTACATGTGCCACATTTGCATTTTTGAACAAAAATTCTATTAAAATATCACTGCATGTAGCCACTACTAGTAATTTAAAAAAATGCACTTAAAATGCTGAAAATTCCCGTGACGTTACTGCCACATATGCATGTGGCTTTTTACATGCCGTGTACAGTAGGCTTAACAACAAAAAATCTAATTATTTATGATCACAATACATACTAAAAAAATTGGGTTTCGTGATAGTTGAGCTGAGTCAACCAAATTCAGTTGAGTTGAGAACGGCAATAAGGACGTTAAAAATACGAATACCGATTCCGATATTTCTAATTTGCCGATTATCAATATCGGCGATATTTTACTGTCGTTACGGCGATACTTCTTAAATTTTTTTAGAGCTGTTTTGAACAAACAATTTAATTTTCTACGATTTTTTTTGCATAAAACTAAGAGAAATAACATATTAAAAGAAAAACATAAAGTCTAAACAGAAAAATTAAACGTTTCTTTTGTTTTGCTTTGCACCATAGTAGTGAAATTATCTTTCAATGCTAAATCATGTATGTATTAAAAAAAATTAGTTTTTTGTTAAAGAAGTTATGGAATTTCACGTTTGTAAATTTACATTTATTTCTACACGGAAAAATATTCGTGTAGGCTTTTTTGGAGAATTCTGTTTGCATACAAACAAATTCATTTATTTTTCAATTAAAAACACAAATTCCTCGTCCAGATTTGCAATTTTTGTTGCAGCAATTCTTGAATTCATAGGTGAGAAGGTGAGAAGAATGAGGAGGGGTACACAGTTTCATGTGCTCGGCAATTCTCTTTGATTTCAAATTCGTACGTGTTTATATCAAGTTGTTATTTATATTTCCCGTTTTTTATTTATTTTATTTATTCAGTTGTGTTAAAAATAAAAAAAAATATCAAAAAATAAATAGAAATGTAAATTTTTCAGGGAAATTTGTGGTTTAATATAAATTTTTTAATGCATAATTGCAAAATTATAATTTAATAATGTGGACACTTATGCTATTTCAAAGCAGAATTTTAAGAAATTGCAGCAACAATAACTGAAAGTCTGGACGAGGACAAAAACACTAAAAATTAATTACAAATTTATGAAAATTAGAAATGTCAAAAATTCCGTGACCAAATAAGTGTCTGAACATTAATTTTTGTTTCAGTTGACAGAAAAAAGTCTCCACTTACATTTATAAATCCTTAAGATAGGCAATTAATTTAAAAAAATTCCGTACCTGAATTTCCGTAATTTTTTACATACAATTTCTATGAGAACCTGAAATTTCGTAAGAACCCCGTACCGGACTTAAGAATGAATTCAAATATCAATTTTAAATAATAATCACTTACACTATGATTTTGTACAATAAAAGCTTTTGTTAATTTTAACTTAAGTTCAATATGCGTATCGGAATCGGTATCTTCGATATTTCTTTTTGAATATCGGTATCGGATCGGCAAAACGGCGTATCGTTATTCCCTAATTAAAACTAATGATATGTACATATGTATGTATCTTATATAAGGAGCGGCATAGTATGAAAACTTTGACTTCATGTGCTAATAAATACATACTATGTATTTATATGTTAATAATAATACTTGTGTCATTAATTTATAAAAATTTAGAAATGAATTAAATTCTCATAAAATTGAAGCTGAAATTACAAAATTTTTATAAAATTGGAAGACTTATGTATACTTCACAATTTTTTCGCGACAGATTTCGCACATCATTTGTAAGCACTCTAGGCAAATATGATTTTTACAATTACAGCAAATGTAATGGTTTTACGTTTCTTGTGCGGATCACATACAAAATCGCAATCAATATCCACATCGCTATATTCTGCATTTGGTCAATAAGCTCTTCTTCCAACCAACGCTCAATAATATTAACATTAAATGTATTTTTTTAGTATAGCAATACAAATTAATAACTAAAATAATAACACGGTGCGGCAGTCCAAAAAACCTGGGACCTGATATTATTTTTCTTGTAGAGCTTGTCGAGTAAAACAAGATTCCAATAGTGAAATATGCCGGACTCCTCCAGAATCCGGATTTACGGTTAAAACCCCGGTTTTTTTTTTACCTTTGCGCACTTATAAGCCTGTAAATTTGTTGATAATGACCCGATTTCTTACTAGATTTGGAAAGAAGAAACTGAGATCTTTCGAATGATATATAATTTATCTAAGAAAACTTGAGAAATTTGGGTGTTATTGTCCAGCAAACACAAATTTTATTGATTTTTCAAAAAAAAAATTGAACTTTGGTGACGTTTTTATACATTATTTTACTAAGAAAGTATAATACTATTGGATTTATTTAAAAAGTACGTTTATTTACGATTACAATGCATATTCGGGGTTAAAAATAGATAAGCAATGACTGAGTTATTTAACTTCTCATGAAAACAAATTTTTTTTACCAAAATGCCTGCATTTTCAGTTTCTTGTTTCCAAATCTAGTAAGAAATTGAAAATCGGATCATTATCAACAAAGTTACAGGCTTATAAGTGCGCAAAGGTAAAAAAAAACGGGATTTTAACCGTAAATACGGATTTTGGAAGTGTCTGGCATATTTCACTATTGGATTCTTCTTTAACTCGACAAGACCTACAAGAAAAAACATATCACTCCCCAGGTTTTTCTATTTCATTAAATTTTGTACCACTGTGTAATTTAAGTGTTAGATGCTTTTTTTTAATAACAAAATAAATAAATTAAAATAGCTATCCTCAAAACCGCGCACGCAGAAGAGAGCATTAAAAGATTATTTGTATTTTTATTTAATGTGTACTCAATTTTTACTAAAATCAGGGCTACCATTTTAATCTCAGACTATTCATTTGTTCCGGTTGTGTAGTCGCATTTTTCTAGACAACAATGGATTCTTTTTAAATTAGTTTTGTTTCAAGGTATTCTATTTTTTAGAACTTGAATAATCAAATCTAAAAGCGAGTTATTATATTCTATTTAAAATACATCAAATGTGCATTAATCTCTTTTTGAACACGAGAAATTTTCTCGAATTGGAGTTTCACAAATATATTACAAATATCTATCATCTAGAATATAGATGTGCAAACATCTCTTTCCCTATACCGCGTTATAGGAAAGCAAGAAAAAACAAATTCTGCTTACGCAGCAAAAAAAAATACGACCGCGAAAAATAAAATGATGTTACTCTCGCTCTCTTTAGGTTTTGGCTTCTCTTTAACATAGAGCAGGCATGGATAACAAGTATTTTTCAATTTTATCTATATTTAGAGTTAAAGGGCTTGTTGCTACTACTCGTATGTTTTGCATTTATAATTGTATCTATTGTATATTATATTTATTTATTAGCATCGGACTGAGACTTGGCTTAACTGATGAAAATTTTATTTATTTTATAATCTCGTTTATAATAAATGTAAATTTTAAATATATATTTATTAGCTCATCCAGATCCATATGGCCTCGGTATTCCTTTATTCTTAGTAGGTCGACCAGATGTCTATAGTTATTGTTTATCGTGTTGTCTCAACAAGTGATAAACAGAAATTGACTCAAAAAACATTTCCACATCTGTTAAGAGTAAGCAGAGGTTTTTCTCTGCTCCACACACAATTGCAAGTGTGTTTATGTGTTAGTGCACTTCACTGATCTAGATGGCGCGAGATCGAAAGGTACAAGGACACGTGACTAGTACAGATGCGTGGCAAGTAGTAGACTTTGACTACGACGTTTTTGTAACATTTACATATATTACAGATTACAGCAACATTCGTTATTTAATCTAGAAAAAAACTGGCGAATTTGAAATACGCCAACAACGATAACACAACCCCACGAAATCCAACTTTTTGTTTCCCCTTCAAAAACGCATTTAATTTTTTCATATACTAAAACAAACTATACCTCATTGGTTTTTTTTATGAGCTTATCTAATAATTTCACGAGGTATAGTATAATTCACCATAACTCGAAGGTAGTGTGTCCGTATTCGGACTTAGTTATTCGTAAAATAAAATTAAAAATTTTTTTTTTATAAAATTTTTTAAATTTGTTTCTTTTAAAACGTCATAAAAAATTAAAACAACAAAATATTGCTTTTTTGACAATTTTCATTAAAGGCGAATGTGTTAAAAATAAAATAACCCAGTGAAAAAAATGGAAGTCATTCTAGTGGAACTACATTTTTATTGCTTCCAAAAAATCGATATTTTTAATTTGCCGAGAGTGAGCAAAAAACCATATTTTAGTCATACAAAACTTTGTAACTCCTCCATAGTGTTAGAAAATACTCAACAGAATTAAAAAATAATAGTTTTAAAAAAAATTTATGAACTAATTTCAGTCTAAAATTTAAAAGTTATTTGCTTAAATTTACATGAAAACACTGTTACGGGCTTAAATTCGTATAAAAAGAAACGAATTGTTAAAAAAGGCAACTATTTACCATTTTTCCTAGATGAAAATATTATCATAGAACACAAAAAAGGGAATTTTTCTTAATATCGCTTCCAATTCAGTGACCAGGCATCGAAAAAGAGAACTTCTTGCAATGACAACCCTATGTAAAAATCATTAGATCGGATCGAAATTTGCACTACTTCCGCATCGTAAACTCTACATTTTCATGACTTTTTTGGAGTCTCTTTTTTTACTGGGTACCTAAAGTGATGTTTTGTGAGTTTAGGTGTTCCCTAAATTACTAGTAAAGCCTACAATTTTGAGCCGATTTTCATAACATTTAGCTTATTGTATTTTTAACACATTTGCCTTCACAAGCAGTGGTCCAAAGTTTAATATTTTGCAGTTTTAACATTTTTATAAGCTTTTAGAAGAAAAAAATTGTAAAATGTTTATAACAAAAATTAATTTTTCAAACCATTGATTTTTTTTTTTGGCTTACTATTATTACGTTTATACGCGCACTATTTGCAAATAAATTAACTCACAGTTTATACGGCATAGTAAATGTATAATACTTATGTTACTTATGTTAACAAAAAAATTGTGTAAATGTATGAAATAACAAATAATTATTTTTTATTGCCATTATTTTCTTCGAACAATGTTTGTTGAATTTGTAATTGTTTTATTAGATAACACTAGCACGTGTGGCAACTTCAAGCATTTTATTTTATTTTCTGAGTCGCAATAAAACAATAATATGGCAACAAATTTCATTTTTACTTGCAAATAGCGCTTTCGTATAAACGTAGTTTATATTAAGATGACTTGAAGCAGCTTTTGTTAGATACCCGATGGTGTTTTAGTATCTGACTACGGACACACTGTCTTCGAGTTACGGTGAGTTATACCGGCACATCTCGTAAAAATATTAGGTAGGTTCATAAAAAAAATTTTGACGTGATGGATGTTTTTAATTATTTTTCTGAAGCATAGTACCTAATACCTATCTTATAATTTATTCTTTTAGGGAAAACTTGTGAGGTTTCTTTCTTTACTATTTTGCTCTGAAACCAAAAATGTGAATAAAATTATAAATTTAATTTTCTTGACGAAATTTTCGTTTATAAATACATACATATATTAATTTGTAATATAATTTTCTTAGTTTTTTTGTATTAAAGGTGTTCATTTCAGTTTTTTTTGTTGGAAAAATTTAAATTTTTTTACAATAAACACCCGAAAATTTTTTTTTTTATATTTTTCCTGAGTTGTCAAAAAATTAAATTTATCATTTTTAAACGAGAAAACCCTGAAATGAATACCTTTGTTATTAGAAATTTACATACATATGTATATTTTGCAACTCTTTTTACGAATTTTTATCAATGATTAAAGAATATTGGGATAAAAGTAAATTGATGGATAAATTAAAATATACGAATTAATTCATGCAATTCACAATGCGCTTACTTAGAAAAGTGAATTTATAGTAAACGATTCTTAGCTGTTGCTTTTTTAAAATTTTTTTCATAGAGTTAATTCTGGTTTTCATACACATACTATACAAGCTAATATTGATGATTTACAGTAGGCAACTTTAACATATTAACATTATTTTTAATGAATTTAGTTCAGTTCACAAATAGACAATATGCAATTTACACTTGACTTATTAAAACAAACAAAAATTGCTCTTATGTGTATGAAACTACAGTATATTTTTTATAATGAATTATATAATTTATTGTAAAAATGCAAATCGAAGTTTCATATGGCTGATTTCAACAAATTTTCAATATACTAAATATATATATATATGTTTATGTTTTATTCGAATTGTAGGTGAAAATCCTGTCGATTACAAAATAGAAGTATTAAAAGAGGAATCCGCTGTTTTAGTTCATGATGAAGCAGTCTCTGTCAAAATATCATTGACTTCTCCGTTGTTGCGTGAGTCGCCAGAAGGTGTAAATATTGAAAATACTTCCGGAAAGAATAATGGCACTGGTGATGTTGCTTTGTTGCCACGAGAACCATGTTTAAAGGTAAGAAATTCCAAAACGTATTTAATCAATGGGCCTTATCGTCGAATACGACATTTTTATCTTAGGTTAAGGAAAAAGTGTTCAAATGTTTTTATTCATTGCAAAAGCGTCGTAGTTGAATTCAGAACACGCCTATTCCCCCGCTCTACTGAAGTGAATGACATTCGAATTTTAACAATGTAGAGAAAAAAATAGTTATTTGGTAAATTTGCGTTTTTTGGATTTGATATATTTTTTTTTCATTTGTATTCAGTAATTCTATGTTATTTTATGTGTATCATATCGTCACCTTAAAGGCAAACGGACGTAACTACAATTTTATATTTTTACAGAAGGAACAAATAACGTTACAAAATCAGTAATAATAAAGTATTTTTGAACATTTTCTTCGAAATTTACTTGTAGTATAGATACTTATATGTTTTTAAATATTTATTTCCTTTTTATATATATTTAAGTTTTTATGTAGAACGAACTAGTTCAATTGAACTATTCCCATAAGTGAACGATGTGAACTAGTTCAGACTAGTTGTTCCTTTTTGGTCTTTGTTGTTCGTTTAGTCTTTCTTGTTCTTTTAGTTTTTCTTATTCTCTTGGTACTTTTTGATATATTGGTCTTTCTTGTTCGCTTTTTGTTCGTTCGTTAATTTTTGGTCTTTATTTTGTTTTGTTTATCTTGTTCTCTGTTCCTGACCAATACACATGCAAAAGATTTCAAGTAAAATATTATAGTTTCTCGTTTGCATACTGTTAAAAAGATACAAATGTAGTGTTCCTATTAAATTTTTAGCACAATAATCAAAACAAACAAAAGAAAATGTACACTTAGTGAAATATACAAGTGAGTTTTACAAAATTAATAGAAATAATTTGTAGTATTGAACTACAAAACAGATTGGGAAAAAGAATATTATAATTAAAAAAAAGTGATTATAATTTGTTTTAAACTGAAAACGGATTTCAATTTAAAAATTCCAAAAATATTAATTTTTACCTTTTACTTACTAAAAGCATACAACAAATAAGACTACAAAGCACAAATGAAAATACTTCTAAGCAAGGAACATTTTTACGCAATTAAAAGAAAGAATTTGTTGTGTTAAATATAAATCAGTATTAAAATAGGTGATTAAAATTTATTTTCAAATAATCAAAAAATCAAAATCTTTTTAAGCATTTTCAATAAATTTTTTTTAATTAAATAAGGTCACTAAGAATTAAATGAAATTAATTTAGAATATTAATTAAATTTTAGGGCAATCGGTGCACATTTACTAATAGGGCCCTTGTAAGTAAAATTTCGTAAAATAGCCTTGGTGATCATAATGCACTAACAATTGAACAATTTATATATATTTTAAACGTGAATCCATAACAGGTATGTAGGAGATCCATATCCGAAAAAAGGTTTTACCATAAATTCTAAGAAAATATTTTTATTCCAAATAAAATAAAATTTCGTTTATAAATTTTCATTATTTATTGTGCTTTTTTACTCTAATTTTTATGTTAATTTGCATAGAATACATTTTTCATTTCACTGTCTTAGTGAAAATTTCATCTAAGTATGTCTCCTCTTCATCGAGAATTTTTCTCGCTCGTTAGCTCCTTAGACGACTTATTGCTCAACTGCTCGATAAATGAAAGTTATGATATTTTAGTTAGATGATTGGAATTACATTTGTACATATATTAATTTTAAAATAATCTATTTGTACCTGAATTGAATTTATCAGGGATCAAGGAAATAACGATTATTTTTCAAAATTAACTAAAAAAATCGCACTAATAGAGAAGTCATACGTGCTCAAGGAATATACCAAGGTACTCCATGTTACATAGACTACCTATATATGCAATGATTTGTTTTTTTTTTAATTTATATTTATTCCTCACAAAATATGAGTTATTTTGTGACTTATATTTATTCCTCGCAGATTTTTATTTTTTTTTATCAAAAAATTTTAATTTTTAAAATGAATACACTATAAAAAAGTAAATTTAATGTAAAGCTAAGTCTAGACGATATGTTGAATCAGCAAATATATGCTTACATTCACATGGTTAAAAATAACAACAAATCCTGCTGTCAGCATATCGAGCCTTGAGCGCAACATTATCGTAAGCTACATCCGGTCGAATTTTTTTTATTTGAGAAATTAAAATTTCATGACAGTTCAAAACTCGAAATTGTCAAAATATCAAAATTGTTTATAGTTTCAAAAATATGGTGGCTGAGATTTTATCGTAAGTAGATGTTTACATTAAAAAAAAAAAAAAATTTATTTATTATTAAATTAAATTAATTAAATAAATATATGTATTTATTGTAATATACATACATATTACACTATGCATCAAAAAAAATTAACCTCTAAAATGAGATATTTTCTTAGCTAACTTAGGGTTGCTGAACATGAATATTGCATTCATTTATTTTTCTTAAGAAGCGTTTTCGAGATATTCGCGAAAAACGTGTTCTTTTAGTTTGCAAGGAAATATCCAAAAATCTTGGGAAATGTTTATTAAAATTTGGAAAATGTAACACTGTTGCAAAGATATATTCTTCATTTATCAGCCCATATTTTTAATGTATTTATCGGATAAATATGTATTGAGTTACGGCCCTTTAGATTTAAAAAATTTAAAGTCTTGGAGTTTTTTTTAAATTCAATATTTTAAATTGCACCGTTAGGTCAAAAAAAAAATTCTAAAATTTATCTTAAAACAGTGTTTTAAATACAATCTTGTAGCCAACTCATTAAGCGTAAAATTGTTATCATCGGACAAAAAATTAAAAATTTGCGACATATTTACTGAATATATCCGATTTTGAATTTTCGGATGATTTCACTAAAACTTTTATTTTTTTATATATCTAAAGGGCCGTAACTCAGTGAATTTTTATCCGATAATACACTATAGTGTATATATAAATATGAGGTGATAAAATAAAAAAATTTCTTTTCAGCAGTGCAAAATTAGCGTAATTTGAGTAAACAGTTCTCAAGATTTTTCGAATTAATCTTGCAAACTGCAAAAGTAACTCGTTTTTGCGAATATCTCGAAAAAGCTTTTCAAGAAAAATTAATAAGGACTAGCTATATTCGTTTTCAGCAGCCTCAATTTAGTTTTAAAAAACAATTAATTTTAGAGGTTCATTTTTTTGTGGCATCCATCTTTAAAGTCTTCTCACCAACAAACATTAACCGTGTCATTATTTATTTTTCGCAAGATGTTTAAAAACAAAAAATTACAAATGAAATATTTGCGAAAAATATAAAAACATATAAATACGAAATCACGTACCAAATTAAAAAATTCCGATATTTACAAAAACCACTAAATACCTAACATAATTATTAATAAAACACTTTATAATATTTAAATAATACTATTTATAATAATACGAGTACCTATTTATTACCAAAATAATATTGTTTATGCTTTTGGTAACCTAGTTTTAATCAATTAAAGAAAAAAAACCAAATGTACCAATTTCTTTTTCTATTAGATAAAAAAACACAAAAAGAAAAATATCGTAAGCGACAAAATTTTTTAAATTCCTCCATTAATATGAAAAAAAATTATCGTAAGCGCCATAACTAGTGGCAAATATGAAAATACAAAATTATATTTGCTCCCAATCACTGGCCAGAACAAAAAAATTATTACAAACTGCATTAACACATTTTAAATTTTATCCATACATTTGGAAATAATCGAAAAAAACGTTCTCCTGTAAAGTTTGGTTATTGCCGCTTACGATAATGTTGCGCTCAAGGCTCTATATATATGTATATGTTAGGCGTCTACACAATATGCTGAAAGTACCAAATTTTTTAAAGTCAACATATGTCAGCAAATGATAATACAACATATGAGTTAGCATAAAATTAGCATATGTACATATATGTGCCCTTAATTATGAAAGTGGTCTAAGTCATGTACATTTTTGCTTCAAAATATCAAATAAATCTTAAAAAATTCTCAATAAATATTTAATAAATGTTAAATAGATTTATATTAATTGAGACTAGTACAAGTCTTAATTAAAATGTTGGATACTATAAAAATACTTTTTAATTGGTTCAAATGTAATCTAATAAATATCTCGACGAAATAAATATATGACTTAGACCACTTTCATAATTAAGGGCACATATGTTGACTCATGTGAGCTGCTTTACGACTGGAAAAATTTATATTTTTGCAATTAAACGTGTACTTTATACGGAAATTGACAAAAAAAAAGCTGCAGCAGCAGGATGACAAAGTCTAAATTGTTTTAAACTCTTCAAAACTGGTAAACACGACACAAAAAGCCGCTTTTATTGATAAATTTGTAAAAATTCGCGAAAATTGGGAAAATTTTAAACAAGCCATAATATGAATTAAAAATCGCTGAAACGGTAGGGAATGAAAAAAATTCGGCAAAAATCATGAAAATTACGTAAATATGCAAACATTTGTTAACAGCGTGATGATAACAAAGTTTAATACTTTTTTAAAATCGGCAAAACTGCCAAGAAGCTGAAGACATGTAAAAGCAGTTTTTATCGCGAACTTTGCAAAAAAAAAATACGCGAAGTTCCATCATTTTAAACCAGCCATAATATTGATTAAAGATCGACAAAACTTTAAGGAATGCAAAAAATTCAATAAAAATGGCGAAAATTCGCAAAAACGTACAGCGGGATTATGACAAATTCTCTTATTTTTTAAAAATCGGCAAAACTGTTAGGAGGCTGAAAGCATACAAAAGCTCGCTCTTATCTTGAGCTTTGCAAAAAATCACAGGAAGTTGCAAAATTTTAAACAAGCCATAATATTAATTACAAATTACAGGAATCCAAAAAATTTAATAAAAATCACAAAAATTACGAAAACTCGCAAAAATTTATTAACACCGGGATGATGACAAATTCTATTATTTTTTAAAAATCGGCAAAACTTCGCAAAAAGTCGCTCTTATTGCAAAGTTTGCAAAAATTCGCGAGACGTTGCAAAATCGGAAGGAAGCTGGAATAAGAGTGATTTTCTCCTTCAGAATAGCCTGAATTTTTTTTATGAAATTGTAATTTCCTTTATTTTTTACTCACCCGAATCCACCATTAACATTTCAGCAGTATATTTTTCACATTTACCGTTTCGTTTTAATCAATGGTTGCATAGGTTTGATATGCAGTAAATTGCCGAATCTAAGAGAAAAAAGGCATATCAGGCAAGAGAGCAGAGTTAAATATCAGCAGAGTTAAAATATCAATTCTATATGCTATCAAATTTGCCGTATGCTGAAAAGCTTAAATAGGCTTTTCAACAAATAATATATGGGCACTTCCAGAAAAAAGTCCACCATGACGAAAAAAAAATTAAACTTTACCAACAGATTTGTTTTCTTGTATTATAAATTAGAAATATTTAAAATTAACTAAATTTAAGAGTTCGAAGCTTTCCTTAGTTGTGATGGCGAAATAATGGTCTACAAAGTTAGGCTTCTCGTTTTTTTTTTATAAGTTTTACTTAATTTCATAAGCATTTTCTCTTTACTTTTTATACTTCTAGCAGCAATTGCACAGTAATACTTTTATTGCAAAGCTATTGCTACAACAACAACTAATCATAGACATATGAAGAGAAAGCCATTATATATCAATTAACCGTAAAATTTAGTTTTTCTTAAAATGATATTTCAATGTAACGTAACGCCAGGAAAAGTAGCATTTATTTTCATTATCTCTACGCTGACGATCGCAAGTGCGTGAAATTTTGCATGTTAACAAAGTGTTATTAGGTTATGTGATAATAATAAAAAATTAGTTTATACAACAAATATTTAATATAATATTAATATTCAAAAGTGTGTAATATAACGCGAGATTATGAGTAATTTTTATTTTGCATGGAACAATGTTTAAAATTGTTCGTTTGTCGTGAAAGCGAAGAAACTTTCACGACCAAACCGCTAAACCGATTTTTAAATTATTTCACCAATGGAAAGCTACATTACCAGCGTCAAACAAAACATATTTTTTCTATTCGATTCGGAACCGGTTTTTTTGTATATGGTACGGATTTTTTCCGAAAAATAAATTTTTGGGCTGTTAAGGGTAATTTTCGATTCGGTTTGGATTGTTTAACCAGGGGCCAAATTACCGCACTCGTTACTGAACGAAATTACGAAATATTTCAATAGAGTTTATATAGAAATATTTTAAAATTTCGAAACGAATCGAATGCCGAATTTGCCCCCAGTTTTTATTGTGTTTTTTTTATCTTATTTTATCGGCTTTATCAGCGACTAACAATTAATAATACATTCATAAATTTTCATTATATTTTCCAAAACACTACGTGAACGGAGCTGCAGATAAAACTAATAAATATTTATAAATAACAAATATAGCTTTGTTAATCTTTTGTGTATCTTTTTCTTAATTTTTAACCAAAAAAATATCAAGTGGAAATTTAAGTAACGAAACGCCATATAACGTAACGCCAAATACTAAGGCTAATAGAAAAAAAAATGGGAAAAGATTTTTTAAAATAGATGCTTGGAAAATAAATGTATATCAGTCCAAGTCCTAACAAAAACGATTTTGTCTAAAAAGACGCCCAGTTCGCAGAATTAAGCAATTTTGTTAGTCCAGTCAAACCCCACTTCTGTTTTTTATAACGTAACGCCAGGTCATATTTTGGTTATATCTTGAAATCCTTTGGTTTGATTTTTATCATTTTTTCACTGAATATAGAGCTATTTAAACGCTTCTCAAATGAGAGAAAAAAACTTTTTTCAAACATGATTTTCAAAATTTTGTCGTACAAATGTCACGTAACGCGAGAATGGAATCACCCATATTTGACAGCATACATAGAAAAATTTGCTACAAAGTAAAAATGTGGTGTATACACGATATGGTAAAATCTTGAACAAACGTTTGTTGACAACTTTAACAAATGCCATTCATATGTAATTAAACATACATACGTTTTGGGGATTTTTTTCGGTTTTGGCGTTATTTTAATTTTGGCAATTTTTTCGAATTTGGCGATTTATTTTATTTTTTTTAATTTTGGACTTTTTTTAATTTTTGGTGATTTTTTTTTTATTTTGGCGATTTTTTGTTCATATAAACAATTATTTTGGTTTTGGCGCATTTTTCGCGTTTTGGCGATTTTTTTCTGTTTTTGGCGTTTGTTTCATTTTGGCGACTTTTTTTTTCATTTGGGCGATTTTTTCGAATTTGGCGATTTATTTTAGTGTTTGGCAATTTTTTTAATTTTGGCACGTTTTATTTTTAGCTTTGAGGATTTTTTTCGGTTTTTGGCTTTTTTTTTTAATTTTGGCGATCTTTTTTCATTTTAGCGATTCTTTTTCACATTAAGAATTATTTTAGTTTTGGCGCATTTTTCGCGTTTTGGCAATTTTTTTTGGGCTTTGGTGTTTTTTTCATTTTGGAGATTTTTTTATAATTAAGTGCTAGAATTTTTTTTTTTAATTTTGTCGATTTTTTTCGTTTTGGCGATTTTTAATTTTCGGATTTTTTAGTTTTACCGTTTTTGAAAATTTCAAGAGTTTACCTCTTACGGTTTCGAAGATATAGCAAGTTGTCAAAATTACATAGTCAAAATTTCATTAACTGATGGACCACCCTTTCATTTAAATTTTTTAATATTTTAATGTTAATTGTATATAAAAATATACCAATTTTAAAAATTTCAAGTGTTAATATACATATGTAAATACAATTGTATGTATGTATATTACATGGGATTTTAAAATTTTTCGTTGCTAGTTGCTTTGGAACAACCTTTAATTTTTAATTCTCATGTATGTATTTGTTCACCTTTGGTGAACGGAACCCTAAAAATATGTGTACACGATATGTTGGCACTGGTAACAAATTTTTCATCATAAATATGTTGATTCAACATATCGTCTAGACTTAGCTTAACATATAAGGGTATTTTACAGACTGGCAATAACTAACATTAGTGTTATTTGTTCATTAATAATCTATATAATTAATAGGCAAACATGTTTTTTGTAATCCCTTTTACGCTGGTACTACTGCACCGATTTTAAAAAGATTTATATTGTTTTAAAGGTTTTTCGGTACAGATGTGCAGAATCTATATTTTATTGAAATCGGTTTAGTATTTTGGGAGCTATAAGCGTTTAAAGTTGCTACTACTACAAGCACACATATTACACACGCATTTATTAGCTTACAAGTAAACAAGAAACAAAACATGAGATTGTGTGTGTGTGTGTGTTTGATCTAATTTTTTTTCGCTTATTTGTTATTGTTTGAAAACCACAATACTTAAAGGAAGAGAGTTCAATAAATTGAATTAGCTTAGTTAAAGGGATTTCGTTTGTGTTTTTAACTTCATGTATTATTTAATTATGCATATGCATGTATGTATGTAAGTATGTGGGTGGTTGTGTTTTAATGAATTTTTTATGACGTTTAGATAAATTTTCTTTGAATCTTAATAAAATTATTTACATTATTATTCTAGAATACGGACGATTGTGGCGTCCATTGGTATATCTAGTTATTATTATTGCATGTAATTTGGCTTAAAAAGCGATACGAACTTTAACCCGTTCAAATCATAAATGAAGTTCGAACAATAATTAAAATTAACCAGGTAGAAGCGAAAACGCAGATGAGCTATTTTTTGTTTTTTTAAAGTTCATCCGAAACTTCAAAAATTGTTTACGAAAGAGAATATTAAAATAATGTTAAAAAAGCAATATAAAAATATTTTATTAAAAAAATTCTGTAAAAACAAATTAAAAAACTATTGAAAAAAATTTTGAAAAGTGCTAAATGTTGCAACTTTTGTTAGTGGTAGCTGCCGTGAAGGAATTGTTCAACTTTATGGGAATAATTTTTATTATTGTGTTACAACAAATTCTTTTTTTGACATTTTGGATAAACTAAAAGCTATGTTGTTTTTTTTCATTGTTGTATTTTTTCATTATTCTTGTAATCATGATATTACCTGGAAATAAATGTGCATTGAAACTTTTCAACTTAATAAATACGTGCCTGAACCAAGCGTATAGAAAAAAGAAGAAATACAGCTTGTTGCAGATTCAGTGGTTTAAATAATACTTATATATCTCTGAAATGTATTTAAATTAGGTACTCGTATATGAGATATTTATAATTTTGTAATGAGCTCACAATGGAGCCTTATGAGTTTCCGGCTGGAAATGTCTAGACAATATCCTTCCCAAAAATAACCTAACTTAGGGTGTGTTCGTAAATGCATCTCTGCTCTGCATCATACTTGCAAACTTTTATTTAAAATGCAATACAAGTTCGCTGATAATCCGTTTTAGTAGTAATCATGTTTGTACAACATATTTGACATTTATTTATGCGTTATCTACTTCAGTGAACCAGTTTAGAACAGTTAAATTTTCATTTGCAGCGTAGTGATGCATTTACGAACACACCCTTAATCTAAGTCTTCATATGAACTTTATCAATTTGATCCGAATATGTATATTAAACTCATGAAATTTTTTAATTGATTTTCTTATTATTAGGCATTGGCAGAACTTCGTCATGCTAAATGGTTCCAAGCTAGAGCAACTGGTTTACAGTCATGCGTAATGGTCATCCGGATTTTACGTGATCTATGCCAACGTATACAGTCATGGCAGGCATTGCCACAATGGTCAATGGAACTATTGGTTGAGAAAGTAATTTCATCGGCTGGTTTCCCAATATCTCCTGGGGATTGCTTACGCCGCATTATGGAAGCTTTGGCTTCCGGTTTTCTTATTAACGGTCCGGGTCTGTTGGATCCATGTGAAAAGGAGCCACAAGACGCTTTACAAGAATTATCCAAACAACAGCGTGAAGATTTAACTGTTTCAGCACAACTATTTTTGCGTTACATGGCTTTCAGGCAAATTTATAAAGTTCTTGGCATGGATCAACTACCAGCTCCCAAGTTTCCATCACGTCCATGGCGTATAAATCGCAAACGTCGTCGTTCTCAGGGTAAAGATAATACCGATGGTGGCGACGGAGTCAATAATGCGGAGGCTGAGGAATGCGTTTCAGATGAAAAGATTCCTAAGAAAGATGGCAAGGCTGCTGCCTAAACATTATTTTAAAATGCAATTATACGTTACCAATAATAACACCGACATATGTATAGATATGTATTAATCCATAAGAATTTATTACAATGCGAGATGGGTAAAAAGGGAGGAAAGAAGAGCAGATGCATGTGTTTTTGTGCATGGTAATATTTTGGCGTTCGACCGAATTTAATAGAACGTTATTTTCTATTTTAATTTTTGAAACATCAGTTACATATATATGGATAAAAACTAATAATCAATGATGATGGAAGTTATCTTTCACAATTTATAATGTGTCTTATGCACGGATATACATTTGAAAATTAAATACAATATGAATGAATATTTAGAAATATATGAATGTAGTATGTTGAGGATGAAGACAACATCACTAATACAATTATAATATAATCTCTTCAATTTTAAATAAATCAAAAACAATCAGAATAAACCACATAATTAATTTTTACCGCTCTAAATATTGCATTTCAAGCAGATTTACTGGTCCCGAAAATTTTATAGATAAAAAACATCTATCCTTTGAATGTCATATGTGCTTTTTATTATAACTGAGTTGAAACAGTTGCGCGAAAAGTGACCACCAAAATATCACACTCTTTTTCGTTTAGATAGATTTTCATTTAAACCTTGTTTTGTGTTTGTGAATGGCTTATTGCGACTTTTTGAGTTCAAGGTTAGAGATTAAATTAACCTTAATCTTCATTTGTGATTTTTGGGTAGCCGATTATATGGTTTTACTTGGTAGTAGTTCCACTATGAGCAAAACGAGTTGTTTTTCTCAGAACACTTCGAAGTGTTTCCATTATGATTTTGTGTGTTTTGCTTCTACGAATTTTTCGAAATCAATTTGATTTTATTATCAAGTCCGCAAACCTTATTATTTAAATCAGTAAATTTTTCACTAATTTATATATAAACAACATAAATATATAGGTTTTTGCTCTCAAATTAACTGTTTTTCGATAAAAATTAATTTATTTTCAAGTCAAACTATGGCACACATTTTTTTTCGTACACTTTCAAGTATCTTATCGTCCACCAATATTGGTTTAAAAGGTAGATATGCACAATATAAATGTTTTTTCAAATTATTTGGCTCAGAAGTAGTAAAAAGCGATTTAAATTTACTTGAAAAAAGACGACTTTATTTTTGTTTTGTACACATGTGTTTACAATAAATAAAGACATACTAGGTGTCAAGTGGTCTAATTTATACCAACGTGCGATCCTAGTTAAATTTATTTTACTCCAAATTCACTTTTTCTTTAATTCAATGTGAAAAAGTGTAAAAAATTATTTGTCTCTTTGAGTTATGATAACCTTCCATGCGTTTAGACTGAAAGTACTTGCATGTACACTATGTTACGAAACTCTACATACAATACTAATTTTGGACATTTTGTCAAAGTTTATAAAAATCTTACATATTTGTTTATTACATTGTATAAGTAAATGTTTTTAAGCTTTATAGAAAGCAAAAACACTTAATGGTCATTATCGTTTATTTTTAAAATGCAAAAAACTACATTTGATAATATTAGCAATCTCACGAAAGTCTACATACAAACACTAAAGAGGAAAAGTCGCGTTGTATTACGCAGACTCAAATGCTTGGTTTTTTTTTAATATTTAGTTGCATTGTGGAAATCAAAGTAAGTACAAGTAAGCTTTGTTAATTTGGATTATATTTGCAAAAATGTCAAAAAGAAAAGAAATTTCTCCTGACTTACGAGAAGTTATTGTAAAACTTAAAAATGAAATTAAGTGCTGTAAAACTGTCCAAATCCTTAGAGCAGTTAGACGGGATAGAAGTACATCCTCAATGCGTTCGACGATGTCTGAAAAGAGCGGGCTTATCATCAAGAATAGCACGAAAGAAACCACTAATAAGTACGGTGAACAGAAAAATAACGATTATATTACGCAAATATGAAAAAACACATATTGAGGACCCGTCTTCTTGGAAACATGTTATTTTCACAGACGAATGCAAATTCAATGTTTTTAGAAAACACCAGTATGGCGAAAACTCAATGCGGCACTTCATGTTAACAATCTGTGTGCCAGAGTAAAACATGGTGGCGGATCTTTTGTGGTGTGGGGAGGCATGGCAGCAAATAGGGTAGGAGAACTACGTTTTATAGAGGGAATAATGGATCGGCATGTATATCTCGACATTTTAAAAACTAGTTTCCTTCGAAGTGTTGAAAAGCTTAACCTGTAGGATACTTTTATATTTATGCATGATAACGATCCAAACCATAGTTCTGGTATAGTTAAAATATATATATGTAGTATATAATGTTAGATCAAAGCTAGAGCACCCCCACAGTCTCCAGACTTAAACGTTATCGAAAAGTTGTGGGCACACCTCAAAAGTAAGGTAAAAGGTAGAGAAGTAACATCGGTTGTCTGTTTATTCCAAATTCCTTTTAATCTTTAAACTTTTTCTCTAGCTTTAAGTTAATAAACTTGATAATTTTCTTTAATGAAATTTATTTGACATATTGTCAGAAGTGTAAATACTACAATAATTGAAATTTATTTGCTGGCGCTAGAAATACTTATATGTATAGACATGCTAAACCACCAGCAAATAAATTTCACTTGATAATTTTCTTTTATATAATTTTTAAATTATAAGTATGTTTTATTTATTGCAATTTGCAAACGATTTATATAAATTCTAAAGCTCCCATATCTCTTTCATTAAACTCTCTTACAATTGGAACACTTACAGCCTGTTCATCGAACTGCCTTACGTTAGAAGGCGAGCGATTATTAGGCAAACGATCGAGTTGGAAATTGAGTTCATTTTCTTTTTTCGTTTGAAAATAAAAGCTCTTTTTGTTTGTAATTAAACGTCTAAGAACAATGTTTCCATTACTCATTTAGTTGTAATTCTTAGAGCTTTTTTTCATGGAAAATTAAAAGTTTCTTTAAAAATGAAAAGGAAGCAACCCTATCAATCAATTGTAAAAATAAATAAAAAGTAAAGTTTTCAAAAATTGTTTGTTTAAAGTGTACAAAAAATACGCGTTTATTGAAAAAACAATGATTTGATCCATTGCACTTGGATTTTTTTATAGCAACCGAGATAACGCAGAAGATTGCGAGACACATCAAATTTGCTACAGTTCCACACGAGCAGTAAGTTCAATAAATAAAATGATTATATACCACTTTCAACAAGGAAGTTTTTCGAATACTACTGGAGAAAATGGAATCTGCAATGAAGCAAAACAGTAGAATCACTAGCATTCTCGCTATAATTAAAGTGACAACATTCCTAAAATTTCTCGCAACTGGTGGTTACCAGTTTTGTGCCGGAAAAGAATGTATTTCATACATGTCGAAATCAAAACTTTCGGAGGTGGTAATTTGACCAACACTTTAAATTGCCAAGGATTAGTTTTTTTTATGCTGAAAAATATTTAAATTTTCTTGGTAAAAACATCCATTATTTTAAATTTTAATTGTAAAAATTCAAAAAATTCACCAACACGTTAAATTTTTCCTGATTGTTTAATTTGACAGTTGATTTTGTTTGTGTCGTACATACGTGAACCAATTTTTCAAACGAAAGCTAAAAGCTTATTTGTTTTACTCAAAATAAAATTATCAAAAACCAAAAGTTCAATTCGTTCGTTATTTGACGTACAATATAAAAAAACTTATGTTACAAAAACAGGCTGTTAATCCCGTTCTATTTTACGCTTTTGTTATATTACAATAATTTTATGAAAATCACTTTTAAAGTTTAGAGTTCGAATAAACGCTAATTAACTATTATTTCAAACTTTATTATAAAGATGTTCATACCTAATTTGCAGAAATCAGCATTACTAATTTAATCAAATTAAATATCCACAAAAATTCTGTTTTTTTTCTTTACTCACGCATGTATTTACAATAATGTAGTCCACTTGGTTGGATAATAGTAATGCGACTTACTAACTATCAAAAAAAAAATCTTTTGCTGGAAGCAAAGAACGAAAGAGAACTATCCAGTGTTACCGTGTCTAGACATTCCGCCCCCTTGCTATATTGCAATAGCAACGAGGGACGTTCAAAAATGGTTGTGAAATACATGTTTGTTGTATACTAAATAATACAGTTTATAATTCAAGGATGCATTATAAAAGAGAATTCAAATTTGATTTGTATAAATATAAGTATAAAATAAATAAATACAATGCATATAAGTAGTATATAAAAATGTTATTATAAAGGTGAAAAATGTGTAGATGAAAAAAAAATTTAAACTGCAAATTTTCCAATGATTACCCATCCCAGTACAGTGTCTTGCGCAAATGGAGATCCAATAGAAGCCGTTTGTATACCGCTCCAGATTAACCTCGGATACACGTCCGCTCTCAACACAAGGTTGATGGTGTGCCCTTAAAAAAAACCGGGATCAGCCAATCGCAAATTGCGATAAGCGTCAGTGACTTTACGATCCAGGCGTTTTGCTGGCGGCTTTTCGGACAGATTGTCTGCAACACGGGCCTTCACAGTGAAGGTCCCTCCTTCTCCATCAAACTGGGTGCGAAACTTGAAGTAGCACCACTTGTCTTCGTTGAACCTTTCAAACGGCAAGTGATACCGTTCGACCAGAAATGCAGCGATCGAACTCGTGACAGCGCACGGATTCAAAAGTCCGCGAACTAGGCTCCATTCTTTGTCCAAGTACATTCTAATAATGACAGTAGGCACAACAGTGGTGAGGTCCGCTCGGCTCAATGGCTCATTAACCCTGGTGATTTCGGGAGGAAGAAGAAGGGTGTGATGGTTGCTGTTGCAGGGGCTGCACCGATCACGACTACGGCAATTCTGGAGGCGTTGAGAATGCGCAAGACAATTTTTGAAGTATCGATGACGTTTAACTATGTCCAACCTGGCCGGTAGGGGCATTTTGCGCATTAACGCAACAGATGATCTTTCCGAATAAACGGCAGTCGGGTGTCTTAGCCTTTATGTGGACGGTGAGCTTGCGCTCCTCAATGGGGGAGTCGTGACTGTAACGGGGAAGAAATAAAGGGAGAAAGTTATTTGTCATGATGACGGGGGGATTGCGAGTAAAATAAGTTACGATCGGTCGAGTAATGGTGCCATTGGTAGTGCGTTCCTCGGCAAACCGTACCTTGCTATCAAAGCCCTGAAAAATCATCGATGCGACCGAGACGCTATTGATTAGGGGGTAGATTTTCTTGTTTGACAACGACCAGATCGCTAATTGCAAAATCTCTGGGGAAATTTCCATTTATTCCGATTTTGAAGTTCGCCTAAATACTCCTCTTTCCACCTTTGAGCCAAGTGCTGATGAAGTAGGCCGACTTCCTAAACGCAAGTTGCAATTCATATTTACTATGCATACACTTCGTAAACGCATATGTAAACATTCTGGCAACGTCCAATGTTCCTAATCGTTTGGCAACTCATTTTAATGAGTATCAGTTTTCAAAATCGCTCATTTTTATTTTGTAGGCAAACATGTATGAGAAGCATACCGACGTTCCTAAATGCAAAAAATGTCTCCGCAACGCAAGGTTGCTCTTAATACATGCTTAGCATTGCACACGCATTTAAATTCTGCACTGCAACTTGGGTTTAGGAAGTCGGAAGTTGGGTTTGCCAACGATTTACGTAGCTCAGGGAATGGTTGGATAGGTCAGGCTCTGGGGGAGATAAGAGTGGAGTTCTGAAGAGGAAATGACCTGGGGTGAGAGCGCATAAACTGGTTGGGCTTAACGGTCTTGAATTGAGACATACTTCGATTCGCGCAAGCATGGTGGTGAATTCTTCGTACGTAAAACTTTGAGTGAGGCAAATCTTTCTGAAGTGTGATTTAAAACTTTTTACCCCTGCTTCCCACAGACCACTTATATGAGGAGCTCCAGGAGAGATAAAGTGCCATTCGATGGGGCTACAACTTTCCTGAGATAAGAGACCTTTTTTGCATTAACGACAGGAACTGTTGCTTGTCGTTACGTAAAATATTAGAAGCGACGACAAAGGCGCAAACGCGGCTAAAAAGGTTTGTGTTGAGATATCTCCGGTGGCTTCCAAATGTATCGCATAAACATACGAAAACCTGCACGTAACCGTTAGTAATTTTGCAGCCCCGACCCGCATACGATTTTATGTCGGGCAAAATCGACTCCTGTGTTGTAGAAAGGGCGAGATAAACTTGTACGCTCGGGGGTAATGCCGCCATGATTTGTTGGCTGACCCTTGTCTCACACAAATTATATATTGTGATAATATCGTTTTTTATCAAAGTTTTGAGTCTCGGGACGTAATAAAATGGGTTGAACGTTAGAAGCGAACTTTTGCGGGACAGCGGTTTTTGTTTCATTAACTGTGAATAGTCGTCGCTGAAATGTGATTTTTGACATGCGATTATCAAACGATTTTTGGCGAAAACGATTTCTTCAGCTGATAGCTTGGCGAGCAGGCAAGTGTAAAAACGAAAGATGTAACATATGACTCTCAATGCACGAAGAAGATCAGAAAATTTTGTAAGAATATCTTCAGGATGCACTGTAGTGGTAAGAACGCGTACTGGCCGTTTTTCTTCTTCAGTTTCAAAATCAGCCTTTCTTCATGGCCATTCATTATGAGGAAGTTTGAGCCATAAAGGTACATGCCACCACGTCGTACCGCGATATGCCAGATCAGCTGGATTATTTTTGGAATCCACGTGAGAATCCTTGCCTACCTTTTCAATAATAGAGGAAATTCGATTTTCGACGAAAGTTTTCCACTTGTGAGCCGGTTATTTCAGCCATGCTAATAAAATGGTGGAATCTGTATACAAGAAGATTTTTTAATCCTTGAGGTTGAGCTGAGATTGAGTAGACTCGATCATGCTTGCCAGTAGTTCAGCTCCGCATAACTCTTTCCTAGGTAAGGAAACAAATTTCACTGGCGCAACTTTCGTTTTGGCTGCCTGAAGGTGACTGGCGACATATCCTTGGAACTCAGAGCGAAGGTAAATGGCTGCTGCATTCGCTTTTTCCGACGCGTCACAAAAGCCGTGTATTTCGACTTTATAGGCGGGATCAAAATCAATGAAACGGGGAATTTTAATTTGTTCGATGTTTATGTAGTCGTCAAGGAATTCATTCCACCTTTGCATCGTCGGGCGGTTCAAATATTCGTCGCAGTCAGTACCATCCTTCCATATTTGCTGCATAATGATTTTCACATTTTTGGGTGACAGCCAACCTGCGGGATCGAATAATCTTGCTATTTCCGATAGCACGCATCTCTTTGTAGTGAAATTGCGATCGGGTGTAGTTCTAAGTTTGAAATAAAAGTAATCGCCTCCAGCGTTCCATCGGAGGCCTAAGGTTTTGGTTGTGCTGGAGTCTTGACAATTTTAGAAACTCTTCATCCAGCAAGTGTGTCGACGTTAGCCCTAGCATTTTATTGTGTGCCGTCCATTTTCGAAGCGAAAAGCCTGCTGTCACAAGAACTTTTTTTATGAGCTCATCGCGTGATTTCAGCGCCGATAATATTGTATGTGCTCCAGAAAGGACATCGTCGACATACATATAGTTCCGTAGGACTTCGGCAACGTTAGGTTGAGCGGTTTCTTTCCCCTTGGCGAGTTCTAGCAACGTCCTGGTTGCTAGGTAGGGGGCACAGTTCACGCCAAATGTGACTGTTTTTAACTCGTGGTCTTGAATGAATTGAGTTGGAGAATTTCGATGTAAAATTCGCTGAAAGGGGGTATGAGAGGGGTTGATCAAAATTTGGCGGTACATCTTTTCGATGTCTGCGTTAAAAGCGTAGCGGAAAAATCTCCATATGCTGAGGGATTTGATGCATTCAACACCACACGTAATTTTGTCGTGGTGTTATCGGGTTTTAAAACAGCGTGCAGAATATTCGGCAAGTACTCGATCATATTCCGCTTTGAGTTGGGAGTTTTTGATCAAGCGCGGTCCATTTCGTAGAAATTGGGATTACGTGATTTTTCGGGATTGACCAATATTTAATTTTCGGGGTGTTCTTGTTTAAAAGGAAGTAATACAACGTATCGCCCATCTTGATTGCGGAAGGTAGTCGAGGTGTACAGATTCTCTCAGTATTTGTCCTCTGGTGATGATTTTGCTTTCTTCGGTAGATCTTCAAGCTCCCAGAAACGTCGGAGTTGATTATCCAACGCGACGGTGTTATAAAATGATAAAATTGGCTTTTTACACGGATTTGCGGTTACCTTGCCGGTAATTATCCATCCGAAAGCAGTTTTCTGCGCAACCAAAGACTTGTCTATCCCAGTGCACCCCATCTTGAATTATTTTTGGGTAGACATCTCCACCGAGAAGCAGTGTAATAGGTTGTTATCAAAAAAAGTTTTATTTTTAATTTGTTTATTTTATTTACTTTAAATATAAAGATTATTTCCTGAGCTCAGCTAGGAGCTCTAGGAATGTTGTTTTATGATTGATCTTAAAATAAAAATACATTGTCTTATATACTAGTTATGAGAATAAAGCTTAACCTATCTTAACATAAGAGGGAAAGGAAAAGGTATATGCTTAATAAGCAAATTGTTCCTTTTAGTTTCCCACGGTAGGCGTGCGGCGTGTGTCTCATAAGAAATTTAGAAAACATGGATTTTGTATTGTTTATATTTATTATATAAACACTTGTGGTTATCAATTATGATTCATTCAAGTGCATTATGATGCAGCCTTTGATCAGACTGGCGAGTGTCAAATAGCATCTGTACAAAATACGTATTTACGTTGCAGTCTGTCAAATGCATTTATCTAACACTTCATGCAGCGGTATTTGCCCGATTGCATGAGTGTCAAATGTCCAGTGCACAAAAATAATTTCAATGCCTTTGGATGTTATGTATGTTGCGGTCAAGTTGACTTTAAATGTTTACTACGCAATGTTAGTCGTAGTGATAGTTAAAACACGGTACACCTCCACCTTTTATAAGAATGTTCATATAACGTTAGTTTTATGGACATTCTTTTACAATTTGTTATTTTAAATTATATAATAGAGTAGAATTATTTATTTATATTTTTGTAGTCCGGACATACTTGTATATTAACTTATTTAGTTCTATATGGCTTAAGTCTATTCTTATGAACTATTTGTGTTTTATTTGTTTTCTTATCAAATATAGTTACTAGTTACATTATTTCTTAAGTCTATTTTCTTAATTTTGTAAGGTCCTTTATATTGGGTTTCTAACTTATGACCTGCTTCATTTTTCAGTAATACTAGATCTATTTTAAAGTTATAATCAATTATATCCCTATCATAGTTTAATTTTTGCTTAAGTTTATTTCTATCTAATAATTGTTGAGCTCTCTTATATGCTACTTCTAATCTAAATTGTGTTTCTTTTGCATAGTCCTCTATATTATATAGTGGTTCTACTTTATCTACATTGAAAATCTGAAAACTGTTAGGAGTTTTTGCAAAGACTAACTCATAAGGACAATAATTATGAATTGTTGAAGGTGTTGTATTAAAACAATAAGTAAAATATTTTAGCCATTCGTCCCAATCATATTTGTCTATAGATATATAGGAACGTACATATTCATTGAAAGTTCTATGACTTCTTTCTATTGTGCCTACAGTTTGGTGGTGATGAGCTGTCGAAGTTAATTTTTCAATTTTTAGTAGATTACAAAGTTCTGTTAATATCGAATTTTTATATTCTGTTCCCATGTCCGAAATGAACGTCTTCATTGGACCATAGGTAAGTATAAAATTTTCAAATATTGCCTTAGCGATTGTTTTAGCGCTTTTGTCTCTTATTGGTATAGTAACTAAATATTTAGTTAAATCACATATTATTGTGATTGCGTATTCATTTCCAATTAATGATTTTGGAAATGGCCCTATTGTGTCTACCACTACCGTATCAAATGGTTTTGTTGGCGTTGGTGTCACAGTCATTGGACTTTTGTTATGTTTTAAAGTTTTAGCAGTTTGACATTTATGACATGTTTTTACGTATTTAGATATGTCCTTGGACATATTTTTCCAATAGTAATATCTTTTTATTTTTTCTAATGTTCTATATATTCCGCAATGTCCTCCTTCTATGGGATCATCGTGATATTTCAGCATAATTTCAAGAATTGCCTTGGCATTCTTACTATCAATTTGGGTCACCTTATTTAGTAGCGCTACTTTAATTTTATTTAATATTTTATTGCCCATAAGTTTAAATTCATTAATAGAGATTAATTCGAAAATTTTCTCACTAGGTGCCACTTGTAAATTATATATATTGTGTTTACCGGCCACTTTTTCGAGCATAGAGAAAAATTGTCCTAAGTCAAAATTCTCTTTAGTAAACAAATCATTAATATGTATATATGTTACTATAGATTTTCCACGTTTGATATAACATCTTCCGGGGGAAATCTTTAGTTGATAGTATTTTCTGACGTCAGTGTTTGTTAAAGGTACATATATACTGGGCTTATCATTATTTTTATTTTTATGCTGTTCATTTAGTGTATTACTATTCTTTTCTTTTGTATTGGTCATCGATCTAGTCGTGACTTTTAATATAGAACAAATTTTATTATTCATGTCTTTTAGGTCATTTATTGTAATTCGCGATAGAGCGTCGGCAACATAGTTATCTTTTCCTCTAAGATATTCTACTGTAAAGTTATATTCTTCCAAATCGAGTCTAATTCTTGTTAACTTGGAGCTTGGGTTTTTCATTGAAAACAAATAAGAAAGTGGTCTATGATCAGTACGGACAAGAAAATGTTTTCCATATATATATGGTCTGAAGTGGGTAATTGCCCAATGAATTGCAGTTAATTCTTGCTCAATGGTTGATTTGTTACTTTCTCCCTTTGTGAATGTCTTTGATGCATAGGCAATAGGTAAATGTTTACCATCATATTCCTGTGTCAAAACCGCACCACAAGCGTACTTACTTGCATCTGTTGTTATACAAAATTCCTTAGTAAAATCAGGATATTGGAGTAAAGTAGGACTCATTAGTGCTCTCTTAAGATATTTAAACGCAAAATCACAGTCCATTCAAATGGTGTATTTTTCTTGAATAATTTTGTTAAATGTCTGGAGTGTTCAGAAAAATTTTTAATAAATCTTCGATAGTAGTTACAAAATGCTACGAGTCTTTTTGCACTGTCTGCGTTAGTTGGTGTTGGATAGTTTTCAATGATTGAATATTTACTATCGTCTGGTAATATTCCTTTATCTGTACATTTGTGACCAAGGTATGTTACTTCTCTCATGAAGAATGAACATTTTTCAGGATGTAATTTAAGATTGTACTTTCGACATAGATCGAAAACGTTTTTCAAATTCGAAAGCATGTGCTTTTCGGAGCATCCCAGTATGACTAAGTCATCCATATATAGAAAAGCTTGGTCTGGTTTTAAACCACTGAAAGCAAGTGTCATCATTCGTTGAAAAGAATTGGGTGCTATTTTTAAACCATAAGGTAATCTAGTAAATCTGTATGAACCATTGTTGGTTGAAAAAGCTGTTAAGTCTCTAGAGTTTTTTTCTAAACTGATCTGGTGAAAGCCTGACATTAAGTCTAAACAGGAAAAATATTTTGCTCTACCTAGTTGGTCTAATATATCATCAATTCTAGGTAATGGGAATTTATCTGCAATTAATTTTTTATTTATTTGTCTGTAATCTATGACAAGTCTCCATCTTTTTTGGTCAGAGTTAGGAAGTGATTTCTTTGGTACTAACAAGACTGGACTGTTATATTCAGAATAGGAAGGTTCAATAATTTTATCGTCTATTAATTTTTTCACTTGTTTGTCAATTTCTTCTTTATGTGTATGTGGTATACGATAATTTTTAATATATACTGGTTCTTTATCTTTTACTCTCAATTTTTGTTCATAAAAATTATTAGTTATTGTTTCTGTTTCTAAACCGAAAATATCACTATATGTTGAACATAGTTCAGTTAGTGTAGGTTTAAATTGTTGTGGAAAATTTTTCTTTAAAAATTTTAATATATCTGATTTTTTTTGCGTATTTTGACTTAAATTTTCTTTGATAATTTCATAATCAGAGATGTTTTTGGTTTTTATGTTACTTTGTTTGATTTTAGTAATGGTGTTATTAGTGTTTAGAATACGAATAAAAGCTTTGTCAGATTTAACTAATGTATTTGGTATAAAAACACCTGGTTCAATTTCTTGATTTGGAATTAATATTTCATTATTTGAATTGTTAAAATTTATATGACATATTACTTCACATCTTGGAGGTATATTAATTTCATTGCAGTCATTCGTAATCGGTATATCTATTGTATGTGGTATATTAAATGGTCTAAGGACAAGGTAATCATTATCTTGGTTGAAATCCAATATACAGTTATATTTTTTGATAAAATCCATGCCAATGTTTCCATCGCATGGTATCGGAAAATCATTATCTACCACTTGGAAGTAATGTGGTATTAAAAATTTTTAAATTTCAAATCATAAAATGTATTTCCAATCGATTTGATGTCACCCTGTCCTATTCCACTTAAAGTTGTTGTTGTTGTTTTATTAGTGTTAATCTGGTTTAGTTTAAAGAATTTTGATTTTATTAATGAAATGTCTGCTCCCGTGTCTACTAAGAGTGTGAGCGAGGTATCAGTATTGTCTAATTGTATATGTATAAAGAAGCTCAAGTTAAGATTTAGATGGTAAATTTTTACTGATTTGATCCTAGGGGAATTTCGGAGTTTTCCGAATTGTTTTCATTTGATTCTGTTGCTCTTACGTAGTTATTGTTCCTACGATTATTATTAAATCTTTGTCGGTTTCTGTAATAATTGCTATTATTATTATTGTTATTATTATTGTTGTTGTTATTATTTCTACGTGGGTAATTATTTCTTCCACGTGATCGTGTATTATTACCACGGTAACTGTTTCCAGACTTGTACTTTTGTCCATAGTACAAAATAGTATTTTGTTGACCTGTGGCGTCTGTACAACTATTGACAAATTTACTAATAGCATCGTTCATGCTATTGAATTGTCCTGCTTCCATGATAAGCTTAACTTTATCTATGGTGCAGTTCTTAGTTAATGCCTTTACGGCAGTTTGTGTGGCATACTTTGTGGCTAGGTCGCAAGCCAATCCATCTGAAATGTATGCGGTTTCTAATGCCTTGGTTAAATTTTCTATTTCACTGCAATAAGCGTTAGCAGTTTTATTGTTTTGTTTTACATTTAAAATTTTTGCTGTTAATACTTCCACAGACTCTCCCTTCACGCTATTTTTTAGTTTGTTTATTATTTCTGATATAGTTGATTCATTGCTGATTAGATTTCTTGCAGTTCCCTTTAATTTTGTTTTTATTAGTGATACTGCAACTGCTTCGTGAGTACCCTTTATTGAATCTACTAAGGACAAGGAGTCAATAAAGGATCGTAAATTTTCTGATTTTCCATCAAAGTCTATAATCAGCTTTGATGCTGTGTTCAAAAAGTCCACTACAGTTTGAGTCATTTTGGATTCAGTTATAGGCATAGAAATATTAAATATTACACTTTCGTGTATTGAATTTGGTAGTTCGATTTGTATCGATTTTTTATCAGCTAATTTTGAAATTCGGCTTGTTAAATCAAGGAAAAATGCGTCTGCTGCTCTTTGGTGAGCTACTGTTAGTCTATTGTAATAAACATTAAATAAAACTCTTATTTCTTCTAATTTTGTAAGAACATTTTGAAAATGATGAATAATTGTTTCATTTTTAATTGGTCTATCAATATTGATGCACTTATATGACCGTTCTAAATCTTCTTTTATAATTCGTGCCTTATTCAAAATATCTTTCCATTCCATCAGTAGATTAAAAAAAAATTGCTGAAAAGTTTAATTTGGTTATATTTTGTCTAAATCGTTTGCTTTACTGAAATACTTTTTTCTTAGAGCTCTTTTATGTGACAAATATATTTTAAGCAACAAGTTTATTGCTGAAATTATTACCAATATTAGCATTAATAACCATAATGAATTTATTTCTGAATATGGTCAATGATTTCCAAATTGGTAATCACGTTAGCATTGGGTTTTTCCATTTTTGATTCTGTTTTACCCATATTTTCGAATTTATATATTTTACGAAATTATTGGAGATTTTCTTTTTCTATACGTTCTGACCACCTGATTGCACGAACTGTCATTTCTTCTACACGAGTCTTATTTAAAACATCGTCCTCAGTTGGGACACCTGGCATTCCTATCAGTTTCCAAATCTGTGCTAAAAATTTAATATCTTTTTCTATTTCAGATTCTTGTTTGGTTTCTAAAAATGGTTTTTAGTGCTATTTTCGAATATCCTATCCATTATAATTGTCCTTACAAAATTAATTACAATACGAAATATTATCTTACTCTAAAATAATTAGTTTTATTATTTATTTTTAAACATTGAGGAAAAAAAAATTATATATATATATATATACATATGTATATTTATATTTTGTCAACGGCGGTTAACGCCTACTGACCTAAGAGTGCGCCGCAATTAGTGCACTTCTTTGTTAGTTTTTTGTTTTATTAACTTAGTTAGTGTTTCTATTCGTACCCACATTTTGGTCGAGTCAGTCTATGTTGGTGGGGGATCTCTGTTGACTTCTCGTAGCAACAGGGCTTTTTCTCTTTTCAACCTGCAGAGATATCCTCCTCTCCTCTTTGGCTTTGATGTCTTCGGGATTTGTAAGTTTTCTTCCTTCTTAATTTTGTTGGTTCTTTTTTTGGTATTCCTGTATAGTCAGGGGTTGTGGACCAACCTTTATATCTTGTTTATTCATTTGTTGCTTTTCTTATGCCTTCAAACTTCTTGGTTGATTACTGGATTGCACATGATGTTACTTATTTTTGTTGCTGGGCATGCATTTGCTGTGACATATCAATGTTGTTGGGCTGCCGGTATAAAACATTAAGATCCGGTGTTGCTGGAGTAATTGTTTCTCTCGTTCCACCTATATTTGCTGCTCTTGATGTTTGAGCAGATCTTATTTCCTTGTGCCTTTTGGCCAGGCGGACTTCTTCCACTGACAGATCGTTTTTGGCTGGTCTGTCAGGACTCAAGAGTTGTATGTTTTTTTCTCTGCGCCCTAGGGTCGCAACTAGCAAGATTTGTTGTATTAAATAATTATTTTATTATTATGGGTGCGGATTCTAGCACTTCCATAAACTGGCAGGATCGCCATGTAATAGGTTGTTATCAAAAAAAGTTTTATTTTTAATTTATTTTAATTTGTTTATTTTATTTACTTTAAATATAAAGATTATTTCCTGAGCTCAGCTAGGAGCTCTAGGAATGTTGTTTTATGATTGATCTTAAAATAAAAATACATTGTCTTATATACTAGTTATGAGAATAAAGCTTAACCTATCTTAACATAAGAGAGAAAGGAAAAGGTATATGCTTAATAAGCAAATTGTTCCTTTTAGTTTCCCACGGTAGGCGTGCGGCGTGTGTCTCATAAGAAATTTAGAAAACATGGATTTTGTATTGTTTATATTTATTATATAAACACTTATCAATTATCAATTATGATTCATTCAAGTGCATTATGATGCAGCCTTTGATCAGACTGGCGAGTGTCAAATAGCATCTGTACAAAATACATATTTACGTTGCAGTCTGTCAAATGCATTTATCTAACACTTCATGCAGCGGTATTTGCCCGATTGCATGAGTGTCAAATGTCCAGTGCACAAAAATAATTTCAATGATTTTGGATGTTATGTATGTTGCGGTCAAGTTGACTTTAAATGTTTACTACGCAATGTTAGTCGTAGTGATAGTTAAAACACGCTACAGCAGGTCAATTTCGGACCCACCGCTGTGGTAAGTATCGGCTAACTGCAAATGTGAAACACTGCTGTATGCCGGTGATAATGGTGGTAATATGCAAGCTGTCCTGTTTATGACTAATGCCTCTGCAAACAGTTCAAACGATGGATCGATAGGAGCGCCTATTTTAATGGGGCATGTCTGCGCTGAGGTAGCAGTTAATGAATCACCTAAGCCATGTATTTGAGCTTAGGAACATCGCGTGCTAAGGCCTAGACGGTTTTGTAGCTTTCGTGAAATGAAAGTTGCCTCAGATGCATAGCGCGCCAACTGTATATTTGCATTCGCCCTGATATACGTCAACAAGAGCTGTGCCTAGAATGACGAATTGTGTAATGGATGTTAGATGTGTTGAGAACGATTGCAGCATTCTGTCAGCGGATTGTGCTGACGTTGAGGGGCTCATATCTAAAGGAGGATGATTATTGTTTAGGTTGGTCTGAAAAGGGAGAGAAATGGCTGGGTTGGTATTGGATGATGGTTGTGCAGTTGTTGCGCGATGAAGCAATGTATGATGTTTTCCTTTGTACGTATGGCATATGACATATTTGCTTTTGCATGTTTGAGATCCATGAGAAGTTCCCAGACAATTGGTACATCGATATTGTTGCTTAACCGTAGCATAGCGTTCTTCGATTGGCATTGCTAGAAAAACGGAACAAAATCTGAAGTGATGAAATTGCGGACAAAGGGCACATTTTCCCTTCTTTTCTTTGGAAATATTATAGCGATTTCTTTTCTGACAAATATGTTGCATATATGTTACATGTTTTACATTTCTTTGTTCGTTTGAACAAAAAATACAACTGTGGGAAAATGTCAATTTCTTTTCTGAATATGTTGCATGAAAAACATGTAAATATGTTACATATTTTACCCTCACATTATTCAAGGTGTACATACTGCCATTTTTTCCAACTGTGGTAACGAAGGTTTTGTTTTGCAAGTCATGCTTATAATTTCGAGAGAAGGTTTCTTAAATAGAAAATATAAAAACTATTATTACAAAAATTAATATAAATAAATATTTATTTAAATATTGTGGCTGTTTTGGTTTTTTAACATAATTAGCACAGAGGATATACAGAGATGTCACGAGACGGAAGATAATTTGTGTTTTCAGAGGTCTCTCTCTCGCAGTCACTGCGCATTCTTTAACCTTCTTTCGTGGTGGCATTTTTTAGCTTAATTTCATTTTACGCTTTGTAACCTCATTCGCTTGGCGATTTTTGCAAATAAATGGTAAACATTTATATTTTTAAATTAAGATGCTTCAAATAAGATATGCAATCATTTTAAAACATTATTTAATTGCTTTTTTAATAGTAATAAGCTATTTGGCATTTTGTTTTTTGATTCAACACAACAAATTCTTTCATTTAATTTTGTAAAATTGTGTACTTCGTTTACTTGTTCAAATGTATTTTCAGTTTATGCTTTGTGATCTCATTTGCTGTGTGATTTTTGTAAACAAAAGGTAAAAATTAAAATTGGTCAATGAAAATGCTTAAAGTTAAAGCAGTAATCATTTGTAAACAAATTTAAATCACTTTTTAATACCATTAATCTATTTCACATTCTATTTTTTTAATTCAATTCAACAAATTCTTTAATTTAATTTTGCAAATGTGTATGTATGTATGTATGTATGTACACGTGCTCGTTTCACAAAGTACATATTTTCTCTTGTTTGTTTTGATTATTTTGTTAACATCTTAATAACAAATATACTACAGTTGTCCCTTTCTCGCAGTGACTGCACCACAAATGATTTTAGCTTTTTGCATACGTCAGTTATTAATTATGAAATTAAATTTTAATAAAGTACTAACAACAGAGCTTTTCGACCTAAGCTTATTACAATTTAGATAAGGTGATATATGTTACAATGTGTTAATAATAAAAGTTTTGTAATATAGGGATATACAGTGTATATCATGATACAATAATATAAACCCTACAAAAATACAATCATTCAATTGACCGGCAATTTGCTCGGAAGTCATGGAGGATATATTCATCATTGCTTAGTCCAAATTCACATTTGAGACATTTCTTGCCACACCTTTTTTCAATTCTCTTTTGCTCTTGCCCGAAGCTTTTAAATATTGGAGATTAATACACAGACAGACATTTTGTAGTTTGTTTACTTCTTCTTCGCGTTTGATACTTAAACACATACACATACATACCATATGCCTTGATAATACACATCAAGTATCCACACACCCGTTGAAATGAAAAAAATCATATGAAGCAACAATAATAAATTGCAAAAAGTAGAAAAGAGAAACAAAAAATTTCCGGTACAGTGGGTCGTGTACTACACACTCTGCATCTACGCTCCTTCTTTTACAAACTTCGTCTGTCTGTCTTTCAATTTCCCAAATGTAAAAAGGGCACTTATCAATGATAGCCACAGTAGTAGTAGTACTAAGCACAGAGGTACTTTGTGGTACTAAGTTTTTATTTTATTGAGTCTTCTAAATTTCGTTCATACATAGGATTAGATAACAAATCGACAATATTTTTTCAGACTTAAAACTATTATATCTTGTTTTAATATACATACGATGAAAAGAATAAGATCTATGCTTAAATTAAGAATTAGATTTTGTATTCAAAGTACTACTAATTTTTTGTAATCAATGTTTGCTCCCAACATTTACTTTTACGAACAAAAATAAAATTAAACAAAATAAAACTAAATAACACTTAAAATTAAAATTTTAAATTATATACACATGTAGCTGTCGACCCGTCGTTTCAGACAGAGAAATTTTTATCACAGTTATTATAATCAGAATTTGTACTAATACAATTTTTTAAGCATTTAATATGGTTTATCTATCTAAAGAAAAAAGGGTCTAATCTATTCTTAGTTTTCCTAGATAACGAGTGTTCAACATATGCATATGAAATGTCAAACTATCCTTATAAGTTAATCAGGTACATTTATTAAATAAATTACACACATGTATCGAAGGGTTAACGTTGTACAACTTACTAGTAAATAGCCTCTGTGAGAGCCAGAGCAAGCTCTTTTATAAAAATCTGGAAGGGCAAGGATGGTCGGATCATCTTCCAAGTTTTTCAATAAAATACAAAGCGGTGATAAGTAAGCAAACTCAGTACAATTTATGTCACTTTCACTCATCAAGGTGTTTTCATGTAATTCTAATTTTTGAACAATTTTTTTTTTGCAGTTTGAAGGCGTAACTGCAAAATGATGTAACATCTGAATTTTTGTAGATATATGAGTTCGAATATCTCTTTGTGCGGCTCTGAAAGTTTTTTTCTTGTTAAAAAGCAATCAACACAAAACGGGGACGTTCTCTATTTGCAGCCAATTTAACATTCCATATACATATAGCTAGTTCCTGTATTTAGTTGGGGATCAGTGTTGCCAAAACGGCGGTTTTCCCGCTATATATGACTGTATTTTGTTGTCATTAGCTGCAAGTCTATTAAAAAAACTACCACCGGGAATTTTAGCGGAAGAATTTCTTAGTTGACGGATTTTCAGCGTTTTTCTGAAACTTATAAAGAAAGGTATTGAATCAAAATAAAGTATTTTTAACGCAGCTCTGTGACACGTACCATGGTATATATGAAGAGTTTTTTTTCGATATAAGCACGCACAGAGAAAAGAAACTAACGTCACTTTTTTGCAAATAAAAATTTGACATATTGTGGTCGTGTAGTATAATGTGCAACGTTAAGAGGTTAAAAATAAAATCATGTATATACATACGAGTATAAAAGTGAGCAAATCTCATTTTTAGTGAATAAAATTTAATTAGAGATTAAAATTATATTACAAACCAATTTAATCATTCTTTTCGTATTAAAGATAATAGTAAACAAATCTTTAAACAAACGGAAAACAAACCGAAAACTGGGTGATTGGACCAGTGAGTATGAGGAAAATATAATATCAACCAAAATGTCTCAAACATAACTTTTTCTGAATAATTTGTTTTTGATTAGACTTTTTTAATTAAATTTTCCTTCGAAATTAAACTTCAAGCCAATTTGAATTGAGCCACAGAGTTTATTTTATTAACACTATTTTTTAATTTCAGATAGTCAGAAAGTCAGGAAATTTTAACAATACTTTACAAATACTTCAAGCAAAACGGCAAGATATTATACTACACGTGTAGAATAATTGGGGTCTATCGCAGAAAATATTGAAAAGATACTGATTCAGCTTAAACATTAATATTATAAGATGGAAAAGTCCCTTGGATTCTACTTTTTCCTGGTTCGATGTTCGTGTATGGAAACTCTGCAGGAAATAAAATACCTACTTAAAGAGTAGGCTGAGTTTTGCTTACAAATATTGGGGAAATATGAGATTCCAACATACATACATACATATGTATGTATATCTATGAATATGTATACATATTTTATAAAATTTATTTTATTCTCTTTTTTTATCAATAAACCATAAGAAAGACATATGTTGGTTATAAAAAATTCAGCGGTTATATTAGCGTTTATTTTTATTCAGCTAGCAGTTTTTAGCGGGTTTTTAGGGGCTATATGGTGGGAAATGCCTACAACATTTTGGCAACACTGATGACGATCATTAAAATTTTGGGTTTTTTTATTAACTTTAAAGTACGCCAACAAGAGTGTGAAGTCCTTTTTCATAATTTTTTAATATTTCATATTGCATATAATATTCGTATTCGTGTTCGTATTCGCGAATATAGTTTCAAATATTCGTATTCGCGAATAAACTTTCATTTAAACTTTAATTTATTTTTTATTTTCACTCATGTAAAACAAAAATTGCCCTTGTTGATTGATATCATAATCCATCAACTAGACCCGACAACTTACAACAACATTGCAACGATTATAAGAACGGAGTAGCAAATCTTGTTATTACCAATTTAGCCATCTCTTTCATATAAGCGATTTTAGACTGTTGCAACAAAAATGCCAAATTTGAAGCGTGATTTATTGATATTAATGCGAAAACAATAACATATTAAGTACTATGTTGTGTTTTTTTGGTAGTTAATAAATGTTCCTTTGTTGTTGTATATGGAAAGTCTCAAAAAATTTCATGTTTTTTAAAAATACCTACATTAAAATAAAAATTGTTAAAAAATAACTAATAGCTAAACTCACTTTTCTTCCGGCTAAATGAGATGAAAAATTGCTAAATTGGCATCACTGCTCTCCAGTCACACAAAATTAGTAAAAATTAAATACTATTTTTAATAATAGTAAAACGGGTCCAAAAATTGCCGCCGATGTGTTAAATGTTATACAATCATATATTCGCGAGCAAAACCAGCTCAAAAGTATTTTTTTATAGATAAAAATTCTCATAGTTTCAAAGGTGATAGTAAGCTATTCCAAACCCTGCAGACTCTTATTTTAAATGACCGTTCAAAAGTAGAGGAATACACGAGGAATTTCAATCTGAACATTAGGTGTAGACTTAATGAAAGAAGAAGGGACGGGATGGTAGATAAGGACTGTAAGTTTTCGGACCACAGTGGGATATAATTCAGTCTTATTGGACCGCTGTTGATATTAGGGCAAGGGAAACTCCGCAGGGTATGGATGCGCAAAGAGGAGTAGAAGAGGAGGTGGAATATTTCGCTAACACTTGTAGGGATTGTTTTGAACAGTCCTGTCCAGTGGTTTTTCCCGGGCAAAAGAAAGCAGCCTTCGTGGCAGACCAAAGATCTAAAAGATCTGAGGTCCTCGGTTAGAAGATGTTCAATAGGGCGAAACTCACAGGAAGGATTGAGGACTGCAACAATCATGAGGCATTGTATAATAAGTACAAGGGTGTTCTCAAAAGGGCGAAAGCCTCATGGAGGAAATACTGTGAGGGGATTGATTCCGTTAATGAGTTATCGATGTTTCCGCGAGTATTGTCAAAGGACCCTAGGGCTCCTGGGAATATTCAAAGATTGAATAGCACATGGATGGAATCCAGCTCTGAGACACTTTCTGTTCTGATGGGCACTCACTTTCCCGGCTTTGGGGAAGAGGCAACGATAGAGGTTAATTTTAACTACTTGTCGGAACCGGATTTAGAAGGAGCAGTGGACGACATAGTGACGTTAGAAAAAGCAACATGGGCAATAAATACATTTGAACCGTATAAATAACCGGGCCCAGATGGTATTTTTCCGGCCATTGTGTAGCATGTCCCAGAGCGGGTACTACTGTCTCTGGTGTATATCTTTAAGATATGCTTAAGCAGGAGGTTTATACCGAAAGGCTGGAGGGAGGTTAGGGTCATCTTCATACCCAAAACGGGCAAAGCAAGCCACTCAAAGCCGAAGGATTTCAGGCCAATCAGTCTTTCGTCATTTTGAAAAAAATACCTAGGTGCTTTCCTAGATAGCAAGCTTTCTTGGAAAATGAATACGCAGGAAAGGCTAAAGAAAGGGCTCAATGCCTACTACGCATGCAGAAACTCCATAGGAAGGAACTGAAGGTAGTAAACTTGATTTACACATCGGTTGTCAGGCAGGTTATTTCCTATGGTTGTGAGGTATGGTGGGAGGCATTGAAAAAGGAAACTCACAGGAGATTACTAGCTAAGGTTCAGAGATGTGCCTCGATGGGCATCACAGGTGCTCAGAGGAGCACACCTCAGGCTGCCTTAGACGTCATTCTTCATCTACTTCCTATAGAGGACTTTGTGGTGGGAGTCTCCTTAGACTCGTGGAAACAGGTTTGGTGAGGACAGAAATATCAGTTCGCACATCGATCTTAAAGATCGGTTTTGGTGATTAGGAATCCGTAACCCTTGGTTTACGGACTATAGGGTTCCTGAAATTGATTTTGGTAGAACAGCGTTAATTCAAATCCGATGAGCTGTATTAGGGTAGTGCAAACTTTAAGGACGGGAAAAAAATGGGGCAAAGCACCGGGGATGGTGTCTATCGTCCATGTTCTGAAAAACGCATATCGCTTAAAATTGGCGTTTTCGATCGGAAAACGCTAAGCAGGTGTTCTGAAAAATGCATTTCGCTTAAAACTAATTTTTTTCGATTTTAAAACGCCAAAGAGGTGTTCTGGCAATCGAAAACGCCAGTAATTTGGCGTTTTCAAACCGCTAGTGCATACTGAAGCGATCTGGCTTATTTTATTATTCCTGCACTTTAAACATTAAAGAAAATGATGCACAAATTAAATTTAATATGTTTTGTTTTTATTTCAGCTAAAGATTGTACATTTTTTTCACTTTTTTCATCAAAAATATATATAATATATAAAATAATATATAATAATATATAAATATATATATTCATACATTTTCATGCATGTATGTGTAAATTCCCTCCACAGTATGCAAAGTTCATATTCATACACTCTTATTTCACAAAAGCTCACTGCTGTGCAATAAATTAAATTACTAAAATTAAATTTTTTTAGACTTGAGATAGAGGTTGTATTTAATGAAACAATTGTTTGGACAAATAATTCAAAACGAACTAAAAGTAATTTCATTCATCAAAAGGTGAATCAATTACCCAGCTAAAAAAATATGTATGGAGCATATATGATATCCCATATATGGTTCGGATCCGAAAAATGAGGGCATATGGGCATATATGATTATATATATTCATACATTTTCATATATGTATGTGCAAAATTCATATTCATACACTCTTGATTCACAAAAGGCACTGCTGTGCAATAAATGAAATTATTAAAATTAAATTTTTTTAGACTTGAGAGAAAGGTTGTATTTAATGAAACATTTGTTTGGACAAATAATTCAAAACGAACTAAAAGTCATTTGATTCATCAAAAGGTGAATCAATTATTTAAAAAACACATAAATCATATTCCTACATAAATAAAATCTAGCTTAAGAAATCAGATTAAAAACTAATGCAATTAATTATAAAAGAAACAATAATCCGTCTAACAATAGTTTTCAATACAGTAAAATGAACTTTGTTTCTTATCTAGAGAATTTTGTTATTTTCTATAAAATTAATGACTGGATTATCCTTTTGATTATTTGATATATTTAATACAAGAATGGTTTTTTTTTGTAACAAAAAGTTTTTCTTTTTTAAACGTTGAGGGTACGCACATAAACTTTGCATACCGTATGTATTTTCTAATGGATTTCCAATTCAGCAGTGATAAAATTCCAATCTTTTTTGATTGCAAAAACGATCTTATGTGAGATATCATGTGTCCATACATTCTTATATGGCTCCATATATAAAATCTTATATTTATATATGGATCCACATATGAAGAGCTTCATAATTAAGTTTTCATATATGAGCTCATATGTTATAATACATTTCATATATTAGTCCATATATATAGTTCATATATAATAGTTTTGCCATGTATAATCCCATATATTTCCATACATGAATTCATACATATTCATATATAGTTATATACATTCATATATTAAAAATATATGGACCATATATAACTTTTTTAGCTGGGTATTTAAAAAACACATAAATCATATTCGTAGATAATATTTAGCTTAAGAAATCAGATTAAAAACTAATGCAATTAATTATAAAAGAAAAAATAATCCGTCTAACAAAAGTTTTCAATACAGTAATATGAACTTTGTTTCTTCTCTAGAGAATTTTGTTATTTTCTATAAAATTAATGAGTGGATTATCCTTTTGATTATTTGATATATTAAATGGGGCCACGATGTATAAAATCAAACAAGAAAAAATTTTTCTTTTTTAAACGTTGAGGGTATGCATATGTATAAACTTTGCATCCGTATGTATTTTCTAATGGATTTTCAATCCAGCATTGATAAAATTCCAAACTTTTTTGATTGCAAAAACGATCTTACGTGAGATATCATGTATGTATACATTCTTATATGGCTCCATATATAAAATCTTATATTTATATATGGATCCACATATGAAGAGCTTCATAATTAAATTTTCATATATGAGCTCATATATTATAATACATTTCATATATTAGTTCATATATAATAGTTTTGCCATGTATAATCCCATATATTTCCATACATGAATTCATAAATATTCATATATAGTTATATACATTCATATATTAAAAATATATGGACCATATATAATTTTTTTAGCTGGGACCTTATTTGGTTATTTCTTACTTAACTTTTGATATTAAGATTTGGAATTTATTAAATGCACATATTTATATTAAAATGTAAAAATAAACAAATGATAAAAGTTCAAAAATAATTTACGAGAGCTAAAAAAGCTTAAAAGAACCTAAATTAAACCGACTACTCGCAATGAAAACTGCAAATTATTCGTAAGTACCCAGCTAAAAAAATTATATATGGTCCACATATTTTTAATATGTGAATGTACATATATAACTATATATGAATATGTATGAATTCATGTATGGGATTATACATGGCAAAACTATTATATATGAACTAATATATAAAATGTATTATAACATATGAGCTCATATATGAAGATTTAATTATGAAGCTCTTCATATGTGGATCCATATGAGATTTTATATATGGAGCCATATAAAAATGTATACATACATGATATCTCACGTAAGATCGTTTTTGCAATCAAAAAAGTTTGGAATTTTATCAATGCTGGATTGGAAATCCATTAGAAAATACATACGGATGCAAAGCTTATACATATGCATAGCCTCAACATTTAAAAAAGAAAAACTTTTTCTTGTATGATTTTATACATCGTGGCCCCATTTAATATATCAAATAATCAAAAGGATAATCCACTCATTAATTTTATAGAAAATAACAAAATTCTCTAGAGAAGAAACAAAGTTCATATTACTGTATTGAAAACTTTTGTTAGACGGATTATTTTTTCTTTTATAATTAATTGCATTAGTTTTTAATCTGATTTCTTAAGCTAAATATTATCTACGAATATGATTTATGTGTTTTTTAAATAATTGATTCACCTTTTGATGAATGAAATTACTTTTAGTTCGTTTTGAATTATTTGCCCAAACAATTGTTTCATTAAATACAACCTCTATCTCAAGTCTAAAAAAATTTAATTTTAGTAATTTAATTTATTGCACAGCAGTGCGCTTTTGTGAATCAAGAGTGTATGAATATGAACTTTGCATACTGTGGAGGGAATTTACGCATACATGTATGAAAATGTATGAAAATATATAATCATATATGCGCATATACCCTCATTTTTCGGATCCGAACCATATATGGGATATCATATATGTTCCATACATATTTTTTTAGCTGGGTAGTTACTTTATTACCGGCCAAGACATCCAATGAACTTACTAATTTAAGATATATATTAAATCAAAGAGTGACTTTTGAGTCCCCTAAGAGGAACTCTAAGGAAATACAGTGATTGCGTTGTCAGCAATAGGGACATATGTCTCGAAATTGTAATAGACCTTTTGCTTGTGTGAAATGTGTTGAGAGTCGTGGACCTGGGGAATGTAAATTTGTATCAGACAAGGATAATTTACTCTTTTGCACTAACTGTAAGCAACGTGGCCATCCTTCTAGTTTTAAAGGTTGTCCAGCGTATAAAAAATATATTGAATTGAAAAGGAAAATTTCACTTGTAGCCAAGAATAGAAACAACAGGGCCGCTTTCAATGTTGCTCATTCCTTCAAAAATAATAACAGCGTTCATTTGGATAAGTCTTTTGCAAGCCTTTTTCAACCTACGAACTATCAAGTAGATTCCAATCATGTTTCTCCTTTAGTTAAAGAATTTTTAAAAATTGCACATATTCTTTGTGAACCGGAAACTTTAAAAGGTTTGGAAGATAAGATTAGTAAATTTGTTGTAAACTTCAAAAACATGTCATTGGAGGAGGGGAAAAGCAATGTCGTGGTCTCCTAACTGAACTAAAAAAACGTATGAGCCATAATGAATTAAACTTTCTTTCCTTTAATGTTAGATTGCTGAAAGAAGTGAGTCGAAGAGTAGATCTATTAAATACATTAGCTTCTTATAATATTGATATTGCTTTTGTGCAAGAAACTCATCTTAAAGATGGACACAGAGTTTCCTTACCAAACTACAATTTTTTTAGGGATTACAGGCCACAAGGAGTAGCCATTGCTTTGAAGAAAACTTTCAAATATAAGAAAGTTAATGTATTAGGTATAGAGCTTCCAAACAGTTTCTTATCTATTGAACTTTTAAGTAACGGTGTAATAAAAAACATTCTGCTTGGATCGTTGGGATGTAACCATGTAATTTTAACGCTGCCGAAATAGCAAATGGATTATCGATCATTAGTAGCATACCCCAAATTAGTAGTAGTAGTAGTAGTTTTTTCAGTTGAATAAATTCTTTGTTACACCTATAAACATTCTTCTTTCAAAAATTTTCACAATTTTAATAATTTTCAATGTTTTTTTAACATAATATTGAATGTAAAAATTTTTATTTCTTTTAATTGTTGTTTCTCATAGTTGTAAGTTTACTCATGTTTGAAAATAAAAGTAGTTTTAGTACAAAAGCAGAATTGTATTTTGTAATTTCTTATTAATTTCATCGAAATAAAATAATTAAATTTGGAAAATGTCACAATAAATAGGAAATCAATTAATTAATTAAAAATAGCTAAATTTTAAAAACATTTGAAACTTTAGCTATAAATAGCTAAAAACAAATTTATTTTTAATTTTTTTTAAACATTTTACGGTAACTTGTTAACTTTTTTCATTCATTCCCAAATTTCACTAAACATTGTATTAAATACCAAATAAAAGCAATGCAATGGGGTATATACATATGTATAAAATATACATATGTATATTTTTTTTCTTCCTTCAGATAATTTAGAAAAATTCTAAAATTGTACTTTAGGAGATAATCTATCGTTATAAATAATTTATCTTCCTAAAGATAATCTGGCAATATCATAAAAAATTCTATTAGATGATTATCTAGCAATATCACAATTTTATCTTCTAGAAGTATTGCATTCGTATTTCTTCGAAGTATCGCCCTGGCCGCACAAACTCTCCCGAAGGGGGAATCTTCCGCAATACGAATATGATTGTTGCCGTAATAATATTTTTCTTCCAAGCAATACGATTTCGTATCATTTTCGTATTACTTTGCATGTAGGGAATATAGTAATTAACACTATCAGGAGGTTGATAAGTTTCACAACAAGACTTTCCCCGTTTTAACCCATTGTTGTGTTAAATTTGCGTTGGTGCCACCAAAAATTAAAAAACGCACCAAAATTAAAAAAAGCGCACCACGCACCAACTAAGGAATTTTTCGCACAAAAAATTTCAAAAAGCACCCAAAATGGTGCGAAACGCACCAAGTTGGCAACGCTGATTATATATATTGTGCTTACCGGCCACTTTTTCGAGCCTATAGAAAAATTGTCTTAAGTCAAAATTCTCGTTAGTAAACAAATCATTAATTTGTATATATATTTTTCACGTTTGGTATAACATCTTCCGGGGGGAAATCTTTAGTTTATAGTATTTTCTGACGTCAGTGTTTGTTAAAGGTACATAAGTACATACCGGGTTTATCAAGGCATATCAAACAGGTACACGTATCAGGCATATTGCTCATCCGCTGATTTTTTGTTTACAAGTTTATAACGAAGAATTCATTTGACAATTACTTTTATGCCTTGTTTGATGCATACAATTTTTTGACAATTACTATGTAAAGCTATGTGAGAAGCAGAGAGTTGCCATAGAGTTAGCAGAGAGTTGCCAGAGAGTTTTGCCTAATGCATGTACCTGTATTAAATGTGCCTTGGGGTTTATCATTATTTTTATTTCTATGCTGTTCATTTAGTGTATAACTATTTTTTTCTTTTTCTGTATTGGCCATCGATCTATTCGTGACTTTTAATATAGAAAAATTTTATTATTCATGTCTTTTAGGTCATTTATTGTAATTCGCGATAGAGCGTCAGCAACATAGTTATTTTTTCCCCTAATATATTCTACTGTAAAGTCATATTCTTCTAAATCTAGTCTAATTCTTGTTAACTTGGAGCTTGGGTTTTTCATTGAAAATAAATAAGAAAGTGGTCTATGATCAGTACGGATAAGAAAATGTTTTCCTTATATATATGGTCTGAAGTGGGTAATTGCCCAATGAATTGCAGTCAATTCTTGCTCAATTGTTTATTTATTACTTTCTCCTTTTGTGAATGTTTTGGATGCATAGGCAATAGGTAAATGCTTATCTTCGTGTTGTTGTGTTAAAACAGCTCCACAAGCGTGTTTACTTGCATCTGTTGTTATACAAAATTCCTTGGCGAAATCAGGATATTGTAGTAAGGTCGGACTCATTAATGGCTTTTTGAGATATTTACATGCAAAATCACAATATTTCGTCCATTCAAAGGGTGTATTTTTCTTGAATAATTTTGTTAAATGTCTGGAGTGTTCAGAAAAATTTTTAATAAATCTTCGATAGTAGTTACAAAATGCTACGAGTCTTTTTGCACTGTCTGCGTTAGTTGGTGTTGGATAGTTTTCAATGATTGAATATTTACTATCGTCTGGTAATATTCCTTTATCTGTACATTTGTGACCAAGGTATGTTACTTCTCTCATGAAGAATGAATATTTTTCAGGATGTAATTTAAGATTGTACCTTCTACATAGATCAAAAACGTTTTTCAAATTCGAAAGCATGTGCTTTTCGGAGCATCCCAGTGTGACCAAGTCATCCATATATAGAAAAGCTTGGTCTGGTTTTAAACCACTGAAAGCAAGTGTCATCATTCGTTGAAAGGAATTGGGTGCTATCTTTAAACCATAAGGTAATCTAGTAAATCTGTATGAACCATTGTTGGTTGAAAAAGCTGTTAAGTCTCTGGAGTTTTTCTCTAAACTGATCTGGTGGAAACCTGACATTAACTCTAAACAGGAAAAATATTTTGCTCTACCAAGTTGGTCTAGGATATCATCGATTCTAGGTAATGGGAATTTATCTGCAATTAATTTTTTGTTTATTTGTCTGTAATCTATAACAAGTCTCCATCTTTTCTGGTCAGAGTTTGGAAGTGACTTCTTTGGTACTAACAAGACTGGACTATTATATTCAGAATAGGAAGGTTCAATAATCTTATCGTCTATTAATTTTTTCACCTGTCTATTAATTTCTTCCTAATGTGTATGTGGTATACGATAATTTTTAATATATACTGGTTCTTTATCTTTTACTTTCAACTTTTGTTCATAAAAATTATTAGTTGTTATTGTTTCTGTTTCTAAACCGAAAATATCACTATATGTTGAACATAGTTCAGTTAGTGTAGGTTTAAATTGTTGTGGAAAATTTTTCTTTAAAAATTTTAATATATCTGATTTTTTTTGCGTATTTTGACTTAAATTTTCTTTGATAATTTCATAATCAGAGATGTTTTTGGTTTTTATGTTACTTTGTTTGATTTTAGTAATGGTGTTATTAGTGTTTAGAATACGAATAAAAGCTTTGTCAGATTTAACTAATGTATTTGGTATAAAAACACCTGGTTCAATTTCTTGATTTGGAATTAATATTTCATTATTTGAATTGTTAAAATTTATATGACATATTACTTCACATCTTGGAGGTATATTAATTTCATTGCAGTCATTCGTAATCGGTATATCTATTGTATGTGGTATATTAAATGGTCTAAGGACAAGGTAATCATTATCTTGGTTGAAATCCAATATACAGTTATATTTTTTGATAAAATCCATGCCAATGTTTCCATCGCATGGTATCGGAAAATCATTATCTACCACTTGGAAGTAATGTGGTATTAAAAATTTTTAAATTTCAAATCATAAAATGTATTTCCAATCGATTTGATGTCACCCTGTCCTATTCCACTTAAAGTTGTTGTTGTTGTTTTATTAGTGTTAATCTGGTTTAGTTTAAAGAATTTTAATTTTCTTTGTTAGTGATATTTCGAAGGTATTGCTTTATGACCAACTGTCTGCATCCTGATTTTCACATCATGACCTAATTTTCATGACATATAACTTTCAGTTAAACGTGCCCGAACAATTTGTTAGTTATCGGGATTTTAAAAATATTGATTACTTAAGACTAGAAGAAGAATTTGTCAGTATTGATTGGAGTGTGTGCTATCATTTAATTTCTGTTGATGATCAGCTCTCTTTTCTGCAACACAACCTCAACAATTTATACAATCTGGTGGTTCCCGTAAGAACAAAAATTATTAATAGACATAACAAGCCTTGGTTCACTCATAATATAAAACAAGCGATTAACCACAGAAGTTTTCTATATTCTCGATGGAAACGTTTTAAAACCACGTAACATAACCAACAATTTAATTAAAAAAGCTAAGTCTGATTATTATGCTTCAAAGTTCTCTGCTGCTATAGACTCGAAAAAAAAATGGCAAACGATTCGCGAAATTGGAATTGGCAGACGTTGTAGTCAAGAGCCATGTACTATTGATGCCAACATCTTAAATAACCAATTTTTAAATATTCCAAATGTCCAACCGAATTCTAATTATTACAATTTCAACTTTTCAAACGTAAGTCAATCCGATGTTCTCTGTAGCCTGCTGTCAATAAAATCCAATGCAATTGGTGGGGATGGGTTGGATCCAAGGTTTTTAAAAATACTTATTCCAAAACTTCTTCCTTTTATAACATTTGTTTTTAACAAGATCTTTACTACCAACCACTATCCCAAAATTTGGAAGCTTGCTAAAATTATTCCTATACCTAAGTCTAATTCTGATTATCGGCCCATATCAATATTACCGTTCTTATCTAAGGCCTTTGAAAGGTTAATTCATATACAAGTTACACAGTACCTTGAAATCAATAATATGCTCACTGACCGCCAATCTGGTTTTCGCAAAAATCATAGTTGTACAACAGCCCTCATAGATGTTGCTGAAGATATAAGACAACAGGTAGACTGCGGTAAAGTTAAATTTTTAGTCCTCTTGGATCATTCTAGAGCGTTTGATACTGTTGACCATAGCATGTTGTGTCTTAAACTTAAACATATGTTCGGATTTGCATCAACTGCAATAGATCTCATATATTCATATCTCGTTGATCGATTTCAATATGTTGAAACACCTACCTCAGTTTCAAGCTCTTTGCCATTGATTCGGGGTGTTCCACAGGGCTCGATCTTAGGTCCTTTACTTTTTTCTATATACGCGAACGATCTTCAAGACAAACTCGAGTACTGTAAGCTTAGATTATATGCTGATGATGTACAACTTTACATTAGTTGTAGCAGGACAGCGGTTGATGAATGTGTAAGGACTTTAAACCTGGAGCTTGGCCGTGTTCATGAGTGGGCCACCGCTAATGGGCTAGTAATTAGTCCATAGATATTGTAAACTCTGTAAAAAATCTCGGCATATACTTTAACAATATACTTACTTGGTCTAATCATGTTAACTTTGCATGTGGTCGAATGTTCTCAATGTTAAGAAATCTCTGGCAATCGAAATATTTTACTCCAATTAAAACTAGAATACTTCTTGCTAAATCGTATTTAATACCTATCTTGTTGTATGGCTGTGAACTATTTGCCAGCTGCGATAGTGAAAGCAAAAGAAAACTTAATGTAGCATTTAATAATATTATTCGGTATGTATGTATATGGTATAAGAAGATATGCACATATTTCGCCCTATGTAACATTGCTTTACGGTATTAGTCTTGATGATTATCTAAGAGTGCGCATTTTATTGTTTATGCACAAAATTATATATACACAGCAGCCCGTACATCTCCATGAACGTTTAAGCTTCTCTACACCTAATAGAGGCAAAAGAATTTTATCGCACACTGATTTCTAAATACCATTTCTTTATTCACGCCATCAGTCTCTGGAATGGAATCCCCCATAGATTATAAATCTTGAATAACGCACGTCAATTTAGGAAAAATATTTTTTCTCATTTTTCAAGTTGAATATATAAAAATTATGATTGAATAAAAACGTTTTTTGTTTGTGTGCTAACTTTTCACTAGCTTTATAACATTAAATTTTATTAAATTTTAAATTTTATTTTTTAAATTTTATTATAAAATTACTTAATTATTATCAAAATTACTTAATTAAGACTTATAAATTTTTTTATTTGATTTATTGTATTTGCATATGCTTAGTTCCATACTGCAATATAAGACTTAAGTCTTGTGTATGGGACATCGAAAAGAAATAAATGAATAAAAAATAAAATAAATAAATGAAATGTCTGCTCCTGTGTCTACTAAGAGTGTGAGTGAATTGCTAGTATTGCCTAATTGAATATGTATAAAGAAGCTCAAGTTTAGATTTAGATGGTAAATTTTTACTGATTTAATCCTAGGGGAAGTTCGGAGTTTTCCGAACCATTATCATTTGATTCTGTTGCTCTTACGTAGTTATTGTTCCTATGATTATTATTAAGTCTCTGTCGGTTTCTGTAAAAATTGCTGTTATTATTATAGTTGTTGTTATTATTTCTACGTGGGCAATTATTTCTTCCACGTGATCGTGTGTTATTACCACGGTAATTGTTTCCAGCTGTGGCATCTGTACAACTATTGACAAATTTACTAATAGCATCGTTCATGCTATTAAATTGACCTGCTTCCATAATAAGCTTAACTTTATCTATGGTGCAGTTCTTAGTTAATGCTTTTACGGCAGTTTGTGTGGAATATTTTGTAGCTAAGTCGCATGACAGTCCATCTGCAGTTTCTAATGCTTTAGTTAAATTTTCTATTTCGCTGCAATAAGTGTTGGCTGTTTTATTGTTTTGTTTTATATTTAAAATTTTTGCTGTTAATACTTCCTCAAACTCTCCCTTCACGCTACTTTTTAGTTTGTTTATTATTTCTGATATAGTTGATTCATTGTTTATTAGATTTCTTGCCGTTTCCTTTAATTTTGTTTTTATTAGTGATACTGCCACCGCTTCGTGAGTACCTTTTATTGAATCTACTAGGGACAGGGAGTCAATAAAGGATCGTAAATTTTCTGATTTTCCATCAAAATCTATAATCATACTTGATGCTGTGTTCAAAAAGTCCACTACAGTTTGAGTCATTGTGGATTCAGTTATAGGCATAGAAATATTAAATATTACACTTTCGTGTACTGAATTTGGTAGTTCGATTTCTTTCGATTTTTTATCAGCTAATTTTTAAATTCTGCTTGTTAAGGCAAGGAAAAATGCGTCTGCTGCTCTTTGGTGAGTTACTGTAAGCCTATTGTAGTAAGCGTTAAATAAAACTCTTATTTCTTCTAATCTTTTTAAGATGTTCTGGAAATGGTGGTTAATTGTTTCGCTTTTAATGGGTCTATCAATATTGAGACACTTGTATGAACGTTCACAATCTTCTTTTATAATTCTGGCTTTAGTAATTATTTTTTTCCATTCCATTGCCCATGTTCTTTTATATCTTATCTAAATCATTTGCTTTACTGAAATACTTTTTTCTTAGAGCTCTTTTATGTGACAAATATATTTTAAGCAACAAGTTTATTGCGGAAATTATTACCAATATTAGCATTAGTAGCCAAAATGAATTTATTTCCGACTTATGATCAATGATTTCTAAATTAGTAATTACGTTAGCATTGGGTTTTTCCATTTTGGATTCTGTTTTACCCATATTGAAAAAATAAATTCAACAGTTCACCACTCCAAAACAAAAATCTAATTTCTTTTTTTTTCAAGTAAAAAAAAATTTACCACTATAAAAGTTTTCTCATGAGTAAGACTGTTTCTTGTTAAATTTTTGGTTTATTTACTTCGTCGTCTTCTGTTGGAGTTCCTTCTATAACTACTAATTTCCAAATTTGTTTTAAAAACTCTATTCGCGCTTCCATAGTTGGCTCATTTTCCTTAATTTCCCATTGAACTGGGTTTTTAACCCAACTTCTGAATTTCCTATTCATTTAGCGAAAAAAAAATTTATAACCTTACAAAATTAATTTTATATTTTATAAATATTTTTGTTTTTGATATATTCTTATTGCGTTAAAAAAAATTATTTTTTGTAAAATAATTATTCATTAAATCAAATAATTTTAATGTCTGCGTTGCTGCATTAACGCCTCAAAAGCTTCAATTTGTAGCCAGATCTCTGTGGCTCTTTCCCAAGATGGTGGTGGATCGGTTTCCACAATTCTTTTTATCGCAGCCAGTTTTTTCCGAATTTGTACAAGTTTGCCACCTCTTTTATGTCGTGGTCTTTGTATTTTAAGAATTGTTGTTAGTTTTTCCTCAATGTTCTTGGCCTGTCTTCGGCGGTATTCCTCTATATTCAAGGCTTTTGGTCCCTCTTTTTGTGGTACGGATTTATTACCTGATGATTGGATGTCAGTCATAGCTGTCTGCCTTTTGGCCAGGCAGCGTCTTCCTTCTCTTCTGACGGATTGTTTACAGGACAATTAAATGTAATGCAATTAATAATTTAAAAATTTTTTTCATGAGAACTGGCAGGATCGTCATGTAATAATTATGTATTTTCCTAAGGTTCTACCTGCCCGAGGGTGCCGGCGCTAATTAACCCCACTGGCTCTAAATGGTTGAAGGCAGATGAATGACTTTGTTAAAGCAGATGAATGCTTTAATTTTAAATGAAGTAAACTATTTCTTTTGATGGTTAGAGCTCAGCAAGGAGCTCACAAGAAAGTTGTTTATTCATTACCTAAAATATAAAATTGTATTGGCCTATATACTACTTATGAGAATAATGCTTAACCTATCTTAACATAAGAGAGAAAAGAAAAGGTATATGCTTAATAAGCTAATTGTTCCTTTAAGTTTCCCACGGTAGGCGTGCGGCGTGTGTCTCATAAGAAATTTGGAAAACATAGATTCTGTATTGTTTATATTTATCTATGTATAAACACATTATTGGTTATTAAATATGATTTATTCAAGTGCATTATGCTGCGGCCTTTGAGCAGACTGGTGAGTGTCAAATAGCCGTTGTACAAAATACATACATATTTACGTTGCAGTCTGCCAATGCATTTGTCTAACACTTCATGCAACGGTATTTGCCCGAATGCATGAGTGTCAAATGTCCAAAATACTTTCAATGCAATTAAATGTTATGTATGTTGCGGTCTAGTTGACTTTAAATGTTTACTACGCAAGTTTAGTCGTAGTGATAGCTAGAACACGCTACAATATGAATGTAGGAGTAAATATTAAAATATGTATTCTCTTCAACATTATTATCATCTGGCCATAATACAATTTTTATTTCAAACGTAATTGCTATTTAAATGAATATTTATAAATTTTGAATAGGAATTTTCTCCTTAAGGGTTTTTTTTATGCAATGCAGTGTCCTTAACATTCTGTTCCGTATTTTACACTTAAATAAATTCATAGATACTCGTATAAAAACGCATTCAACTTCTGCGTTTAAATGTGGAATTGATAAAAGTTGTATGGCAATTTTTGCTAATGCCTCAAACGGGTTTATATCAACTGAATCTAGTATTAGATTTAACTTCTGTCCCAAAGTCGATAGTGGACTCAATCTTTCTCCATTGCAAGTGATCCATTCTCCAACTATTATCTTTAATAGATAAAATTTCGCTTTTACACTATTTAGATACCCAAAATGGCGTTCAGCCCAATTATCCAATTTCTCGGGAAAAATATCCTCCTGTTCTAAATAGGCGGGGAAAGAGTAAAAACTGGGTCAACTGTTTAATGTTAACATTTTATTCTGCACTAAATCAATAGCTAGTGCAAAATGTAAAATTTTATGTTTTCATTGCCATTCTTATTGTGTTTGTAGTTATTCTACATGCACTAAGAGAAAAAACATTCATTCAGCTGATGAAGTAGCATCATTAGTAATTCCTTATTGTATGAATGAAATTGTTCATAAGCTTATTGAGGCATTCAATTACCTTTCCAAATATATGCCATTTATCTCGATCGGACTTTTGGGTTGGGACCATATACTGAAAAATACAAAAGTACCGTTATTTAAAAAACGGTACTTAGAAAAAAATTACATCGTTTTTCCTGTTCAGGAGGGCCCAATTAAGTTATCTAATCATGTGGCGTTCTTGGTATGTTTCCAAATTAAAAATTTGTAAAGCTGTGTTATTTGAATGAAATTCTTCATTAATACAATTAGCTTGTTACGTTACGTTAGCTTGTTATTAATGACAAAATTCATTATTCAAATGAATGTTTTTCTTTCAGTGTGTTTTAATTTATGTGTGCTATATGTTCCCGATTTGGACGAAAATTTGCCACCTGCAAGAAAACTAGTTAAAAACGGTTATTATGTGGTTTTCAGAAGAGATAAATGTGAAATCTTATGCTGTGGCTGCGTATATGCAACTGGAAGTTTTCACAACAATCTTTACGTTTTAAATGAAGATCACATTGCTCGTAAAGTTAAGGTAATTGAAGCACAATGTATTCACAAGTTTTATCGCAGATTCGGTCATCGCGAAAACATCAGTATTAGTAAAGCTTTTGATTCCAAATTAATAACTGGTGTTGCCTTTAAAAAGAATTTCAGCTGTGGAGACGTATGTGAGCCTTGTTTAAAGGCCAAGATGACGAGAAAAGAGTTTCCAAAATGTCCAAAAAGTACTTCTTAAATATATTAAATTAAAATTAACTGAAATTAATAGCCATGGGCCAGTGGTAAAAATTAAATAAATATACTTAATAGTAACAAACCAAAAAGTTTGTCTTAAGTAGAAAAAATATAAACAAATTAACTAACATGTGCACAATTAGTAAAGAACAAACGACAATGGCAAGCCTTTGCAAATTTAGAGGTGGTAAAATGTAGCTTTCATTACAAAAAAGCTTTCAGCAAAATTTAATACGATGAACCAAAACAATTCACATATTCCATTTGCAATAATGGCTGAGTATATAAAGCAAAAATCTACATCAAGTGACACCATACACAGTAGACCAAACACAAAAGAACGCTGATGATGAAGGTGGCTAGGTTTTCCGCTCTACTAAGTCAGAATATTTACAATTAACTTTGGTGTTATTTGTTCGTTAATAATTATCACATGTAATTTGGCTTATAAAGCAATACGAACTTTGGCCTCATTAAATTATAAATATACATAGAAGCAAATGAAGTTGGACAATAATAATTAAAATTAACTATATTGGATCCCTTTTGTTAGTTATAGTTTTCCTTTAAGCTATCAGGCCTACCGTGTTTAATGTCAATAAAAATTCAATTTATTACATGTCCCGTCGTTTCGTAAATTTTTTGTTTACTTTTTCAAGGGATGTCGTCTATTTAATAAAATAAGAAAACAACAACAATATTGTGGACATTTACATATATAAAAATATTTTTTTTATAAAACAATGCAAAACTTACTGTATTTTTTAAAATTACATGAATAATATAGCAATTAAATTTTGTTGAAACAAGTGTATTGTTGAAAAATAAAAATTATAAAATGTTTTTCCCTTTTTGGTGGATCACTTGTTTTTGACAATTGCTCATATGTAGTTTGCGCTCAAATTGTCCGTGTCTTCTTTAATATTCATCGTTTTGTTTATTTTCTATTGAATTCTTAGGGCAAATAAATCAGTCAATGATTATATGTATTTTATTTTTAAATCTGGTTTAAACACAAAATTTTGTTTTTCACCAAAAATTAAATGAATCTTAAATAGCCAACATTGTGCATTTAAGCGTTGTTTAAGTTTTACAAACATACCATATGTTTTGGTCATGTGTGTGTTTTTTGAATGCATGTACATGAACATCATGTGGTCGTATTAAAATAAATTTCGTTTAATTTTCGAAAATATACAACAAATGTAACACATATTTTCATATAATGAAATATATAAATAGAAAAATGCATTCCGATACTCTTTTTGTATCATAAAATGTGTTGTTTGCTATTTAATTTTTCTGCAATTTGATAAATCAACTTTCTTATTTATATTAAACAGCTGTTCTTCTTTGGAAAGTTTTCCATAATATTTGGAAATATTGTAGTGCTACCATACTTTCAACGTAATTTGATATTAACTTTAATTAGCCACTGAAAAAATGAAAGGGTATTTAAATCAATTTTAATTTTTTGTGAAAATTAAATTAAACTATGTTTAAACATTCAGTGATTTATTAGCTATTAGAAAAGTTAACTCGCGTAAACAGTGTTCCCAGTTTAGGGGATTTGTCCCCAAATTGGGGACTATTTTTCGCGATTAGGGATGAAAATTTTGTATTTGGGATCTGGGGATTTGTTGGAGATGTAACTAAATTTGAGGGGATTTTCGGTGGATTTTTTGTATAACTGATGGTTAAACAAGAATGATTTTTGAACTAAGAAATATGCATCTGGCAGGTCTAAAAATGTGTGTTAAGGCCCAACTATAATATGAATAAGCGAACTTAAGCAACTGTGTTGTTACATATAAAACGTATGTGGCAAACTATAATGTACTTATGGAACTTTTCGTCAAGTTTCGTTAAATGTCATTTGCTTAAGCTAAGTGCCAAACTGAACGCACATTCCGTACGGAAACCAATGTTTATGCATTTTTAAACTCAAGCAAACATCATCAGAAAATATTCATCGGTTTTATATATTTTTTATTATTTTAAACTCAGAAAAAAGCAAAACTTTTATTTTCATTCTTTGTTTTACAATACACATATACACGCATACACATGAGTTTATTTATGTATGTTCATTGTTGTACTTTTTACGTACCTTTTCACAATGTATGGTAAAAAGATAACAGGGACTTTAACGGCAAGTTTGTATGAAGAGCTGCCAGTTAAAGTTCACGTTAACTCTTAACCATACATTGTGGAAAGGTACGTTAGTAGGCAAAACAAATAAAACAAGTAATAAGGTGGTGGATATAATTATATGTGAATTTTTAATAGATTAGGACATTCCAACAAGTTAATTTGATTGAATTGCATTCATTTAGTAGTTATAATAAGAAACAAAATTAAAAAAAAAAATTGTGAACAATACCTATATGTGCAGCTGTGGCTTAAGAATACTTAAGTGCATATAAGTACATTGTGGCCACCAAAAAGTCACATTTAAATTGCTTAAGCATTTGACAGACTTATCGTTCAATTCTGGCATTAGTTTAAGCCAGCGTATTCATATTATAGTTGGGCCCTTACTAGTGTATGGTTTCTAATAAGGAAGAAGTATTGAGGCAGATTAACGAATAATGAACGCTACCAAAACAAAACGCAATAACCCCTTTTGAAAGCACTTCTTAGAATAAACAAACATTTTAAAAATAGTTCAATTTGTTGTGACAAATTTAATCCTTCTGCTGAAATGTTAAAACTTTTTAATACAAGTACTATGTAGAACAAAGTTTCTGAGGCTGGTGAATCAGAAGATTTTGATTCTGAAGTTTTTGAAAGTTTTTCATAAGCACAAATTAAATTTATATGAATGTAATTATACTCGTATCTAGCGATAAAAATGAGTTTTATTGAATGAAAATTTGTTATTTTTGTCATTATTTTTCAAATAAAATAAAAAAATTTAAAAAAAATTTTTTTTCACATAAAAAAAATTTATATGAAAAATATTAATTTGGGGATTTTTGGGGATGAGAAATTAAAAAAATTGGGGATAAGCTCTAGAAAAAAACTGGCAACACTGCGCGTAAAAGCTAAACACGCGGATAAGTAAACAGTTTTTCATAATCAACGTGCAGTTTTAACAATGTTTGGTTAAGAGTTAACGTGAACTTTAACTGACAGTTCTCCATAGAAAACTTGCCGTTAAAGTCCCTGTTAGTTTTTAACCATACAATGTGAAAAGGTTCGTTAATGTGCACAGTTAAGTTAATGTACACAGTCTAAAATGTTAACTTTTTATGTACCTTTTCACAATGTATGGTTAAAAGATAACAGGGACTTTAACGGCAAGTTTTGTATGAAGAACTGTCAGTTAAAGTTCAAGTTAACTCTTTACCGACATTGTGAAAAGGGACGTTAGAGTGAGTACATTTTTTTAAAACAACGGCTGCTTCAGTGACAATAGTGGCAACTTAAAATCTTTCCAATAGGAATGCTTAAATTTTATTTTTCCCCGAGCTTCTTTTTATTTTGAGCTGCCAAAAATTTTGTCCATCTTCAACAATTTCATTGACGTAAGTTCGCCAAAATTACAATTTTCTTCGAAAGATGTGTCGGAAGCAGTGGTGCAAATACAAAAGAAATCCATCCGCTATATTTTGACAAAACTGCATGTAAACCTTCTTACAGTCCTTTTCACAATGTAGAGTTAAAAGTTAACAGGGACTTTAACGGCAAGTTTTATATGAAGAACTGTCAGTTAAAGTTCACGTTAAGTCTTAATCATACATTGTGAAAAGGGACGTTAGTCGTTTTTCTCCACTCCAACTTAGTGCCATATGGGATTAACCTATTTTGAGGCGACGATGTGTTTGAGCTTAGCTGTCAGAAGAAAAAGGCGAGTTTAACGAAATACGGATTCATTGTGCCCCGGCCCTTACTATTGTTTACTTTGTTTATACTTTTTTTTGCAACTGTGCTAATGACATTTATATAAAAGTAAGAAAATTGTTCTTGTTATTATTTCTCTGGTTCTATTCTAATTTGTCCGGATTTGTGTGGTGTAAAAATTTCGAAGAAAATTCCTGTGTATAATATTTTGAAAATTGATATCACAAATATCAAATCGCGAATTAATAGTTTTCATTTCACGAATTTGTCCGAGGATACTATTGTCTCATAGAATTTTTAATTTGGTTTATTTTGACGGGTATCTTCTTTGCTAAAATTCTTATTCTTTTGTGCTTTCGTCTACGTTGTCGTTGGTGATACAGTGTTAGCGGCTGTAAAGGAGCCGCAAAGACATTACAAAACTGGAGGTGGATACGTATAATCAGTCCTGTTTTCGAAAATTAACAAATGTAACAAATCTTTCTATTGCTGATGAGGAATTTATAAATAATGTCATCTGTGATATTGAAAATTTTCTGAAGCAGCGCCACAGTAATTGGTAAGTGCAACTAACACACGAACAACCGTGTATCTACAGACAAAATGTCTACACAAAAATTATGTACAACCCTACAAACATTTCAAATCAAAATTGTTGCGTACTGAAACCAGAATTTCAGGCAATAAAAAGCGTGAACCGTTGTCAACTTTTAAATTTCGTAAAGCACTGAAACCAAGAAAAAACTAACTGAATATACATTTTTTTACGACCCTTTTCATAATGTACAATTAAAAGCTAACAGGGACTTTAACGGCAAGTTTTGTATAAAGAACTCTATGTTAAAGTTCACGTTAGCTCTTAAACATACATTGTGAAAATATGATTAAATTAAAGAAATCGTATAAATATACTAGGTCTGTTCCAGATGCATAACAAAACAGTCCGAATTTTATATTAAAATCACCCAATAGCGTTCAAGATACCAATTTTTGTGCAATTTTGAGCATGAATGAGAGATTAATTTTTTTCATTTCCTGTAAAAACTAGTACAAATTTTTCTTCTCGGTAAGTTCGGACAAGAATTGAATAATCATCTATTTTTTGTTTACATATGAAACTGAAAAATGAATCAGAAAATTTTCCAAAAATTTAAAAAAAAGAAGTTTATATGCAAAAATTTTAGAAAGCAAAATGAAAGGTTTTTTGATCTGTAAACATCTATACGCTAGGGCATGATACAATTACACTAGGTACATGCAGAACTACAACAAAATTGCAACACCAAAAAACAAATGCATTTTGTTGGTATAAACAAACCCTAAATTGTCGGAAACAACCCTACAAGAACACTACCAGTCAATTGACTGCTCATTTGATCGATAGTCAGGCAGAATATATTCATCATTGCGTAGAATAAAGTTTCCATCACTTTATTAAGGGCAAAATGAAAAATGTGATGGAAACTTTTGTGTACGTGTGATCTTGCATCTCTCTCTAACTAACGAATATAACATATAGTTGAACTGCTCACTCCAGTGCTTTTTAATAATCAATGATAGCATAAATATTAGTCAAGTTTGACTGATCATAATTAATTTATATATCCCCCACAATTGAGTAATCATACTTTTTTGATATAATGACAATATAGTTTTTATTATTTTAATTGTTTTTTTTTATTACAAAATTATATAAAAATAAATAAATAATTTAAGATAATAGATATACTTTAGCAAAAAAAGAATAAACCAGGCGGTATATTGCCCTCCGTACACATTTTCTCCACCAACGCATCTTGCTTTTTACAAAAACATATCTAAAATTTTGAAAAGAAATATAAAAGAAATTAAATTTTGTAAATTTCTTTATTAAATATTGTTTATACTTATCTTTTTTAACACTTTTAAATTTTTCTTTTGACAGACAGAATTAATTTTAGTTTTCTTTAAATAAAACTCGATGTAAAAGTTTTGGCATATGTACATTAGATGTCCCACTCTAACATATATGCTAGAGTAGAACAACTATAATTAATAAATAAATCAATCATCACTTCCTATCAAATGACTAGTCAATTGACTATCAATATTGAATTCAATATAAATTGCTGCAAGTGTGTTAGTGAAAAAAATTTTGTTTGTGTTAGTTTCAGTCATTCCCCAGCATACCATTATCGGAGCGCTCTTATATATGAGCTCATATATGAGCGATTTTATGAGCTACTGTGAGTGTTTCCTGCGTGCATATTTCTGAGCTCATAAACGATCGATTTTATGACTTTCTATGAGTGTTTCTTGCGTGTAAATTTCTGAGCTCATAAACGGTAAATTTTATGAGTGTTTTATGCTTGGTTTCTGCGCGCATATTTCTGAGCTCATAAACGATAGATTTTATGTGATTTTTATTAGTAATTTCTGCACGATGCCAGATAACGGTAAATTCCAGCTAAGCAGAAGAAAGAAGTTACACAAATTGATTCAGTAGTGAATATTTTTGGAAGCGTAAAGACAAAATTGTGAGTTATTTTATAATAAATATAAAAATAATACATAATTAAAATAATGAAAATAACAAGCTTAAAAGAAAGCAAATTAATAATAAGTGAACTTCGTTCAAATAAATTAAGAAAAGAAAATCCAGCATGTAATATTAAAAATAAAAAGAGTCATAAAATACTCTTTTATGGATAAAATGACCAGTTTATTGGAAAAAGCCACTCAAATATGAGCGTTTTATGACTGTTTATGATTATTTTATGAACTTATTTTGAGCGTCAGCGCTCCGACAAAAGAGTCTTTATGAGCTCATTTAGAGCGCATATGGTAAGCTGGGAAACTACTCTTTTATGCATAAAATTTAGAGCTCTTTCATGAGTGACCACTTTAGTGGAAAAAGCCACTCAAATATGAGCGTTTTATGACTGTTTATGATTATTTTATGAACTCATTATGAGCGTCAGCGTTCCGACAAAAGAGTCTTTATGAGCTCATTTAGAGCGCATATGGTATGCTGGGTCATTTCTTGTAGGGAACTGTCTTTTGTTTATAAAAATAACAATTACAGGGTAACTAAAGTAGAATTGCAGACGCGGCATTCCTGCATGATTATAGTTATTCAGTGTTGCCAAAATGGGTGTAGTTAGACAGTGTGTAATTTCTACTCACATGTGTAGGTCATGTAATTAAATTCTTGTATAATATGTGTGTAATTCTACTTTGGGTTCTATTTTTATTTATTATTGTTTTAATTTTAACCTACACAAAAGATGTGTAGTGTAATTTTCTTCAATGTGTAATTGGAGACACATCCATGTGTAAATTCATTGGCAACACTGTAATCATTTTATTCACACACATACATTAACATTTTTGCAGCTTGTAAACAAAGTTTGACAACTAGGTGCAATGTATACAGTGACAGGCTGGGCTTGTGCATGTACCTAGTATAATTGTACCATGCGCTAGGGGGTTAAAATTTTTTTCAGAATACAATCACAAATTTTGAGTAACCCTGTTGCTAATTTTTGGAGTAGTTACGTTTTGGAACAGTCATATACTAGTTATAAAGAGACAGAACTAAGAAGCTTGGTGAAATATCGGCTGCACTTCTCTACAAGCGACGCGCTGTCTCTCTCTCTCTCTCCCTCTTTTATTTGTCATGTAAACAACATGGAAAAAAAGAATTTTTATAAACTAGTCTAACAGCAACTAGTCCTTCAACTAGTAAGCAACTCTACACAAAACAACTAGTTGTGCTCCTATGACAACCCAATGTAAAAGTTGATAGTTCGTTGTATGAAAAAAAAACAGATGTGCAACCAGTCTGAATTCAAAAGCATGTGTGTGAAGATAAATATGCCGAGTTAAATATGTTTCGACTTAAAGACTTACGTTACAACATATTTAGGTGTGAAGATCAATATGCTATGACGTAACGACATGGGAGTTAATTAACTAGTTATATGAAAGAGAAACACCTTTAAAAACGGGTTTCGCTCATTTTTATATTGCATTCTGTCGGAATGTAACTATATTTAATAAAAATACAATTCTAAAAATAGATTTCTGAAACGTTTTAGAAAAAGTCGCCTTTGGTAATAGGAATGACCTCTGAGGGATTTTGGCCAAACCGGCCAAATGAAGGATTGGCATGCAAATCCACCTATTGGGGAGTAACAACCAGGGCACTAGCTACAAAACGCTATATTTAGAATTGCTAAATTGAGTTTGTGAAAAAAGTTAAAACTCATATAACGTCGCTTTTGGTCCAAAAAACCTCTGAGGGATTTCGGCCAAAGTGGCCAAATGAAGGGTTGGCATGCATTAACACCTAATGGAGAGTAGCAACTAGGGCATTAGCTATAAAACGTAGTAATTAGAATTCCTGAATTGAGTTTGTGAAAAAAGTTACAGATCATATAAAGTCGATTTTGTCAAAAATTACCTCTGAGGGATTTTGGCCAAAGTGGCCAAATGAAGGCTTGGCATGCATTACCACCTAATGAACAGTAACAACTAGGGCATTAGCTATAAAACGTAGTTATTAGAATTCCTGAATTGAGTTTGTGAAAAAAGTTACAGCTCATATAAAGTCGATTTTGTCAAAAATTACCTCTGAGGGATTTTGGCCAAAGTGGCCAAATGAAGGGTTGGCATGCATTACCACCTAATGGACAGTAACAACTAGGACATTAGCTATAAAACGTAGTAATTAGAATTCCTGAATTGAGTTTGTGAAAAAAGTTACAGCTCATATAAAGTCGATTTTGTCAAAAATTACCTCTGACGGATTTTGGCCAAAGTGGCCACATGAAGGCTTGGCATGCATTACCACATAATGGACAGTAACAACTAGGGCATTAGCTATAAAACGTAGTAATTAGAATTCCTGAATTGAGTTTGTGAAAAAAGTTACAGCTCATATAAAGTCGATTTTGTCAAAAATTACCTCTGAGGAATTTTGGCCAAGTGGCCAAATGAAGGGTTGGCATGCATTACCACCTAATGGACAGTAACAACTAGGACATTAGCTATAAAACGTAGTAATTAGAATTCCTGAATTGAGTTTGTGAAAAAAGTTACAGCTCATATAAAGTCGAAAATTTGTAAATTACCATTAGTAAATTAAAAATGCAAAATAATTGAATTCATTTAGATTTTTTAATATTTTTGTTTATATGATCATATTTTGTCATTTTAAGTTGAAAATTTTAATGAAGAAAGATTGCCTGAATCTTACACATCTTTAGACTCTGTAAAACAAAATGTAAGTGGTGACCCAAAATTACATGAAATGAAAAAGTTGAAATCGTGCAAATATATTGATGAATCAGGTAATTGCTATAAATGTTTATATTTAATATGAACCCAGATAAGGGCTGTCCAGTTTTATATAAAAACTACCAACACCATTTATAAATTAAGTATTCCAAAAGTACATTTTTAATAAACTATCTTTTTCAAAAAGTATTTTTTCCTAATACATAATACAATTTTAAAAAAGTTCCTTTTTCAAAAATAAAATAAAAAAGATACTTTTTAAAAAGTATCATTCGAAAAGTACAAAATATATCTACAAAGTTCCCCATTCATTAACAAAAAAAGAGAAATATTAACACAAAGTTATGTGATATCAAACAGGAGAAATTAGTCAAATATATTTCTGAAGGTAATTACCACAACGCATTTTATTATATAATATATCGATGGCCAAACGTTGGCAACACGTATTTTTTAATAGTATTATTTATTTTTGAGGATATGAACTTTTTATTTTTTACTCATATTAAGTAATTTTTACTAGATTTTTGTAAAAATTTACTTAAACTTAGAAAAAAATTACTTAAACTTAGAAATTTTTTTACTTGAATTTAGGAAAAAAAATCTTAATGATAGTACATGTCTTTTTTTGAGTGTGGTCGATTTGAAATTCAATAACCCATATGCTGTCAACTTTTGGTTATCGATATTAAAATTTCATAGACTAAATTTACAAGATGAAATATTTAATGCAATTTTCGTCAAGAAATGGTTTTATTTGCTTATTGCAAGTGAGCAGATGCAAATGGGGAAAATAAGCTTCACTCAAACCATTTGAAAATTCATTTCATAGCATTTTTTCCAACAAAGTTTCATGCAACAAATTCATGCAATGTGTCTTCATCTTGTAAATATAAACATACATATTTCAATGTCTGAAAATTGTGTTTATGTAGTTAGTTTTCGAAATTTTTAAGTACATGTACATAGCTTGATGGTAATGATTCTAATTTAGCGTATGCGGATACGAGCCTTTTTGCATTTTCTAAATGCAAAAACAAGTTTTCTCCGTTCTTAGTATATTTCAATTGATATTTGTTTGATATTTTAACTATTTATCTATCGATTTACAATTTTTCTCTCAATAGAACATTCTAATGATGATTATTTCGAAGAAATTATTTCTCAAATTCTAAATTCCCCCCAACATAATATATCGGAAATAAACAACACCGCAACATCAGATATTAAAATGGATGAGTACGCTGTCATCAGGAAAAAAATAAAAACAGAACCTATCCCGAATCAAGAAGTTTTTATAATTAATTCCAAAAATGATGATCACAGATGCACATCGGGATACCAATACACAGCAGGGAAATTCATTTTTAAAGAGCAGCAAGTTGCCTATTTAAAGAAGTATTTTACAGCGGATGGAAATATACAAAATAAGAAAGAAATGACCCAGTATATCGAGGATTTGGTTAGGGAAAATTATAAAAATATAAATAATGTATGTTCCATTAACATTGCCACCTTTGCGTTCACTAAAAAAATTACTTCAATGAGAATTTATGGAAATTGTATATATTCTGATAAATGCTGCAGAAAATACAAATTTTTAGTTGATTTATCAAATATGGCTTTTTCTGTAAACGTTTTCGCAAGTCAACCTTCAATTGTGCATCCCGAAATAAAAAAATCTCAACAGATTCGAGCAGTTCGAAGAAATATAATTAAAAACAAGTTGGCTAGTCAGCAGCCATCTAATTGCCGAAATAATATGCTGATATTACAGTCAAGAGCGTTGTGCAAAGTTGGCAACATGCAGTCGGTACCATCCAAGGATGCGATTCGCAAAATAAAAAGTGAGACAAATCAAAAATATAACAGAGATCATGATATTGTTATAGACTTGCTTCTAATGCAGCGTGATAAAAACTGTTGACATTTCATACAACATGTGTCTATTCCACAGGAAATATATCTTTTTTCAGAAGAACAGCTTAAACAATCCAGTAAATATGGTGGGCAACTAATAAAGAAAAGTAGAAATACTCTTTTTGTGGATGCAACAGGTGGAGTTGTTGAGAAATTAGTTACAAGACTCCAAGAGGGTGTTTCTATATAGTATTGTTTTGCACGTTGCAGATGGGGAAAAAAAGGCATACTAATACCTATAGCGGAGGCTTTATTAGCTCGCCATTATGAAGAAGACATACGCAAATTTTTTATGGATATCAAAGTATTTTGCCTTCAAAATAAAATAAAATGGCCACTCTGTAAAAGAATTTGTGTTGATTGGAGCTGAGCTATTGTAAACGCTGCTATTAAAACAATAAATAATATGGAATCTACTATATCATATTTGTTAAAATGTTTTAATATACTTGAGAGCAAAGAAAAACTTAAGAAAAATTTTGTTGTTGTTCGAATATGTTCTTGCCATTTTTTTAAGATATGTTTAAATGACATAGAAGATTGCGCAGAAAATGACGTCCAATTCGAATTTTTAAAAAAATTATGGTAAAAGGGATTAATATTTGCACTATTAATGAATTCTGGACATGGTTTCAAAACTTGTACGTAATATTGATGTGGTCCAGTGAAAATAAGCGATATAACAGCGCGAAAATGTATTTTACGCCATATGCAATGACCAATGATACAATTAATGTTAATTCCATGGCGATGTCTGAAGGGGTTTATATGGAGAGTGCTCCACAGTATCAAAATATCCCTTGCCACAAAAAAGCTGTAAATATTATTATTAAATATTCAACCCCAATGAAGACTTTCAAAATGTTTATGTTGCCAATTTATTACAAAATGAAAAATATTTTAACCTGGTTTTAAAGAAATATGTTCCTTACGCTGCCTTTTGGTCAAATATAATGGAATTTCTAATTGATTCAACAGCAACACGTATCGCTAATAGCCCTGTGGAAGGATATTTTAATATAAATAAAAATAAAAAAAATATAAAAATATAACCCTTGAGGGTAGAAGGTACGTGAGACCAACTTTTAACATATGTACGTTCGTCCAAAAAATATATACAAGCAAAGATGAAGGATATAGAGTGCATGCTTGACGTAAAAAATAATAAATGCAGCGAATCATTCAAACGAAATTCTGAAGAATTAATATTAGATGAATGGAAAAGAACCCCTAAAAATATTAAACGTACGATTAATGTACAAAATATGGAAGCTGAAAAACATTTAAAAAAAAGAAAAATTCCAAATAAAGATGTTGAGCGAAAAAAAATTTTCAGAACATTTAAAAAACTTAAAATTGTTACTCTATGATTATGAGAATATTTACACCAAATTGAAAAAAGATATTCCACTATATAGTCGCTTTATATATTTACATGAATTTCAGTTCTTGAATTCGCGACAACAAATATTTAATAACATCATTGATTTATACAGTCACATTATTTTTACAAAACATAATATAACTGATATTGATTGTTTTTCGTGTGAATATGGAATGGCTATATTTAATAGTAAAACCATCACAAGTTTTGAAAATTTAATTTCTCTTAAAACCAAAAATAACGTAATTATCCCTATACACAATTATAACCATTTTATTTTTGTATTTTTGAAATGCCAAAGAAAGGAATTCTATTATATTAATCCATTCATAGCCACTTCTGAAGAGGTAAAAGATAAATTTGAAACTTTTAAAAGTTGTTTAGATATAATAGAAGTAGAAAAATGGAAGCTGAAAGAAGTTGGACACTATAAGCAAAAAGATTCATACAATTGTGGTGTTCTTTGCGTACAATTTATAGAAGCACTATTAACTGATACTTGCTTGGAAAATATCATTAACCCTGATAAATACCGAATAATTATTAAAACAGATTTAATAAAATATGGAAAATTAAATTGTTAACAAATTAATCTTTATTTATGTTTTGTTAATTTTTTATTACATATCCACATATGTTTATTATTATTTTTATTTAGTATAGTAAAATTGTGAAATTCTATTAAAAAATCCAAATGAATTCAATTATTTTGCATTTTTAATTTACAAATGGTAATTTACAAATTTTCGACTTTATATGAGCTGTAACTTTTTTCACAAACTCAATTCAGGAATTCTAATTAGTACGTTTTATAGCTAATGTCCTAGTTGTTACTGTCTATTAGGTGGTAATGCATGCCAACCCTTCATTTGGCCACTTTGGCCAAAATCCCTGAGGTAATTCTTGGACCAAAAGCGACTTTATATTAGTTGTAACTTTTTTCGCAAACTCAATTGAGGAATTCTAATTTCTAAGTTTTATAGCTAATGTCCTAGTTGTTACTGTCTATTAGGTGGTAATGCATGCCAACCCTTCATTTGGCCACTTTGGCCAAAATCCCTCAGAGATTATTTTTGACAAAATCGACTTTATATAAGCTGTAACTTTTTTCACAAACTAAATTCAGGAATTCTAATTACTATGTTTTATAGCTAATGCCCTAGTTGTTACTGTCCATTAGGTGGTAATGCATGCCAACCCTTCATTTGGCCACTTTGGCCAAAATCCCTCAGAGGTAATTTTTGACAAAATCGACTTTATATGAGCTGTAACTTTTTTCACAAACTCAATTCAGGAATTCTAATAACTACGTTTTATAGCTAATGCCCTAGTTGTTACTGTTCATTAGGTGGTAATGCATGCCAAGCCTTCATTTGGCCACTTTGGCCAAAATCCCTCAGAGGTAATTTTTAACAAAATCGACTTTATATGAGCTGTAACTTTTTTCACAAACTCAATTCAGGAATTCTAATTACTATGTTTTATAGCTAATGTCCTAGTTGTTACTGTCCATTAGGTGGCAATGCATGCCAACCCTTCATTTGGTCACTTTGGCCGAAATCCCTCAGAGGTAATTTTTGGACCAAATGCGACTTTATATTAGTTGTAACTTTTTTCACAAACTCAATTCAGGAATTCTAATTACTACGTTTTATAGCTAATGCCCTAGTTGTTACAGTCCATTATGTGGTAATGCATCCCAAGCCTTCATTTGGCCACTTTGGCCAAAATCCCTCAGAGGTAATTTTTGACAAAATCGACTTTATATGAGCTGTAACTTTTTTCACAAACTCAATTCAGGAATTCTAATTACTACGTTTTATAGCTAATGTCCTAGTTGTTACTGTCCATTAGGTGGCATTGCATGCCAACCCTTCATTTGACCACTTTGGACGAAATCCCTCAGAGGTAATTTTTGACAAAATCGACTTTATATGAGCTGTAACTTTTTTCACAAACTCAATTCAGGAATTCTAATTACTACGTTTTATAGCTAATGCCCTAGTTGTTACTGTCCATTATGTGGTAATGCATGCCAAGCCTTCATTTGGCCACTTTGGCCAAAATCCCTCAGAGGTAATTTTTGACAAAATCGACTTTATATGAGCTGTAACTTTTTTCACAAACTCAATTCAGGAATTCTAATTACTACGTTTTATAGCTAATGTCCTAGTTGTTACTGTCCATTAGGTGGTAATGCATGCCAACCCTTCATTTGGCCACTTTGGCCAAAATCCCTCAGAGGTAATTTTTGACAAAATCGACTTTATATGAGCTGTAACTTTTTTCACAAACTCAATTCAGGAATTCTAATAACTACGTTTTATAGCTAATGCCCTAGTTGTTACTGTTCATTAGGTGGTAATGCATGCCAAGCCTTCATTTGGCCACTTTGGCCAAAATCCCTCAGAGGTAATTTTTGACAAAATCGACTTTATATGAGCTGTAACTTTTTTCACAAACTCAATTCAGGAATTCTAATTACTACGTTTTATAGCTAATGCCCTAGTTGCTACTCTCCATTAGGTGTTAATGCATGCCAACCCTTCATTTGGCCACTTTGGCCGAAATCCCTCAGAGGTTTTTTGGACCAAAAGCGACGTTATATGAGTTTTAACTTTTTTCACAAACTCAATTTAGCAATTCTAAATATAGCGTTTTGTAGCTAGTGCCCTGGTTGTTACTCCCCAATAGGTGGATTTGCATGCCAATCCTTCATTTGGCCGGTTTGGCCAAAATCCCTCAGAGGTCATTCCTATTACCAAAGGCGACTTTTTCTAAAACGTTTCAGAAATCTACTTTTAGAATTGTATTTTTTATTTTTATTAAATATAGTTACATTCCGACAGAATGCAATATAAAAATGAGCGAAACCCGTTTTTAAAGGTGTTTTTCTTTCATATAACTAGTTAATTAACTCCCATGTCGTTACGTCATAGCATATTGATCTTCACACCTAAATATGTTGTAACGTAAGTCTTTACGTCGAAACATATTTAACTCGGCATATTTATCTTCACAAAAATTTCAAAGACAACTAGTATGTTTCTGACCACATACTACTCCTTTTATCTACAGGGAAGATGCACACCGCGTTATCACATCGGTGTGAGCTATGTATGATTGTATTGGTATAATCATACGAACAAGAAGTGCAAAGAAACTTAACAGCTGCATAGAAATACACTCATCGGAATTTTAAAGCATACCTTCAGGAGTTAATTTTAATAGAAATTGCTTGTAAAGTGTAGTAGTGTTGCCAGTGGGGATAATTTTGTTAAAAAGTTGAAAAATATAAAATAAATAATCAGTCTTAAGGCCCAACTATAATATGAATGAGCTAACTTAAGCTAATGCCAGAATTGAACGATAAGTCTGTCAAATACTTAAGCAATTCAGATGTGATTTTTAGGTGGCCACAATGTACTTACATGCACTTAAGTATTCTTTAGTCACAGCTGCACATATAGGTATTGTTAAATTTTTTTTTATAATTTTCTTTCTTCTTATAACTACTAAATGAATGCAATTGAATCAAATTAACTTGTTGGAATGTCTTAATCTATTAAAAATTCACATATAATTATATCCAGCACTTTATTACTTGTTTTATTTGTTTTGCCTACTAAAAAGTACAACAATGAACATACATAAATAAACTCATGTGTATGTGTGTATATGTGTATTGTAAAACAAAGAATGAAAATAAAAGTTATGCTTTCTTTTCTGAGTTAAAAATAAGAAACAATAAAAAAATATTTAAAATCAATGTATATTTTCTGATGCTGTTCGGTTTGAGTTTAAAGAATGCACAAACAGTGTTTTCCGTACGGAATGTGCGTTCAGTTTGGCACTTAGCTTAAGCAAATGACATTTGACGAAACTTAACGAAAAGTTCCATAAGTACATTGTAGTTTGTCACATACGTTTTATATATATGCACAGTTGCTTAAGTCCTCTTATTCATATTATAGTTGGACCTTAAGTCTGGCAATTGCCGAGAACACAAGTTTTTCTTACGCACTGTTTGAGTCAATATTGTGCTTTTTGGTGTTACTTGCGTTACTTTTTTTGTGAGATTTTTTGTTTCTCTTTTGTATTTTCCTTCGCTTTGTTTTTTTTCTACTAAGTGTTGATTGAAAGTTCCGTACAATTGATTTTAGTTTTTGTTCGCCGTGATGAACGGGGTTCATCCTCCGTCGACTGCCTGATTGCAGTCGACGAATTCATCCTAAACTCCATGAGATGCCTGAACTGCCAGCGACTGGGTCGCACTAGAAAAAGATGCCGTAGTATAGAACAATGCAGGGAGTGTGGCTCTAATCCGCAAATCTCTCTCCCGATGCACTGAATGCAGAATTTTCGAGCTGTAGAACTGTTGATTCTTTTAATCCTTTTGACATTAGCTTTCCTAGCAATCGTTTCTCGTTTCGAATCATTGTACTCGAAGACTTATGTAATGCACTGTCTAAAATTAAGTCCAATGCCGCAGGCCATGATGGCCTGCCTCTCAAATTTGTTAGGCTAATTTTTCCACTCATAAATCAACAACTCTTAATTTTGTGTAACAATATTATCACTAGTTCTCAATTCCCCATGGATTGGAAAATTTCAAAAGTTTCAGAAAGTGAGTTTAGACCAGGGGCGCCCAAAACCTTCTTATGGAAGCGCAAACAACAATACGTATATACTATTATAACGCACACAAGGAAAACCAAAAATATTTCATCACGTACACTGGTAAAAAAATTGAATTTCATTTTCACAAAATTTATGTATAGCGAATATAAAAAAACGAAAAGTAATTCATTATGGACACAAAATTTATGTGTAGCGATTATACAAAAAAAATTAAAAATAATTCATTATGGACACTAAAAAAACTACAACTAATTATTAAATGAAACTGCCTTTAAATCTTCAATGAACCTTCCAATAAACTGTCAATATTTATGCCAACGTCATTTGTAGACAATTTTAGTAATGCCTCTAAATGCTCCTTGCTTACTCTATTTCTATGCTTATGTTTTATTAGTTTCAAAAAGAACTTTCTCAAATATATATGCTACCAAACATGGAATACAAACTTAAAATTTCTTTTTTAAGCGTAGGATATTTATTTGCTTTTAAAGATTTCCAAAAATCAATGCCTTTTAAATTAGATAACTTAAGTTCGGAGTCACACTGCAAGTCACATAGCTCCACTTGTAGCTCTGGCTTTTGATCGTTTATGCTGCATGTCATTGGAGTATGAAAAATTGACATCATATGCTTAATGCACTCAAAATCGTTAAATCAATTTTTAAAATTTGTTTTTAAATCACCAAAGCGGACAATAAATTTTTGCAAAATCAAAAGTTAAAACTTTAAACTTGAAAAGTAACACATTTTTTCCATATGTAAATCAAGTGCAAAAAATTCCGATCTTCTTAAGGAAGCCTTCAATTAGGTCCATTAAATCAAAAATAGATTTGTTTTTGCCTTGAAGTGAAATTAAGTCAGTCATAAATGCTAGTTTAATTTTGAATTCTTGAGACTTAATTTTGCCTGAAATTAAATATCGCATGATTCGTCGAATGCAAGAGGGAAATATGTATGTACAAAAAAAAGCTAGTCCATGAATATGTTAAGCTCTTCAATTCTTCGAGTCACTGTGTTTCGTGACAAGGGATCTGCCTCAATTGAGTCCGCCAACACATTTCCACTTTCTCCAAATCAAGACAGCACTTCCCTACACAGTTTTTTAATAAAAATGCCATCAGAAAACGGTCTGAAGTTCTGAGTTCTTAAACTTGCAACATAAGATGCTTTTAGGAGTGCAGAGTAAGTAACATTCGAATCAAAACTAAGACGTTGAATGTTTACTTCTTCAGCACAACTTTCAATGTACTCCAAGATTCGCAGCGCATCGTGAACCAAAAAAGACTTTAAACTCGGCAACTAACTGAACTCTTGACCCGCCTGTTGTCATATCAGCAATATTATGCGCATGAACTGTATTAAAATGCCTTTCCAAATCATATTTCCTAATCGTCTTGATTATTTACATACATTGTGCTCGATTTTCCACATTTTGAGCGAAAAAAAGTCGGTTTCCCACGTGTCACTCATTCTACAAAATAAACTGTACAGTTGAAACTCATAACACAAAATGATTTCTTCAAGTGTTCCATACTCACGAAATCATTAAAGAAAAAACAACAAAATCATAAAAACAAAAAACAACAAAATTTACGCTTGGCACCAAAGCATGCGTTCTTGTGCATATGAGTGTGTTGTTGCTTTGAACTTGGGGTATATGTGTATGTGTGTATTTCATAAAAAGAGCTGTGTATACATATTAAAATGCTCAGCCAATGCTTCGCGCTTTTACAAAAACAAAAGCGCACCAAGCGTATAGGCCGTGGGCACCCCTGGTTTAGACCAATATCACTTGTTCCAGTTTTGTCCAAGATCTTTGAACATGTTATAACAGACCAAATCTTACAATTCTTAAACCAAAATTTTCTTCAAACTTCTCTTTTAATTGGTCTCTCCGATTCTATTAGAAGAATTATTGATAAGGACGATGTAGCTGTTTTACTTTCGTTAGACCTATCAAAAGCTTTTGATAAGGTTGGTCATGCTATTTTAATCAACAAACTTTTCACATTTTTCGATTTCTCTATATCCGCTTGTAGGTTATTATATTCTTATTTATCAGGTCGCTCAAAATATGTTCAATGCAGTAACATTAATTCGAGGTGCCTACCAGTCACTAGTGGTGTGCCGCAGGGCTCCGTTATTGGCCCCTTATTATTTATGATATATATGAATGATTTCTTTGCTTTACTTAACGGCTTTGAATGTGAAGCCTTCGTTTTTGCCGACGATATACAACTATTATTTAAGGGTCATACGCAGCTTATAGATGTTTTCGAATATGATATTAACACTTTAATGTCCAATGTTTCACGTTGGATGAGTAACAGAAAACTTAGTATAAATTCTTCTAAGACCAAAGCGATGATTTTTAAACCGTCTAGTGCTACGTTTAATCTGTCTATCATGATCGATGGCCGACCTATTGATTTTGTCGATCGAATGAAATGTCTTGGTGTTTTATTAGACAACACTCTTAGCTTCGGACACCACATTAATGGACTATTTTCTAAAATAAACTTCACCTTGAGAAGACTATATGCAATGAATTTATACCTGCCATTACATATTAGAAAGATCATAGCTCACTCCTTATTGATGTCTAATATATTGTATTGTATTGAGGTATATTCTGGCTGTAGCGCTGAAAATTTAAATAGGTGTGCCCTACTCTTTAACAGAATAATACGCTTTATATACCAACTAAGAATTAACGATCATGTTTCAATGTATGTTAATGATTTTCTGGGATGCACTTTTAAAAACTTCATACAGATTAGATCACTACTTTTCTTCTATAATGTTATGCTCACAGACTGTCCAGACTATGTCCGTAGACTTTTTACGTTTTTGCAAAGTGATAGAAGCCCACAGCTTCTATTCCCCATTAGAAATCGTCTTATTTATGAAAGATCATTTACTGTACGAGTCGCCAAATGTTGGAACTCTTTGCCACAATCCTTAATAGCATTCCATCTTACTCGTAATTCATTCAAAGGTAAGCTTGTTGAACATTTTTCACAATTGAACTGACCTAGATTCTGAATACATATAGTTAATTTCATCCGCAATTTATCTTCCAATTTATAAGTAGTAGTCTCATCTAATAATTTTATAACTACATATTATTATTATTTTTTTTTTTGAAATTTTTGTGTCTAGTTTATTTGTTGCCTAAATGTATAATTATTCTTATGCTATTCTTGTAGTCCACCAACTATATATGGCCCTATGGGCTCGGTTGGTTATTGTTATAAATAAATAAATAAATTTTGTGTAAATTGTAATACAGAATATCACACATCATACGACCCCGATTGCCCAACTTTTTGGAAACACAAATCGGTTAATTATCTAAGAATAACACGCAAATGTACAACAAGAGAAGCCTGGAGCATCTTCAGCGATAATCCTGCTGTTAACACTCTCAAACCACCACAAAAAAAACAAAAAAAAAACATACGTAAACATTTTGGCTAATAACGTCTCTGAAATGAATCAAACCACAAACGACAACACGAACCTAACCTTTCCAAAGCAAAATTTAGAATCATCAACAGTTCCAACTAATACACAACTAAATAAAGCAAACATAAAAAACCAATACTCAATAACAAAAATACAAGCACACAAGAAAATAGCATCATGCCAAACACACACCATCACATCAAACAAAAAACTCAAGAGAAAACAACAACAGAATGCAGAAATTACCGATCAAGAACAAAATAAATGTACTGAAAAAGAATCCTCTCAAAATGTTTTCAAATCACTCAACAGACAAAATATCCTTAACACAAAATAACATTGACAGAGGATTTTCCAGTGATGATGATTTTTTTAATTTCGAATACAATTTAAATGAAGAATCCATTGCAATGATTATCGACAGGAACGTGACTGAAGAATCAATTGCGGACGATATTATTGACGGCCTAGGGTTTACTACCCCCAAAAGGGATAGTAAAGACGAGCCTGAAGAAAAATCGTCCTGCTCCCAACTTTATGTAAAATTTCGAAACTTAAATACAATTATAGAACCTAAAACATTTAAAGAAACTCTTCTAAAAAAAAGCAAGCTAAAAAATAAAAATTAAGAAAAATGGATATTGGTTTAAGTATTAGAATACTTCAGTGGAATATTCAAGGATTCTTAAACCACAAGTACGCCTTAGAGACTATAGTTGCCAAACTTAAGCCAAATATTATAGCCCTACAGGAAACTCACATAACGCACAACAGTTTACATCTTTTCCATCTTCCAGGCTTTACCATCTTCCATCGCAACAAAGACTATACATATGCAAAAGCAGGTATAGCTTTTCTAGTCAAGTACAACGTTAACGTAACAGAAAATTCCACTTCAACTGGTGACTTGTTATTTCAAACAATCGCTATTAAAGGCCGAGAGGATCTACAGTTAACTAACATCTATAGAGAACACGACATAATGTTAAATGATCAAATGGTTGAAAACATACCACTTAAGGCGAACTGTTATCAGGTATTACTTGGTGATTTTAATTCCCATCATTCCCTTTGGGGCTGGGAGAAATTTGCGGATGACCACAATTTCGTAATTCTAAATGATTGAGCTCCCACGTTATTTAATACCAAGGGTAAACTAACGTCGGTAGGTGTCACTATGCTCTGCGTGGATATTGCGCCCAGTTTAATGTGGCGCTATTTAGCACTGCCAGAAGTTAGTGATCATTTCCCCATTGTAATTGAGAACATTACAAGCACGCAAATAGCCAGAAAATTCATACCACGTTTTCAAGATCAAAAAGCCGATTGAGCACTTTTTAGTAAAAAGGCAGAAATGTTCGACGTTAGATTCAAAAATCTATAAATATAAATAAGGAAGCGGCACAAATCAATAGTATACTCAGATGCGCTGCGAACGAGTCGATTCCACTCAGTCGAAAGCCAGCGCAGAATTGCAGTCGTACTTGGATTAACTCAGAAAATTTCGAAATTAATTCGCCTTAGACAAAACGCATGGAAAGTCTTCAAGAGAACTCGCAACCAACAAAACTCCCTTGAATACAGAAGATTATGTGCCAAGGTAAAAAAGGAAAGCAAACTTGCGAAAAGGCTAACTTGGGACAACTTTCTTAATTCTTGGAACCCTTTCATGGATATGCGTTATTTGTGGAAAAAGGTAAGAAACTTAAGGACTGACAGAATCGAAAATTTCCCTAGTGTATTCATAGGGGAAGAAGTGTTATCACACCCGCAACACATAGCAGATCGCTTCGGCAACTTCTGGTCATCACTAAGTGCAGATAACGCGTTTGATTCCAGTATAATAGCTGATAAGAACAACTTAAACGTCAACAGTTTCATTCAGTCTAACTACGAACTTGAGGGTATGAAGGTTAATATTGATATGTTTGAACTGGAACAGGTTTTGGGTTCATTGAAAGGTTTTACACCAGCAAACGACAAAATCACGAACGCCATGATCAGGAATTCTCCTTGCAGGATAAAAGCTCGTATTATGAATACTCGGCATTTCGTTTACAAAAAACCTTTGGCCAAACACATTAAACACTTGGCTAACAAACTTATTAAAACAAACAACTTATTGAAACTGCCTTAAGCATATGCAAGGCTCTTACTCTCGGTAGTCTACAACATTGCATCATGCTATATGAGTGGACATCAAAGAGAAATGTGAAAAAGTTAAACACAGCACTGAACAACTGCTTTCGAACAGCTTCTGGGTTATTTCGTGCAACACCTTTACCGCTTTTAAGAACTGAAGCCGACTTTTTAGATTTCGAATCTCTCCGTGGAAAATGCGCGGTCGCCATGGCATCAAGATCAATTACTATAACCACAGATGGCCTTCATAGCACTTTTTGGCGTGGGTTAGATTCTCCAGTGACACCACCGACTGCTATAGGAAGGACTATTGATCTTTTAAGGCTCTCGTGCATTCCAACACCAGAAAAGCCACAACCTCCAGTAATCACAGGTATCAGTTTAGTCATCGATGACAGCCTTTCCATTTTTAACAAAAACTCCACAAGTCCTGAATGCTTCAAAACTAACTTGCTGGTGTTTACTGATGGCTCGTTCCATAATGGAAAATCGTCTTTTTCAATGGTAGAAAGCTTAGATAACGCAACATTTAGAGTTATATTGGCAAAACGCCTTCCTGACCACACCGGTGTCTTTATATCCGAAGTATCTGCAATAAAAGATGCAGTGGACCACGCAAATAATAAGGAAGCCAGAACTCTTATTCTATCTGATAGTCTTAGTGCCATTAGGGCTATCAAAAAGAACGACAAGAGTTTGTACGATGGCATTACTAATCTCCCTCTAAATGATAGTAAAACTGTTTTACTGTGGATTCCGTCTCACATTGGCATTCATGGCAAGGAGATTGCTGATAAGGCCGCTAAACATGCCTTAGAATTGTATGTCATATCCCTAATACCATGCTTTCCTAAAGCCCTTTCGAATCCTTTCCGAGCCATTTGCAGAGAGCAAACGTTAGAAACTGCAAGACCTAAATACTGCCAACTTTTTACACGTGCGCAGTACATCATGTTAAGCCGACTGAGACTTGGGAAGACAGGTTTCACTACGCAACATTATTACAATAGGTCTGATCCAGGTCTATGCAGTTTTTGCCACGTCACGCTTACGGTAAAACACATCCTCACAGAATGTCGAATTCCAACCTAGGCTTACCTCTCAACGTAATTCTTGACTGCACTACAAATAAAAACCTACCCAAGACAATAAGTAGTTTACAACACCACGGTATTCGCGATATTTAAACCAATATCCATTTTTAATTTTTGTACATATGAACATAAAACATATATTTAATAATAACCTTGCTTTTACTTTATCTGTCTCTATTTAACATTTTGATTTTGTTAATTTTTTCGACCTACACATGTCAAATTAATTTTTTAAGCTTTTTTATATCATATTTTTATTTTTTCTGCATTTATATTTTGTTATTTTAAAAAACTTAATTTCTTTCTGTATAACAAACCTATCCTTTAACTTATTAAGTTTTTAAATTAATTTTTCGTGCGCATATGGTCTAGCTACCCGGCGCCTTTGGTTATATTTTATAAATTTACTTTATGAAATATTAAATGTAAATAAATAAATAAATAAATAAAATATATACAGGGTGGCCCAGAAAGACCGAAGTGGTGTGAATTCCTTATAACTTTTTATTTAAGACATATTTTTTTAATTTTTTGTTTTTTAAATACAGTAAATTTATAGGGAATATTTTTAGATTAGTTATTAAAAATTGTATCCCGCAAGTGGTGGCCATTTTCTGCTTCGCACAAATGTGCTCTTTCCATTTCCATTATTCATAACTTATTTATGAGTGACGAAGCCCATTTCCAATTAAATGGGTTTGTTAACAAGCAAAACTTTAGGATATGGGCTAAGGAAAACCCGAGAGTACTTCATCAACGACAATTACACCCAGTTAAGTGTACTGTTTGGTGCGGTGTTTCTTCAGAAAGGATCATTGGTCCATATTTTTTGGAAAATGAAAGAGATGTCGCCATTTCCATCAATGGTGATCGATATCGGGCCATGTTGGAAAATTTTGTAAGGCCAGCCGTGGAATACCATCCGCAAATATGGTTCCAACAGGATGGAGCCACAGCGCACACTCCGAGGGCCACAATGGCTATTTTACGCGACATCTTTGGGGAAAGAATAAATTCGCGTAGAAGCAATTTTAATTGGCCTCCGCGTTCCCCGGATTTAACCGCTCCAGACTGTTTCCTTTGGAGTTATTTAAAAGGGAAATTTTATGTTAATAAGCCTAGGACTATTGAGGAATTAAAAACCAATATTCCAGACGAAATTAACAACATAACACCGGAAGTTTTGCGAAAGGTCATGGAAAATGTGTTGAAAAGAGATCATTTGTGCGAAGCAGAAAATGGCCTCCACTTGCGGGATATCATTTTTAACAACTAATCTATATATTCCCTATAAATTTACTGTATTTAAAAAACAAAAAATTAAAAAAATATGTCTTAAATAAAAAGTTATAAGGAATTTACACCACTTCGGTCTTTCTGGGCCACCCTGTATAAAAGAGTGTTGTAAATGTCAAATATTTGTTTAAAAGATATATCGTCGGTTTGTTTCTGTTTTGATGTATAAGACATTTTTAATAAAATTGAGTTATTGATTGATTATATATCAATAATGTGTCCTCTTTCCAAATTCGTTATAGTTTTCCGATATCTTGAATATATCTGGAGATATAAAGGTGCAAATTTGCGTCATTTCCACATTTTTTGAACCTTGTAAAGTCTGTTTTACTGCAATCGACAATTTTTTTCATATGTAGCACATTTCTCAAGTAAAAGTAATAACATTGTTATTCAAGTCTGTTATAATGTACAGTGACGGACTATATTTTTGGCACAGTACGCAATTTTAAATAAACCAACAGAATTATAAAGAAAACAAATAGCATTGGCTTTCATTGTGTAATGTATTGTTAAAATTTATGTACTTAACGATATAGGCACAGAAAAATATAAAATAATTAAACATTTTAAGAAAATCAATTAAGTAAAAAATTTTAATTCCTATTTTTGGGGGACAAAATTATTGGCACAACATAAAAAATGGTGGCAATAGTCTTAAGATTCGTTCGATATGGCATCAATTAAACTTGTAAACATCTGAAAAGTTCCGTTATGTTTTAAATGACGCCGTTTTAATAACTAAAAATAGATTGTGTGACTTGTAAAGAGTGGAATTGTGATAAATATTTAAAAATGTGCCCAAAAAAGAAAGAAACGACCGTAGCCGAACGAAAAATTATTTTGCATTTGCATAGTCAACAGAAATCTTATTCAGAAATCGGAGAAATTATGAGCCGTAGCCGATATATGTACTATAAGAAGCATTATAAAACGTTTTGCTGGTTCAACAAATTTGTCTAGCAAAAAACATACTGGTCGGCCGCGAGTTCTTAGTAAGAGGGAGGAGGTGCAAATTGTTCGAAAGATCAAAAAGGATCCGAAATTGAATTCTACTCGGCTTGCTTCTGAAGTTAAAGAAGAATTTGGAAAAGAAATTCACGCAAAAACTATACGCAGAACATTACATCGTGCTGGGTATAAATCCAGAATAGCAAGAAGAAAACCTCTTATAAGTGAAGTGAACAGAAAAAAAAGAATAAGTTATGCCCAGGAATTCAGAAGCAAGGGAGAGGACTTCTGGAACAATGTTTTATTTTCTGATGAAAGTAAATTTAATATCTTTCAGTCAGATGGAAAAGTTTCGGTTTGGCGAAAACCAAACACCGCCTATGATAAGAACAATACTCTTTGTTCAGTTAAACATGGTGGTGGGGGGGTAATGGTTTGGGGATGCATGGCTTCATCGGGACCTGGAGAGCTTGTGTTCATTGATCAGATTATGGATAAAACATTATATCTCAATATTTTAAAAGAAAATGTTAAGAAATCTGTGGAAAATCTAGGGTTATCAAGAAATTATTTTTTCCAACATGACAACGATCCCAAACATACAGCTTATGATGTGCGTATGTGGATAGCTTATAACATCCCCCATATTTTGCCGCACCCACCACAATCCCCCGACCTTAATCCGATCGAGCATCTTTGGGAGGAATTGGAAAAACACATAAGAAAGTACAACATTTCTAATAAAACCCAGCTAAAAGAAACTCTCTCACAAGAATGGAAAAATATCAGTTCTGATGTAACAAAAAAATTGGTGGATTCAATGCCAAGGAGATTGGGTGAAGTAATTAAGCAAAGAGGATACGCTACTAAATACTGAATTTATTTTTTTCATCTTATAAGAACTAAAATTTTGCGGGTGTGCCAATAATATTGTCCCAGAAAATTTGAACTAAAACTTTATTTAATTGTTTTTCTTAAAATATGTTGAATTGATATTTATTTTTCTGTACTTATAAAATAAAGTACAAGCATATTAACAAAATATTAGAAAATAAAAATTTATACTATTTGTTTTCTTTAAAAGTCTGTTGTTTTATTTAAAATTGATTACTGTGCCAAAAATATAGTCCGTCACTGTATATCAATGCATATTCTACTCAAAGAACGTAAATCAAAGCAAAGTACAAAAATTTAACTATTGTAAATGAAATTAATTGATATTTATTTTTTATTAATACAATTTCTTTTATTAAATATAATCACTGTCTTTTATTTCTTCCTTTGTTTTACCTCTAAAAGTCTTGTTATATATATTAAAACTGGTATTTTCAGCTTTTATATTTACTTAAATATATACAGTAATTTAAACCATTTGAGCAAGTAGTGAACAATATTGTTTTTATGAATGTGGAATACGTTGACAAAGATTTTTGTAATTTTTTCCTTAAGTCTTAATAACTTTTCATGTTGGATGTAAAAAGTTTATCAACTTTAAGTTTGAATAAAAAACATATGTATCTATTACTTTTATTATTAAACAAAAAATTTTTATAAAACTAATGAACTAAACATTCTTCATCGATTTCTTCGAAAACACATTTTTGTCCAATACATCAAAGCAGAAACAAACCGACGATATAGCAGTCTTTATACAGAATTTATAATATTATATTATAACATATCATCATTACGTACTGTTGCCTTATACTGAAGCTGGTGCACGACAATTGGGTAACAATCTCCATCTCATGCCAATTATTATGGGTGGAGATTTTAGTAAAAATTTTGCAAACCCACAGTCACAAGCTTTATCAAAATTTTTATTTGACGTTTTCCACTCGCATATGAGCAATTGTCCACAAACCCCCACTAATAATTCCACTAATATAGATGCAGTTTTCCATAGATTTTTAAATACAGTAAAGTAAAAAATTTTTATATTTATCATATTTTAGTTGCCATAAGCCAATATTAACTATTTGTAAGGCATTTACCGTAGATGGGCACTTTGCAGTACTACTAAAATTTCAGTAAAAATAAGTTTTTTACCAGTAAATTTGTACTGATTACTAAAATTTTTTTTTGCAATTTTTAAAAATTGCCTAAATGATTTATTGTATCATGAGGTGCATTGAATTTTCAGTAATCAGTAATACCCGTATTCATAATGAAATTCTACCAAGCGGCTAAATTTTTTTCATACAAAAATTTCAAAATTTGAATGAAAAAACTTTGCCACTTGCTACAATTTCATTATGAATACGGCCCTACGATTTTACTGGTAATGCAAATTTAATTTCATTACCAGTAAAAATTTACTGAATTTTTTCAGTAATCAATAAAGTTACTGTTGATGTAATTTTTAATGCAAATTCCTATGTATTTACAATATTGAAAGTTTTAATACTTTTAATTGATTAATTTAAAAAAATATACTGAAAGCATAAGTACTTCCAACTTAAAAAAAAAAAATTCATTAGTAGATGCTTACACTTCTCCCTAGTGATCGGACTCACATTGGTTTTTTTTAACAAAGTTGAAGTTGTAAGTACATTTATGCATATTTCTCCATTTCTAAAATATAAAAAAATGCTTTTTATGATTTTTTAAATAACTTTTTTGCAGTTTTTTTTCATTTACTTTTTACAACTTTTGCCAATGCTGGAAAATTTTTGTTCTTATAATGAATTTTAAGCGACTAAAATCACTAAAATAAAATTTAATTGAAAAAGTAAGCAGTACTAGGATGAGTTCCAGCAATTTTGGATAACTTTTCCATATTCAGAGAGTAGTTTTCTATTTTCTCTCATTAGTCCGAACTTGTACGAAATCTTTTGGAACACACATACTATCAGCCGTATTCATAAAAATTTTAAGCAGCATTTAGGAGACTTCAGTTTAAAAAATATTGTTTGGTCAAAATTTTCTCTCGAAGCTTTTTTTGTCGCCTTGTAATGTAAATCATAGCTATGAAATTAAATTTATTGACACTTTAATGTCTCTTAACCTTTGCCAAGTGAATATTTTTCATAATCAATTAAATCGTTTTCTTGATCTTATTTTTATTCCAGAGTCTCTTAAATATCAAATTTATGTTCCTTTACTTTCGATATCCCCGTCAAATTTTCACCATAAACCTCTTACTATTGAAATTTCTAATTTAACATTTTTTACAAATTCTCAACTTGCGATTGTTAATGATTTTAACTTTAAATCGTGTAATTTTGATGTGCTGAATTCCATAATTGATTATATTAATTGGTTTGATCTTTTTGCTGGCCTAACAACATGTGAGTGCCATGAAATATTTTTACGGAAAATTAATCATTTTTGTATTAGTAACATTCCAAAAAAGAATATTAAGCCCTATAAATTGCCGTGGTACTAGTGGTCTAAAAAAGCTAAAAAATCTGCGAAACAAAAAAAAAGTTTATTGATATGGGTGATCACGAATCGGGAATTCAATTTCTTAAATAAATTTCTATACAAGCAGTTCATCTTGTCTAAGGAGCAGGAAATTAAAAGTCTTTTGGTCTTTCGTTAAGTCCAAGAAACAATCATCAGGTCTACCATCAGTAGTTCGTTTAGATGGATCAATTTCTGAGTCTTGTGATGATGCTGTTGATTTGTTCGCTTAATTTTTTAAATCCAATTTCGAGCCGTTCATTAATAATATCCCAACTCCTGTGGTGTCTTCAAAGCTAAGTTTGGGATTACTAGTCCTGTCCGAGGCTGATGTATCGGAAGCAATTCGTGAGGTAAAAATCTCGTTCAAGTCTGACTGTGATGGCTTATGTACGCATCTATTAAAGAAAGTTTCTAAATCCCTCGTACCTGCTCTTACATATATTTTCAATTTGTCGCTTTAAGAGGGTGAATTTATTAATAGGTGGAAGGTTGCTACAGTTTCTCCTATATTTAAGGAAGGTAAGAGAGACGATGTAAGTTTTTATAGGCCTATTTCTAAGTTATCATGTATTTCAAAAATGTTTGAATACATAGTTCACAAAAAACTGTTTTTCCTTTCCAAGCCATGGATTTCTCCCTATCAGCATGGTTTTTACTCTGGGATGTCTACTGTAACTAATTTGACTCTTTTCAGCGAATATTGCTTAGATGCGCAGGAAAATGGTTCCCAAGTGGAACTAATTTATACTGACTTCTCTAAAGCTTTTGATAAGTTATATCGAAATTGAGATCAATGGGCTTCCATTCTAATTTCCTGGTATGGATTAAGTCCTATTTATCCAATAGAATTTGCACTGTGAGTATTGAAGGTTTTAGAAATAACCCTTATCTCCAAACGTCGGGTGTTCCCCAGAGAAGCATACTTGGTCCATTGCTATTTAATTTGTTCATTAATGACATTGGTAGCTGTTTTGTTAAATCGAGGTATCTTTTATATGCCGATGATTTGAAATTGGAATCAATTCAATTTCTTCAAGTCTAAACATTAATAAATGTTTACATGTCTCCTTTCATAGGTCTGACTCCCACTGTGGTTGTCTTTCATATTAATGGTATTAATTTGAGCAGGTCAAACTCTAAGTTGGACTTAGGGGTGATGTTTGACAGCTCGTTGTCTTTTGCAGCTCATATTGATTATATACTTCAGAAGGCATATAAAATTTTTGGTCTTTTAAAAAGAAGTTGTTCTGAATTTGTTGACCCATATACACTCAAGCTTATCTTTACATCGTTTGTAAGATCAAAGGTAGAATATGCTTCCGTTATTTGGAGTCCTCACTTATCTAATCTGATCTTTGGTGTTGAAAGACTTCAGCGTATTTTTATTAAATTTGCCACACACTCACTACCTTACTTATCTTCCGTTTCGTATGAGTCTAAATGCTTGTTTATAGGCTTACGTAGTCTAGAAGCACGTAGAATAATTCAATCGGCACTATTTGTGTATGATATTATCAATGGTTCTATTGATTGCCCAGATTTGCTTTACATGGTACCTTTTTATATACCTCGTAGAAATCTTAGGATGGCGAAGCTATTTGATGTACCCTTCCATAGGACTAATTATGCACGTAATGGTACGCTAACACGTGCCTTTGTTCAGCTCAATGAGATTAACTTCAATTTGCAATAAGTTTCTCAATCTTTTATTGAATTTGGCACTGAGAAATCTGGGTTTAAACTCCTACTTTTTAGTGTAATAAAATAACTGTTTTAATACAAAAATTAGCTGTGATTTATAAACTTTAAGATAATTTTGTATATATGTAGGTTTTACACATACATACTTCATTGTTAATTTAGATAATTGTACAATATAATTTATAGGTATTTTGTTATCTTAGTCTGTAATTTGTGCATAGACTGAAATAAATAAATAAATAAATAAATAAGTTGTTTAAGCAATATTCGCTAAAGTTGTATTCATAGTAGATTTTTAGCTTAAAAAACGTTTTTTAAACCTTGCGTAAATCACAAAGTTTAAAATTGAATGCACCCATGTTTAAACCATTTTTAAGATGACATTCTTGTGATTTTGCTTCGTCTTTGTTTACATTTTTAAGTTTGCCTGTATGTATGTATGTGCTTATGTACATACATACATATGCATATGTGACTGAAAATGTAATTGTTTTTTTTTTTTTTTGAAACTCATGCCGAAATTTCAAATGGAGTCCAAATAAATATTTACCAGAGAAGGAGCGATCAGCTTTCCATTCCCTTCCATTCGTCTTTTCTCAATGTGTAAACAAAAAATAAAAATAATAATTATAGTGATGTATAAAAACTCACAAAATATAAAATAAAATTCGTTATTCTATTGCTTCTTAATCTGCAATAGAAAGAATCATATAAAAAGCACTTTTAATAAAGATTCGCTGCAAATTCTATTATTTTTTTTAATTACATACGAGTTTTAACACATTTTTTATTTTATAAAAACATTATTTGTCGAAAAATGGACAAAACACTAATACAGATACGAGTACTTTGTAAATTAATAATCGTTGTTTATTAGAACGGCTGTATGTATTTAAGGCTTGGAAACCGAAATAAATAACGGTATCTTTATATAATTATTTTTTAAATTTCGGTATCGGTATTTAATTATTTTGGTATCGGTATTGCCGGTACATACCGTTAAAGAGTATAATACCGGTATACCGATTTAAATTTATTTGTTCAGACAGTGGATATAGCAAACAATTTTTGTTTTTTATTTAATTACTTTGAAAAGGGAGTATTTTTACATTAAAATATAAACTTATTTGTTGTTACATATGTTTTTATACTTTTATTAAAAATTAATTAATTAATTTATTTATGATTAATAAATAAATAAATAATTAATTAAGTTATTTTTAATTATTATTTTTCGAACTTAATTTGTTTCTATATTTATAATTTGAACGGGCTAAAGTTCGTATCGCTTTTTAAGCCAAATTACATGTGATAATTATTAATGAACAAATAACATCAAAGTTAGTTGTAAATATTCTGACAACACATAGTTGAACGGAACACAGCCAGCCGTTTTCGAAGGCCACTAAACCTTCATCATCAGCGTTCTTCTGTGTTGGTCCACTGTGTGTGGTGTCAGTTATATAATAATAGGAATTAATTAATTTATTTATTTCAAAAGACCAACCGAGCTCATAGAGCCATATATAGTTGGTAGAGTAATATAAAAATTTAAATATAATTATGTAGGCAACAACTATTAAAACAATAAAGATTATATAACAAACAAACTGAAAGCCTGAATAGATACAATATCTATAAAACTGCATTAATGGTTAGAAAAATTTTATCTTCATAAAGGTATACATATATATGTATATACATATATATATATGGATAGCTAAAGTCTCCAAAATAAAATGACAATATGCTATGCGCTTTAAATTGTATACGCAAAAATGACTAAAAAAAATTTATGTATATTAGAAAAATTTAACTGTTAAAAACTTTCGGCCCTATGTATAAGCAAAAATTGGAATGAAGTTGGCATAAGTGACGAAATTGGATTAGGTGTTAACGAGTTCCTCCATACAATTTGATATTAAAAACGGTAGCATTATCTAATTTTAACCCACTTCTGAGTCCTAGTATGATTTTTAATGTGACGTTTCATCGCCAAACTCTTCAAGATCATGTTTAATTTTGCCACTTATGCTAACTGTTGTAAATACTATGTATGAACTTTGCTCAAATACACTTTAGTTTCAATGTAAACTTTAAATCTACTATGCTTTGACATATTTGTTTTCTATATTTCAAGAAGTTAAAATAATTGTTTTAGTTTGTCATAAGTTTTCACTCACATTGTATTATTTTGTAATAAATACTTTTCATATAAAACTAAAAGAAGAATATTTTCAACATTGGTTATGGGCACAGGACGTTAAGGATTCTGTACAATTGATTTTAAGCAAATAAAAGAAGAACTTAAAAGGGTAAACGATAAAAATGGCAAACTCAAATTGTCAAATAGAAAAACTAAATTTATGGATGTCCTTGAAAAAACATTAGATGAAGCAGCAACTCAAAAAGACAAATATTCATGGAAAACAAGAGATAGCAAAGCCCTTGCAACAATTACGCTAGCGGTGAGAACTACTGAGTTAATCCATATTAAGGATTGCGTTACTGCCAAGGATGCTTGGTGTAAATTGGAAAATATTTATAGAGCAAAAGGAACTAGAAAATTTTGTAGTTGCGATTGAAAGCAGAGATACAATACCTAAATTGGAGCAGCTTAAAAACAAAATTTTGGAAGTAGAGCAACGCAGAAATGAAAACGAGTGTGCTGTTAACGAACAAGTGTTCGCTATTAAAGACAAAAACAAAAACTTCAAAAATAAGAGTTTATCACATACAAATGATCGAAATAAATCAAGAAATTTGAAATGTTTTCAATGTGGAAAAATGGGGCACGTCAAATCGCAGTGTTTCTCCAGAAGTAAGTCTAACAACGTTAATAGTGCTATGCTTGTCATCAATTCATGTACGAATGAAGAAAATCAAAATGAATGGATTCTGGATAGTGGTGCATCTTCCCATGTTTGTGGAAGAAGGGCCGCATTCTCTGTTATTAACGAATATGATAGCAGTGTAATTCTAGCGTCTGGTGATAAACTTAAAGTAAATGGAATTGGCGAAGTCACGGTAAAATTTTTTAATAAGAAATAATTCATAGTCAGGCTCAAGTTCAGTAATTTCAATTCTTATTGAATGAAATATTTTTATTAATGAATATGAGTTTCTAAAGAAGAGAAGAAAAATTAAACTTAGACTTTAAGCTGGGGGAAATACCGATACTTTTCTGTGCAGCCACGCACTTCATCAGCACCCCAGTCTATCTACTTGGGTAGAGATTCTTATTAACAACAGCTATTTAACTTAAATTTACAATGAAACGGAATATGAGAAACGATTGTTGTGTATACAATTGATTTACCTTTGGTAAACACATTTATAATTTTTTAATAAGTTTTATACTTTAAAAGACGTTTTATACATACCAAATATAAAGTCAAATTTCCTTTCGATAAGTAAAATGACACAGAGAGGTTATTCAATAATATTTTCGAAAAATAAAGTAGATATTTTCAAGAACGCAGAGTTTCAATTTAAAGCTGTGGCATACAATAATATTTATAAAGTAAAATCTCAAAATATTAATAATTTGATGATGACTGAAAAAGAATTAAAAGATAATTTATGGCATAAACGTTTTGGCCACCTAAATATTAACGATCTGAGAAAGTTGCAACGAAATGACTTAGTTCGAGGGCTGAAAGGTAATATGTCCAATGATAAATGTGTTACGTGCTCATTATGCAAAATGTCTGCCAAACCATTCAAATCGATTGGAACAACAGTTACGAATAATTTATTGGAATTTTGGTACATACTGATATATGTGGGCCAATGAGAGTCAAGTCACTAGGTGGAGCGATGTATTTTATAACTTTTATAGATGATTACTCTCGGTATATTACTGTTTATGTTTTGAAGAATAAATCTGATGCATTTGGCGCATTTAAAGAATATATTGCAATGGCTAAAAACCAAACTGGCTGCAAATTGAAACGTCTTAGAAGCGATAACGGACGTGAGTATGAAAATCAAAATTTTAATAATTTTTTAAAGGAAAATGATATAGTGAATGAAACTACGATATGCTATACACCACAACAAAATGGAGTTTCAGAAAGGGCAAATAGGACATTAATTGAAATGACTCGATATATGCTTGAAGAAAAAATCGATCACCAACTTAAAGTATTGGAAAATATTACTCCTTACGAAAAATGGACCTTTTCCTTTTCCTTTCGAAAATTAATTTATATATGAAAAATATATTGAAAATAATGGTGATTTTAACGATATTTTTGAATGTTCAACATTTACCAACAACAAAAATATAGTTCAAGAATCAATTGGAAAAAATGATGACATTATACCAGAAACACAAAAACATGAAAAAATAGTAGATAATGAAAATTCTGATATGGGAAAAACAGTTGAATCGGATTGTACAAGTGACGAAGAATCAGAATTTTTTGGTTTCGAAAATTCATCAGATGATGAATCTGAAAAGTAACTCCAAGTACCGAGGGAAAGCGTAAGATATATAGAACGGGAAATAAAGATCGACCACGCAAAATATATAGAGCTGATAGTGAAAATTTGAACGCAATAAATATTTTTAATAATTCTGATCCTAATAACGTGAAAGAAGCAATGAACAGTAAGGAATCTGCAAAATGGAAAGAGGCTATGAGTAAAGAATATAATTCATTGATAAAGAATGGAACGTGGAATCTTGTTTTAAAGCCTATAGGAAAAAACGTAATTGGATCTAAATGGATTTTTACTATAAAACGTTTAGCTGACGGTGCTATTGAGTACTACAAAGCCAGGTTGGTTGCTCAAGGATGTTTTCAAAAATATAATCAAGATTATAGCGAAACATATGCACCTGTTATACGACACCGCTCTATTCGACTTATTTTGTCTTTAGCAGTAAAATATGATTTACTATAAAACACGTTGATATAGTAGCAGCTTACCTAAATGGCGATTTGAAAGAAGAGATATACATGAATCAACCACAAATGTTTGTTCAAAAAGGTGAAGAGAAATTGAAAAAGTCTTTGTACGGTCTTAAGCAGGCTGGAAGACAGTGGAATCATAAAATAAATGAAATTTTGATAACTGTGGGATTTACTCAATGTAAAACTGATAGCAGTGTATTTTTATATAATAATAATAATAATGAAATTAATATCGTTGCCCTGTATGTAGATGATATCTTATTAGGTTGTTCTTCTAGCAAAACCATGGAAAATATACTTGAAACTCTTAAGTTACATGTGGAAATTGTGGATCGAAGACCCGCAAATTATTACCTTGGTATGGAAATAGAAAGAGAAAATCCTAGAGGAGATATAAAAGTTAACCAAAACAACTTTGTAAAAGAACTGCTGCAACAATGGAATATGCATGAATGCAAACCAGCTAAAACACCGTTTTCCGCAGGAACACTTTTAACAAAATGTGCTGTAGAGAACTGCAAAGAGATGGTAGATGTGACTAAATATCAATCGCTAATGGGAAGTCTGATGTATTTAGCTACAACTACTAGGACTGATATTGCTCACACGGTTTCGACTTTGTCTCAATTTAGTTCTCATCCTCATAAGGAACATTTTATTGCGGCTAAACATGTTCTACGTTATTTAAAATATAAAGAATTGTCGTTCTGTTTTTCAAAAGAAGGGAGTGGTTTAAAATGTTGCTCCGATGCAGACTGGGGCTCAAATATTATTGACAGTAAATCTTAAAGTGGTTTTGTTCTATTTCGTAGGGGGTCCAATATCCTGGGAATCGAAAAAACAGAACATAGTGGCATTAAGTTCAATGGAAGCAGAATACATCGCTATGTGTCAAGCTGCAAAGGAAATTAGTTTCTACCGGAGTTTGATAAATGAATTTGATACGTAATCCAACCGTTTTAAATTGTGACAACCAAGTAGCTCAATACCTGACAAAAAGCCAGATGACGATGAAAAGAAGCAAGCACATTGACATTAGATATCACTATATAAAGGAAAAATATAATGCTAATGAATTAAAATTGGAATATGTACCAACGGAAATTAATGTAGCTGATATTTTAACTAAATGTTTACCAAATATTAATCATTGGAAATGTTGTAATTTTTTAAATTTGAAATGAATCTTAATATGTAATTAATAATATGGAATTTACATTGAGGGGCGACTGTTGGAAATACTATGTATGTACTTTGCTCAAATACACTTTAGTTTCAATGTAAATTTTAAATCTACTATGCTTTGACATATTTGTTTTCTATATTTCAAGAAGTTGAAATAATTGTTTTAGTTTGTCATAAGTTTTCACTCACATTGTATTATTTTGTAATAAATACTTTTTATATAAAAATAAAAGAACAATATTATTCAACACTAACTTCATGCCAATTTTTGCTTATACATAGGGCCGTATTTGAAGAAGCATATGCTACAAGATTTCTCTTGAATGTGATAGGGGCGACGTGAAATTCTTTAAGAGAACGGGGTAAAGAGTTCCATAACTTGATAACTCGCACATGAAATGATCTTTCGTGAATAACATGGTGACCATGACCACGGTGAAACATGGTCGTGAAGCTTTAATTTATAAACAAAACGTATTATATTGAAAATCAAAGAGCATCTATTCAGGTCGTTAACACTACATCCTAAATAAATTTCAATGCAATACAATAAGTTTGACATCAGCAGAGAGTGTGCAACACGTTTCTTAATCGACAGCGGCAGATATAGGTTTAAAGAATATAACCTTCGTAAGGTAAAATTAATTTTAGAGCTAACAACACTAATATGGTAGCTAAACCCTAAATGGTTATCCAAAACGACACCTAGACATTTCATGCGCTCAACAAACTCAATGGCCTCACCATCAACAAAAATGGATATATTAACTAAACAGTTTTGTGATTTAAAACGCATAGCCCTAGTCTTAGCAGAATTTATACGCAGATTACTATTTCTCATCCACAATGAGACATTACACATGAAATTGTTAACATCATTTTCAAAAACATTGCTGCAAGTAAAATTGCCCTTAAACAAAAGTTGAATGTCATCTGAAAATACAAACGATTTGCATTCAATATCATGTAACAGCGTGAAAAAGTTATTCATATAAAGCATAAATAATAATAGGTCTATGACAGATCCCTGTGGGGTACCACAGAAGTTGAAACTTTTCATATATAAAGTATACATTTTGGTTAAGTAAACAAAATAATAAAAATAAAAGTTTTATTTATTTAATTTATTTTATTTATAATATTTAAACACATAATACAATTATGAAATTAAATTTTAATAAAGTACTAACAACAGAGCTTTTCGACCTAAGCTTATTACAATTTAGATAAGGTGATATATGTTACAATGTTTTAATAATAAAAGTTTTGTAATATAGGGATATACAGTGTATATCATGATACAATAATATAAACCCTACAAGAATACAATCATTCAATTGACCGGTAATTTGCTCGGAAGTCATGGAGGATATATTCATCATTGCTTAGTCCAAATTCACATTTGAGACATTTCTTGCCAGACCTTTTTTCAATTCTCTTTTGCTCTTGCCCGAAGCTTTTAAATATTGGAGATTAATACACAGACAGACATTTTGTAGTTTGTTTACTTCTTCTTCGCGTTTGATACTTAAACACATACACATACATACCATATGCCTTGATAATACACATCAAGTATCCACACACCCGTTGAAATGAAAAAAATCATATGAAGCAACAATAATAAATTGCAAAAAGTAGAAAAGAGAAACAAAAAATGTCCGGTACAGAGGGTCGTGTACTACACACTCTGCATCTACGCTCCTTCTTTTACAAACTTCGTCTGTCTGTCTTTCAATTTCCCAAATGTAAAAAGGGCACTTATCAATGATAGCCACAGTAGTAGTAGTACTAAGCACAGAGGTACTTTGTGGTACTAAGTTTTTATTTTATTGAGTCTTCTAAATTTCGTTCATACATAGGATTAGATAACAAATCGACAATATTTTTTCAGACTTAAAACTATTATATCTTGTTTTAATATACATACGATGAAAAGAATAAGATCTATGCTTAAATTAAGAATTAGATTTTGTATTCAAAGTACTACTAATTTTTTGTAATCAATGTTTGCTCCCAACATTTACTTTTACGAACAAAAATAAAATTAAACAAAATAAAACTAAATAACACTTAAAATTAAAATTTTAAATTATATACACATGTAGCTGTCGACCCGTCGTTTCAGACAGAGAAATTTTTATCACAGTTATTATAATCAGAATTTGTACTAATACAATTTTTTAAGCATTTAATATGGTTTATCTATCTAAAGAAAAAAGGGTCTAATCTATTCTTAGTTTTCCTAGATAACGAGTGTTCAACATATGCATATGAAATGTCAAACTATCCTTATAAGTTAATCAGGTACATTTATTAAATAAATTACACACATGTATCGAAGGGTTAACGTTGTACAACTTACTAGTAAATAGCCTCTGTGAGAGCCAGAGCAAGCTCTTTTATAAAAATCTGGAAGGGCAAGGATGGTCGGATCATCTTCCAAGTTTTTCAATAAAATACAAAGCGGTGATAAGTAAGCAAACTCAGTACAATTTATGTCACTTTCACTCATCAAGGTGTTTTCATGTAATTCTAATTTTTGAACAATTTTTTTTTGCAGTTTGAAGGCGTAACTGCAAAATGATGTAACATCTGAATTTTTGTAGATATATGAGTTCGAATATCTCTTTGTGCGGCTTTGAAAGTTTTTTCTTGTTAAAAAGCAATCAACACAAAACGGGGACGTTCTCTATTTGCAGCCAATTTAACATTCCATATACATATAGCTAGTTCCTGTATTTAGTTGGGGATCAGTGTTGCCAAAACGGCGGTTTTCCCGCTATATATGACTGTATTTTGTTGTCATTAGCTGCAAGTCTATTAAAAAAACTACCACCGGGAATTTTAGCGGAAGAATTTCTTAGTTGACGGATTTTCAGCGTTTTTCTGAAACTTATAAAGAAAGGTATTGAATCAAAATAAAGTATTTTTAACGCAGCTCTGTGACACGTACCATGGTATATATGAAGAGTTTTTTTTCGATATAAGCACGCACAGAGAAAAGAAACTAACGTCACATTTTTGCAAATAAAAATTTGACATATTGTGGTCGTGTAGTATAATGTGCAACGTTAAGAGGTTAAAAATAAAATCATGTATATACATACGAGTATAAAAGTGAGCAAATCTCATTTTTAGTGAATAAAATTTAATTAGAGATTAAAATTATATTACAAACCAATTTAATCATTCTTTTCGTATTAAAGATAATAGTAAACAAATCTTTAAACAAACGGAAAACAAACCGAAAACTGGGTGATTGGACCAGTGAGTATGAGGAAAATATAATATCAACCAAAATGTCTCAAACATAACTTTTTCTGAATAATTTGTTTTTGATTAGACTTTATTAATTAAATTTTCCTTCGAAATTAAACTTCAAGCCAATTTGAATTGAGCCACAGAGTTTATTTTATTAACACTATTTTTTAATTTCAGATAGTCAGAAAGTCAGGAAATTTTAACAATACTTTACAAATACTTCAAGCAAAACGGCAAGATATTATACTACACGTGTAGAATAATTGGGGTCTATCGCAGAAAATATTGAAAAGATACTGATTCAGCTTAAACATTAATATTATAAGATGGAAAAGTCCCTTGGATTCTACTTTTTCCTGGTTCGATGTTCGTGTATGGAAACTCTGCAGGAAATAAAATACCTACTTAAAGAGTAGGCTGAGTTTTGCTTACAAATATTGGGGAAATATGAGATTCCAACATACATACATACATATGTATGTATATCTATGAATATGTATACATATTTTATAAAATTTATTTTATTCTCTTTTTTTTATCAATAAACCATAAGAAAGACATATGTTGGTTATAAAAAATTCAGCGGTTATATTAGCGTTTATTTTTATTCAGCTAGCAGTTTTTAGCGGGTTTTTAGGGGCTATATGGTGGGAAATGCCTACAACATTTTGGCAACACTGATGACGATCATTAAAATTTTGGGTTTTTTTTATTAACTTTAAAGTACGCCAACAAGAGTGTGAAGTCCTTTTTCATAATTTTTTAATATTTCATATTGCATATAATATTCGTATTCGTGTTCGTATTCGCGAATATAGTTTCAAATATTCGTATTCGCGAATAAACTTTCATTTAAACTTTAATTTATTTTTTATTTTCACTCATGTAAAACAAAAATTGCCCTTGTTGATTGATATCATAATCCATCAACTAGACCCGACAACTTACAACAACATTGCAACGATTATAAGAACGGAGTAGCAAATCTTGTTATTACCAATTTAGCCATCTCTTTCATATAAGCGATTTTAGACTGTTGCAACAAAAATGCCAAATTTGAAGCGTGATTTATTGATATTAATGCGAAAACAATAACATATTAAGTACTATGTTGTGTTTTTTTGGTAGTTAATAAATGTTCCTTTGTTGTTGTATATGGAAAGTCTCAAAAAATTTCATGTTTTTTAAAAATACCTACATTAAAATAAAAGTTGTTAAAAAATAACTAATAGCTAAACTCACTTTTCTTCCGGCTAAATGAGATGAAAAATTGCTAAATTGGCATCACTGCTCTCCAGTCACACAAAATTAGTAAAAATTAAATACTATTTTTAATAATAGTAAAACGGGTCCAAAAATTGCCGCCGATGTGTTAAATGTTATACAATCATATATTCGCGAGCAAAACCAGCTCAAAAGTATTTTTTTATAGATAAAAATTCTCATAGTTTCAAAGGTGATAGTAAGCTATTCCAAACCCTGCAGACTCTTATTTTAAATGACCGTTCAAAAGTAGAGGAATACACGAGGAATTTCAATCTGAACATTAGGTGTAGACTTAATGAAAGAAGAAGGGACGGGATGGTAGATAAGGACTGTAAGTTTTCGGACCACAGTGGGATATAATTCAGTCTTATTGGACCGCTGTTGATATTAGGGCAAGGGAAACTCCGCAGGGTATGGATGCGCAAAGAGGAGTAGAAGAGGAGGTGGAATATTTCGCTAACACTTGTAGGGATTGTTTTGAACAGTCCTGTCCAGTGGTTTTTCCCGGGCAAAAGAAAGCAGCCTCCGTGGCAGACCAAAGATCTAAAAGATCTGAGGTCCTCGGTTAGAAGATGTTCAATAGGGCGAAACTCACAGGAAGGATTGAGGACTGCAACAATCATGAGGCATTGTATAATAAGTACAAGGGTGTTCTCAAAAGGGCGAAAGCCTCATGGAGGAAATACTGTGAGGGGATTGATTCCGTTAATGAGTTATCGATGTTTCCGCGAGTATTGTCAAAGGACCCTAGGGCTCCTGGGAATATTCAAAGATTGAATAGCACATGGATGGAATCCAGCTCTGAGACACTTTCTGTTCTGATGGGCACTCACTTTCCCGGCTTTGGGGAAGAGGCAACGATAGAGGTTAATTTTAACTACTTGTCGGAACCGGATTTAGAAGGAGCAGTGGACGACATAGTGACGTTAGAAAAAGCAACATGGGCAATAAATACATTTGAACCGTATAAATAACCGGGCCCAGATGGTATTTTTCCGGCCATTGTGTAGCATGTCCCAGAGCGGGTACTACTGTCTCTGGTGTATATCTTTAAGATATGCTTAAGCAGGAGGTTTATACCGAAAGGCTGGAGGGAGGTTAGGGTCATCTTCATACCCAAAACGGGCAAAGCAAGCCACTCAAAGCCGAAGGATTTCAGGCCAATCAGTCTTTCGTCATTTTGAAAAAAATACCTAGGTGCTTTCCTAGATAGCAAGCTTTCTTGGAAAATGAATACGCAGGAAAGGCTAAAGAAAGGGCTCAATGCCTACTACGCATGCAGAAACTCCATAGGAAGGAACTGAAGGTAGTAAACTTGATTTACACATCGGTTGTCAGGCAGGTTATTTCCTATGGTTGTGAGGTATGGTGGGAGGCATTGAAAAAGGAAACTCACAGGAGATTACTAGCTAAGGTTCAGAGATGTGCCTCGATGGGCATCACAGGTGCTCAGAGGAGCACACCTCAGGCTGCCTTAGACGTCATTCTTCATCTACTTCCTATAGAGGACTTTGTGGTGGGAGTCTCCTTAGACTCGTGGAAACAGGTTTGGTGAGGACAGAAATATCAGTTCGCACATCGATCTTAAAGATCGGTTTTGGTGATTAGGAATCCGTAACCCTTGGTTTACGGACTATAGGGTTCCTGAAATTGATTTTGGTAGAAAAGCGTTAATTCAAATCCGATGAGCTGTATTAGGGTAGTGCAAACTTTAAGGACGGGAAAAAAATGGGGCAAAGCACCGGGGATGGTGTCTATCGTCCATGTTCTGAAAAACGCATATCGCTTAAAATTGGCGTTTTCGATCGGAAAACGCTAAGCAGGTGTTCTGAAAAATGCATTTCGCTTAAAACTAATTTTTTTCGATTTTAAAACGCCAAAGAGGTGTTCTGGCAATCGAAAACGCCAGTAATTTGGCGTTTTCAAACCGCTAGTGCATACTGAAGCGATCTGGCTTATTTTATTATTCCTGCACTTTAAACATTAAAGAAAATGATGCACAAATTAAATTTAATATGTTTTGTTTTTATTTCAGCTAAAGATTGTACATTTTTTTCACTTTTTTCATCAAAAATATATATAATATATAAAATAATATATAATAATATATAAATATATATATTCATACATTTTCATGCATGTATGTGTAAATTCCCTCCACAGTATGCAAAGTTCATATTCATACACTCTTATTTCACAAAAGCTCACTGCTGTGCAATAAATTAAATTACTAAAATTAAATTTTTTTAGACTTGAGATAGAGGTTGTATTTAATGAAACAATTGTTTGGACAAATAATTCAAAACGAACTAAAAGTAATTTCACTGATCAAAAGGTGAATCAACTAATTAAAAACCACATAAATCATATTCGTACATAACATTTAGCTTAAGAAATCAGATTAGAAACTAATGCAATTAATTATAAAAGAAAAAATAATCCCTCTAACAATAGTTTTCAATACAGTAATATGAACTTTGTTTCTTATCTAGAGAATTTTGTTATTTTTATAAAATTAATGTCTGGATTATCCTTTTGATTATTTGATATATTAAATGGGGCCACGATGTATAAAATCAAACAAGAAAAAATTTTTCTTTTTTAAACGTTGAGGGTATGCATATGTATAAACTTTGCATCCGTATGTATTTTCTAATGGATTTTCAATCCAGCATTGATAAAATTCCTAACTTTTTTGATTGCAAAAACGATCTTACGTGAGATATCATGTATGTATACATTCTTATATGGCTCCATATATAAAATCTTATATTTATATATGGATCCACATATGAAGAGCTTCATAATTAAATTTTCATATATGAGCTCATATATTATAATACATTTCATATATTAGTTCATATATAATAGTTTTGCCATGTATAATCCCATATATTTCCATACATGAATTCATAAATATTCATATATAGTTATATACATTCATATATTAAAAATATATGGACCATATATAATTTTTTTAGCTGGGACCTTATTTGGTTATTTCTTACTTAACTTTTGATATTAAGATTTGGAATTTATTAAATGCACATATTTATATTAAAATGTAAAAATAAACAAATGATAAAAGTTCAAAAATAATTTACGAGAGCTAAAAAAGCTTAAAAGAACCTAAATTAAACCGACTACTCGCAATGAAAACTGCAAATTATTCGTAAGTACCCAGCTAAAAAAATTATATATGGTCCACATATTTTTAATATGTGAATGTATATAACTATATATGAATATGTATGAATGTAATGTGGTATTAGAAATTTTTTAAATTTTAGATCGCAAAATGTATTTCCAATCGATTTGATGTTACCCTGTCCTATTCCACTTAAAGTTGTTGTTTTGTTAGTGTTAATTTGGTTTTGTTTAAAGAATTTTGATTTTATTAATGAAATGTCTGCTCCCGTGTCTACTAAGAGTGTGAGCGAGGTATCAGTATTGTCTAATTGTATATGTATAAAGAAGCTCAAGTTAAGATTTAGATGGTAAATTTTTACTGATTTGATCCTAGGGGAATTTCGGAGTTTTCCGAATTGTTTTCATTTGATTCTGTTGCTCTTACGTAGTTATTGTTCCTACGATTATTATTAAATCTTTGTCGGTTTCTGTAATAATTGCTATTATTATTATTGTTGTTGTTATTATTTCTACGTGGGTAATTATTTCTTCCACGTGATCGTGTATTATTACCACGGTAACTGTTTCCAGACTTGTACTTTTGTCCATAGTACAAAATAGTATTTTGTTGACCTGTGGCGTCTGTACAACTATTGACAAATTTACTAATAGCATCGTTCATGCTATTGAATTGTCCTGCTTCCATGATAAGCTTAACTTTATCTATGGTGCAGTTCTTAGTTAATGCCTTTACGGCAGTTTGTGTGGCATACTTTGTGGCTAGGTCGCAAGCCAATCCATCTGAAATGTATGCGGTTTCTAATGCCTTGGTTAAATTTTCTATTTCACTGCAATAAGCGTTAGCAGTTTTATTGTTTTGTTTTACATTTAAAATTTTTGCTGTTAATACTTCCACAGACTCTCCCTTCACGCTATTTTTTAGTTTGTTTATTATTTCTGATATAGTTGATTCATTGCTGATTAGATTTCTTGCAGTTCCCTTTAATTTTGTTTTTATTAGTGATACTGCAACTGCTTCGTGAGTACCCTTTATTGAATCTACTAAGGACAAGGAGTCAATAAAGGATCGTAAATTTTCTGATTTTCCATCAAAGTCTATAATCAGCTTTGATGCTGTGTTCAAAAAGTCCACTACAGTTTGAGTCATTTTGGATTCAGTTATAGGCATAGAAATATTAAATATTACACTTTCGTGTATTGAATTTGGTAGTTCGATTTGTATCGATTTTTTATCAGCTAATTTTGAAATTCGGCTTGTTAAATCAAGGAAAAATGCGTCTGCTGCTCTTTGGTGAGCTACTGTTAGTCTATTGTAATAAACATTAAATAAAACTCTTATTTCTTCTAATTTTGTAAGAACATTTTGAAAATGATGAATAATTGTTTCATTTTTAATTGGTCTATCAATATTGATGCACTTATATGACCGTTCTAAATCTTCTTTTATAATTCGTGCCTTATTCAAAATATCTTTCCATTCCATCAGTAGATTAAAAAAAATTGCTGAAAAGTTTAATTTGGTTATATTTTGTCTAAATCGTTTGCTTTACTGAAATACTTTTTTCTTAGAGCTCTTTTATGTGACAAATATATTTTAAGCAACAAGTTTATTGCTGAAATTATTACCAATATTAGCATTAATAACCATAATGAATTTATTTCTGAATATGGTCAATGATTTCCAAATTGGTAATCACGTTAGCATTGGGTTTTTCCATTTTTGATTCTGTTTTACCCATATTTTCGAATTTATATATTTTACGAAATTATTGGAGATTTTCTTTTTCTATACGTTCTGACCACCTGATTGCACGAACTGTCATTTCTTCTACACGAGTCTTATTTAAAACATCGTCCTCAGTTGGGACACCTGGCATTCCTATCAGTTTCCAAATCTGTGCTAAAAATTTAATATCTTTTTCTATTTCAGATTCTTGTTTGGTTTCTAAAAATGGTTTTTTAGTGCTATTTTCGAATATCCTATCCATTATAATTGTCCTTACAAAATTAATTACAATACGAAATATTATCTTACTCTAAAATAATTAGTTTTATTATTTATTTTTAAACATTGAGGAAAAAAAAATTATATATATATATATATACATATGTATATTTATATTTTGTCAACGGCGGTTAACGCCTACTGACCTAAGAGTGCGCCGCAATTAGTGCACTTCTTTGTTAGTTTTTTGTTTTATTAACTTAGTTAGTGTTTCTATTCGTACCCACATTTTGGTCGAGTCAGTCTATGTTGGTGGGGGATCTCTGTTGACTTCTCGTAGCAACAGGGTTTTTTCTCTTTTCAACCTGCAGAGATATCCTCCTCTCCTCTTTGGCTTTGATGTCTTCGGGATTTTTAAGTTTTCTTCCTTCTTAATTTTGTTGGTTCTTTTTTTGGTATTCCTGTATAGTCAGGGGTTGTGGACCAACCTTTATATCTTGTTTATTCATTTGTTGCTTTTGTTATGCCTTCAAACTTCTTGGTTGATTACTGGATTGCACATGATGTTACTTATTTTTGTTGCTGGGCATGCATTTGCTGTGACATATCAATGTTGTTGGGCTGCCGGTATAAAACATTAAGATCCGGTGTTGCTGGAGTAATTGTTTCTCTCGTTCCACCTATATTTGCTGCTCTTGATGTTTGAGCAGATCTTATTTCCTTGTGCCTTTTGGCCAGGCGGACTTCTTCCACTGACAGATCGTTTTTGGCTGGTCTGTCAGGACTCAAGAGTTGTATGTTTTTTTCTCTGCGCCCTAGGGTCGCAACTAGCAAGATTTGTTGTATTAAATAATTATTTTATTATTATGGGTGCGGATTCTAGCACTTCCATAAACTGGCAGGATCGTCATGTAATAGGTTGTTATCAAAAAAAGTTTTATTTTTAATTTATTTTAATTTGTTTATTTTATTTACTTTAAATATAAAGATTATTTCCTGAGCTCAGCTAGGAGCTCTAGGAATGTTGTTTTATGATTGATCTTAAAATAAAAATACATTGTCTTATATACTAGTTATGAGAATAAAGCTTAACCTATCTTAACATAAGAGGGAAAGGAAAAGGTATATGCTTAATAAGCAAATTGTTCCTTTTAGTTTCCCACGGTAGGCGTGCGGCGTGTGTCTCATAAGAAATTTAGAAAACATGGATTTTGTATTGTTTATATTTATTATATAAACACTTATCAATTATCAATTATGATTCATTCAAGTGCATTATGATGCAGCCTTTGATCAGACTGGCGAGTGTCAAATAGCATCTGTACAAAATACATATTTACGTTGCAGTCTGTCAAATGCATTTATCTAACACTTCATGCAGCGGTATTTGCCCGATTGCATGAGTGTCAAATGTCCAGTGCACAAAAATAATTTCAATGCCTTTGGATGTTATGTATGTTGCGGTCAAGTTGACTTTAAATGTTTACTACGCAATGTTAGTCGTAGTGATAGTTAAAACACGCTACAGCAGGTCAATTTCGGACCCACCGCTGTGGTAAGTATCGGCTAACTGCAAATGTGAAACACTGCTGTATGCCGGTGATAATGGTGGTAATATGCAAGCTGTCCTGTTTATGACTAATGCCTCTGCAAACAGTTCAAACGATGGATCGATAGGAGCGCCTATTTTAATGGGGCATGTCTGCGCTGAGGTAGCAGTTAATGAATCACCTAAGCCATGTATTTGAGCTTAGGAACATCGCGTGCTAAGGCCTAGACGGTTTTGTAGCTTTCGTGAAATGAAAGTTGCCTCAGATGCATAGCGCGCCAACTGTATATTTGCATTCGCCCTGATATACGTCAACAAGAGCTGTGCCTAGAATGACGAATTGTGTAATGGAGGTTAGATGTGTTGAGAACGATTGCAGCATTCTGTCAGCGGATTGTGCTGACGTTGAGGGGCTCATATCTAAAGGAGGATGATTATTGTTTAGGTTGGTCTGAAAAGGGAGAGAAATGGCTGGGTTGGTATTGGATGATGGTTGTGCAGTTGATGCGCGATGAAGCAATGTATGATGTTTTCCTTTGTACGTATGGCATATGACATATTTGCTTTTGCATGTTTGAGATCCATGAGAAGTTCCCAGACAATTGGTACATCGATATTGTTGCTTAACCGTAGCATAGCGTTCTTCGATTGGCATTGCTAGAAAAACGGAACAAAATCTGAAGTGATGAAATTGCGGACAAAGGGCACATTTTCCCTTCTTTTCTTTGGAAATATTATAGCGATTTCTTTTCTGACAAATATGTTGCATATATGTTACATGTTTTACATTTCTTTGTTCGTTTGAACAAAAAATACAACTGTGGGAAAATGTCAATTTCTTTTCTGAATATGTTGCATGAAAAACATGTAAATATGTTACATATTTTACCCTCACATTATTCAAGGTGTACATACTGCCATTTTTTCCAACTGTGGTAACGAAGGTTTTGTTTTGCAAGTCATGCTTATAATTTCGAGAGAAGGTTTCTTAAATAGAAAATATAAAAACTATTATTACAAAAATTAATATAAATAAATATTTATTTAAATATTGTGGCTGTTTTGGTTTTTTAACATAATTAGCACAGAGGATATACAGAGATGTCACGAGACGGAAGATAATTTGTGTTTTCAGAGGTCTCTCTCGCAGTCACTGCGCATTCTTTAACCTTCTTTCGTGGTGGCATTTTTTAGCTTAATTTCATTTTACGCTTTGTAACCTCATTCGCTTGGCGATTTTTGCAAATAAATGGTAAACATTTATATTTTTAAATTAAAATGCTTCAAATAAGATATGCAATCATTTTAAAACATTATTTAATTGCTTTTTTAATAGTAATAAGCTATTTGGCATTTTGTTTTTTGATTCAACACAACAAATTCTTTCATTTAATTTTGTAAAATTGTGTACTTCGTTTACTTGTTCAAATGTATTTTCAGTTTATGCTTTGTGATCTCATTTGCTGTGTGATTTTTGTAAACAAAAGGTAAAAATTAAAATTGGTCAATGAAAATGCTTAAAGTTAAAGCAGTAATCATTTGTAAACAAATTTAAATCACTTTTTAATACCATTAATCTATTTCACATTCTATTTTTTTAATTCAATTCAACAAATTCTTTAATTTAATTTTGCAAATGTGTATGTATGTATGTATGTATGTACACGTGCTCGTTTCACAAAGTACATATTTTCTCTTGTTTGTTTTGATTATGTTGTTAACATCTTAATAACAAATATACTACAGTTGTCCCTTTCTCGCAGTGACTGCACCACAAATGATTTTAGCTTTTTGCATACGTCAGTTATTAATTATGAAATTAAATTTTAATAAAGTACTAACAACAGAGCTTTTCGACCTAAGCTTATTACAATTTAGATAAGGTGATATATGTTACAATGTTTTAATAATAAAAGTTTTGTAATATAGGGATATACAGTGTATATCATGATACAATAATATAAACCCTACAAGAATACAATCATTCAATTGACCGGTAATTTGCTCGGAAGTCATGGAGGATATATTCATCATTGCTTAGTCCAAATTCACATTTGAGACATTTCTTGCCAGACCTTTTTTCAATTCTCTTTTGCTCTTGCCCGAAGCTTTTAAATATTGGAGATTAATACACAGACAGACATTTTGTAGTTTGTTTACTTCTTCTTCGCGTTTGATACTTAAACACATACACATACATACCATATGCCTTGATAATACACATCAAGTATCCACACACCCGTTGAAATGAAAAAAATCATATGAAGCAACAATAATAAATTGCAAAAAGTAGAAAAGAGAAACAAAAAATGTCCGGTACAGAGGGTCGTGTACTACACACTCTGCATCTACGCTCCTTCTTTTACAAACTTCGTCTGTCTGTCTTTCAATTTCCCAAATGTAAAAAGGGCACTTATCAATGATAGCCACAGTAGTAGTAGTACTAAGCACAGAGGTACTTTGTGGTACTAAGTTTTTATTTTATTGAGTCTTCTAAATTTCGTTCATACATAGGATTAGATAACAAATCGACAATATTTTTTCAGACTTAAAACTATTATATCTTGTTTTAATATACATACGATGAAAAGAATAAGATCTATGCTTAAATTAAGAATTAGATTTTGTATTCAAAGTACTACTAATTTTTTGTAATCAATGTTTGCTCCCAACATTTACTTTTACGAACAAAAATAAAATTAAACAAAATAAAACTAAATAACACTTAAAATTAAAATTTTAAATTATATACACATGTAGCTGTCGACCCGTCGTTTCAGACAGAGAAATTTTTATCACAGTTATTATAATCAGAATTTGTACTAATACAATTTTTTAAGCATTTAATATGGTTTATCTATCTAAAGAAAAAAGGGTCTAATCTATTCTTAGTTTTCCTAGATAACGAGTGTTCAACATATGCATATGAAATGTCAAACTATCCTTATAAGTTAATCAGGTACATTTATTAAATAAATTACACACATGTATCGAAGGGTTAACGTTGTACAACTTACTAGTAAATAGCCTCTGTGAGAGCCAGAGCAAGCTCTTTTATAAAAATCTGGAAGGGCAAGGATGGTCGGATCATCTTCCAAGTTTTTCAATAAAATACAAAGCGGTGATAAGTAAGCAAACTCAGTACAATTTATGTCACTTTCACTCATCAAGGTGTTTTCATGTAATTCTAATTTTTGAACAATTTTTTTTTTGCAGTTTGAAGGCGTAACTGCAAAATGATGTAACATCTGAATTTTTGTAGATATATGAGTTCGAATATCTCTGTGCGGCTCTGAAAGTTTTTTTCTTGTTAAAAAGCAATCAACACAAAACGGGGACGTTCTCTATTTGCAGCCAATTTAACATTCCATATACATATAGCTAGTTCCTGTATTTAGTTGGGGATCAGTGTTGCCAAAACGGCGGTTTTCCCGCTATATATGACTGTATTTTGTTGTCATTAGCTGCAAGTCTATTAAAAAAACTACCACCGGGAATTTTAGCGGAAGAATTTCTTAGTTGACGGATTTTCAGCGTTTTTCTGAAACTTATAAAGAAAGGTATTGAATCAAAATAAAGTATTTTTAACGCAGCTCTGTGACACGTACCATGGTATATATGAAGAGTTTTTTTTCGATATAAGCACGCACAGAGAAAAGAAACTAACGTCACTTTTTTGCAAATAAAAATTTGACATATTGTGGTCGTGTAGTATAATGTGCAACGTTAAGAGGTTAAAAATAAAATCATGTATATACATACGAGTATAAAAGTGAACAAATCTCATTTTTAGTGAATAAAATTTAATTAGAGATTAAAATTATATTACAAACCAATTTAATCATTCTTTTCGTATTAAAGATAATAGTAAACAAATCTTTAAACAAACGGAAAACAAACCGAAAACTGGGTGATTGTTTCAGTGAGTATGAGGAAAATATAATATCAACCAAAATGTCTCAAACATAACTTTTTCTAAATAATTTGTTTTTGATTAGACTTTTTTAATTAAATTTTCCTTCGAAATTAAACTTCAAGCCAATTTGAATTGAGCCACAGAGTTTATTTTATTAACACTATTTTTTAATTTCAGATAGTCAGAAAGTCAGAAAATTTTAACAAAACTTTACAAATACTTCAAGCAAAACGGCAAGATATTATACTACACGTGTAGAATAATTGGGGTCTATCGCAGAAAATATTGAAAAGATACTGATTCAGCTTAAACATTAATATTATAAGATGGAAAAGTGCCTTGGATTCTACTTTTTCCTGGTTCGATGTTCGTGTATGGAAACTCTGCAGGAAATAAAATACCTACTTAAAGAGTAGGATGAGTTTTGCTTACAAATATTGGGGAAATATGAGATTCCAACATACATACATACATATGTATGTATATCTATGAATACGTATACATATTTTATAAAATTTATCCTATTCTCTTTTTTTTATCAATAAACCATAAAAGACATATGTTGGTTATAAAAAATTCAGCGGTTATATTAGCGTTTATTTTTATTCAGCTAGCGGTTTTTAGCGGGTTTTCAGGGGCTATATGGTGGGAAATGCCTACAACATTTTGGCAACACTGTTGGGGATTAATGTGACAATCCCAACTGCGAAATGCCATCGGTGTAGAAGCACCACTGTTAATAATTTTAATCATATTCTATTGAAATAATAATTTTTGGTTTGTCAGTAGCAACCGTTGAGTATACGAGTTTTTCATCGCTCTTACTACGTAAGAGAACTAATTCATGTTTACCGCTGAGTATAATTTTATTATAGTCTTCAGCTAAAATAAAACTAAAACAACTAAAAATAGTTTCAGTGGTACATAGGAATTAAATTGTCCATTTGAAATATTCAAGTCATCGAGTTTGTTCCATCCAGCATTGCACAAGCCAACACTTTCCGTTGATGATAAAGAAACAAAGTTTTTTATGCTGCTTGTAATTGCTAAATGTCTTGTATGATAAATTTCTATACCATTAAGTTCATATCGAATTTCGTCAAAGAGATGTGCAACAAAGTTATTTTTTAATTTCGGATTTAAAAAAGAAGATATTTTGCTGTTATTATCATCTACAACACTTCCCTCGACATATATGTATGTAGCTTTCGCTGGGTAGCACATATAAGTATTGATTTTGTATCGAAATTCTAATCTCACCATTATTGTTGAATGATTGTAGGTGTAGTGTATATGTGTGGCAGTCCTTTTTAATTATACTCTCCTCTGATTGGGGTTTACCTAGAACATCTAGTATGTAACTCATTTCTTTGTCAACTTTAAATTAAGAGACTTCAAAATTTTTTTATTTCCTTTTGTCAATTTTTTTTTATAATGATCTCTTTAATTGTGGTTTGGTTTGCAAGAGTGTTTTATAAGTGTACTCAATTTTATTCTTAGATTGCTTGACGTTATATATTATTATTATTTCTTAGATCTCAAATGTATTCGTATTGTAATTTCCTCTCTTCGGAAATTAATTAAATCACCGTTCTGATCAACTACGCGTAGAGTTAGAGAACTTATATCTCGGCAGTTAACTGGCAAATAGATAAGATTTCGAGGAATCTCCACAATTTTATACCCTGGTGGGACATTGATCGCAAATTCATGTAATGTATTTATGTGCTTGTTAGTTATTCGTATATGTGTTAACGACTATACTACATTCAACACGCAAGATATTCACGATGAAAATATTGACTGGTTGATCTAAGTAATCGTCTTGGTTAGGAGCTGGAATTTTCTTATTGAATCCAAAAAGTTTTCCAATTGTGTTATCGTTGTTAAAGTATACGGGATCCTTAGAGCTATTAACTCTAACTTGCATTGTATTGTTATTAGCTTCTATATCAATTTTACTTTCCGGACAATACTGCTTATAGTGATGTTTAATATAGTTGATTACTATATCATTCAATTCATAAGATCCTATTGGTAATTTAACTATATGTTCACCAATCTGAAATATATTGTTATAATCATCTACATTGGGAATGCTATTATATGAATGAAAATCAGTTAGAGCACATTCATATTCACCATCCAAACGAATAGGAGGAAAGCAATTAGCAGATAACTCAGATGAGTTTGAGCTAAGAGTAAGTGTTATTGACATTATGCTTGTCTCATTACAAATAAGTGAAATTAAACACAACACTTTGTATAAGAAAAGAATTTATATATAATTATATTTTATTTAATATATAAGATACAAATATAGACTTATATATAGATACATATATATATATAAACTTAACTACAATATTTCATTTTTATTGATCCAAGAATTATGTTATAATTCGTTTTTTTATAGAATTATGTTGATTGGTAAATCCTAACCATTTAACATATGCCTTCTCTCCTTTAGTTTTAAGAACTTTTTCAACTAGATATGTATTTGGATATCTAGTTTTTCAAAGGTCTTCATCATAGAACACACCTTTAATAGGATTACCAAGATAGTCTTCTAATATGTATGTAGCTGGATATGTATTTTGAACTCTTTTAATGGTGAAAATTTCTGTGGTCCAATTTGGTGTATATCCTTTTTCAAAAACATGTTTATATTTACTTATGCGCACATGATCTCCAACATTGAACTCTGATAATTTGAATAGTTTTAAACGGTTATATACCGTATTTAATAATTTTTTCTCGTTTGTAGAGTTAACTTGAATCGGTGGCATTTTGATGGTACGATGAATTTTTCTATTATATGTATTTATCAAGTCTTTGTAAATGTCAATGCAGTTATAAGACCCATTAAAGCTAAACTCTTTCCACATCATTCCTTTTAATGTTCTATTAAATCGTTCTACTATTGATGCTTTCATTCTGCTATATGTTGAGTAGTGATTAATTTCGTATTTGTTCATCAATTTTCCAGTGTTTATTGAAAAAATCTTTACCGTCGTCTGTTTGCAAGTTTTTTGGTATTCGTTCCCGTTGAAAAATATTCTGCATAGCCTGGCTTGTTTCCAATGCAAGCAAATTTTGAAAATGTATCAATTACGGTCAGCAAAAATCGATAATCTCTATTGTCTGTAGAATAGTTCCCCATTTCAACTAAATCAGCTTGCCAAAGATCATCTATTTCTTTCATAACAACTCTTCGACATGGAAAATTTTTTCGTGCTTGCTTATGCAGTTCATTTACTAAATTTCTTTTTGAAGTCATTATTTAACGTATTTTGAATTTTAAGGGATACGTTGTGTTCAGTGTAACTTCATTTAAGTACTGTCGACCATCATATTTCTTACATACCCATAAAAATTGTTTCATACTTGAATTTTTTTTCCTAATTTTCATTGAGTTTTTGACTTAAGCTCATGTCGATTTCATCTCGAACGTCTTTAATTTGACTGCAGAAACAATTTATTAACAACGTCGTTTTCCTCCAAAGCTTTTGTCACATTTTTGATTCTTTTGTTTTGCACGTCAATGTTATTAGTTGTATCCATAACGAAGCCCCAGCAGCTTAGGAACATTTTTCACAAAAATAGTACCACTTGTATCATTAAGATAGTGCCCGAAATTATCGATGGGCATGATTTATGCAGATAAATATTTTATAATGTTTGCTTTATATAATTCTTCGATAATTGAGACAATTTCGTTATTGTGATTAGTATGACCTGCAGCTTGTGATGTCAGCCATATTCTAAGGCGATCTATTAACTCATTAGGATCGTCCCAGTATATATAGTTAGGTTTGTATGTATTTAGTTGCATCAAACCCTCACCCTTGTAAGGACTTTTTATTTTATGTAGTGATGAAGTTGATGAGTTCTTTTGTTCTTTTTCTTTCTTAAACAATTTACTGATAATATACTTATCTTTATATGCTCTCGCTCCTTTGATTGTGCACCAGGTCTATATTCTCTTTTGTATGCATTTGTGCTTAATATTTTGGTATTTTGTGAAACACTAAAGAAAATAAACCTGGTGTAAAAGCCCATATTTGATTTCCAATCACTATTTTATCTTCAGTAAGTTTAATACTACTATTGCCAAACTTCCATTCATTATTAAAATCTTTATGTGGACCGTAGAGAGTATCTAATTCGATTCTGCTTTCCAAGAGTGCTAGGTCAGTATAACTCTTATTATTATCTGAATTGTCTAGTTTCCGATTGAGAGTAAAAATCATCGTTGTCATCATCGTCATCATCATCAGTATTATCTTTATCAAGCTTATTTTGGTTTCCATCACCAAGTGAAATTTTTTATTGCATAATGTTTCTTCAGCAAGCTTCTTTGGAGTACTTATCTCTAACTTAACTGATTGTTCGTTGAATGGAAAATTTTATTTTTTTTAAACTTTCGTTTTAAATTCATCTTTTTCTGCTTTAATACTGCTTTTATTATATTTAGAACTGTTCACAAATTCTGTTGAAGGATATATTATGGGTTTAAATGTATCTTTGAATTGCTCATGTGTATCTGCTTCATCAACTTTTGTACTACGAAATTTTTTCTTTAAAACATTTCTTGTCTTTATTAGCTCTTTTAAGACTTTTGCATCCATTTTCAACTATTAGGCAACAGATCAGGTATCAGATCAGGTATTTGAGCAGCTATCAGATCAGATATCAGCTATCAGATCAGGTGACAGATCAGCTATCAGATCCGGCACGTTAAATATTTTAGGAATAAGTAGATGTACTATGTGCAAAGCCAAATTAAGTGCTAATATTTTACTTTTATGCAGAGTATTTATATTGTTATAAAATAGTCGAATTGCTTTCTATATCGACTATTTTTTAAATCATTCAACCCTTATTTCAGTTGTCGTCATCGACGTCACTTTAACACAACACCAAAAAATTGGTGCTCGTGTATCCGTTATCGAAAACAACTGACTCCTGTTTGCAGGTTTATGCTATTTTCTAGACCTTAGGGAACGGAAATAGATTGTCAGTTGAGCAAAATTGTTCTCGAGAGCGAGTAAACAAGCCCCAATTTTTTGGTGTTGTGTTAAAGTGACGTCAATGACGACAACTGAAATAAGGGTGAATACTCATATACACGAACACGAATGCATCCATCGTGCTTCGTTCGCTTAGTATGCGACAGCATTTATTATTGGTTTAGTATAATACATGCCACGATAATACATTTAAAAAACAAGACGTATTTAGATTTCAAGACTGTTTACGCAGGCCTCTAGCTGTCAAGAATATGATGCCATGCATATGTGTTTATACCATCACTTTTGACTTTTCTCTTGTCATCTTGATAACTTAATATTACTTTATGTATTTGCATAGTATATAATTCATGCAACTTAGACTTAAAAGTGAGCATATTATCATAAACATTTGATCTGTTAAATAAACAATCTCTATACGAACTTAGGCTATACTTATCTAAAACACATTTTTTTACTCCTTTAGATTTTTTAATTTCATTTCCATTTTGTACACTAAAGGAGTACATTTTAGACCGTAATCCCACGAATTCTTCCACAGAATAATATTAGGGCATGTTATGTATTACACGGGAAATTAAAACGTGTGAAGTTTTCATAGAATTGTTGGAAGTATGTATAAAAATAATGCCATTGCACTTCCAAACCATGTAGTTTCACGGGGAATGCAGAACATAGCCGCTTGATTTGAAACGTGAATAAAATTAATACATTATTCTAGTTCAATTTGTGTTTATACATATCGTCGGACGGTTACTGCTTTCCCTCATGGAACACTTAAAAAAATATAGTTATTGATCGAGAATAAGTATATCATTAATGTGTACTTTTCTTAAATTTGTTTTCAGTTTTTCGATATCTTGAATATCTTTTCCCCTTTTATATTTGTCATAATAAACTTGAATGGAAGTGAACAATATCGTTGTCATGATTGGCATATGCGACAACACAGATTTTTATCTTTTCCTGTGCATCCTACTAAGGGTACGACCAGAGTGCGCGCTGAAAGCCGATGCGAGATTGTCAGTGCGATAAAGATTGTCAGTGCGATAAAACTGGTTACATGCAAGTCAATACAAATAAGCTTGTGTATAACACAGTGAACGCCGACAAAAGCAGCGAGAAACGCCGATGAGTGCGAGAAAACAGTTTCAAAGCGTTTTTGCGTGCTTGTTTGCATTGTTGATGTTTGTTTTTTAGCGTGCAGTCGTGTTTTTAATGGTTTAAAAATAATAAAAAATGGATACCGTTCAAATAATAAGTGAAATTTTTTCCCGGCCTGCTTTGTGGGACCAAAAAACCAAATTGTATCACAATCTCCAATTAGCACCTCCTCTGATAACGTGTACTCAATTGATTTGAGCACATCAGGACATTTTCAGTCCAGCACATTTGTGCCAATTGAAATCACAAATGAACCAACCACTTCATCATTTGCCTCCATACAAATTGGAAGTGAGCCATCATTCGACCAAATACAAACAGCAAAGGAGATGTCAATTTATTACACTGACTCGATACATAAATAGTTTTTTATAATCACAAATTATTACATGAAATAAAATAAAATTAAACAAATTATTAAAGAATTATTTTACCTCAGAGTAACTATCAATCTTTCGCAAGAAGTTACTGGCGCCTTAATAAAATTTGTCCAGTTTTTGTTTAGTTTCACACCTATCTTGTCCAGAATGTAATCAAAGGTTTCAATTTTCATTCGGGTGTATTGTTGAAATTTAGCTGGATATTTTCTTAAATCATTATATAAATGATGAAATTCACCAAATTCATTCCTTTTTAGTGTAATTGGATGTTTTCCAAATTCTTTTTTGTTAATAATTGCATTAATCACACCAGGAGAAGCAAAATACTCTTCATCAGATGAATCCATTGCCGTGTACAGCAATTTTATAAACACAAATGAACAAGAAGACTAAATGACAAAAGCAAAATACATGGAATAAACAGAATTTCAGCGCTGATTCTCGCATTCACTGTGTTATATACAAATTGTCTTCTCGCATGAAAATAATCTTTATCGCACTGACAATCTCGCATCGGCTTTCAGCGCGCACTCTGGTCGTACCCTAACTCTTCACGTCGAGGGTGAAAAGCTTATAAACTTTAGCGGCTTACTTACATATATTGAAAATAAAATAAGAAAGTTTGTTTTTGTTTTTAATATAAGTAAGGTACATATATAAAGTTTCTTGTCGACATCGTGGGCCAGGCCCGTAAGTTCAAATAAAAACATATGTATGTGTCTATTACTTTTATTATTAAACAAAACATTCTATCGTGTATTTGTATAAAACAAGTGGAAAAAAATCTTCATCAATATCAATTTTCTCGAAAACACATATTTGTTCCATACGGCTGGTCAGTACCCAGCAAAAATTACTGCTTTCCAGAAATGTTTTTGTAAGGGAGACAATGTTACAGATGTGCAATAGCTTTCCGTGAGCCTGCCTTTACGGCAGACCAACGCCCCCATGTACCCTTTTTAGAATGAACTTATGTCCACTCCTCAAAGGCATACAGCACAGAAAAAATTAATTTTCCAATTCAAACAAAAAATTTTCTGAACCAAATATAAATTTGTTAGATTTCGGTCCTACAAAGAAATTTGTATATTCAAATATAAAAGTTTGTAATATTTAAAAAAATTTTCAATTTTTCAATCAACAAATTGTCTAATTCAAATTTTTTTTTACTGAAATTAAAAAATAAATCAAACAAATAATTTAGCATAAGCAGACACAATTTTTATCGATTTATTTCCTTTTTCTTAAACAAATGTTTTATTAATGCAACAAAATTTTTGACTGAATATCTTTGCGTGTCTAAAAAAAATTGCTGAACTAGGCAAAAACTTATTTGAACAAGAAAACAAAATTAAACAAGAAAATATTTAACACAAAAAAAAATTCCAAAACATGTTTTTATTGAATTAAAACAAATATTCATTCATACATACATATATAAAAATAATGTATTTCTTACTTGCTAATAATGCTAACTTTTGTTTTATAAATCACAATCGTAAGTTCATTATTTCATGTTTAATAGTAGAGACTCTAGCATACTTTTTAGATGTATGTAGGTAGGTAAATCATAAAAAAATAATTGTGTGAAGCTATAAAATACGTCGGATTCTTCTGGGTATTCAAGATTAAATAAAAAAAATTTAAATAATATATCAAGAGCATTCAAAAATTTTAAAAATGGATATTTAATTTCATCCATGTAGACATTATTTATATCACCAATAACCAAAAGCCTAGGTTGAATATGCCGACATTGTAGTTTTAGCAGTTTCAGTTTTGTGTCCAATTCCTCACTTGTAGCTGCAAAAATAATGAAACTTTCCTGAGAATCACACACTGAATACTTTTTTCGTATTTTTGATCCACTAGGCTCAGTAGATGTTTTTTGTTGTGGTGGAAAAAGATAATGTAAGAATCAGAATTGCATCAAATTTTTGAATCTAGGTAAATAATGTGATAAATGAGTTAATTTTTGTAGAAACGTACATATGTATGCATAAATGTATACATATGTATATCGCTCATTTACTTCAATAGTGTCACAACTCAAAAAAACTAGTTTTGCAGAGCACGCGTTTAAAGTTTTCAATTTACATACAACGCAATGAAGACGTGAAAGAATATTCTTCTCTCACGTAGTGGTAGTACAAGCTATTTATATGAAATTTTTACACAAGATAAAATACGAAATACCGAAATATTTTTCATCGTTAACTCCAAGAACGCATTTTTTGAGTTATGACACTATTGAAGTAAATGGGCGATATGTACATAAGTATATTTTTGTTGAAATGTTTATAGATAAATACATATGTACATATGTACCTACATATGTCTATGTTGTCAATATCATGTAAGTATTTGCATAGTGTGGAATTTGAAATGGAATGAAGTAAATGGAGTATGTTACGTGGACATTGCGACCACCTCTCGTCTAAATTTTTCGCCATGGGAAAGTTCAAAATAAAATCAATGTCGATCTGAAAATAAAGAAATTGTATACTTATATAATATATATATATAATATACATATGTGTGTAAGTACGCATGTATTGCAGAACTGATACGAAATGCTTACCAAGTGAAGACCAGAAGGTTTAATATAATCATGCCATAATTTGAAACTTCTGCGGTACTTTTAGATTCGGCGATTTGCTTAAAGCGGATCGGATCGCATTTTCGCCAATGAAGATCGAATTCTTCGGTTGTAATGCTTTCACTTTTGAGGTGCTGGATGTATACGGTGAAATTTTCCTCCGATTCTTAAAAAAAAGAAAAAAAATTAAAGTTAACAAAATTAATTTATGAAATTTTTTAGCAATTTTTAACAAACCTTCTAATGTTCCCGAGTATGAAATATTTTCTTTTTTTTTAAGATATCCTTAGAAAGCCTTTTCAAATGCGTAATTTTGTTATACATTTTTCCTCTTTTTCCGTTTGTGTATACTTCCTAAGAAATAAACTCGTTTAAAAAATTATTTGTGTATAAAAATGGTTTTTAATATTTACCAACTCTTCTGAAGGAAATATGTAACATATTTCTAGATACATACATACATACTAGTGATGTAACGAATGTCGATTTTCAATATTCGCGAATGCGAATACGAATATAATGTATAAAATTTATAGACATGAAATTGGGGTTCTATTTACGTGTGCAATATGAATTATTAAAAAAAATTTGTGAAAAGGTCTTGTTGGCGTACTTTAAAGTTAATAAAAAAATACTCAAAATGTTAATGTCGTCATTTAATAATATTTGAAAATGGTACAAAGCACAAATTTCTATAAAAAATTCAATGGATTTGTACAAACTTATATTTTTAGCCATTTATTAAAATTTCGTTTAGGATTTATGCATTTATTTATTTAATTTCTTTGGAAAAATATTCGTCTTCGCCTGATATTGACGAATACGAATATCTATAAATGGACGATTATTCGACAATTCGAATACGAATATTCGTGCATCACTAATACATACAAATGTACATAAGTCAAATACATATGTATGTACATAAGTATTTTATTAAAAAAATATTTACATACCTACATTAATGTAGGTATTTCCAATCAGGTCAAATACATACAGACATATGTACATATTTACGTATTTCATTAATTAATAACTAAACGTAGGTAGGTACTTACTTGTTTAAAGATTGTCTCTGTTATTTCCAAAATTAATTTTTTTACTTTTTACTTTTAACTTAACAATTTTACTCTTCAACTGTTTGACTTTAAATAAAATTGTCACCTATTAAAATTCCTTTCTTAACCACCGCGTTGAGCAGGCAAAAATATTTACAGTTAGATAATTTCCAACTATTTATCAAGTCACAATGAGCGATGCAGGCAGCACATGTAAAAATATAATTTTCGATAACACTTTTTAAATTTTCTGACGTCCACTGCAGTAATTATAACATACATAGACAAGAAAACAGGAATTATTCTCACTATGATCTTTTTCTCACATTAACAAAAGAAATGAAGCAATAGGTCTGTCTGCCTACACATATTTTGCATCATTTTGTGCAAAATGTTGCAAAATCTTACAAAATGTTGCCTGCGTACTCCAAATCTCTTGCAGCGAGAGAGCCAAAAAGAGAACTTTTTGACAGTTGGAAGTTAGAGAACTTGCAAAATGTTACTGGAGAAATTTCTTCTTGCAAGATTTTGCAACTAGTTCGAACAGCTGTTTTTATTACTTTTTGAATGAAATAATTTTTGTGGAATGAAAATAGAAATTGAAATTTAACAATGGCAGAGGTAAATAGTTACAATTGTGTTGATTTTTAACGTTTATAATAAATTATAATAAACAAAACACTTTAGTTCATGCTAGAAACGTCCAAGTATACAGTGCGACCGTGGCGTAAAAGCAGAACCAATGATTCCAATAATGCTATTTTGCTGGCCAACTCATTGATTTTGTCGATCGTATGAAATGTCTTGGTGTTTTACTAGACAATACTCTTAGTTTCGGACACCATATTAATGGACTATTTTCTAAAATAAACTTCACCTTACGAAGACTTTATGCAATGAATTTATACCTGCCCTTACATATTAGAAAGAGCATAGCTCACTCCTTATTGATGTCTAATTTATTATATTGTATTGAGGTATACTCTGGTTGTAGCGCTGAAAATTGAAATAAGTGTGCATTAGGCTGAGTTTACATCTGGGATTTCTTGTGTCATTAGCCCAAAAAAACGTAACCATCTAATTACTAATGAAAAACTTTTTGATTCAGACATATGTATATTTATTGATTTAAATAGTTTGCAATCATTTTGGATTCTATAAAATTGTCTATTAATTATATACTAAACTGTTTAACTTAATAATTACATGTCTGAATCAAACAGTTTTTCATTAGTAATTAGTTGGATACGCTTTTTACGCTTGTGTGGCATTTGGCTTTATATACCAACTACGAATTAACGATCATGTTTCTATGCATGTTATTGATTTTTTGGGCTGTAGTTTTAAAAACTTAATATAGATTAGATCACTACTTTTCTTTTATAATGTCATGCTCACAGACTGTCTATACTATCTCCGTAGACATTTTACGTTTTTGCAAAGTGATAGAAACCCACAGCTTCTATTCCCCATTCGAAATCGTCTTATTTATGAAAGATCATTTACTGTACGAGTCGCCAAATGTTGGAATTCACTGCCACGATCCTTAGGAGCATTCCATATTACTCGTAATTCATTCAAAGGTAAGCTTGTTGATCATTTCTCACAATTAAACTGATCTAGATTCCGAATACATATAGTTAACTTCATGCGCAATATATCTTCCAATTTATAAGTAATATTCTCATCCAATAATTTTATAACTACATATTATTATTATTTTTTTCATGAATATTGTGTCTAGTTTATTAGTTGCCCACATGTTTAATTATTATGCTATTCTTGTAGTCCATCAACTATATATGGGCCTATGGGATCGGCTGGTTATTGTTATAAATAAATAAAATAAAAATAAAATTCTTTTGCTTTATTATTTCAATTGTTTACACACCGATCAGCTGTTTTCTTGCAAGATTTTACTGGATACTGTCTGCGTACTTTTTAATATATTTTCAGTCGACAGAGTAAAATTGATCTTACTCTCCCAAAAAAGTTGACTGAGTATTTGCTACTGGAAAAGTACGCAGACAGACCTAATGTTAGTAAGATGCGCTTGTTAAAAAAAACACCCTTATTTCAATATATTGTTGGTTTTGCTTACATCAGTGTTGCCACTACAAAAAGTTGTAACTAATAAAACTGTAATTTGATTTATTATAATTTTTAAATTTTTTTTATTGTTCTTCTTAACGATTTTTTAGTTTAACTGCCATATTCATAACAAATATTTTAGGTTTATGGGAAATTTGTCAAATAAACCTAAAACATTTTTTGTGAATAATACGGCGGCGGACTTTACAGTCTTTCTACATGTTGGACAATGCAAAAAATTTTAAAATACATTTTTTACATATTTTGTTAATATTGAAAATAGTAACCAATATAAAAAGTCAATATGTAAAAAGTTTTGGTTAAAAATAGCGACAACGGCAACGCTGCTCACCATACTCTTCCGGTTTATTTTATAGTGTTGACTACAACAAACAGTCTGTATTACACCATAAAAATGCAAAACTACCAAATTTCCAACAAGTTGTTTTAAAGGATGTTCTTGAAAGGTTGTACGGTATAATTACATGAAAGACTTATGAATTTTCAATATTTTTTTAACTATAAAGTCGATTATCTGAAAATTATTTTTTGTGGTGTATGATGTTATTACAATTAGGCCTTCAATTATGATACTAGTAATTTTATGTTAGAAATGTATCTCATATCCCAAAAGGTGACAAATGTGGCAAAATAAGTTAGGTACATATGTATGTATATATTTCTTTTTTCACGAACGAGTTTGAGAAAAGGACACACTAATATATTATCGATCAAGTGTAATTCGGCAATTGAGTTAGAGAGCAAGAATAAAAATTTAATGCTCATTTGTACAGTATGCCATTTCAATATTTGAACAGAAATCTTCTACAAACAATCTTGTTACAAATTTTACTTGATATTAATTGTATGAATTAGAATTTTTCACTCTATAAATTTTTTTTCCTTGCATAAAAAAAATTGGAACAAAAAATTTACTGCAACAGTAAAAAATATTTATTGAAACTAAATTTTATTTCAAATAAGCGTTTGTTTGAATATTTTTTGGAATTAATTTTTTCTGTGTTAGTGTACTCTCTAAATCTGATTTTATGTTGAGGTGATCTGTGCTGTTGCCATTCCCTTCTAGCTCTTCTTTTTTCACACAGGAGACGTTCAATATCCGTAGAATAAATTCTATTAAACCCAGTCTGTGGATGGAAGGTAGTGGCATGTTCAGCATTCTGTTTAATATTTTCGTTAAGATTGGCAATGTTAAATTCAATATCATCGGATGTTCTTAGCTGAATGTTTACCGTACAATGACTACTGAGATATTTTTTGAACCCCAGCCAATTAACATGATTGATAATCTTCAAATATGGGTGAGATAAGTCACTTCATTGGTTACAGATTGTAACAATTGTGGGAGAGTGATCGGACGAGAGATCTAAAGAAGATTCAACTTGAATTAAATCCCTATATATTTTTCATGGCGCCAAAATCTACAACATTCGGAATTTTTTGTATGTCAGTATGCCACTCGAAATGACCTCCAAGCCCATATTTGAAATTGTGTTGATCAACGTTCTACCTCTGGATGTAATAAGAAGTTAACAACAGAACGTATATTTTGCTTTGAAGCCGCCAGCTGCTATAAATCAAGGTCCAAGAGATTTGTAGGAATATTCGTATTGGTCCTTAGTGATTGAAAATCTCGGAGGGGAATAAATTGATTATATCACGAAATTTGTACAAACATTTTCAATGCCAATATTTGTTGCTTGTAGATGTTCTTCAAAAATTTTGTCAAGAACATAGTGCTTGAGTCTTGACTTTACTTGAATTGCTTATCCACCGCATGCACTTCCTCTTGGTCCTTTGAATCATATAAGGTGTAGCCATTAATTTTAAAAAGGCTTCTCGAAGTCAAATGAGTTCAGAGACCAACATTATATCAAATTTATATATATATGATTTGATTCCGTTGCATAGAAAATTTATGTTAAATAGCTGATGTTAATAAGAATCTCTACTCAAGTAGATAGACTATGGTGCTGATGAAGTGCGTGGCTGCACAGAAAAGTATCGGTATTTCCCCTATCTATAAAGTCTAGTTTAATTTTTCTTCTCTTCTTTAGAAACTCACATTAATTTATAAAAATATTTCATTCAATAAGAATTGAAATTACTGAACTTAAGCCCAAATAAGAAATTATTTTTGGTTAAAATTCACTACAGTTCAATCAAAGCTAAAAAAGTCTAATTTATTTATTTATTTAAATAAATTTTGTAATACAGTACATTTCTATGGCTAAAATTTCATACAATTGTTATCAGAAGAAAAAAATACAACAATAAATGTGTAATAATTTAATATATACGGAATTTCTTTAGCATATATGTAAACAAAGAAAATTTGTATTAATATATCAAAATATAATTAGATATAATGTTGTTATGTACTTCATACATATTTGAAAAAATGGTAAGTGGTGTGTTTGTATAAGAAGTAGCCCATATCGGTGAAAACCGCATTAGATATAAGAAAACAAATTAAAAAATAAATTAAAAATTTAATAAAATTATATAGAGTAAAAAAAAGATACTTGCACATGTCTTTACTTATTGAAATAAAAACTTGGTAATGTATGTATATTCAGTGTTCTAACGACGGAAAGTAATTAAAAATACATTTTTTAAGAAGATTGCATGAGTTGGAAAAAGATCGCAAAGTACATGGTAACATATTCCAAGATCTAGCAGTCCTTACAAAAAACGAGCACTCGAAAAGGAGTTACACAGAGAAAAAACTGCCTAATAAAATCAATAAGATTTTCTCTATGAAACGTTTTTAGACTAAGGGGTATCCCAGCAGAAAGAAGCGAAGATTTTTTCATAGATATTCCTTATTGTTTTTATGTGGTAAATCTTATTAATTTTATCAAAAAGAAAACCACATAAAATTAAGAAGAAATCTTATTATTCACAACTTTTTTTTTTACTCAATTTCCGTTATTTTTGGCACCAAAAAAGCAATCCATAGAGAAAATCTTCTTGATTCTATTAGGTTTTCTTATAAATTGTAAACTATAGGGATTTCTTATTGATTTCATTAGGTTGCCTTATTGATTTTTTCAAAAAGGTTTTCCTTATTGATTTCATTAGGTTGCCTTATTGATTTTTTCAATAAGGTTTTCTTCTTGATTTTATTAGGTTCCTATATGATTATGTGTAAAGCATCTTATTAATTTTTTTAATAAGGAAATCTTCTTGTTTTTATTAGGTTTCTTGTTATTTCATATCTATAAATAAACATAGAGACAATTTTTTTCAGGATATTTTTCGTTCTTGTATAAGCATGTTTTTGTAAAATAATTTCAGTGCGGGTTCAGGCTGCTTGTTAGCATATTGCTTAGAGTTCTTGTCTATCAGTCAGAAGGTTGCTGGTTCAATACTTGTCTCCTCCCAAGTAATAAATATGTATGTATGGTGATTTAGTTAATTAAGAATATAATATAATATGTATGTATGTATGTATAAATAAATAACATATAGATATACTACATACATACATACATATATCGTACAGAATTTAAATGAAAATACATAAGTACAATTTTTTTATGTTTTATTAGGTTGCCTAATAAAATCAAGAAGAAAACCTTTTTGAAAAAATCAATGAGATAACCTAATAAAAACTACAAGATTTATTCTTGATTTTTTCAAAAAGGTTTTGTCAATGATATTAATAAGATTTCCTTATTGAAAAAAAAACAATAGAGATATCTTATTAATTTTGTTCTATTTTATGAGGTATTTATTAGGCACTGGTTTCTCTGTGTACTTATTAACGAAATGATAATTTGGGAATTCCTTACAGATCTCGTAAATTAGAACTTATTACAGAGATAATTGGGAGTTCCATATTTCATAACTTTGTAAAAAAACAACAAATTTCTTGCCAGAAGGTATTGTCTAAAATGACAACTGTTAAGACCAACATGCCTTAACAAACATGTCCCTTTAATCCCGTGCTTCAAAATAATAACAATACAAAAGCTACGTGTTATAAAATTGATGCGATAGTTATGTAGGTTTTTTATTTGCATAACTATCTATCTCAGTTCTTAATAATGCCTAAATCTATACGTCAAACAAAAAGAAACGGGGCTAAATACTACTTCCTTTTTTTTTGGTTATACTAAACTTTGTTCACTTCGGTTTAATCCACCAATAGACGAAGAGGTAATTGTCCATTACATGAAATAAATTATATTGTGTCCATATAAAACCTAACATTATTTTGTTTTATTTCATGGGAATTTTCTACTGGGTTAATTGCAAATTTCTGAGCGAATAATAAACCATATTAAGATTATTCCTTTGGCTCAGTCAACGATATTGATAATTCCATCTTTCCCATCAGCGATTCCGTCATCCCATTCTTCAAACAAACATTTGGTCCCATCGAACCGGATTGGAAGGAGGAACACAAAATTGTTCTCTGAGATTTCTCTGCGATTACCCTTTCAAAATATACATACAATTATCTCATATTCTGAACTCACTAACAAGGTACGTTTTTTATTTTTGCATTGTTCAGCCTTAGTAAGTGAGTGCATTTCAAAAAGACTACGTCAGTTTTAATTTTATGGGTTTTCTCTACACCGTGGTAGAATCCTAAAAGAAAACCTAAATAATTCAAAAAGAAAGAGTTCTTCCATATACATTTTTTTTTTTTTTTTTTTTTTTTTTTTTTTTGAAGAACAAACACAACCCGCAAAGCGTTTAGCTTGTCTGCAGAAAACACCCAGAGTCTATGGTGGGAATCGAACCCACGACCTCTGGACTGAGAGGATAGCATCGCTACCACTCAGCCACAGGGGCTGACATTGGACATTGGAAATAAAAAAGATTAAAAAACAAAAATACAAAATTATAAAAGTGAAAATATATACATACATACTTATGTCAATATACATGTACATATTTATACATATATACATATATACATATATACATATATACATATATACATATATACATATATACATATATACATATATACATATATACATATATACATATATACATATATACATATATACATATATACATATATACATATATACATATATACATATATACATATATACATATATACATATATACATATATACATATATACATATATACATATATACATATGTACATATATATATATATACATCTATTATACACGTCCATACATACATAGTGATATTCCAAAGAAAATATTGAAAAATCCAAAAGGGAAAGCCGAAAATAAAAGGACACCCCTGAGAAGGTCATAGGTACATAAGAAAATACCTTCTTAAAGGTACATAAGAATTTACTGGAACAAACAAATTAATAACAGTGAGTAATAGCAAAAATGTATTAAGTTGTCCGAAAATACACACAATATATATTAGTTATCAAGTGCGTTTCGGCGCTTGCGTGGTATAGGGTATCGTTCGTTCTTTTCGTGCTTTTTATTTCATATATTCTTTCTTTATTGATTTCATTAAACGAGAAAACTGTTCTCCTCATATTCGATTATTATTTACTTAGCGTTGGAATATTTCCCCGCTTTTAATAATGATCATCTGAAAATAAGGAACGAATAAATTATTTCCCCTCCTTTTTTCCCCTTTCTGTAAACTCTTTTGTTGCTGGAATCACCGTTCGCAGATGTTTACGATAATTGAATAGAGTATAAAGTTATACAAGAAATAAGTTTTATACAATTTCTCCTTCAAGGTGCTCGTGCATTTTGCTCTCATTACATTGTAAATAGAGGTTTGATGGTAGTTACGATCCAATGTATGCATGTTCATATTTATGTACATATGTATGTAGATTACAATACAATATAAAATATTAATTTTGAATATTCCAATGAGAGACAAGTGACTATGTAATGTGTATGAAAGGTAGATAAAAGGCATGTTCGATATAAATGTTGGTGAAAATAATTTTTGTTACAAGAATTATATTCCTTGGTTTTAATCAATAAAAACTAATAAACTAAATAAATTTGAATATATATATATATATATAATTAAATAGAACATATTTCGCTCATTGTCTTGTAAATCACCATCGTGACAATATACATAATTTATTATACATACGGATATACAGCTCCACAAAAAGGGACAACAAAATAATTTTTCGACAAAGATTACGTAGTTATTTATTTTCATATTCATATTCTATGGAAAAATAAGTTTATTGGTTTCCTGTCTTATCCTTCAAATAATTTCAAAAACTTATACGGTGAAGGAAGTCACCTATTGTTTCATATAATTTCCAATAACATAAAGCTCAATAACCTTTTCCAGAATTTCAACAGCTGTTTACTCACAGTGCTATAAGTAAATGTAATCATTATTTGTTCAAAACAAAAATAAAAATTTCAATCATTCATAATTTATCGTTGATAAGTATTCGGTTTGAAAAGGAAGTGTTTATAGTCACTCGTGGATTCGATTTTTGTTCCACAATTATAAGGGATATTCAATTTTATGAAATTATATATATTTCTCCACTGTTATCAATAAACTACATCTATATATTGATACATATTTATATATGTATATACACATATATATACATAGATTTTAATGTACGGCGGTGTTCATTAATTTCTGTATCCAATCAGATTTTCATTTAATTTTTTCTTAAATCTTTATTTGTCGCGTTTCTAGACAAATTTTGTATTAATTATAAGTTGAGTGGACTAGTTTCAGTTCCCAATATGTCCTTAGAACTGTTTATTCGTTTGGCTGACAATTTTGTCGAGTTCGAGGCCGATATCAATAATAAGCAATTGCCATTGTCCACGGTACATGCTCTTGAGGTCCATCAAAGTGAGTTGAAGTCAGAATGGGCTCGTGTGAAAAACGCTTATGAGGAAGTTATAAGTGAAGCCGACAAGTCTGGTAGCAGGAAAACGGTTAAGAGTGATGTAGAGGCACATAAAGCTAAGTACAAGCTTACATATACAATTTATTGTAACTGTTTGGCAAAATTATCGCAGATGTCCGAAAGTATCAAAATCACTTCACAGCCCCCTACTACATCATCGGCTGCTGCTACCAACAACCTAATAAATCCAAATGTCTCCGACATCCGTAGCCTGCACTTGCCTCCGATTGAAATCGAACCGTTTCAAGGTGATTATGCGTCGTGGCCAACATTTCGTGACGTGTTCACAGCAGTTGTGGCTAATACTAAAGCCAGTAATGTAGAAAAATTGTTTTACTTAACACAAAAGACAAAGCGTGAGGCAAGAGAAATTGTAAAGAAAAGCCCACTAACAAATCAAGGTTTCGATTTAGCATGGAGAGAGCTATGTTCAAGGTTCGAAAATCGGAGAGTCCTAGTCAATAACCAATTAAAAACACTTTTCAATCTTCCGTCCATTACCTTTGAAAAGGGCAACGCGCTGAAACAACTTCAAAGAGATATAAATGCCTGCATATCCGCTTTGAAGCTGTATGATATTGACGTCCAGAGCTGGGATCCAATTTTTGTTTTCATTTGTACAAACCATCTTCCTGAAATTACATTGACATTGTGGGAACAGGAACTAAAAGATAAAACATCTATTCCAAAATGGTCTGAATTAGATAAATTTTTAACCAATCGGTATAGTACTTTAGAATCCGTGTCCGAAATTCGCAGCTCAGTTTGTTCAAAGGAAAATAGTTCTAAGTCAAGAAACGGCTCAAATTCTAGCAAAAAGCTTAATAGCTTCCAAGTCAATGTTTCTAATCCAAAGTGCCAGTTATGCCCCAAGGAAAATCATACGATACGAAAATGCCCAAAATTTCTAAAAATGGATTACAATCAGAAACTTAACGAGATAAAAAAGGAGGGTTTGTGCTTGAACTGTTTTTCAAAAACCCACAATGTTAAAAACTGCAATAGCAAACATAATTGTTTCAGGTGCAACAAAAGACATAATACACTACTTCATAAGGAAAATATGAGCTTTAGCAATTCTGATTCAAGTCCTAGCACAAGCAAAGGTGTGGGTCTTAATCCAAATTCAACCCCTTTTTCTAGATCCAATTTCAATAATCAACAGTCCACTAATTCATCAAGTTCTGCAGTAATTCAATCGTGCTTCGCAACACACTCTAAGGACATTCTTTTAGGAACGGCTATTGTAAATATTATCAATAAAGGTGTGAAATATCGAGCACGAGCATTGATTGATTCGGGATCCGAAGGTACTTTCATTTCCGAGCGTTTATTCCATTTACTTAAACTTCCATTCGAACGAACAAATGCTCAAATATCTGGATTGAATAATTCTGTTTCTGCTAAGGTACAGCGTCAATGTTCATTCAATCTGGGTACTGAATTAAATGACAGCGTTTCAATTTTAACAACCGCTCTTGTAGTTCCACATCTCTCTACTAATCTTCCGTCTCATACGATTCCTTCTGATTTATTCGCTAGTTTGCCTGATGTTCGTCTTGCCGACCCTAATTTTTATTGTAGCTCAAAGATAGATTTATTAATAGGGGGAGATATTTTTCCTTCCATCATATGTTCAGGTGTTAGACAAAAAGTTTGTAATTCATTAATTGCACAGGAGACCATATTTGGGTGGATTCTCACTGGTCCTGTTTCTCGTAGCTCCCCTCCAGTCCGAAATGTAATTTCATATTTTTGTGAAATTTCTTTAGATAAAGAAATTTCACGCTTTTGGGGGTGGAGAATCTTCCGAAGGAGAACTTTTTATCTTCATCTGATCAGGCTTGTGAACAGCTATATGCTCGTACCACAAGAAGAAACTCCAACGGTCGCTATGTAGTATCGCTGCCTTTTAAGGAAGGTTGTCCCGACTCTGTGAGTGTAGGAAATTCTAGATCCAGTGCAATGGCACAATTCTTTCGTAATGAGTCTAGACTGATACGAAATCCTCACTTTAAACTTGACTATGACAAAGTCGTTCAAGAATATGAAGATCTTGGTCATATGGTAAAAGTTCAACCTCCTCCTAGTCAGTGCAAAAAACCGGAATTCTACTATTTACCACATCATGCCGTCATAAAGCCTGATAGTGTTACCACTAAAGTCCGGGTGGTGTTTAATGCTTCTTCTCCTTCTACAAATGGCTTAAGCTTAAATTCTTTATTGCATACGGGTCCAGTTTTACAAAACGATTTAGTGTTGGTCATTCTAAAATGGCGTTTTTTCCGCTTTGTATTCAATGCAGATATTCAGAAAATGTATAGGCAGATTTTAGTAGAACCTAGCCATACCCCGTACCAGAGAATTCTATTCCGAGATGATCCTGGTTCCCCTTTGGGGGATTATGAATTAAAAACGGTTACTTTTGGAGTAAACTGTGCTCCATATTTAGCCATTCGCACTTTGCTACAACTTGCAGATGACATACAAGAAATCTATCCCGCGGCTAGTTCTATAATTCGCAATTATATGTACGTTGATGATGTTTTGGCTGGTGCTCATACCGAACTCGACTCTATTAATGCTAAAAATGAACTCGTCCTAGCACTACAATCAGCGGGGTTTTCACTAAGAAAATGGACCTCTAATTCGAAAGACATACTAAAAGATATCCCACTTACTCACCTCCTGCATGAAGACTTTTTAAGATTTGAAGACAATAGCTCAGCAAAAACTTTAGGCATCCGATGGAATGCTTGCACAGACGAATTCTACTTTGTCGCAAGCCATTTTCAATGCCTGTCAAAATACACTAAGAGGGAAGTCCTTTCTCGAATTGCCAAACTTTTTGATCCCGCCGGCTGGCTAGCTCCTTGCATTATTTTAGCGAAAATATTGATGCAAAAAATATGGAGAGACGGTACAGGTTGGGATGATCAACTTTTACCCGAAACTCTAGACCAGTGGAAATCCTTTGAAGCCACTTATCCTGCAATAAACTCCATACGTATCCCACGATGGATTGACTTTACTCCTGATGCAGATATCCAATTCCATGGATTTTGCAATGCCTCTGAAAAGGCATACGCAGCAACACTCTATATCCGAATTTCCACTGTAAATTCTGTACGTACTCATTTAATATTATCTAAGACTAAGGTGGCGCCGATCAAGACCCTATCTATTCCACGGCTGGAACTGTGTGGAGCAGTTCTTTTGGCCGAAATGGTTGAGAGTCTTTTGCCCAGATTAGACGTCAAAGGATATAAAATTTTTGGTTGGACTGATTCGACAATTGTGCTTTCGTGGCTCAGCAAGCCACCATGTAATTGGTTGACGTTCGTGGCGAATCGAGTGGCCAAAATTACGCAGATTTTAGATGTCTCACGATGGAACCATGTGAAGTCAGAGGCAAACCCGTCAGATTTAGCAAGCCGTGGCCTATGTCCAAAGGATCTAGTCAATAATAATCTATGGTGGTTCGGGCCACATTGGCTTAGTGAACCACCAAATAAATGGCCTATATATAACTGGTCCAATGTTCCAAATACTGAGCTTGAAGTAAAATCCCTTCGAGCACATTTCTCTTACTTTACAGATTTTGAAGATTTACTTGAAAGGTTCTCTTCCTTCTCCAAGGCAATGCGTGTAATGGCATATGTCTACAGATTTTTCCAAAGAACTCATCCGAGGTTCCGTTCGGCATTTTACAAAAATTCCATTTTAGTTTCTAGCTCGGAAATCATTGCAGTTCGTGATCTTATTATCTGCGTTTGTCAAAAGGTAGCCTATCCAGAGGAGTATAAAGCTCTAACATCCAAGCAAGAAATCACTAAATCAAGTGCGATTCTGAACTTGAACCCCTTTTTGGATCCAGAAGGTATAATTCGTTCATGTGGCAGACTTGAGCTAGCACCAGGGCTTTCGTACAATGAAAGACACCCTATCATCATCCCATACAACTGCCAGTATTCCCGTCTTTTAGTTAAATTTATCCACGACATTAGTTTACATGGTGGAAATCAACTAGTTCTAAGACTCGTGCGAATGCAATACTGGATTCCGAAAGCTAAGAATCTAATTAAAACAACTATTAACAAGTGTAAGATCTGTATAATATACAAAAGGAGATGCCAAAAACAGATTATGGCGGCTTTACCACCAGAGCGTAGCGAAATAACTCGGCCTTTTACGAGTACAGGACTCGATTTTGCAGGGCCGTTCGACGTAAAGAGCTACTCCGGTAGAGCTTGCCGCATCACTAAAGGATATGTCTGTATATTCGTGTGTTTTTCCACTAAGGCAGTTCATTTAGAAGCTACATCCGACCTTTCTACAAACACTTTTCTAGCAGCCTTTAACCGATTTGTTTCACGCCGTGGATGTCCGTTGCATCTGTATTCTGACAATGGAACTACCTTTGTTGGTGCTTCAAGGACAATAGCAAAGGAGTTTATCCAAACCACACAACAACGTCTTGTAGCCAATTATGCGCATCAGAATATAACTTGGCATTTCATTCCGGCAGGTGCTCCACATATGGGCGGATTGTGGGAGGCTGGAGTAAAAAGCTTCAAAGCTCACTTTCGTAAAACAACAGGTTGTTATAAATATACTTTTGAAGAGTTTTCAACGTTACTGACCAAAATTGAAGCATGTCTAAACTCCAGACCTATTTCTCCTATGTCGGCGGATCCTACTGATCTTTCTGCCCTTACTCCGGGCCATTTTCTCATTGGTTCACCGATTTTAGCACCTGTAGATCCACAAGTAACAGAATCCGTATCTATATCGAATCGGTGGCAAAGATTAAAACTTATTCATCAAAACTTTTGTCAGCGATGGAAAACTGAATACTTGAAGGAACTTCATAAACGTGTAAAATGGCAAAATCCAGAGGAAAATTTAAAAGAACGCGCCCTTGTTGTGGTAAAAGATGAAAACCTACCACCGAACGCGTGGCGACTTGGAAGGGTTAAGAAGGTTTACGTTGGCTCCGACAATCGTGTACGTGTAGCTGATGTTTTAACGCAGCGCGGCGTAATAACACGACCTATCGTTAAATTTATATGTCTACCTACACCTTCTTAGGTTTTCGGTTTTCCCTTAGGCGATTTATACTTTCTTACTATATTTTCCCCCTTTTTTTGCTCTAGATCAATATGCCAAAAGTATCTTTGCGGTTATCTAAATCAAAAACTTCACGTAGCGTTTTTCCTGAGAACTACAACACATTCCCTTGTCGAATTTGCAACCGTCCTCATCCATTACGAACTTGCAGAAAATTCTTGGCAATGAACATGAGTGACCGCATTCGTGCAGTACGAGAACATAAATATTGTACTAACTGCCTTGCCCACGACCACTCGCAAGGTACCTGTTTCTCTAAGCATGGATGCAAACACTGCCAAAAGTTCCATCATACATTGCTTCATGTCCACCCGAAGTTAGCAGATCGTCTATTGTTCAAGAGAATCAGATCACTATCTCCTGCTACAGACCAACCAACAACATCAATAAGGCCAAACAGGGAACTCTCACAAACAAGAAAATCTTCCGAAGCGAAATGCAACCCAACTCGATCTCCAACTTCGACTTCTAAATCGTCCTTAACGGCAATGCTGCGTCAAAATACTATTATTCTTTTGCCGACGGTTCTTGTGAAAATAGCGTCCAAAACGTCATATGCTCGATGCTTGCTTGATTCTGGGTCACCCGTTAGCCGGGTATCCAAGAAATTAGTAGAAAAATTAGACATAACTGCGTTTACCCTGCATGATGAAACTGTCTGTCCGATAACTCTACGTTCCAGATACGACACTACGTCAAAAATAGAAGGAACTTTTCGCGTCGACAACAGAATAACTCTTAAAACCCCATCTGTATCTCTTTCAGAGTCCTATAAGAAGAATTTTCCTGATTTATTTCTTGCAGATTCCAAATTTTATGAAACCGCTCCAGTCGATATAATAATAGGCGTGGATCTATATCCTAAAGTTATACGTGAAGGCGTCTTTTCTAGAGCAGGTTTTCCGGCTGCTCAGAGCACCATTTTTGGCTGGACTATATATGGTTCCTGCTCTTTATGATTTGAAATGCACTTAAATATAAGGTCATGCAAAATTATAAACGTATTAATTATTACTGAATTGCATTTTTTTATTAGTTAATCTAATTTACTTGAATTAATTTTCCTTTATTGTATTAGATTCCAACAAAGAAAAATCTATTGAACATTATAAAAATGTATTATAAATGAATTAAAAAAAAAAAAAAAAAAAAATATTTAATAATATAGTATTTTAATATCGTTACATTTTTTCCTACAGAAGTAGTATTTTGACATATATAACGCGATTTAATACTTTTCTTGTATCTATTGCATGGATGCTGCAAGGCGGGCGGCAATGTTAAGACCAACATGCCTTAACAAACATGTCCCTTTAATCCCGTGCTTCAAAATAATAACAATACAAAAGCTACGTGTTATAAAATTGATGCGATAGTTATGTAGGTTTTTTATTTGCATAACTATCTATCTCAGTTCTTAATAATGCCTAAATCTATACGTCAAACAAAAAGAAACGGGGCTAAATACTACTTCCTTTTTTTTTGGTTATACTAAACTTTGTTCACTTCGGTTTAATCCACCAATAGACGAAGAGGTAATTGTCCATTACATGAAATAAATTATATTGTGTCCATATAAAACCTAACATTATTTTGTTTTATTTCATGGGAATTTTCTACTGGGTTAATTGCAAATTTCTGAGCGAATAATAAACCATATTAAGATTAGTCCTTTGGCTGAGTCAACGATATTGATAATTCCATCTTTCCCATCAGCGATTCCGTCATCCCATTCTTCAAACAAACAACAACCAAGAAAATTTTTAACGAAAACAGTTGTATGGTCACGATATGTAATACCGCAAACGAATCTAACAATTCCTTTTAATATTAGTTAAATTTCGAGTATATTATATCCGAGTGTACCAGAGTACACTTCGATAAAATAGTTAAAATTTGACATCAATAGACTATGAGCAAGCATATACCTGACTCTAGCAGATAAAAACAAACCGCATTGATAGAGTTTTCTAAGTCCATACGTAATTCGAGAAGATATAGTATCTATATGCTCATCAAAGTTATTTATTTTAATAATCTCTTTAGTCTTATTGGGATTAATTGAAAAAGAGTTAAGTGTCATCCAATTATATAGTTTTTGGAGAGTAGAATTAATAACTGCTTCAAGGACATCAGGAAAGTCCTTACAATTTCCAAATAGTAACTGAATGTTGTCTGTAAAAATAAAGGGATTAACCATGTATGAATCAAAACAATCAATGCAGTCATTTAAGTATAGTAGATAGTAGAGCCTTAGGGTACCCCATAATAGACGGGAATAACATCCGATGTAAAGCCATTCATATCAACAAATTGGGATCTATCGTGTAAGTAGGAACTTATTAGTTTGCAGGCCATTATTTAAAAATTGAACTTATCCCTTAATTTGCGAATGAGAGTATTATGATCCAAACGATCAAAAGCCTTGGAAAGATCAAGTGAAACCATAACGCAATTTCTGCCTTCGTTTAAGTGTTCCCTAACGGTGTCAGTAATACCCAAAAGCATACTGGAAGTATTGTGTTAATTAGATTTAATTTTCTGCAAAGTAATATATATATATCATCCTCGTATATATTTTGAAAACAAAGACCATAAAGTTGTCCACCGAAGCTTCCAAAGTCAAAAAAAAAGAGGAACAACTTTATTAGAAACCAAAGACTTGTTAAGCTCAATAACATTTACATTAGAATCATAAACATTTCTGTTCTTTGATTTGTTTAATATTCTCCAATTTTTTTTACTGCTAGTGCCGTCGTACAATCGCATATGATGCTATTTCCTTAACTTTCGAATTAGAGACGTAAATTGTTTCTTAGGATAGAATAGATTTAGCGGGTTTCTTCAGTTTTATCGTTTCTAAAAACTTTTTATGCACGACCACGAGCGTATCTTGCAGCGATAAGTTGTCTATTTTTCATCCAGGGATCAATCCGGTCCTTAACCTTAAAACATACAATGGGAACAAGTTCAAACAACTCAGACAAAAGTATGTTAAGAAAGTTTGTTTTAACGTTAACGTCGTTGCTATTGTAGAAAGAAGAAAAGTCGAAAAGATTTGCATGTGACTCAACAAGGCCAAGGTCCAAATTATCAAAATTTCTATATTGAACATATCTATTATTATCCGTTATTACCGAGATGTTTATAGAAGCATAATTTAACGTATGGTGAGATTGAAGGAAAGGGACAATTCCAGACAAACAGATGTCCGAAACATTATCAACAAGAAAAAAATCTATTAAAGATGTAGCATTACGTTCAATGAAACTATTTTTTTAAGCTTTAGGTCAGTAAATTACATAAATTTCTTTATATTTTTATATATATTTCGTTAACCTTTGGTTACAAAATTCTTGTTAGATAAACAATGTATTATTAACTTTGACTTTTTCAGTGTCAGCAAAGCATCCTTTGATAAGATGTGTCTCATTCAAGGTAACATCATATTGTCTTAAAACTTCCAAGACTCGGTTTAAGGACATCGTGATCGTCAGCTGTTTCACCAAATATAATTATATCGTCAATGTAATTTAGGGTATTACTACAAGAGGATAACATCTCTTCAATTATCCGTTGAAATATCTCTGGTGCTGAGTTTATTCCAAACATCAGCCGTTTATATCTAAAGAGACCCTTGTGCGTGATAAAGGTGGTGATTTCACGGCTTGACTCATGTAATTCTACCTGATGGTATGCGGATTCAAGATATAAACGTGAGAAAATCTTCGCCTCTCTTATTTTGGTCATAAATGATTCAAACGTAGGCAATGGATCATTTTCGCGAGAAATTTTTTTGTTGGCTTGCCGCATGTCAACACATAGTCCTAGATCACCATTTTCCTTAAACGCTTTCCACTTACTTGGCCCATATATTGGTTCAATTATATCTCTATGTAGAGCTTCATTCAATTTATCAGTGACCTTTTCTTCCAAAGCAATTGGAACTTTCCTCCATGGTTGCTGTACAGGCTTCACATCATGATTAATGGCACGGCTGACCTCAACACCTTTTATTTTTGGAAATGGTGACAAGCTTTTAACATTGCGAACTTCCAAACCTAAACGCAAAACATTCAGTTTTATTGCAGAATCACATCCCAGCAATGACTGGTTTCTATTTTTAATCACGTAAATGTAGCAATCACTTCTGGGTCGTTTCCTACTGATATCGGAGCATCAAATGTACATAGAACTTTCAAAATATTATCTGCAGCGTATGCCCTGAATTGAATTGAAGAATCAGACCAAATGTTCCAAATAACAGCGTTATTCTTTAGTAAGCTTTAGGAGATTGAACTTCGAACCAGAGTCTATAATCATTGTTACAGCTTTGCCACCAATTGTGCAATTAATGGTATCGTTACATTCTGAACCGGTTTTTATTTGAAAACAATCTGATTTTACAGTTTCGTGGTGCGAAACTTCTTTAATAAATTTGACTTTTGAACTTGAAAATCGTGGTTTCTTAGAGTTCCTTTCGTTTTGCACCACAATTTTCCGCTTGAATGTTTTAGTTTTACACTTTGCCGCAAAATGTCCTATCAACTGTCATTTATTGCATCTAGCATTCCGTGCCAGACAATTGGGAGAGTTACTTGAATGACTTACGTCCACATCGGCCACACTAAATAAACTTGTAGGAAATCGAGGCTGTTGTATAACTTTATTGGCTGGTTGTGAGGTTGTATCAGTAATAAAACTGTGCGATTCTTTATCAATTTGCTCATGTATTTGGCAAGTTTCAACCACTTCAGACAGATTTATTTCCTTTTCCAAAAGTTTTTTCCTCAACTCTATTGGAGTCCATGAGTTTATTATTTTGTCTCTAATACAAATTTCTTCAGTGTCTGCTTTAGTTTCCCCAAAAGAGTACTTAGTCACTTGCTGTCTTAATCGAATGAGAAACTTGCTGAAATTTTCGCCTTCTAAAGGTGCCAACGTTCTGAACAAGTGTCGCTCAAATGTTGAATTCCGCTTTGGCGAAAATTATTCATTTAATTTCTCAACCAATACTTGAAAATATCCTTTTGTTTTTCCTAATCCAATTCAATCAAAGCCGCTGGAATGTTATATATTACTTCTTGCAGTTGGGATCCACCCAAATGCAACAATTTCTTTTTCTTTTTAACATTATCGCTAATTTCCTCAGCTGCCAGATACAAGTTAAATTATCGCAGCCATTTCTCCCATTCATGACGAATCAGTGATTTGTCAATGACGTCACATAGGAAAGGCTTTATTTCAGTCATCGCTATTTAACCGTGATGTCTTCGTTTCAAGATGTTATCACAATTAAATGCGTTTCACAATTAAATTTCCGAATATTTCAATAAACAATTTAATGTTAAATCACATTCAATTTAATGAATTCCTTCTCACCTTTGCTTTAAATTTTTTTTGTACAATTTAATGTCTCAGCTCATTCACAATTAAATGTGTTTTCGAAGAACTTTAGTGGTTCTTGACAATTTGATATATGTATCTGTACAATTCAATGTACCAACTAGGGATGCCAAACGGGAAATCCCGAAATCCCGGAATTTTCGGAATTTGACAAATCCCGATTCCCGGGATTTGTAAAATTCAATCCCGGGATTCCTTTTTCAGGATTTATTAGCAATTTTTATATAAAAAACCATTTCTAAATTAAACTTTTCGTTGATTTTATGGTATATTTTATAATATTTAAAATCCTATAACATTTTATAGTGCAGTTTTAACAATTTAATGACTATTCGTGACATATTTCTTATAAATTAACAACAATAGCAAAATAAATTAACTACTTTCTTACGGTTATTTTCATCAAAGGTGCTACAATATACAACTAAGAATTAATTTAAAAACAGAAAGAAGCATATGAGCTTCCGAAGGGAATTAACATTTGGAAAATTCATAAGATGGACAAATTTATTCCGTCTTATTCTATATTATGAGAACAATTATGAATAAAATTCCACGAGAAATTTTTCCCGCGGAATAATTTCAAACAGTAGCAAATAATATGGAAAACAAAATTATCTATTTGGAAAAGGGAGAAATTTCTTACTAAAATTTTTTCATAATTGCAGTGAATAACTATCTGTATGTCGACTTCTCAACGCTATAAAAAATTAGCACTTATCTACTTTTCGGTAACAATTGAGTACTATTGACAGCTCCTTACAATTGAAGTGAATACAATACAAGGCAAGTTGTTGTCTGTTTGACGTAAGAAATATGTATTTACCGAATAATGCGTTTCATTTTTCAAAAGTCCTTAGATATGTACATATATGTATATATTCGTTTTGGTTAAGATTATAGAAAAATTGTACATTATATTGAAAACAAAAACAAATTTTCATATTTAGTTATGGTTTTCAGTATAAATTCTCTAACATCAAATGCGATTGATCAACTTAAAAATAGATGAGAAAAATTCTTTTGATTTTTATTTCATACTCGTATTAGAAAATTTTTAACTTAAAAGACAACTGTGTAATGATTAGGGATGCCAATCGGGGTCGATTTTTGGAAATCCGGGGATTCGGGATTTGTAAATCCGATCCCGAAAATCCCGGGTTTTTCGGGATATCGGGATCCCGGGATTTTTCAGGATTCCGGGATTTTCGAGATATCGGGATAGAGTTTTTTTTGGTAAAATAAATAATTTTTTTAAAATAAATACTACTTTAATAACAAATTTTACGCACTTTAAAAAGTGTTATGTTGATAATATATCATTACTAGGGATGCCAAATGGGAAATCCCGAATCCCGGGATTTTCGGTATTTGACAAATCCCGATTCCCGTGATTTGTAAAATTCAATCCCGGGATTTATTAGGAATTTTATATAAAAAACCATTTCGGTTTGACGTAAGAAATATGTATTAACCGAATAATGCGTTTCATTTTTCAAAAGTCCTTAGATATGTACATATATGTATATGTATGTTGGTTTTGGTTAAGATTATAGAAAAATTTTACATATATTGAAAACAAAAACAAATTTTTATATTTAGTTATGGTTTTAAGTATAAATTCTCTAACATCAAATGCGATTGATCAACTTAAAAATAAATGAGAAAAATTCTTTTGATTTTTATTTCACACTCGTATTAGAAAATTTTCAAATTAAAAGACAAATGTTTAATGATATATTATCAACATAAAACTTTTTAAAGTGCATAAAATTTGTTATTGAAGTAGTATTTATTTGAAACAATAATTTGTTTTACCAAAAAATTTTGGATCCCGATATCTCGAAAATCCCGGAATCCTGAAAAATCCCGATATCCCGAAAACCCCGCGATTTTCGGGATTGGGATTTCCAAAAATCGATCCTGATTGGCATCCTTAGTACCAACCCTGTACACAGTATAATGTGTTTTCCAAAACAATTCACAATTTAATGTGTTTCCAAAATATCACAATTTAATGTGATGCTTTTGTTATCTGTAGTCTGCAATGTTTCAAAACAACTTTAAATATTTCATCATTCTGTTATATTTTTATTAATTTTATAATAGCCCAGTTCACAATCTTGTGCAAATGGCGTTGCATCGTTGCATGTGCCAAAGAGTATAGTATAGCTAATGTCTATTACTTAATAATCTCTTTGTTTGTCACCCGCTGATCTTATATCAATACTCCAGGTTGCCACACGTTAACTCTTTATTTTCCACATAGTTAGCGTTGCCACATATACCATCTCATATACGCACCTTGTATACATTTTCAAATGCATTGCCGCATTTGTTTAGTGAACGCCTTTCATTTGCACACAAAGTAAGCGATATACAGAAGTGTTCATTCAATAAATATCAAAAGCTCAGTATTGCCTAACATACATTGAAAGTTGGAAGTGGGCAGTTCGAATACAAACTCGCTTACTTTGTAAGCTAACATTCATTCAACACAAAGTGTGGCAAACATCATTAAAGAGATGTAATGTGGTAAGCAATGTTTGCCGCTGGGTTTGTACGAATGCTTATGAAAGACTGAATTATTATCTTCCGTACGTATTGTGCATGGCTACACGACTACAAGTGCCGCAGGCAACAAATGTTGCCTGGTAGCCAACTACTTAATCATTTTGAAGACGGAAGCGGCACCATAAATATATATTTCAGTGGTGCGCTTTCAAATATTTCACATTCATAAAAAAAATAATTTATTCAAATATATATAGCATATGGCAAAAGCGACTTTTTGCGACAAAGAACTTTTTTTATTGTTGAAAATGGTTCTTTGGGACTTCAGCAGCAACTTTTCTTCTGCGACTTGTTCATAACTCCCATATTTACAAAATTACCGTTATTTTTATGCCATTGAAGAAAATCAAAATTTTGGCCAATTTCCAGAGTTCGACCAAATAATGTTTGGCAAATTTGTACAAAATCATTTTGTCGAGTATTTTTGCTGAACATATGAACTCAGTATTTGCAAATACAGGGTGTTTCGATACATTTTTCAATAATCTAGCGGCAATAATTTGTACTAACTACATTAAGCAATTTGAAAGGTAATTTAAATAACTTTTCAATAATTCTTTTTCATTCAAAAAATTTAAAATCTGTTGAAAAATAACCGAATGAGAAAGAGAAGAGTTATAAGATAATTAAATAGTTTCAAATTTATATTAAAATATGTATGTAACTTAAATTCGTCATTAAAATTTTGTACGTAATTACATTTTGCCTTATCATAATATTAAATGAAATGTAAGTATATTTACTTAACCCATGGAAAGGAATTTTGTTGCCTTAAGTAAAATCAGTTTCTATGGTCTTAATTACAAATATATAATTCATTTCACTAGTATAAATTAAAGGTTTTTTTTATATTCACTCTATTTTTGTAATAAATGAATAAAATTTGTCGAAAATGAGCTGAATATTATGCGTGGAAGTTCAACACAGTTGTTGATAACTATAATATCGAAAATATAATATCGGAGGTGAAAAAAGAATTTTTATAAATTTTTTCGCTTTATTTTAAACATTTTCTAAGTTTTCTTGTACACGAAAAATGCCGTCGTCACGCTCCACCGCAGAATTTGAAAACTTGAAATCATTAACAAGTGTGTTGAATGGCAAGTCATAATACTCAGCCCAATTTGTGCCACGTTAAATGTTAGCAGTAGTATTTTCATGCTTCCAAGTTTTGTTGTTGCCATTTTTTGTCTCAGTGTATTGTTGCAACGATATCCATAAATGAAAGATTACTACCCAAACTAACTATGCAAAAAATAAAAACATTGATTTTGTAGCTGTTAACATAAATATTGCGTTAAATTCATAAAAAGTAAAAAAAAAATCAAAGTTTTAATGGACACCCTAAATTTCCGTTTTAGGAAAAGTAATGGACACTCTAATTACCAATTAAGGTAGCTGACTCTACCCCCGAAGCATTAAAAATCATTCGGCATTTATAGCTTGATAATTAAAAAGTTAATATTTTTGGCATATTGCCAACATTTTTCATAATAGGCCTAATAATTATATTTATACTTAAGATTTGAATACTTATTTTAAGATAATTTTTGAAGATACAATAAATAAATATGAGCAAAGAAAAAAATTCCTTGGGCCTTATTTCATAGCGCCTTATTTCTGTGATTTTGCTCATTTTGAGATATGTTTTGGTATGTATTAAAGACAATGGGTACACCAATTTTTAATTCAGAACCAGAAAAGTATCAATATCTAAAGAATTGGATACCTTTTTGTTCGTCTTTTAAAAGTTCTTTCATATTATCATTAAATATTAAATAAAATAAATATGTACTTTTTCTTCCAAAAGTGTACGATTTATCTTGCAATTTCCCATATATGTATACATATATACTGCTGACAACAATGTAAACAAAAGCCAATTTTCATGTAACCCAATCGCATTTCTGAGCTCGCATTTATTGCTTTGTAACATACTTGTTTGATGGGTGGAAATGTTACGATTTAGCATAACTTAGCAACAGCATGCCTATAAGTTACGTGTCTGCATTAAATGAAAATAAAAAATGTAAAACATAATGATCAACATTAGATTTGGTTTCCGCGTTTTTTTAAGTAATATTTTTTGTTTACATTCGTATGCATCTGCTGTTGCAACTTGCAAGAAAGGCATGTTGCACGTAAAAGCTATCTTGTACCCAGTCCCAAATAATGGAAAGAAACTAGTTTGCTTTCTTGTTTATTCTCCATAAAACTACACGCTTGCCTTGCTAACACGGTTACAACGCCAAAACCTCATTTATTTGGATATGATTTGGTCGGTTGATTTATTTTTTTTTTATTTTTTAATTATCTACATTTTCGCATTATATAGTTATGGCGAAGTTTTCTTTTGAGTTATTTATTTGTATTGCATATTAAGCAAAATATAAAAAGAAGTAGATACTAATACAATATAATAAAACATATAATGTTTTCACACTGACATGGTTTTAATAAAAGTTGGTTTGAACGTTAAAACCAACTGTTATTACCTGTTTTTACCATATAAATTGTTTTTATTAAAACCATCTTAAAACGATTTTAGAACTGGTTTTAAGTTAGCTTTATGAAATGCAGCCCTGTTTTCTCTGTGCTAATTTCAGTGCTGCCAAGTCAAAATGACTGGAAGCAGTTGATAATGTTTATGCTAGTGAATAACAATAGATGTCGCTTGAGAGATTTTCAAATTATAAATAGATGCAGCAGCAACAATAATAAAAAAATATTATTATTATTATAGAAAAAGAGCTTTTTGGAAGGAAAACATCGAAAATATTTTCATTGACCTCTGGAAAGTGAAAATAGATGATATGACTGACATTCATCTGCCGATAAAAGAAAAGGCTTAGCTAATAATGTATTTGTACATTTTTTATATACAATAACTTGATTTCCAAGCACTTCTTCACTTTATATTACTAGATCCATCATTTAAAAATATTTATTTACAATATATTAAATAATTTCATGCAAACGAAAACAGTTTGTCAAATGAGTGTTATAAAAAGCAGAAAAAATACAGCAACAAACACGCATTTCTGCGAGAGTTTATTTTTCATTTTTTAGCAAAGTTATTAGAGAGTCTATGAGTTAAAACCTGAAGTTAACGTTAAACACAGGTTTTAAATTTCAGTGTGAAAACACTAATACATACAAATGCACATATTTATATGTAACTTTTTCAACTTGCGAAATTGTACCGTAACTCAAATGTTCTATCTATGGAATAAATGATCCTATCAGCGTAATAGTGGTGTCACCCACATTGTTTTTTTGGTTGCTGTTGTGATGATAAATATATTATTTACAATACCGTACGGACACGAGATATGTAATTCAATACATATCAATACATATACATATCTATATATAATATATACATATATGTAGTTTTGGGTTTTTTTGTTTTTGGCAAGGTTGGCAACCGAAACAAATAACGGTATCGGTATTAAAAACATTATCGGTATTAAAAATACAAATATTTTTTAAATTTCGGTATCGGTATCTGTATTTTTTAGGGTTCCGTACACCAAAGGTGAAAAAAGGACCCCTATTGTTTTCGCTACGCTGTCCGTCTGTCCGTCACACGGTATTTTCTCAGGAACCGTAAGAGCTACGGACCTGAAATTTGGACAGAGTATGTAGAACCTTGGCCACTACAACAACAAACACATGAGAATTAGAAATTAAAGGGTGCTCCAAAACGAGCGAAGAAAAATTGTAATATATCATGTAATATACATACAATTATATGTACATACATATGTATATTGACACTTGAAATTTGTAAAATTAGTGTATTTTTATATAGACTACAATAATAAATATAAAAATATTAAAAAATTTAAATTAAAGGGTGGTCCATCAGTTAATGCAATTTTGACTATGTAATTTTGACAACATGCTTTATTTTGGAAACCGTAAGAGGTAAACTCTTGAAATTTTCAAAAACGGTAAAACTAAAAAATCCGAAAATTATAAAATCGCCAAACCGAAAAAATCGCCAAAACCTGAAAAAAATCGAAAAAAATCGCCAAATCGAAAAAAATCGACAAAATTAAAAAAAAAAATTCTAGCACTAAAATAAATCGCCAAATTCGAAAAAATCGTTTAAATGAAAAAAAATCGCCAATATGAAAAAAACCCAAAAACCGAAAAAAATTGACAAAACGCGAAAAATGCCCCAAAATCGCCAAAATTAGAAAAAATCGCCAAATTAAAAAAAATCGCCAGAACGAAAAAAATCGCCAAAATTTAAAATAAACGCCAAAAACCGAAAAAAATCCTCAAAACTAAAAAAAATCCCCTATATGAAAAAAACGCCAAACTTAAAAAAATAGCCAAAATAAAAAAATCGCCAAAATAAAAAAATAACGCCAAAATAATAAAAATCGCCAAAATTAAAAATACTTCAAAAACCACAAAAAAAAGTGCCAAAACTCAGAAAGCGCCAATAAATTCAAAAAACCTCCAAACTAAAAATAAACGCTTAAAACCGAAAAAACCCAAAAACGGAAAAAATGACAAAACTATAGTTTATATTGTTCGTATTGAATTACAAATCTCGTGCCCGTATGGAACCCTTCGTGCTCGGATCAAAGTCGCACTTCACTGAATTTTTTTATTTCGGTATCGGTATTACCGGTACATACCGTTAACGAGTTTATAATACCGGTATACCGATATTACTGCTAAATTATTAGTTCAGACAGTGGACATAGCAAACAAATTTTTTTTTATTAAATTACTTCGAAAAGGGAGTATTTTTCATAAACATAAAAAACATTTAAACTTATGTACATATGTTTTTATACTTATATTAAAAATAATTGATTAAAAAAGTAAAATAAGGAAACTGCAGTTGAAACTTTGCAGATATAAAGTATACATATTGGTTAATTAAACAAAATAATAAAAATAAATACATACAATACACGAAGTACATTTAGAATTGTATGCACTTAGTGATGTTGTAATAAGTTGTTATTTTAAACAAATTTTATTTATTTATTTAATTATTTTATTTATTTATTTTAAATAAAATATAATTTCCTGAGCTCAGCTAGGAGCTCTTAGGAACGTTGTTTAATAATTAATTTTAAAATAAAAATACATTGTCTTATATACTAGTTATGAGAATAGAGCTTAACCTATCTTAATATAATAGGAAAAAGAAAAGGTATATGCTTAATAAGCAAATTGTTCCTTTTAGTTTCCCACGGTAGGCGTGCGGCGTGTGTCTCATAAGAAATTTGGAAAACATGGATTTTGTATTGTTTATATTTATTATATAAACACGTGGTTATTAATTATGATTCATTCAAGTGAATTATGCTGCGGCCTTTGATCAGACTGGTGAGTGTCAAATAGCAGTTGCACAAAATACATATTTACGTTGCAGTCTGCCAATGCATTTATCTAACACTTCATGCAGCGGTATTTGCCAGATTGCATGAGTGTCAAATGTCCAGTGCACAAAAATAATTTCAATGCCATTGGATGTTATGTATGTTGCGGTCAAGTTGACTTTAAATGTTTACTACGCAATGTTAGTCGTAGTAATAGTTAGAACATAATAGTTATATATTCTCTTCAACATTATTATCATCTGGCCATAATAAAATTTTTATTTCAAACGTAATTGCTATTTAAATGAATATTTATAAAATTTGATATTTAAATAGTTTTACAATATGAATTTTTTCCTTAAGTGTTGTTTTTTATGCAATGCAGTGTCCTTAACATTCTGTTCCGTATTTTACACTTAAATAAATGCATAGATACTCGTATAAAAACGCATTCAACTTCTGCGTTTAAATGTGGAAGTGATAAAAGTTGGATGGCAATTTTTGCTAATGCCTCAAACGGGATTATATCAACTGAATCTAGTATTAGATTTAACTTCTGTCCCAAAGTCGATAGTGGACTCAATCTTTCCCCATTGCAAGTGATCCATTCTCCAACCATTATCTTTAATAGATAAAATTTCGCTTTTACACTATTTAGATACCCAAATGGCGTTCAGCCCAATTATGCAATTTCTCGGGAAAAAATCCTCCTGTTCTAAATAGTCGGGAAATAGCAAATACGGAAAAGAGTAAAAACTGGGTCAACTGTTTAATGTTAACATTTTATTCTGCACTAAATCAATAGCTAGTGCAAATGTAAAATTTTATGTTTTCATTGCCATTCTTATTGTGTTTGTAGTTATTCTACATGCACTAAGAGAAAAAACATTCATTCAGCTGTGGAAGTAGCATCATTAGTAATTCCTTATTGTATGAATGAAATTGTTCATAAGCTTATTGAGGCATTCAATTACCTTTCCAAAGATATGCCATTTATCTCGATCGGACTTTTGGGTTGGGACCATATACCAAAAAATACAAAAGTACCGTTATTTAAAAAACGGTACTTAGAAAAATATTACAGCGGTTTTCCTGTTCAGGAGGGCCCAATTAAGTTATCTAATCATGTGGCGTTCTTGGTATGTTTCCAAATTAAAAATTTGTAAAGCTGTGTTATTTGAATGAAATTCTTCATTAATACAATTAGCTTGTTACGTTACATTAGCTTGTTATTAATGACAAAATTCATTATTCAAATTAATGTTTTTCTTTCAGTGTGTTTTAATTTATGTGTGCTATATGTTCCCGATTTGGACGAAAATTTGCCACCTGCAAGAAAACTAGTTAAAAACGGTTATTATGTGGTTTTCAGAAGAGATAAATGTGAAATCTTATGCTGTGGCTGCGTATATGCAACTGGAAGTTTTCACAACAATCTTTACGTTTTAAATGAAGATCACATTGCTCGTAAAGTTAAGGTAATTGAACCACAATGTATTCACAAGTTTTATCGCAGATTCGGTCATCGCGAAAACATCAGTATTAGTAAAGCTTTTGATTCCAAATTAATAACTGGTGTTGCCTTTAAAAAGAATTTCAGCTGTGGAGACGTATGTGAGCCTTGTTTAAAGGCCAAGATGACGAGAAAAGAGTTTCCAAAATGTCCAAAAAGTACTTCTTAAATATATTAAATTAAAATTAACTAAAATTAATAGCCATGGGCCAGTGGCAAAAATTAAATAAATATACTTAATAGTAACAAACCAAAAAGTTTGTCTTAAGTAGAAAAAAAAAAAACAAATTAACTAACATGTGCACAATTAGTAAAGAACAAACGACAATGGCAAGCCTTTGCAAATTTAGAGGTGGTAAAATGTAGCTTTCATTACAAAAAAGCTTTCAGCAATATTTAATACGATGAACCAAAACAATTCACATATTCCATTTGCAAAAATCTACATCAAGTGACACCACACACAGTAGACCAAACACAAAAGAACGCTCATGATGAAGGTGGCTAGTTGTTCCGCTCTACTAAGTCAGAATATTTACAATTAACTTCGGTGTTATTTGTTCGTTAATAATTATCACATGTAATTTGGCTTATAAAGCAATACGAAATTTGGCCTCATTAAATTATAAGTATACATAGAAACAAATGCAGTTGGACAATAATAATTAAGATTAACTATATTGGATCCCTTTTGTTAGTTATAGTTTTCCTTTAAGCTATCAGGCCTACCGTATTTAATTAATGTCAATAAAAATGCAATTTATTACATGTCCCGTCGTTTCGTGAATTTTTTGTTTACTTTTTCAGGGATGTCGTCTATTTAATAAAATAGGAAAACAACAACAATATTGTGGACATTTACATATATAAAAATATTTTTTATATAAAACAATGTAAAACTTACTGTATTTTTTAAAATTACATGAATAATATAGCAATTAAACTTTGTTGAAACAAGTGTATTGTTGAAAAATAAAAATTATAGAATGTTTTTCCCCTTTTGGTGGATCACTGGTTTTTGACAATTGCTAATATGTAGGTTGCGCTCGAATTGTCGGTGTCTTCTTTAATATTCATCGTTTTGCTTATTTTCTGTTGAATTCTTAAGCTCCAAACACTTAGACGACAGCAGACTTCACAACTTCACGACTTCAAATGAAGTTGGCTTCAAATGCTGCCGTGTAGTCAGCTACATAATTATTTTGAAGGCAGCAGCAACACTGCCAGATATATATTTTACATAAGTAAAATTAAAGTTACTGACTCAAAACGTACTAATATCACGTAAAAATTTAAAATACATAAATTTATTTCATAATTTTAATTTTGTAATGTTATTAAGTGTTTAGAGCTTTAGACTTTCTGTTATGTATCTCTTTCTGTCGTTGTTTACTTTGTCTAGTATTTTTATACCGTCAAAATCAGGTTTGTGTTTAGTATTTTTTATATGTTGTAACAATGCAGTATTCTCTTTGTTTTTACTGATGCCTGCTTTATGTTCATTCACTCTTGTTTCTAAGCTCCTCTTTGTAATTCCTATATACACTAGGTCACAGCTGGCTTTATCATTACCTTTACAAGGAATTTCATATACAACGTTGTTTTGTTGCAAATTTTTCTACATGTATTTTTGTTTTTGTAAAAATTGTATTAAATGTTTTATTTGGTTTATATGGCAAACATATTTTACTGTTATCTGTTGTTGTTTTTATGTTTTTATTGTCGCACTGTGTTGCGGATAGTGGAAAAGTAACTTTTTTCCGACTATTTTTTTCAGTGTTTTTAATGATGCAATTTTGTCACAGACATTCCAAGTAAACAAAAAAAACACATAAAGCTTATTTTTATGTTGGCCCGTTGATTTTTAATTGATTTTAGAAGTCAAATATATGTACAAAATTTTCACGGAAAGAGGGGATTTCAGGGCTGTATTCAAAATGATCTCAATTGATTTTGGTGACAGATATTTTGATTCGGAAAAAAATCTGCCTTTGGACAAGTATCTTCTGTAAAAAAAAGGAATGTTGTTTGAGACATTTTCATATGCACCTTTTTTAGAGCGAAAACCCGACTAAAGGTCCATTTTTCCTTAAAATTTGGGTTAGGTAAGCAATATCTAAAAAGTTCCAGAGAGTCCCACTTCCAAACCACTACAGAAATGTTACATAATTTTTTTTCAACGAACTGTGAAAAAATCAGCTGCCCATACCTGCCCTCCTGGGAGTTATAGCGATTTTAGTATATCACTCTCAGTATTTATTCCATAGAAATAGAACGGAAATTCTCGGAATCACTTATTGAATAATTTAATCATATTGGTTTTCGGGTGACTTTCCGTCATCCCACGTCAAATTTTTATTACTTTCAGACCGGTTTCGGCTAATCGCCATCTTGAGTGTTTTCTTTTTTGTCACTAATTAGTCCGCATGTGTGTCAAAAACATCAAGAAAAGACAATTGTGAAGACATATTACATTATCTGTTCGTTAATTCTGATCCCGCAATCACAAGTAGGAGAATTCTGAAGGAGAAGAAACACCTGGAATTATCAGAGGAAGCAATGAACTTATTGGTAGATGACTGATAATTTGTAATTTTTCTGTAGAATGCAATAAAATATGCCTGTGTTATAAAATAGTATCTTCAAAGTTTTTTTTTATTCTACATCTATTCTAGTACTCCAAAAAAAATGAGCATAACTCTCTTAAAACTGAAGCTATTGACTTCAAACCGGTATCAAATTAAAGCTTTTATTGCCACCTTTCAAATAAGAAATGAAATAGATTTTGGTTTATATAAAATTTCAGAGTTTTTCAACAAATATCGAAAAATCATGAAAATTTGACGTTTATAATTCTTGTTCGGACCACCCTATAATTTATTTGAAAAACTAATCATAGGGTATTTATCAGAAATAAAAGAAGAATTAAAATTATTTTTTTTTTAAATTTTTCGAAAATTTTTATTTTATTTTTGACTTTTGTTGAGAATTTGACCCAACAATTTTTTTCGGTGTAAATTTTTTTTCACTTATTCTTTTTGGGATTTCATTCTGACCAATCTGTAGAAGTTTCTCATCGATACAATTAAAATTACAGTTTAGACAATATGATTTCCAAAAAATTTCGGTTTCGCAACACTGTGTCGGTAAGGCCGTAAGTGTATATATTTCATACTGCAATACCTTTGGTGTTTTGTGCTATGATGAAATGAACGATTGTATTAATTTCGTGGGAAAACTGTTGTTTTTTAAAATTTTAAAAATCTTCTCTATGTTGTGTGTGTGAAATTGACTGGCACTGATGTCTAGTACTCTACGAACAAAATTTTTGGAGGTGTTAATTATCTGCGTTTTTGGCTGTGTTGCGTTGAAATTTATTATTACTTATTATCGAGATATACAATTTCTTTGTTTCTTTCCACTTCGATGGTGAATTTTAATTTTGGATGATATCCATTAAATGTTTTTAGATAGAATGTCGTCCTTGTCGTCGATTTTTATGATAGCTAAAAAGTCATCAACATATTTTGATATGTATTTTATGTGAATATTTTTGTTTTTAAGTTCAGCTATTGCGATTGTAGGAGAGAGAGGGTTACCCATCGGCATACCGAAGATTTGATTATATATTATGTCTTTGTACATAAAATAGTTGTCATACAAACAAAATTTTAAAATAACAAGAAATTTGGAACGCGAAATCGTGGTGTTTGTTTTTATTTGGTCACATTTGTTCATTATATTATTTATAGCAGTGTTTATTGGTATATTAGTGAAGACGGAAACTACGTCCAGGGATATTAAAATATCTTTTTCCTCTAACTTTATACGTTGTAGCTGATTTTTCAGTTCGAAAGAGTTTTTGATGTTGTATGTGTTTGATATTGGTGTCTATTCTGAAATACGCGTCGACTTGGTGAAACTTACATGGAAAACAAAAACAAAACTGTGTAAATGTAAAAAATTTGTTTTTGTTTCTCATACAAAATTAACTGTTTTTGAAAGAAAGAGAAACGCGTTGAAATTCTCACGTTTATTTCATTTATGAAATGCATGGCAAACAAAAACAATTTTTGAAAATTTGTTTTTGTTTGAATGTAAAGTTTCACTTCTTCGACGCGTTTTCCAGAATAGGCCCCACTATGTTTTTCAGAAATTTTCCTATATATTTACTAAGTTGGTAACATGGGACTTGTACTGATGACACTATAGGTCTCAATAGCATTTGAGCTTTATGAATTTTTGGGAGTCCATAAATTCTCGGCGCAGTGCCGAGTATTCGTTTTCTATAATCATCTATATATTGTCGCTTGTGTAGATCTGCAGTTATTTTGTTATTTGTTTTAATTAGTTTTTGTGTGGGGTCTGTCCTCATAACTCTGTAAATGTTTTTGTCTCGTAAAAGTTCATCCATTTTGGAATTATATTCTTCATTGTATATTGCAACTGTTTTGTTTCCCTTATCAGCTTGTGTAATAATTATATTGTTGTGCCTTTTCAAGACTTTTTAGTTTTTTCAAAAATGGCCAAAATGAATTTTTCCCTATGGCTGTTTTTAACGTCTCTTTTGAAACATGTTACCATATTTGCCAAACGGGCCCTTTTTACCTCCTTTTCGCCGTTATTATTCATTTCTAGTTTTCGTATGCACTCCTTAATATCAGCTATAATTTCAAGTGGTGAAAAACTCTGTCGATTAATTGGGAGAGCAAACTTTTTCCCCAAAGATAATAACCACCTACTTTCCCAATATTGGATCCCGTTCATGCCGATTTATGTGGACCATTCGGAATGTGACAATAATCGGAAACAAATACGTGCTCACATTGATTGATGATTATAGCAAGTATTGTAATGCCGTTTTTTGCAAAATAAAAATCAAGTGTTCCAAAAGTTAAAGAACTTTGTAAGTTTCACTTAAATTTTTTTTTGGAGAAACATTAAAGTTTTAAGAATTTAGACCAGAACAGAATGGTGTTGCAGAGCGCAAAAACAGTAGCTTAGTTGAAATGACACGTTGTATGTTAAATCATTCTGTCTCAGACAAAAAGTATAAGTAGTAAATGAAGCTAATTTCTTACAAAGCCGTTCAACGTCAAGAGCTGTAGAAGAGACTCTATGAGTTATGGTTTTCTAAGTCACCACTAATGAACTTAAAGCTTTTGGAGGCACAGTTTATTATAAAGTTAACAATATATTCCGTTACAAGATATATGATGGGGCAATTAAAGGTATTCTCGTTGTATTCTGTGATGAATCAAAAGCATACAGGCTGTTAGATGAAAATAGTAATGTAGCCAGAGACGTTGAATTTGTTGAAGATCAAAATGTTTTAATGAATTTCTTAAACACTTCACAAAAAACGAATAATATTAATATTAATTTGACGAAATCTCAAAATAGTTCACCAACATTACATAATGTTGATATTAATATAATAAAATCACATTACAGCTCAACAATAGATAAGATAAGATTAAAGAAGACTTCAGCAGTTTTTCTTTAAACTATTACCAAACAGTCGTAGTGGTATTTGAAACCACGATAAGGCAGAATATTGCAATAGAAGATAATAACCCTTATCCTATTTGGCGTCGGCAACGTCGTCGTCAATTTTGAAACAACATCAATGCTAACTTTTTATTCCTTAACAATGTTGCGACGACGGTGCCTGTTTATCGATAAATACAATACACATATTCAATGTTGTAGGCAGCTGATTCATTTTGTTTACTATTTTTGGTAGAAGTGTTTTTGAATAAGTAAAACGCTTTGTAAATCAATTAAAATAAAATGTTTTTCTTTCGTATCGGGACGAAGAAAATAAAAAATTTATTAGTCAAAAGAAGACTGCTCAGATAAACGTCATGCATTTGACAGTTACCAAATGAAAATTAAGTGATAAATTTCGAAATATTTTTGGAAAATAATGAGTAATGTTCATCGTTTTAATATTTTAAAGTTATTTTCGGGTAAATAAAACATGATTTTGGCATGTATTGGATACAATAGAACTTAATTTTGGAAACAAAAGGTATCAGATCAACGTTTATTGGAGATTTGAGTTTCCTCCAAAGGGGCTTAGTGCTAATTGTTTTTATACGCTGCCTTTTGCTGCTTTACACTCAGTATTGTTTTGTCAACCTTTTCTTAATTTAAACCTTACGTCCTGCCAGATCTGTAAAAATAATTCTTTCATACAGTATACTTTCCCAACACACTATTTACTTTACATTTTGCTACACACAACTAGTTCTAATAGTGGATCGAGGGAATTTAGTGCAGTCGCAACGATTTCCCACTGTACCATGAAACTATTAGGAACACTGCCCCTGCGAAATCCTCTAGCTTAAAGGACTTTTTTCAACTCTTCCACAAGCTTTTCAAATTAATGGGGTTTGGTAATCTTAATTTTGTCCATATTATATTTTTCCTTTTTTAAATAAATTTTTTCAAATAAATATGTACATATGTATATATATTATATATTTTTTTATTTCTTATATTTCGTTTTTTACTATTTAAATTATTTTTTTTCAATTCGTTGAAATATGCACACAACAGAACACGACAATAAAAACACTGACGAAAAAATGAACGGCAACACCACCAATAATATTTCTTACAGAATACCAAAAGTATGCTGACAGTCGTCGATAAATGGCAATACTATCTGCGGGAATACCGATTTGGTAAAAAACATTAAAAACGACGTCGAGTTGTGTTGCCGACGCCAAATAGAATAAGGGTGAATATTGATATTGATTTGATTATTTCCCACAGTGATATATTGTTATCAAGATGTGATTGAAATAAATGATTCAGACTTGAATGAAAACATATCTTCAGAAAATGGTAATTTACGAAGATCTTCTCGTTGCACAAAAGGATTACCACCAACAAGATATGGTTTCATAACAATAAACTTGATAGAACCTTCAACAGTTAAGCTGTTGAAAGTTTAAATAAATATCAATGGATAACTGCCATGGAAGAAGGTCTATGATCTATGTATGCAAATGATGTATGGGATCTTGTTGAATTACCTAAAGGAAGAAAAACAGTAAAGAAGTAAAACTTGTGTTCAAGTACTTAAAAGGAACTCAACAAGTTTGCGTTGCATGTAATCGAAAAAATACTGAACTCACAGGGTATGCTGCTGATACAAATTGGGATGGTGAAGTTAATGGCCGGAGATCAAGTAGCGGTTTCATTTTTTAAATCTGGAGAAGCCGTTAAAGGTTATGCGAGCAGAAAACAGGCACATATAACTTTGTCATCAACAGATGCTAAGTTCGTTGCTTTAGCAGAAGCAGTACAAGAATTAATTGGCTTAAAATACTGTTTCATGTTTTACAAATTTGAAGTAGAAAATTTAAAAAATTTTGAGTATAATTGATTAAACCATGTACCAAACATATTGTTTCGGCGTATATCCGGTTAGGTATCAGTATACAAATAAAACAAACAAGAATTAATATTTTTTAATAAATTTTGAGACGTAAATCTCTCTTTATTATATTAAATTTTACCTCGTAAAAGGATTTATAATTGCACGTAGTGCATTCTTTGTCTTCTAAATGACGATAGTTATTTATAGTTAAACATTAGTATAACTAGTGAAATTTGCAAAACAATGCTTAAATACTGTTAGCGGTTTACTCGTTGAAATGCTTCCAACAAGGTTGAAACATAAGTACTTTAAAATTGCATTAAACACTGAGAGAAAAGTATTAACCGAAACAAAAAATTTTTACTTAAACAATATAAATGTGAAGTCAGACATTCAAAAGACATTAAATTTCTTTACTGTCCAACATAGGACACTGCAAATCTTAAAATTACAAAATTAAGAGAATAGCTGGCCTTGAAAAATAAGAATTTAAATTTTACATTTTGTATTATATATTTGGGAAGGGTTGTTCATATTAGTATCCGAACACACCTTGTACACTTTATTTATTTTTTTTAATAAGAAAACTATGCTTTTTTATTAATAGTTTTCTATTTAATTATTTCTTCACTTTAAATAATTTTTTCTTTAATAAAACCCAAAAGAACTCAAAGTTATTAGCCCATGTAAATCTCTATGGTTCCAGCTTTTACCATCAACTTTAAAAGCTATGATAGGTAAGATAAACTTGCAGTCATGACTGATAAAATCAATGAACAATTAGATTACTCATCGATTTCCTCAATTAGCAACTCCACAGATAAAGAAATCTCTTATTGAACATCAGAAAGTTAAGTTGATGAAGTTTTACAAAAGTTTGATTCTGTAGTTGTATTTATGTTGGTATCATTTTAACTGTGGCACGAGACCCACCTAATGTCCATGCTCATCAATCGAAAAGCCAGAAACTCCTGCATCTGAGGTGGTGAATGCTGGAGATTTAAAGATAAGTCGTCTATTTTGAGATAAAATATTTCAAATAATACATTTTTGATTAACACCTGCCCTGATGTATCTGTCTTTTCCGCTACATGTCAACACAAATGCTGTAACCCTGAATCATAAACACTTACGGTAAAAAAGTTATCCGCTTAAATCTTGGACTAAGACGAATTTTTCTGTAGAAGTTTATAATTGCTCGGTTTAGATATTCAAGAAGAAACTGGCTCAATCCAATGTAACTCTATTTCTCGAGATTTTCCATTTTATTCTCTCCTAACAGACACAATATATAATGGCCAACGATTCACCATTTCACTGTAAGCCTAGAAGACTGCCGCCGGAAAAATTAAAACTTGTGAAGAAAGATTTTGAATATATGACTCAGTTAAGAATTTGGGGGCCGTCAAAAAGTAGCTGGCTTCTCCACTTTTTAGCAAAACCTAACAGTGAATGGTGGCCATACGGAGACTACAGGTCATTAAACAAGGTTTCCATTCCAGATACATACCCCGTGCCCCACATTCACGACTTCGCCTACAATCTTCATGGTAATAATATATTTTCAAAAATAAATATTTTTAAAGGTTATTCTCAACATTCAAACATTCCGAAAACAACAATTCTAACACCAATGGATTTATTTGAGTTCACACGAATGACTTTTGGTCTGTTCAACGCTGTACAAACTCTCCAACTCTTTATTATTAAAGTGAATGGACTGGACTTTTGATATACATATATCGATGATGTGCTGATTTGGAGGAACATACAATTCATCTCCGTTAGTTTTTTTGAAAGATTACTGACTTTTGGCTTTACTATTAACGTCAGAAAATGTCAATTTTGAAAGTCAGAACTTTGTTTTCTTGGATATCTAGTTACTGGAAATGAACTGTCTCCTAACCCTCAACCTTCCAAAGCAATTAAAAATTACAAACTTCTGAAAATAGCTCATGAATTAAGTAGATTTTTGTGTATGATAAATTTTTATCGACGATTCGAAGATTTTATTCAGAAAAGTTTTCAGAAACTCAACGCCGCTTCTAGATTGGTTGCAGCAGTCGATCCTTTTCAGGCAGTTTTCAACTACTTTTCGCACATTTCGGGCGGTATATCGGCGATAGCTAGCCCCACAAAAAATTATAATGGTGGCCAATTAACGTCGGCAAAACGTAAAATTTTGCGTTCTGGAATCTTCCTTTGCAATAAATCTAAAAACGGTCGTGTTCTGTTTCTGTGGCTATTTGGTTGTTAAACGATTCTTATTCGTGAATGAAAAAAAAAATAAAAAATATTTCAGAAAACAGATATTTAACAGCTGACAGCCTTTCCAGACCGGAGGCTTTGGATTCACTAAATGTCTTTAAATTTTTAGTCAAAAAAGTTTGGCGTTTTTTGTTTTTGAATATTTCATAATGGGACATAACATAATGAGACATGCATAACATTTTGATATCCTAAACTAAATTTAAAGAAAAAGTATCTTTCTGTCACATTTTTGTTTTCAGATTTATATAATGTGCATATATTGATGATTTTGAGAAAAATTCACTTTATCAGCGCTATACGTGAAATATTTAGCAACGCTGTTTTTTTTATTAACTTGTCTAATATATTTTAAGAAATAAACGAACAAGGTTTTAATTAGTATTTTATTTTCATAGACTGTTGCATGCCACCATAATTTAAATAAAATTAATATAACAATTTTTAAAAATTAAAAAGCAAATTTTTCTTTTCAGTGTTCTACTTTTTCCTCCTGTTAGCAATTTCCGTCGATTTCTTATTCATCAAACATGTGAAAATTTTCGGAACAAATATGATCTCTTTACGTTCTCAGTGGGACAGGGGCCATGTCGACGAACAGTTGTTTGTTTTAAAAATCAACTTCTAGATCCACACAAATACGCTGAAACCGTACCAACAACCAATTTCGAGACGTAAGTTCGAACTTAATAATATTACTGTAAAGTGCACAAATATAGGGATGTTCGTGAAAGCACACAATTTGAAAACAAACGATTTCCAAAATCGAAAACACTGTCTTTTTAACTGAATAATTTTGAGTTGAGTTTGGAGAGTTTGTTACTAAAATCGATCGTTTGTTTTCAAATCGATCAATTCCCATAATCCCCCGCTAAATAGTGGAAAGGATATGCATGTTTATTACGGTGGGTCAAATTTGCCAAGACATTAATTTTTCTGCTAAAATTCTTTCTTTAAAGGGTGAATAAAAATAATTCACTATGGTTTGAACTAAAGAAACTGAAAATAACTTTTTGTGCTGAATTCAAATCTACACTCTAATTAATGCTTTCGATATATATACATATATATATATATATATATATATATATATATATATATATATATATATATATATATATATATATATATATATATATATATACAATCGTATATATTAGAATAAATCTCCTATACACATACATATATATATTAGAATAAGTCAAGATCGTTTTTTCATATTTATTAAAATTGCAAAACCGCATTCTTCTCATTTCTTTATAATACACCGAAAGAATTTTGCTTCATAAATCCAATGAAACAATTTCATGAATAATGTGAAACAATTTCATTGGAATTGCTTCCTTGATATTCTGGTTTCGTTAGAATATTTTATTGGATTTATGACAACAGTATTTTCTAATTATTAAGAAACCTTTATATTTAAGTTATTTCATTCTTTTCATGAAATTATTTTATTGTTTGATGAAGTTTTCAATAAAATAATTTTAACGAAACTGGTTGCATTAATCCAACGAAGAGTGACGTTGGTTTAATTTTAATGAATTTTTCATTAGATTATTGTCGAAATTCATAGAATTTCTGCCGAAAATTCTTTCAGTGTAGTATTAGAGATATTGATTAAAATGTAGGGAAAAGAATTATTTTCGTTTAAAATATTTATTTAAAAAAAATCTGTTAAAAATGCTAAACGAAAAAACAAGTTAGTTTTCTTCGTTTTGATTCGATTGGATTGAAGTTCTTATATTTGCTTTTTCGTTTTATTGAGTATTTAAAGAATTTAAGCTCATCATTTAAGCTTAATTAAGTGGTGGGCTATGTCAATCTATTGGTATGTGTTGAGGTTGCGAGCTACCGACCAAACACAAAGCCAAGCGTTTGAAAGATAATGGTGCATTATATATTTTTACATAAATAGACATATTATGTTAATTAATTAAAATTATTAATTGAAAGTAAAACTTTTTCTAAGTAAACAGTCAAATAAAAAAAATTAGAAAATATGGGACAATAATTTATCATGTTTTCCATTCAAGAAAAAAAATAAATAAAAGCATGGTTGCTTGGTGGAGCACAAAGGTGAGAATACACTAAATAAAAATATGCGGTTGGATGTATCAAACTTAATAAGCTTTGATATTTGTCAGTATGGAAGATCATTTTCAGATGGGAAACATATTAAAAATATTTTGATAAGATTTTTCATATCGCTATGAAAAGCATCATAATCTCGTTTAATGACATATTCCTTTTTTTCCCTAAAGCTTTGATAACCTAAAAAGCATTGTATGTTACCAAATGCATTATTTATAACAAACTATTTTTCGTTAAAAAAACAAAAAGAAAAATTAAGGTCAGATAATCGTTTAAGTTCTGGCTTCCACATTTTTTTACATGTTTTCTGGTGAGTTCGGATGTTTAAAAACATAGGCTATTTCTGTTTAAAATGAAATTTAGAAAATACAAATTAATAGTATGTGTTTAGAAGAAAACAATTTGGAAACGGACGATTTAAATTTTTTTTATTTTTTTTGTTGCTTTTTGCTTTCACAAGACTAGGGAAAGGATTTTCATGTAAATAAATGTTTTCTGTCGTTGGTCGTAGATCAACGTGAATAAAATATCTTTGCGAATCAACAAATTTGTGACAAAATGGCATCGATTTGTTAGTGCATATTTTTGCATATTTTATAATAAATACATATTTTTGCATATTTCATCATAAATGTATATTTTTAATACATTTTTTAGTTTTTTCATGCTATAAATCTAATTTTTGTTTTTTTACTAGTAGTAAAGTAGTGCTGTAACGAATGTTAATTTTTGATATTCGTGAAAACGAATAGGAATATTATATGTGAAATCTATGGACATTAAATTGGGGTTCAATTTACGCCTACAATATGAAATATTAAAAAAGTGTTATGGAAAAGGACTTCAAACTCTTGTTAGCGTACTTTAAAGTTAATAAAAAGTACCCAACATTTTAATGATCGTCATTAAATAATATTTGAAAATGATACAAAGCACAACTTTTTATAAAAAAATTAATGTATTTGTACAAACTAAAACTTGTAGTCATTTATTTAAATTTAGTTTAAGATTTATGCATTTATTTATTTAATTTCTTTGGAAAAATATTCGTATTCGCCTGAAAATTGTCGAATATTCGACAATTCGAATACGAATATTCGTGCATCACTATTGTAAAGTATATAATAGCTGCAGTTTTTACGACTTCAAAAACACCGTAGGACTTAAAGTTCAATATCATCTTGGCTTAAGTCAAGAATATCAATACCATTGAAAATTAAAGAAACAAAATTAAAGAATAAATAATATAATAGCTCTTTTAAACCGCATTAATTTCATGTGGATATAAAGTGATTTTGAAAGCTTCTTTGCGTGTTTCAGCCTTTAATGAAAAATATCCAGTGATACGATACGGATACATTCTACAGTAACTAGATGGGGGACGTGGCAGAAGGCTGTCGGGTACTATATTTCTAACAATAAAATTAAAGAATTTTTTGTCAAAAAACTTTCCCCCATTTGCAACAAAAAAATAACGTGTGCTTGAAGTGTACGTTAAAACAATATTTTCATTAAACAAATGGGTTTAACGTACACTTGAAGCACACGTTATTTATTTATTTTTTTGCATATGGGGGCAAGTTTTTTTACTTTAAAATTTCTTTCATTTTATTAATAGAAATATGGTATCCGACAGGCTTTTGCCTAAATTGATATTTGTGCACACATATGTAGTATTGCTTTATTGTTCACACTATATCCCAATTAGAGGCTTTCGTTAATTTAACACCTCAAGTTGAATTAATTGAAGATGCGGTAAAAAATAAATTAAAATATATTGCAACAAATTGTATCAATATAGTTCTAACAACGAAAACTTAATAACTGAATATTCCACAAACAAAATAGCAGCATTTAAATGCGTATCAATAACTTAATTTTTATTACATAAAATTTTTTTTTAATCAGAAATAATTCATAGTTAGGCTGAAGTTAAGTAATTTCAATTCTTATTGAATGAAATATTTTTTTATTAATTAATGTGAGTTTCTAAAGAAGAGATGAAAAATTAAACTTAGACTTTAAGCTGGGGGAAATACCGATACTTTTCTGTGCAGCCACGCACTTCATCAGCACTCTAGTCTATCTACTTGGGTAGAGATTCTTATTAACATCAGCTATTTAACTTAAATGTACAATGAACGGAATATGAGAAACGATTGTTGTGTATACAATTGATTTACCTTTGGTAAACACATTTATAAGTATCACTATTAATTTTCTGTTTTTCCAATTTTTCATTTTTCTATTTAGGTTAGCACGAAATTATTTTACTCTACCTCAGTATGTTTAACTATTCTTACTTATCTTTTTACGATCATCACATTAATTATTTTTAATTTTTTTTTACATACATACTTAACAAAAAAAAATCATATAAAAGAAAATATTCGTAATACATATTATTAACTTTGATAAATAAGCTTTAATTGCTTTGTTAATATTTTTTTGCATAGTCATAAATAACAAAAACAAAAAAACCGTAATAAAAAAAAACAAACAAACAAACAAAAGTGCCCTTGAAGAATACTCTATATGAGTTCCTCAAAAACAAATAAATGTGAAGTGAGTTATAACGGCAGAAATGCCTATTTTACTGTGAGTTCTGATGCTCATAACGATAACAATAAAAATAAAAAACCTGATGACAGACTTACTGTGAGTTCGGAAGCTCTTAATAAAAATAAAAAATCTGATAATACACTTTTTCTAACAACAAATCCACTTTTTCGACAGCGATCAACTTCGCTTTGTCCAATGCCTACTAGTGATTCTTTAACATTACAGTTGCCTAGTACTTCGTCAGTTAAGCCATTGAAATCATTCGCTTCGGGCTGTTCATCACCTAACAAAGTTATCACTACAGATAACAGTAGCTCAAAACAAAAGGTACAAGTCGGAATGGACAGATATATAACCGTGGTAAAGCGTGGGCGAAGCCCGAATTCTTCTAAAATTTCATCTGTTCCAAAGATGTCTAGGGATAACAGCGCATCATCCATGAACCGCCAAAATCGTTTTTCATTATTGCAAGACGATAACGAGAAGACCGCTTCATCATCTCAGAAGTCTTTTAAGCCACCACCAATATATGTGAGGGAAAAAAATTCTAACGCGCTTCTAAAAAAACTACTGTCGACCATTGGTGAAAATACTTTTCACGTAATTCCAATTAAAAGAGGTAATATTGATGAAACTAAAATCCAAATATACGATGAAAACAATTTTCGAAAAATTGTAAATGATTTTGAAAAAAATAAAACAAACTTTTACACATACCAACTTAAGAGTGCTAAAGGCCTACAGATAGTACTAAAGGGCATAGATTCATATGTTGAGCCCGAAGAAGTAAAATGTGCACTTCTAGACCAAGGATTTAAGGTAAAAAATGTTACTAATATAATTAACAGAGAAAAGGTCGCCCAACCCCTATTTCGCATTGAACTGGAGCCGAATGACATACAATTGAAAAAAAATCAAACCCATCCAATTTATAGCGTAAAGTTTCTGTTACACCGAAAAATCACAGTTGAAGAGCCACGTAAGCGTTCAGGTCCTGTACAGTGCCATAATTGCCAAGAATATGGCCATACAAAAACTTACTGCAATTTACCTACAGTTTGTGTTATCTGCGGTGAATTGCATGGTACTGCTAGCTGCACTAAGCCAAAAGAACAAGCAGAAAAAAAATGTAGTAATTGTGGAGGTAATCACACCGCTAACTATAGAGGATGCCCTGTATATTCTTTTGTTAAACAGACTATGAGTCAAAAACCTAAGTTAGCCCCAGCCCAACCATTAAACGCGTACTCCGCCTCTTTTGCTCAAGTAAGTCAACCAGTTACTTCACGTGTATCGTATGCCGATGCTGCTAAGGCTAGTTCTAGTCCCTCACAAAATGTTTCACCGCAAAACAATTCAGCGAATGCAAGCTCAGGCGTTAACTTTAGTCGCCTTGAAGCTACTATTGAGAATCTGGTGCTAACTATAAACAACTTCACAACAAATATGACGAGCATGATGCAAGAAATGCTGCGAATGCAGAATACACTGCTTCAAGCATTAGTAAACAAACCATGAACATGTTAAAAATATGTTTCTGGAACGCAAACGGCATTCGCCAGCATAAAAATGAACTTGAGCACTTCCTCATGGAAAAAAATATTGATATAATGTTGGTCTCTGAGACTCATTTGACTTCAAGGAGCTTATTTAAAATAAATGGTTACACTCTATATGATTCAAAGGACCCGAGGGGGAGAGCATGCGGTGGGTCAGCAATTCTAATTAAGTCAAGACTCAAACACTATGTCCTTGATAACATTTGTGAAGAACATCTACAAGCAACAAATATTTGTGTCGAAAATTTTGTTACAAATTTCGTGATATCATCAATTTACTCCCCTCCCAGATTCGCAATTACTGAGGATCAATTCGAGGAATTCTACAAATCTCTTGGCCCTTGTTTTGTAGCAGCTGGGGACTACAATGCAAAACATACGTTCTGGGGTTCGCGTCTTATTACACCTAGAGGTCGGGCATTGTTCAACACAATTTCAAAAATGGGCTTGGACGTCATTTCAAGTGGGGAGCCCACTTACTGGCCTACGGACATACAAAAAATTCCGGATGTTATAGATTTTGGAGTAATGAAAAATATCGGTAGGGAATTAATTCATGTTGAAGCTTCTGTTGATCTCTCCTCCGATCACTCTCCCACGATTGTTACAATTTGTAGCCCACTAAGAAGTGACTTCCCTGTCCCATACGTAAAGATGATCAACCGTGTTAATTGGCTGGGGTTCAAAAAATACCTAAGTAGCCATTGTACGGAAAATATTAACCTAAGAACACCAGGTGATATTGAATCTAACATTGAAAATCTTAACGAAAATATTAAACAGGCTGCTGAACATGCTACTACTTCCCATCCGCAGACTGGGTTTAATAGGATTTATTCTACAGACATTGAACGTCTTTTACGTGAAAAAAGGACAGCTAGAAGGGAATGGCAACAGCACAGATCACCCCAAAATAAAATTAGATTTAAAGAGTGCACTAGACGACTCCAAGAGCTGCTGGCATATGAAAAAACTGTATGTCTTAAAAATTATCTGGAAAATCTTGATGCCACACCTGCATCTAATTACTCCTTGTGGCGAGCTGCTAGAAAGCTTAAAACACCCGTTGAATATAGACCACCTCTGCTCACTTCTACCGGAGGTTGGGCCAGAAGCGATACTGAAAAAGGTAACATATTTGTTGAGTATTTAAAATCCGTATTTACCCCAAATACATGTACTGGTGTTGTTGATTTACCGAGTGTGGTTGCGCTACCCCCTCGACCCATAAAATTTAAGACGCGTGATGTTCAGAAACTAATTGCTGAACTCAACCCGAAGAAAGCTCCAGGTATTGATGGAATAAGTAACAATATGCTGAAAAACTTGCCCCATATTGCAATTAGAATCCTGTTATTTATTTTTAACGCCATTTTACGACTGGAGTATTATCCACAAAGCTGGAAGCTTGCGAAGGTCAAAATGATTCCAAAGCCGAGCAAAGACCTTACCAAGGCTGAGTCATACAGGCCAATAAGTCTGCTATCAACAATGTCAAAACTCTTCGAAAAGCTGCTCATGACAAAATTGTCCCCAATTTTAACTGATAGTGGGTGCATCCCAGACCATCAATTTGGTTTTAGAAGTCAGCATAGCACCATTGAACAAACTCATAGATTGGTGCAATTTATAAGAAGAACTTTTGAAGAAAAAATGTATTGTTCTGCCCTGTTTATTGACGTTTCTCAGGCCTTTGATAAAGTGTGGCATGAAGGCCTTATTTTAAAATTAAAATCATATTTACCAATAAATTTTCTGAATTTATTAGAAAGCTACATAACTACCCGAAAGTTTACGATTGTGGAAGGAGAATTCATGAGTCTGCCCCAATCTATATCATCCGGTGTGCCACAGGGGAGCATACTGGGGCCAGTTTTGTATTTGATTTATACTTGTGATATGCCTGTGAGCAGCAATATCCATACATCTACGTTTGCCGATGATACAGCCTGCCTTAGTATGCACAAAAACCCGCACGAGGCGTCCCGATATCTTCAAGAACATATTACACAGTTAGAAATCTGGTTGAACTTATGGAGAATTAAAGTCAATGAACAAAAGTGTGTTCATACAACGTTTACCCTAAGAAGAGATACTTGTTCCCCCATTCGAATCAACAATCAAAATATTCCTCAGCATTCCCAAGCGAAATACCTTGGTATACACCTTGATCGAAGACTTACATGGAAACATCATATTGACTTTAAGCTAACTCAGATGAAACTTAAGTTATCTCAAATTCATTGGTTGATTGGCAGAAATTCAACACTTAGTCTGGACTGCAAACTTTTAATATACAAGTCGCTTTTGAAGCCAATATGGTGTTACGGTATCCAGTTATGGGGCACTGCTTCAGCTTCCAATGTAGAGAGAATTCAACGAAGACAAAACAAAATTTTAAGGTTAATAACATCTGCTCCATGGTATATTAAGAATTCAAATTTGCATCGTGATTTAAAAATGCCACTAGTGACTGAAGAAATTGCAAGATACGCAGGCAAATACTTAACAAAACTCGAGTCACATCCTAATCCGCTTGCTCGTAATATTTTGAATTTTAATGGTCACATCCGCCTAAAAAAGAGGGACACAAGGGCTCTTATACTCAACACTATAGATGGGAATGCTTGAAAATACATTTAATTTTCCTTTTTGATTATCACTACTTTGTATTATTTAAATTATCACTAAGTTTTGGCCGACACTGGTCGGGCTAAATAATTATATTTTAGCTTTAAGATTTGATCACTTATTGTTAGTTCATTTTTGAAGATACAATAAATAAATATATGTATTAAAAAAAAAAAAAAAAAAAAAAAAAAAAAAACAATCGGTAAAACGAAAAAGTTCGAAAAATAATAACAAAAATTAACCTAAATTAATAGCCATGGCCCTGTGGCAAAAATTAAATAAATACACTTAATAGTAACAAACAAAAAAAGTTTGTCTTAAATAGAACAAAAATAAGCAAATTAAATAACATGTGCATAATTAGTAAATAATAAACGACCATGGTAAGACTGTTGTAAATTAGAGATGGTAAATTTGAGTTTTGATTACAAAACACCTTTCAGCAAATTGAAATACGATGAATCAAAACAATTCACATATTCCATTTGCAAGAAAGTTTCGTATATAAGGCAGAAATCTACATCAACTGATACCACACACAGTGGACCAAACACAGAAGAACGCTGATGATGAAGGTTTAGTGGCCTTCGAAAACGGCTAGATGTTCCGTTCAACTATGTGTTGTTGTCAGAATATTTACAACTAACTTTGATGTTATTTGCGATACGACCTTTAGCCCGTTAAAATCATAAATATATAAAAAGAGCACCACCGAAACTACAAAAAAGCACAAAATAAAAAAAAACGTATAAAAAACGCTTAAAACCGAAAAAACCCAAAATCTGAGAAAACGCCAAAATTATATTTTATATAGGCTAAAGTTCATATAGTGTTACATATCTAGTGTCCGTATGAAACCCTTCGTGCGCAAGTCAAAGTCGCACTTTACTGAATTTATTTTTAGCAAATGGAAATGGAAATAAAATTTATCGCTAAAGTACAGTCCTAACTATAAAACTAATTAAAGAACATGTTTCGTTTCATTTCCCTGAAACCGCTCCTTTGTGCTGAACAAATTCGAAAAAATTCTTTAGGAATAAACGTTTAAATAATATCGAGATATATACCTTTTGCAATGGGATGTTTAAATTGAGTACTTAACAATTTTGTAAAATAAAGGATTATTAAATAAAACAAGTTAATTTACTTGGTATGGAGTTACAATACTAAAACTATTTTATAGGGTTATTAACAAAAGAAGAAAGAAGTTTCAAGTTCAAAGCTTTAGCGAACATTATATTTTTTTAGATTTGCGAACAAATATTGAACAATTTTGTTTCGAAATTTCTTCGCTTTAGATAGCATTCGTTTTTATCGAATCTCAGGTCAAGTGGGATACTAAATATTGTTTTCATTGGATAGTTTTGATATAACGGCGTTATTTGTTTGTACAGCTATGACTGCAACAAACGAGTAACTTATTCATCAAGTATCAAGAATTAAATTAGTCTTAATGCAGCAAACTCGTATCTCAATAAATGCGCTTTATAATTAAAATAGAAAAGATTAGTGTATTATTACCACTATTATAATAAGATTAAATCAATTCCTTAATAATTGCATATGAACTTTTATACAAATACCGAAGTATATAGAGATGAAACGTTTCTTTTCTGCTCTCCTGAAAACTTGTATTTTTTTAAGATGCGATACGAATATAAAAAAATATTTAATCGAAAAATACCGAGAGTTGACTTACTAAAAATTGCACTAGAGCAAAAAATTAAAATTTTTTTCAAAAACTAAATATGTACCTACATATCTATGTGCTTCGTATGAATATAGCACCATATATAGCTAACTGAGCCTTCACAGAAAAAAATATCATCAAAATGCAACCAGCAAAACAAATTGTTAATACCCAGCTAAAAAAATATGTATAGAGCATATATGATATCCCATATATGGTTCGGATCCGAAAAATGAGGGTATATGGGCATATATGATTATATATATTCATAAATTTTCATACATGTATGTGCAAAATTCATATTCATACACTCTTGATTCACAAAAGGCACTGCTGTGCAATAAATTAAATTATTAAAATTAAATTTTTTTAGACTGGAGAGAGAGGTTGTATTTAATGAAACATTTGTTTGGACAAATAATTCAAAACGAACTAAAAGTAATTTCACTGATCAAAAGGTGAATCAACTAATTAAAAACCACATAAATCATATTCGTACATAACATTTAGCTTAAGAAATCAGATTAGAAACTAATGCAATTAATTATAAAAGAAAAAATAATCCCTCTAACAATAGTTTTCAATACAGTAATATGAACTTTGTTTCTTATCTAGAGAATTTTGTTATTTTTATAAAATTAATGTCTGGATTATCCTTTTGATTATTTGATATATTAAATGGGGCCACAATGTATAAAATCATACAAGAATGGTTTTTTTGTAACAAAAAGTTTTTCTTTTTTAAACGTTGAGGGTACGCATATAAACTTTGCATACCGTATGTATTTTCTAATGGATTTCTAATTCAGCAGTGATAAAATTCCAAGCTTTTTGGATTGCAAAAACAATCTTATGTGAGATATCATGTGTATGCATACATTCTTATATGGCTCCATATATAAAAACTTATATTTATATATGGATCCACATATGAAGAGCTTCATAATTAAATTTTCATATATGAGCTCATATGTTATAATACATTTCATATATTAGTCCATATATTAGTTCCCAGCTAAAAAAATATGTATGGAGCATATATGATATCCCATATATGGTTCGGATCCGAAAAATGAGGGTATATGAGCATATATGATTATATATATTCATACATTTTCATACAATTGCCTCCACAGTATGCAAAGTTCATATTCATACAATCTTGATTCACAAAAGCGCACTGCTGTGCAATAAATTCAATCACTAAAATTAAATTTTTTAGACTTGAGAGAGAGGTTGTATTTAATGAAACATTTGTTTGGACAAATAATTCAAAACGAACTAAAAGTCATTTCATTCATCAAAAGGTGAATCAATTATTTAAAAAACACATAAATCATATTCGTACATAACATTTAGCTTAAGAAATTAGATTAAAAACTAATACAATTCATTATAAAAGAAAAAAAAATCCGTCTAAAAACAGTTTTCAATACAGTAATATAAACTTTGTTTCTTATCTAGAGAATTTTGTTATTTTCTATAAAATAATCATACAAGAATGGTTTTTTTAACAAAAAGTTTTCTTTTTAAAACGTTGAGGGTACGCATATAAACTTTGCATACCGTATGTATTTTCTAATGGATTTCTAATTCAGCAGTGATAAAATTCCAAGCTTTTTGGATTGCAAAAACAATCTTATGTGAGATATCATGTGTATGCATACATTCTTATATGGCTCCATATATAAAAACTTATATTTATATATGGATCCACATATGAAGAGCTTCATAATTAAATTTTCATATATGAGCTCATATGTTATAATACATTTCATATATTAGTCCATATATTAGTTCCCAGCTAAAAAAATATGTATGGAGCATATATGATATCCCATATATGGTTCGGATCCGAAAAATGAGGGTATATGAGCATATATGATTATATATATTCATACATTTTCATACAATTGCCTCCACAGTATGCAAAGTTCATATTCATACACTCTTGACTCACAAAAGCGCACTGCTGTGCAATAAATTAAATTACTAAAATGAATTTTTTTAGACTTGAGAGAGAAGTTGTATTTAATGAAACATTTGTTTGGACAAATAATTCAAAACGAACTAAGTCATTTCATTCATCAGAAGGTGAATCAATTATTTAAAAAAACACATAAATCATATTCGTACATAACATTTAGCTTAAGAAATCAGATTAAAAACTAATTCAATTAATTATAAAAGAAAAAATAATCCCTCTAACAATAGTTTTCAATACAGTAATATGAACTTTGTTTCTTATCTAGAGAATTTTGTTATTTTCTATAAAATTAATGACTGGTATCCTTTTGATTATTTGATATATTAAATGGGTCCACAATGTATAAAATCATACAAGAATGGTTTTTTAACAAAAAGTTTTTCTATTTTAAAAGTTGAACGCGTATAATCTTTGCATTCCGTATGTATTTTCTAATGGATTTCCAATTTAGCAGTGATAAAATTCCAAGCTTTTGTGATTGCAAAACCGATCTTATGTGAGATATCATGTATGCATACATTCTTATATGGCTCCATATATAAAATCTTATATTTATATATGGATCCACATGTGAAGATCTTCATAATTAAATTTCCATATATGAGTTCATATATTATAATACATTTCATATATTAGTCCATATATTAGTTCATATATAATAGTTTTGCCATGTATAATTCCATATATTTCCATACATGAATTCATACATATTCATATATATTTATATACATTCATATATTAAAAATATATGGACCATATATAATTTTTTTAGCTGGGTTCATATATAATAGTTTTGTTATGTATAATCCCATATATTTTCATACATGAATTCATACATATTCATATATAGTTATATACATTCATATATTAAAAATATATGGACCATATATAATTTTTTTAGCTGGGTAGTTAATTTAAATTAAAATATATATTTAGTTAATATAAAAAATTAAGTTGTTGATATGACAAAAACAGAAATTTTTTTCAATAAACTGAACTAACCAAATTTTATGTTATACATGGCGCAAAAACTCAAAAAATTCATTGTTGATTCAACAAATTAAAATTTTTCTAGTCACTCAAATTACTCAACAAAATTATTTGTTAAATTATATCATAACGGAATACGCACATGTAGAAGAAACAGAAGAACTCGCATTTTGTGTGTATTCATTATTTTCTTATCTAATAACGATTTGCTCTTTAGCTGAGTGGTAAGTACATCAGTCTATTAATCAAGAGATTGCCGGTTCGACTCATCCAAACATCTTTAAAATTTAACAAAAAACAAAACTCTAAAAAAAATAAAAAAAATACAAACAAAGAAACAAAGAAACAATACATTAGAATTTGAAAAACAAATTCATTAAAAAAATTTATTTTTCTGTTAACAACTCAATTGTTAATAACACAATAAGTTTAATTGGAAATAATTGAGTTGATTTTGTTTTCTTATGTTACAAATGTGTTTTTGTATTTACAAAAATCGTTGTTGGTGCCTTTTTAAATAATATTTTAATTGTATTCACAAATAAATTATTTGTATTTACAAATCTTTTTTTTCTGTGTTTATTAAACTACACTGGATGTGTCCCTAGAATGTTTCAGCAAAGTCTAGACAATCGTTATCATCTTAAAAATTGTTTACAAGGAGCGGAATTAAGTCCATGTGGTAATTATGTACATACCCAGCGGCAAATATTGCTTACCACATTATATCTCGTTAATGATGTTTGCCACACACAGAAAAAAATGATTTGTAAATACAATTAATTTTTTTGTTATATCAATTAAATAAAATAATTGATTTTGAACCTACAACGATTTTTGTAAATACAATTAACGAAATTGTAAGTTAAGGGAAAATCTGAAAAATATTTTCAATTGAATATATCAACAAATAGTTTGTTAAAATATATTTATTTTTTCAACATTTATTTTTGTTAGATTTCAAAGTTTTTGTAATTAAAGCTATTGTTATATTAACAATGTGAATTGTTGAATTAACGCACAAGTTTTGATTATCATCATTGTTATATTAACAATATTATTTTTATACATAATCACAATCCTCGAAGCGCTTTTTGGTTGTCTGCGAAAAACAGACCAACCTAAATTACGACGCAAAGCGTTGTCTGACTGTCAAAATTTCTCATGCGCTTACAAAATGTATGAAACCAACCGAAATAACGCGGCGTCAACGCTTTGCAATTGAAAAATCCAATTTTGACAGAGAGTAAAGAAGCGAAGTTGGCTGCAAAAGTACTGTTGTTTTTGTTAAGTAATGTAACTTTAGCTACTTTCAGGTAAATTTAGCGTTTTTATTTTTATATACTATTTCTATTTAGAGGTTTTTATTAATCAAAGTGAGTAAACATTACTGTTTCTGTCACAACTTTAAAGGCCCAACTATAATATGAATAACCTGGCTTAAGCTAATGCCAGAATTGAACGATAAGTCTGTCAAATACTTAAGCAATTCAGATGTGATTTTTAGGTGGCCACAATGTACTTAAGTATTATTTAGCCACAGCTGCACATATACGTACTGTTCACAATTTTTTAGTAATTTTGTTTCTTCTTATGTCCTGATTCACACACGTCAGGTTTGACGCGTCAAGTCTTGAGCTTTTAGGAAAGAGCGGTGAAGAGAATAAAAAGGGGTGCAGACTTGACCGTACCAGTCAAGTTTGCTTTTTCGTTTTGTTTTGTCATTCGTAATACTCTACTACAACGCAAATTGATGAGACTTGATGACTTGACTTGACGGTGTGTATGAACGCAAAAGCAGGTTCAAAAGAAAATTGGACTAAAAGTGATCAGCTAAACCTGATGTGTGTGAATCATGACTATAACTTCTAAATGTATGCAATTCAATCAAATTAACTTGTTGAAATATCCTAATCCATTAAAAATTCACGTATAGTTATATCCTCCACTTTATTACTTGTTTTATTTGTTTTGCCTACTAAAAAGTACAACAATGATCATACATAAATAAACTCATGTGTATGTGTGTACAGGTGTATTTTAAAACAAAGAATGAAAATAAAAGTTTTGCTTTGTTTTCTGAGTTTAAAATAAGAAACAATAAAAAAATATTTAAAATCAATGAATATTTTTTGATGATGTTTGCTTGAGTTTAAAAAAATACACAAACCGTGTTTTCCGTACGGAATGTGCGTTCAGTTTCGCAATTAGCTTAAGGAAATGATATTTGACAAAACTTGACGAAAAGTTCTATAAGTACATTATAGTTTGTGACATACGTTTTATATGTAACCGCACAGTTGCTTAAGTTCGCTTATTCACTTTATAGTTGGGCCTTAACGCTCTAATTTAGGTTAATCATTTCAGCGTAAAAGCCAAGGGGTAAATTACGTTGCGCATTGAGTCGTAATTTAGGTTGATCTGTAAATGTCTTTTGGTTGAGTTAAACCGGCAACCTCAGGGATAATAAACTAACTTGCTTACCTCTCAGCTAAAGAGCAACACTTTATTAGATACACAAAAAATGAATACACACAAAACATGATTTTTTTATGTTTTTTCTACATGTGCGCATTCCGTTATGATATAATTTAACAAATAATTTTTTTTGAGTAATTTAATTGACTAAAAAAATTTAAATTTGTTATATTAACAATAATGATTATTAATTTTTAAATTAAATGTTAACAATTTGTTTTGCTGATTGCATTTCGATGATATTTTTTTCTGTGCACTTTGTGTTCAATGAAAGCTAGCTTACAAAATAAGCGAGATTGAATTCCAATTGCCCACTGCCAACTTACAATGTATGTATGTTACTTAGGAGTTACACGATCAAGTTTTGCCTTAAAAATTTCAATACATTCACACTTTTTCACTAATACATTAATAGCCGTATTCATAACAATTAATTAATTTTAAACAGCATTTCATAAATTGTTTAAGCAATATTCGCTAAAATTGTATTCATAATAGAATTTTAGCTTATAAACCGTTTTTAAGAATTGCGTAAATCAGAAAATTTAAAAATTTACTGCCTCCATGTTTTAAGATTTTAATATGACGTTCTTTTGATTTTGCTTGGTGTTTGATTACATTTTTAGTTTTGATTGCATGTTCATATGTTTGTATGTACATACATATGCATATTTGAATGTTATTCAGAAAAAGAAAATCAAATTGTATTTTTTTAGAAACTCATGACGAAATTTCAAATGGACTCCAAATAAATATTTACTAGAGAAGGAGCAATCAGCTTTCCATTCCCATTTCGTCAATGTATGTGTAAAGAAAAATTAAAATAATAATTACAGTGATGTATAAAAACTCACAATAAATAAAATAAAACTCGTTATTCTTGTGCTTCTTAATCTGCAATAAAAAATCATAAAAAGCACTTTTAACAAAGATTCGCTGTAAACTCTTTTTATTTTTTTTTTTTTAATTTTGTGCGAGTTGGAACACATTTTTTATTTTATAAAAACAATATTTTTCCAAAAATGGACAAAAGCAAATACAGATACGACTACTTTGTGAATTAATAATCGGTTTTTGGCAGAACTAGGATGCAAGTGACAAATAGATAATAAAGTGTTGCCACGATATTTTTAAAAAAGCAAGTTAATTGATTTTTAGTTAAAACACTGATTATGAATAAATACCAATATTTAAAAAACCTTATTTAGCCTTAAAATGTTTTTTAACTAATATGGTTTTTAAACCTCAATCAACATTTTTTGTGAATACGGCTGTAACACTTAGAATTTGATTCTACTTTAGGGCTGCCATACGTCCTGGTTTTTCAGGATTTGTCCTGGATTTCGACAAATTGTCCTGGTCTCCTGGTCCACTCTTAAATTGGCCTGTTTTTTTGTACAGGAAAATTCATTTATTTATTATTTATTAATTTATTTATTTTTATTTAAACTAGAGCCACTCTGATTAAATTTTTGTTTCAACTAAGGCCCATATTATGAGCAACTTTCGATCTTCGAGTGTAATCGAAAGTACTGATCGAACGAATTTTCAGTTGGTAATATGACGAGCATTCGATAAAGAATGTTCTCATTATGAATGTCACTCATGTGATTTTTAAAATTTACAACAACTATACCTAAAAAATAAAAAATAGTCGTTTATAAAAATTTTTTTTTATCGAAAGCTAAATTCTGTTCGACAGAAAATTCGTTGGTCAATGAAATTTTCAATTCAGTGTATCAATTTAAATGAATTTCTTATTTTTGTTTATTGTTTTGTATCTATAGTAATTGTTGGACTTAATTCTGCAATATATGGTTGATACATGTATCAATATTTTTTTATGCATTTTTTTTATTTATTGTATCTTTATATATGAACTAACAATAAGTATTCAGATCTTAAATCTAATATATAATTAATAGGCCCGACCAATGCCAGACATAACTAAGTGATAGTTGTTAATAATACATAAGTAGTGATAAGCAAAAAAAAAGTATTTTCAAGCAACTTCATTCGGAGTGTTTAGTATTAGAGCCCTTCTATCTCATTTTTAAGCGGATGTGTCAAAATATTACGAGCAACCGGATTAGGATGTGACTCGAGTTTTGTTAGATATTTGCCTGCGTATTTTGCAATTTCTTCAGTCACTAGTGGCATTTTTAAATCACTATGTATATTTGAATTTTTAATGTACCATGGAGCAGATATTATTAACCTTAAAATTTTGTTTTGTCTTCGTTGAATTCTCTTTACATTGGAAGCTGAAGCAGTGCCCCATACCTGGATACCGTAACACCATATTGGCTTCAAAAGCGACTTGTATATCAAAAGTTTGCAGTCCAGGCTGAGTGTTGAATTACTGCCAATCAACCATTATATTTGAGATTACTTAAGTTTTATCTTATTTAGCTTAGAGTCATCGTTAGCCGACGATCAAGGTGTTTCCCAAGATATTTCAAATGTGAATTTTGAGGAACAATTTGACAATTGATTCTAATGGGAGACAAGTATCTTTTCGTAAGGTAAATGTTATCTGTACGCACTTATGTTCGTTTACTTTTATTCTCCATAAGTTTAACTATAGCTCAAGCAGTGTTATATGTTCCTGAAGATATCTTGATGCCTCATGAGAGTTTTCATGCATACTAAAGCAGGCTGTATCATTTGCAAATGTAGAAGTGTGTATATTACTGCTCACAGGCATATCACAAGTATAAATCAAATATAAAACTGGCGCCTGTATACTCCCTTGTGCTACACCGGATAAGATAGTTTCGGGCGTACTCATAAATTCTCCTTCCATAACAGAGAACTTCCGGCCTAAAATATAACTTTCTAAGAGTTTTAGAATGTTACTTGGTAGATATGTCTTCAATTTTCAAATTAGGCCATCATGCCAAACTTTATCAAACGCCTGAGAAATATCAATAAACAAGGCAAAACAATACTTCTTTTCTTCAAATGTTTTTCTAGTAAATTTAACCAATCTATGCGTTTTTTCAATGGTGCTATGCTGACTTCTAAAACCAATTTGATGGTCCGGTATGCACTTATTATCAATTAGAATAGGGGACAATTTTTAATAGTTTTGACATAGTTGATAGCAAACTTATTGGCCTATATGACTCAGCTTTGGTAAGATCTTTGCCCGGCTATGGAATCATTTTGACCTTGACAAACTTCCAGTGTTGTGGATAATACTCCAGTCGTAATGTGGCATTAAAAATTAACAGCAGGATTCTTATTGCAATATGCGGCAAGCTCATCAGCATCTTGTTACTAATTCCATCGATACCTGGAGCTTTCTTTGGCTTGAGTTCAGCAATTACTTTTTGTACATCACGCATCTTAAACTTTAAGGGTCAAAAAGGTAGAGCAACTACAGTCGGCAAATCAGCAACACCAGTACATGTGTTTGGCGTAAATACGGATTTTAAGTGCTAAGCATATATTTAACAATTTTCCGTATCGCTTCTTGCCCAACCTCCGGTAGATGTGCGCAGAGGGGATTTATACTCAACGGGGGTTTTAAGCTTTCTAGCAGCGCGCCACAAAGAGTAATTAGATGCTGGTGTTTAAGAAATGCAGTTTTTTCATATGCAAGCAGCTCTTGGAGTCGTTTAGTTCACTCTTGAAATCTAATTTTATTTTGAGGTGATCTGTGCTGTTGCAATTCCCTTCTAGCTCTTCTTTTTTCACATACGAGACGTTCAATGTCTGTAGAATAAATTCTGTTAAACCCAGTCTTCGGAAAAGGGGTAGTGGCATGTTCAGCAGCCTGTTTAATATTTTCGTTAAGATTGGCAATGTGAGATTCAATATCATCTGGTGTTGTTATCTGAATATTTTCCGTACTATGACTACTGAGGTATTTTTTGAACCCCAGCCAATTAACACGATTGATCATCTTCAGGTAAGTCACTTCTTAATAGGCTACAAATTGTAACGATCGTGGGAGACTGATCGGACGAGTGATCTAGAAAAGCTTCAAATTGAATTAAATCCCTAGAGATATTTTTTGTGACGCCAAAATCTATAACATCCGGAATTTTTTGTATGTCAGTAGGCCAATAAGTGGACTTCCCACTCGAAATAATGTCCAAGCCCATTTTTGAATTGTGTTGAATAATGCTCTACCTCTGGGTGTAATAAGACGCGAACCCCAGAACGTATGTTTTGCATTATAGTCGCCAGCTGCTACAAAACAAGGTCCAAGAGATTTGTACTATTGGGGTCGAAAAAGTACAATTTTAAAAGATAATTGGTATGAAATTAGTTTTCGGATTTATCACCCCTGGTGCATATTATGCTCTTTTTGGCTTTTTGCGCATTGTAAATATACATACCTTATACCCACGAACACACAGAAATGGTCACTGTCGCACATTCAATCAGTAAAGCTCGAGGTCCAATTCTAAATTCAAGTTATATGCAATACGTCTTAGGCGCAAGTATTTTTGTTGTGATCATCGGTATTGTAAATATTTTTATCAAATAAATACAATTTTGATGAAAAATGGAAAGTGAAATTATAACTTTAAAATAATTTATGGAAGTACTTTATTTAATGCACATAGTAGGTCTGTCAGCAAACTTTTCCAGTAGCAAATACTCAGTCAACTTTTTTGGGTGAGTAAGACCAATTTTACTCTGCCGACTTAAAATATCTTAAAAAGTACGCAGACAGTATCCAGTGAAATCTTGCAAGAAAACAGCTGATCGATGTGTAAACAATTGAAATAACAAAGCAAAAGAATCTTAGCCAGAAAAATAGCATTATTGGAATCATTGGTTCTGCTTTTACGCCACGGTCGCACTGTATATTTGGACGTTTCTAGCATGAAATAAAGTGTTTTGATTATTATAATTTATTATAAACGTTAAAAATCAACACAATTGTAACTATTTACCTCTGTCATTGTTAAATTTCAATTTCTATTTTCATTTCACAAAAATTATTTCATTCAAAAAGTAATAAAAACAGCTGTTCGAACTAGTTGCAAAATCTTGCAAGAAGAAATTTCTCCAGTAACATTTTGCAAGTTCTCTAACTTCCAACTGTCAAAAAGTTCTCTTTTTGGCTCTCTCGCTGCAAGAGATTTGGTGTACGCAGACAACATTTTGTAAGATTTTGCAACATTTTGCACAAAATGATGCAAAATATGTGTACGCAGACAAACCTAGTATTTTGTAATAAAAATAATATATAATATTTTTGACAGCTGAAATAAGATTCTTTTCCATTGCTTTTTCGTAAAAAATAATAAACACAATTGACGTGACAATCAGTACATGTGTAAAATTAATGGATAAGTTAATGTAAATTTTGTTCATGAAAGAAATATGTTAAAAATTTATATTAATGTACTTAACTCTAGAATATACATATGTATGTAGTTGTAAACTTTATTACGAAAGCATTTTCTTTTACTAAAAACCATATTAACCTTTGACGTTTATCCCGATTATATTTTACTCTCAAAAATAATTCTACCGTATTCATTTGTAAAATCAAAGTTTTTTGATTACTTTTTGACTGTTATGCTTTTTTAATTAAAAAATGTTTCATATTAAAAATATTGAAAAATTCATCACTTTTACATTAAAAGTTATTTAATAGATATTAATATAAATATATAATAAATAATTGTAATTTTGTGTAAAAAAAGAAATATTGAGCAATGAGCTGCTTATACCACAATTGCAGTAATAGCAAGCATTTCAGCAAGGCACGAACGTCAAGTTTTTTCAATTTCTTTCAATTCCATGTATGCGGCAGAAATGGATAGAAGCATGCAACATAGACATTCGTTTGCTACCAGCGTTGTCAACTCGGTGCTTTTCGCACCGTTTTTAGTGCTTTTTGAAATTTTCGACGCGAAAAATTTTGAAGTTAGTGCTCAGTGATTTTTTAAATTCATATCGGTGCTTTTTGTTTCGAGTCGGTGGCACTAAACCAAAAATTCGAAGAAAAATTTCCTCACCTATTTTTTCCTTCGGAGAAATCTATATATAAAAAAGTAAGCTCTGAACTTAAATGGAGCATTTAAAAAAGTTCTACCAAGATTGCACAAGGCTTGGTGGAAGAAATAAGCGCCATATTTCCCTTAAACTTTAACATTTAAATCATAATTAATATAAAAAAATGTTTTGCCACGCAACAAGGAAGACTTAATAGAAGTATTTACCCAAGTATAGTTTAATATCGAAATTTTTTCTAGTATAGGGAAAATATAATTAGTCCACTATCGAGTTTTCAGTTGAGAATTATCTGATATCTCTAATTTGATTGAATTCGAAAAATACGTTCCTTTCCTGACGAAAAATTATTAAAAATAAAATTTTTTATAATAACTACAAAAGGCTTCGTCAAACTGATTTGAGAATTCACTGATTCTTATACAATTAAAATGTGTATCCGATGCCTCAAATTTATAGTTTTAAAAATGTATTGCAAAGTCAATCGATTATTATAATTTTTATATGCATATTTGTGTATAACAAATTTTTTTTAATATATGATATTAATAAAAATTTAGTGCTTTTTTACTTAAATTACGCTCTTTTTTAGTGGTTTCAGTGCTTTTTGAAATTTAAAAGTTGACAACGATGTTTGCTACCAAAAAATCCTTTGAATTGTTCTTTTCACTTCCGTGAAGAGCATATGAATTTAAAAAATCATTGCACCCGTTTGGGCCTAAGTGCAATCCCTCTTCAAAGGCAACTGCCATATTAAATACATGTATTACATTATTGCTTTAAAGCAGTGTTGTCCTTACGTACACTTTCACATTCTGGGAGTCTACTCCGTATTTCTAAACGAAAGAAAATGCTTTCGAGTTTCTACCAAACTAGCCATCATTTAATAAGTACTTTTCCACGTGGTCTCGTCTGTAAGTTAATATTATCCTCATGTCCAATTGGTACAACGTTTAAAAAAATATGTATTAAACTACAATTTCTAAACTCAAATTACACATTTCAAAAAGCATTCCTAAATAAAAGTTACCATTATATGTATGTGGCAACGTTTTCCTCTCTGTTTATAAAATAACAGTCGTAATTAATTTTAAACGTCAAATGTGGTTTTACCTTTATATTATTGTATCATGCTAAAAACTGTTTTAATGCAAAAAGATAAAATTTAAATTCACAACACTAACATTTGGCTCTCAAAAACAACTCACCTTTTCTCATGATGCATGCGACGGATACAAAAGTAGAAAGTAGACCTACTTTATCCGTCCTATGCGTCTAGACATTCTTTGCGTTTTGTTCTGTAACTTGTCACATACAATTACCTTGATTCTACTTTTTTGACACATGCATAAAACGCAACTACGCACTGAACGGATGGTATGAACCTTCGGCTTAAGACACAGAGTTTATGTGTGCAATGGTATGAACACACGTTTGCTCACTGACGTCGCAGTTCAATCAAACACATAGTCGGTAATTTACATTGTGTTCGAACCAGGGCTGCTGTTTTTGGTTATTTCTAACCAAAAGTGGTTATTTTTTTCTTTAATGTAAAGATGTGAATATTTTTCTCATTTTGGTTATTTTTTTGCCAAAATAATGATACACATGTACATATTTTTTATGTTATACTTTTTAAGCTTTTATGTTCTTCAATTTTTAGTATTGCTACCAAGGCAACTGAAAATAAAACAGCTGTGACTAAAATCGCTAGTGCAGCCACCTGTTATGAATTCGCCTTGATTGCTACTCACTTGTTTACAATACTTTTATCTTACAACACTGTTAACAACTTTTAATTTAACTAAATGGTCGCAACTCTGTACTACAGAGCACTATGTGGTCCATAGAAGATGACCACGTTTGCCCGCCCCTATCGCCTCCTTCCTAAAAAAATTGGTCACATCTTGGAAAATATTAATTAGTTGGACAAATTTAAAGTTTTTCGAACATCTCAAAACTCGAACTTCCAGTAATTCTGAGTATGCACGTTTTTAGAGTACTATTTGGTCCACTTTTGTTTTCGTATTCGCCACATTCAGACGAATACGAACACGAATATTTTTCCAAAGAAATTAAATTAATAAATGCATAAATCCTAAACAAAATTTAAATAAATGACAAAAATTTTTTTATAGAAATTTGTGCTTTGTATCATATTCAAATATTATTCAATGACGATTATGAAAATTTTTCGGTTCTTTTTATTAACTTTAAACTACTCCAAGAGTGTGATGTCCTTTTTCATAAATTTTTTTATATATTTCATATTGCATATAATATTCGTATTCGTATCCGTATTCGTATATCAAATATTGACATTCGTTACATCACTAATACATACATATGTAGGTAAAAGAACTACTAACTATTAACTGTATTGTTATTAAATATTAACATGCTTTACATTATAAATATGCATGCATTTAAAATCCCAGTAAAAAAAAATGGAAGTCATTCTATCGGAACTACATTTTCATTGCTTTCAAACAATCGATATTTTTAATTTCCCGAGAGTGAGCACGTAGATGCTTATTTTAGTCATACAAAACCTTGTAACTTCTCCATAGTGTTAGAAAATACACACCAGAATTAAAAAAAAAATTATTTGTTTTAAAGAAATTTATGAACTAATTTTAGTCTAAAACTTAAAAGTTATTTGCTTAAATTTACATGAAATCACTGCTTCGGGTTTAAATTCGTATAAATAGAAACAAATTGTTAAAATAGGTAACTATTTTCCATTTTTCCTAGATAAAAATATTATCATAGAACACAAAAAAGGGAATTTTTCTTAATATCGCTTCCAATTCAGTGACCAGACATCGAAAAATAAAACTTCTTGCAATGACAAACCTATGTAAAAATCATTAGAACGGATCGAAATTTTCACTACTTCCAGATCGCAAACTCTACATTTCCATGACATTTTTTAAGTGTCTTTTTTAGCTGGGATGTTATTTAATAAAAATACTACACATTGAAATTTGGTTATATTTTTTCTCATTTGGTAGCTTTTAAAGCGAATTTTGGTTGTAAAAATTTTTGGTTGTGGCAGCACTGGTTCGAACATGAGCATTTTAAAACAGTCTCTCTCTCTCTCTCTTTTATACGTATGTATACATTTTATGCCAGATTAATTAGTCTTGTGTAATTTGGAAAAGAACAAAAATTGTGCGGCTTAAAAATTGTAAAACTACCTCATAAAAATTGCCATGTATGTATGTACATACATAGATAAGTACAGATGTGAATCTTCTTAAGCCCTGTTCAGACTATTAAACAAGTATTTATACTTTCATCACGTTTTACGATACAGAAATCCAAATACATTTGTTGCGACTGTCAAAAAAATCTAACGTAAAATCACATATTGTGTTCAGACCATCACACTTCAAATAAAATGTGTAACACAAGCAGAAAACAAAATAGTTGTTCAATGAAAATGTCTGTGCTATTTATTGACTAGCGGAGGCAAAGCGGTTTCATGTAGGCGGTGACGTGCCAGCACTTGAAAAAAATCAGCAGTTAAAAATATTCTGTGTAAATAACAGAAAAAATTTAAGAAAAGATATTACAAAAACGTTAACAAATTACATCAACGAAATATACTTCCATATGATTCACTTATTAAACATTTTGAGCCGATATACATACATATGACAAAACATAACATCAATGACGACACGCTATCGGCGGTGAAACAGCCGACTTGGAAATTTGGTTTGTGTGAAAATGCAACCCTGATCTAATGAAAAGTATTATCGTTTAGGAAAATTTCTAAAAACGCAAAAGTCTTATGGGATGTCAACATTTTTATCGTGTTATTTGCCACTTTGATGGCATTTTGTGTTCAGACTATCACACTTGCACGTATTATGTGAATTTTTGACAAGTATAAATACAAAGTATAATAGTCTGAACGCGGCTTTAATAAGCAGACGTTTTTTGTTGTTTTTGTTGTTGTTGTTTGTTTACGTTTATCACGGTTGTATACAATGCGCATGAGTATTACACATAGCTCTTTGCTACTGTTCTAGAATCTAGATACCCAGCGGCAAAAAGAAGGAATACGGATGCCTTCTAAATCGCCTCTACTCCTTCTTTTGGATGTACAAGGTCTGCTCACCCCATCCCATCTTCATATCTTTTTTACGCACGTTGTCATTGCGAAGTAGGCCTTCCCTTCTCAATTCTTTCGCAGATATTCTGAAAAGCCTTCCAGAGAATGGCTGTTAAAAGGCCTTCCATAGAAGGGCTCATAAATGGCCTTTCAGATAATGGCTGTAAAAAGGCCTTCAAATAAAGGTCATATTGAAAGGGGTTTAATAAAGGTTTTCAACTGCTGGGGCATGTATCTCAAAACTTGATCGAACAAAACAACTGTCTTATTCAACGTACAAAACTCAAGTAAAATAATTTACGTTTTCTTTTGAAGTCTTATAGAAGACTTCGGATGGGAGCCGAACAGCTCCGAATAGCCGAAGTCTTCTATAAGGCCTTCTTCAGAAGTTACATAAGAATATTAACTGACTCAAAAACATTAATTCGTTTGCTTTTGTTAATGTTACTCATTAATTAATGTTAATGTTACTCATTCCATTCTCCCTTCTCATTTTCTATGCGGAAAAGCCGAGGCCTTCTATAAAGCATTCTTTAGCAGTTTGATAAGAATGGAAATGAAATCGAAAAAATTCCTGAGCAGGCCTTAAATAAATCCTGAACTAAGAAGGTCTTCTAAGTTTTACCGCTAGATAGTTCTTTGCATTGACCCTGTAGGAATATTTTCTATAATACTTGAGTTGACACTGTTGGAATATTTTTGCATAATGCTGCATTAACCCTGTCGACGGGCATTTCCGTAACAATATGTGTATCACAAATTTGTAAAACATGCAGAAAACTTTCCGGGCAAAAGTACTAAATGGCTCTACAATTATATAATTGATTGATATCTGACCCATTGTGTGTTCTACATACAACACAATTTTGAAATGAAAGGAACGAACTACAATCATTTAACTCCATCTCGCAATCACAAGATTATGAACAAAACTGAGAACTACGAAAAACTTAGTGCAGATTTGAATTCATTACAAAATATTACTTCACAAACAACTTTTAATTTCTCTGTATTGTAATACATACAAATTATAGTATGATTTTTTATTGATATGTATGATAACACAGAATACTGATATCAATTTGCGCGATGTTGAAATTCTTGGCAAAATTTTCTTAGAATTTTCCGCAGATTTCATTTTGTTATAAAATTTTAGATTAACACAATTTACCCACTTATGTACATGCATATACATAGTTACTTATCTAGGAAAAATACATATGTACATATCGATCACTTAATTCTATAGTGTCTCAAAAAAATTATTATTTTAGTTAATAGTGCAGAATAATTCGGCATTTCGTATATAATCTTGTGTAAAAATTTCACGTAAATGGCTTGTACTACCACCTCCTGAGAGAAGAAAATTTTTTATGTCTGGATTGAGTTGTATGGAAAACTAGTTTTTTTGTGTTGTAACACTATTGAAGTAAATGAGCGATATGTATATGATATATGTACATACATGCATATGTATGTATGTATGTATGTAACTTGTACTATCTCTGAACATTTTCAGGCGTCATAAACATACGACAACTTCGCAACTAAAAAGTTGGCGCAGCGATAATAATAGTCGAACTGAATCAACAATTTTTTCGAATAATAACGCTGGAACAACGACACATAAACGCGAGATAAAAATGGGCGTTGAAAGGAATATTGATATAAATAAAAGTAAGTACATACATACATAGAATATATTTCTTTTACAGGAGTTACGCAAAAAATAATTTATATTTTTATGATGTGTGTGAAGATACATAAATACGTATGTCGTGTTAAATATGTTTCAATGTAATCAGTTGCGTCACAACATATTTATCGGCCCTCTTCTGCAAACCGAATCCGAGTAAATTTCTAGTTTTCAAAAAATTAATAATGGTCCTGCAGACGTTTAAAATCATACACGATAATTTTCTTTCAGATATGATATTTGAGAATCTATACATATAATAAAAACAATTTTAAACAATTGAAAAAAATATTTCTATTATCGGAGTTAGTTTTCTAAAATCGTGCGATTGCAAATCGATCGGTTTACAGAACAGGGCCGTATGTGTGAAGTTAAATATGTTATGACGTGATTATATTAGATTTAATGAAATTTTTATATTAAAAGTCTTATTTAGTTTGGGAGTTAGGGAGTTTAGCCAAAGTAGACAAATGGAGAGTTCGCATAGAATGCGTCTTTTAAATGATGAGTAATCCTCACAAAAACATAAATGTCAAAAAATGACAAGTTCCTATCCAAAATTTCGGCCTTCAAAAGTACACTACTTTTGATAAAACTTTTTACCAAGTTCTTGTTTGTTCGTGATGTCCCAGGTATGAGCTTCTGAATGCATCTGGGATGTGCAGATAGAAGCCCATGCCTCATGCCTTTTGATATGTATATAATTAAAAAATTTGCTCTTTATATCAGAATTTTATCTACTCTTAAATTAATTTCCAATACCGTATCTTGTTTTTAATATTTATTATAAATCAAATTACAATGGAAAACTATATTTACACTACAACGTAAATATATCAAATACTTTTTTTCGTGCATTGCATCAGGAGTCGATCCCAGGATCTCGGCATGTTAGGCTAGAACATGTGGAAACATAATATTACTAAAAACTACTTCCCAAACTTTTTTTATTGAGCATTAAAAAAATAACTTTAATTTTTCAGATTTTCTAATAATTTTTAATTTTATATAAAAGTTTTGGTTTTCTATAAAAGTTTTAGTTTTCTATAAAAGTTTTAGTTTTCTTTAAATTTTTGTAAATAAATGTGTTTAATAACTATTATATACATATATGTATGTATACATATTTGGTGACCTCGCGTTTTTTAGACAGAATTTTTGAAAATTTGTTCTTCCGCAAGAAAATCCAATGTTGGTCAATATTTAACAGGGAATAGCTCAAGCGTTCATGCTGCCGCTTCAAGTATGCATAAACTTCCACCTTTTTTTAAAAGAAAATCTGAAGCTTTGGTTTATGTCCCTATCACGGTTCGCAACTAAATTCAGTTTGGTCATCTAAGAGTAAACCAAACTTACACACGATCAAACTGTGTTTTGGTATTATGAACCACAAATATTTTTTAGTTGAAATTGTCATCGCGTTTCCAACTTAAAATATCAAGTTTGACAGGAAAAAAATACAAAGTTTTAGAAAAAGTATTGTTTTTAGTTTTTTAGTTTAAAGAAATCATACCAAATGGATACAACGAAAACGAAGTCACAATTGTAGATATACCACGTATCAGAAGAAAAAAATTGCGACCCTCTTGAACCACCCAATGCAAGGTAAGAAATAATCAAAATAGGGAACGAATTCTTTAAAAAAATATTTTTGAAGGTTTTTTAGTTATTTTCGGTAGAAACAAAGAAACATTTTGTTAATGTTTTGATCACCTAAAACCATAAATCTTAGCATTTTTGTATGTGCCAGGTAAACCGCCGATACTGAAACTGTTAAAAATGAAAAATTTTATTATGCATAACAAATATTTCTAGTTACGAATTTTCCACTTTTTCTGCTTTTTATATCGCACCAACCTGTAACTAGAAAAACCCAACCATACACCCAACTACACTCAACACTCAACACACTCAACGTTTTTCTCAGTCAACTGCTATTTTAGTGGAGAATGGCAATGCAAATTTATCAATCCCAACCAAACTATTTTAAAAGTTGAAAACCATGATAGGGGCATAATTTTTTTCAACTTTAGGTATTACACGTGATGATACCAAGTTTCAGTATGTAACTGCCAATATTGACTCAACGATTTTGCCGCATGTCTCGGATATTTTGGAACTGCCACCATCTATCTGATGGTGTTAGTAGATATCAAGCTTTGAAAGATGGTTTGATTGAAACATTTTTCGAACCACAAGAGTCTAAACTCCGCAAACTTTTAAAAAGTCATCAGTTAGGAGATGAGAAACCTTCCCATTTTCTCCAATCCACGAGAAATATTTCTTCTGGTCAGCTGAACGAATCATTTCTTAAAACTCTTTTTTGGAACAGCTGCCGGATGATGTAAGGTCTATTCTCGTCATAAGCCATGCTTCTTTAGCAAGTCAATCTGATCAAATTATGAGTCTTCGCTCACCTAAAAGTTTTTAAATGAGTTCTACTTCTAGTACAGCAGATATGATTATGTTAACTCAAAAGATTGATGCATTGAAAAGCAAATTTAACAATTTCTTCTGAAGTCGCCGTACTGAACGACAAATTAGCCGAAATTCTGGTAAATTTAGAAATCGTAGCAAATCCAGAAATAAAGATTGGTGCTGGTATCACAACATATTTTTGGACCAAGCAACTAATGCATCAAACCCTGTACTTATCCAAAAAACTAGAAGAACATTCGAATGTTGCGACAGTTTCGGATCTGCAGGTTTCCTCTTGTCGCTTATTTCTAAACGACGAAACCTCAAATAAATATTTTGTTGTTGACACTGGTGCTGACGTATCAGTCATTCCTCCAATTAACTGCAGTTTTTACAAATCTTTTAATTTAGGAATCAAAACTTTTGGTACACAAATACAAACTTTTAATACTAAAATCCTACGTTTGAACTTGGGCCTGCGCCAAAATTTTTCTTAGAATTTCATTACAGCTGATGTATCTAAACCTATTATTGGATAAGATTTTATAAAATTTTATCACCTTCCCGAACTTAAGAAAAAAAGATTAATAGATGGCACAAATTTATTACAAGCATCTGGAAAAGTTTTAAAATCCCCATCATTGGAAATCAAAGTATAAGTCGATGAGAACAGTACGTTCAATAAGATCTTGCCAAATTTTACTGCTGTATATCAAACTACTGCATTTCCAGGAATAAAAAGTAAACACAACATTTATCACCATATTGAAACGACTGGTATCTGCTAAAGTTCACCGTTTAAATCCAGCTTGCTTGCAAATTGCTAAGAAGGATTTTGAGTTTTTATTGCTGTTCGGCATAATTGGGCTATCAAAAAGCAACTGGTCATATCCCCTTCATATGATGGCCAAGAAAAATGGTGAGTGGAGATGCGTTGGTGATTACAGGTTTTTAAACAATATTACATTGCATGATCGTTATCGAATACCATTTATCACTGATGCCAATGTTAGTATTGCTGGATGCTCTATATATTTTCCTAGCTAGATCTCATCTGCGCTTTTTATCAAATTCCTGTATTTCCTAATGATATACCAAAATCTGCTGTAGCAACACCATTTGTACGAATTCCTTAGAATGCCATTCGGATTAAGGAATGCTGCCCAAAGTTTTCAAAGGCTTATGGATGAAGTTTTTCGAGGGTTATATTTTGAGTCTGTCTACATTGATGATGCTACTACGGAACATCTTAAGCATCTCAAAATTATATTTGAAAGATTTCAGGAATATGGCATTGTTGTAAATCAAGGTAAATGCAGTTTTGGTAGGAGCAAAATAGACTTTCTCGGTTTTCAAGTAAGTCCTGAAGGACGCAGTGTAATTCAAAGTAAAGTTGAAGAGCTTATAAACTTCTCGAAGCCTAACTCAATTAAAGACTTCTATATGCGTTTTTTACCTCAAGCTGTCATGGAACAAGCACCGTTGAACAATTTTTTGAAAACGTCCGTTAAAAACGATAACGTTCTGTACCTTGGACTAAAGAAATAGAAGTAGCATTTGACAAATATAAGCTTAGCCATTCTAATTAAGTTTTATTATTTAATCCAATAGCTGATGCAGAGTTAGTCATTAAAGTTGATGCATCTGATTTTGCGTTTGGTGCCGTTTCGGAACAAAAAGTCAATAATCAATGGCAACCTTTGTGGTTTTTTACCAAGCTTTCGGATACTGAAAAGCGGTATACACTGAAAGAATTTTTTTATAAGTCCTATGAATTTTGACATTAATCCAATGAGAAAATTCATTAAAAGTCAACCAACGTCACGCTTCGTTGAATTAATGAAACTGGTTTCGTTAAAAATATTTTAATGAAAACTACGTCAAACGTATTAAACAGTATCATCGAAATAGCACTTCATCGAAACGACGAAATAATTTCATTAAAACCACGAAATAGTTTCATTAAAACAATGAAATAACTACACAAAAACAGTGAAATAACTTTATTATAAAAACGAAATAAATTAATTGAAACTGTATGTGTAAATAAGCATACAAAGAGTACAAGAACAATCGTACAATCGAACAGTCTCCTTTGATGCAAGCTTTTGGTTGACAACTGTTGAAATACATTTAATTTATCAGACTTTCAGGACTACAATGAAATTTTCATTGGGACAACGAATACATTTCATAGCTATAATGAAATTCTAAATTGCTGAATATTTTATTATTTTTTTTTTAGTCTTAAAGATTTTAATCTTTAACTTAATTGCTTATCTATACATGTTTATTTCAAGCAGCAACTGTAAATGTTTTTTAAATATAAAGGGGTTTCTTAATAATTAGAAAAAATTGTGTATTGTATGAATAAACCTTCGCTAATGTTTCTTATTAATTCAACATGGTTTTTACTGATTTTAAGTTGGTTTTTTATCTGTGTGTAGAAAAGTCGTCCAGTCAAAGAAGGTGGATGTAGTTAAATAAACAAAATCTGTAATCTCAAAGGCAGACTTTAACGCGAGACAAATTTAAGCATGAGAAAATATAAAGCAATCGTAAGTATAAAACCATACTATGATTAGGGAAGTTCAGATATATTATAGTATTTTATAGTACCAAATATCGATATTGAAAACAATTTATTTCTATCTACATATATATATATATATAAATACCAGCGCGAGAGACTCATATACACACACACACACACACACACACACACATAGCAGAATTCATCTAAGAAAAATTAAATAAAATTTTAACAACACTCCGCCCTCACAAATCAAAACCAGGCTGAAATCCTCACAGATATACATTCACAAATTCCTATGGTCACACATACATACATACATATACAATATATAAAATTAATCTCAACAACACAACACTCTCACCTACCTGAATTATGGATAGTCGTAAACTCCCACAGTCATATATACATATAGATTCCCACGGCTGTAACAACAACAACACCTCAACTCTAATAAATCACAATCATCTTAAAGTTTTCACATACACACAATCAATCTACCTCAACAAAATCCTCACCCACCTCAAATCACGATCAGCCTTAAACTCCTACAGACAGACACACCCACAAATCCCTATGGCTACGTAGTACGTCAACAACCCTACCTACCCAAATAATAGTCAGCCTTAAACTCCTACATACATACAAACATTCAGATTCCCCCGTTTACATACTACTAGAATACCTCGCGCCTCATAAATCGCGATCAGCCTTAATCTCCTATAGAACTAGATATATTCCGATTCCTACAGAAATACACACACATACACACACATATACACACAAACATCATCCTCCCACCCACCTCAAATCATAATCAGCATTAAATTCTCACAGGCATACATACATACATACAAGTAATCGATCTACCTCAACTACACCCCACCCACCCTTATCACAGCCTCGCACAAATTACCACAGACAGACAGAGAGCTACACCCATAAATTTATACGGATACATATTACAACAACAACCCCACCCACCCAAATCACGATCAGATTTAAACTCCTACAGTCTAGCAACACCTATATTAGCATTTGAAAAAAATTATTATGCATTGCCGTCGGCATTAGGAAAAATCATTTCCATGATTTCCCCATCAGCATTAGGAAAAATCATTTCCATGATTTTCCTTCGGTATTAGGAAAAAATAATAATCATGTTTTGCCGTCGGCATATACACACATAAAAAACCTCAAAACTATGAGTCACTCTATATACATTGACACAAAATATTCCACACAAAAATTCCAACGGTCGGGCAAACAGTCAGACAGACAGACAGACATACACTTAATGTAAACAAAAAAACTCTTAATATAAACAAAAAACATCAAAGCGCCGCCGAAAACACAAATTTCCAAGAATTTAACAATTTCAGCCACAATTTAACAATTCCAGCCCACAATTTAGCAATTCCAGCCCACAATTTAGCAATTTCAGCCACAATTTAACAATTTCAGCCAACAATTTTGCAATTTTAATTGGCTCAGGACCGGCAGTTCACTACTACTCAAATGAGCTGTTATTTTTTATTGGGAAGTTGTGGAAAATATGTCCTCGAAGAAAAAATCCGCCCAATAAATATCAGATATGGACGTTTATTAAAAATTCGTGGAAGAACAAAACGTGTGAAAAACTAATACTAGTAAATACATACTTCCATAAAATCTAAAATATGATACGCAAATGCATTTTTTTCTGCTCAGACGGCGGAACCTTCATTGAGCCGTTTTTCTGCTAATAGATTTTCTATATTTTTAATAAACATTGTAAGCAAAAAATAAAAAAAATTTTACCTTTGAGTAATGTTTCTACCTTTCAGGTAGGATCATACGATGCAATGCACCAATTTGACACAATTTTTATTGTGCTGAGTTGTTACTAGGGTATTCAATTAATCGGGGGTTTGCTTTAATCGGTTAATCGCTCGATTGATTAATCGAGGTTTTTGCTTAATCTGTTAATAATCGGTTAATTTCGGTATTAGCCGGTTAACCGATTAATAAAATTTTTCCATAATCAAGTGTTTTCTACAAATAAAATTGCATGAACTATTTATTAATTTGATTTTATTAGTAAAACCAAAAACACACATAATAATTCTTAAACTAATTCTGTTAATTTTGTTAGAACACTTATTGTTTTACTATCAATAGTTTCATCTGATGGCTGATCATCATCGGACTCATAATGACAGACCTCAGCAACGAATATTCTGCAAAAAACTTAATTTCTGAATTTTTTAGCCTTCGTTTTTGTACTATCTCTCAGTACTATTTATTGGCTTATATTAAATTATGTATTAAATAAAAACTTAATAATTCCCTCTAGTTAGAGTACCAGAGTCTCTACATAGGAAACTCTTTTATAGCCATGTGCAAAGACGTTGAAGTTTTACTTAATTTAGGATCACTGAACCTACTTCTTTGTTTGTGTGAATAATAATTTCTAAACACTCACCATTTCTAAATAAGGCGAAACAAATAATTATTCACGTAAAAAACAAGTTGTAATACTACAAAATATGAAAAAAAAAATCGTTACGTCGGTTAATCGACTGAATTTAACCGGTTTACCCGTTAATCGAAAGAAGTCAATTTTAAATTAATCGATCAGTTAGTTGCGTAGTAATTAACCGGTTAACCGATTGAATACCCTAGGTGTTACGCAATAAATAAATTATCCCAATCAAATACGCTTCAGTCACATGATTGCCCCATTTTATATAAATTTGATTGCCGCAGATTGGCGGAAAATTAATTGCCGCAGCCCAGTCAGATGATTGTTCTAATTTGCGGCAACACAACCAATCAGCTGTTGTGGTGGTTTTCAGTTTGGTTTGTTTTACGTGTAAATAGCTTTCTTTAAAGAGGAAAGAATTTAGTTCTTTCTATTTTATTTTATACATGCATGAAAATGGTTTCTTCGTTAAAGAGAAAAAAATTGATTCTGCTTTTTTTGTTCTAATTTTTTTCTTTTCAAGGAATATTAAAAACGAAGTATATAAGTCAAACATTGGGTCACAACTCCATGTTAATAATTCAAATAAATTATAATTTTAAAGTAAATTAAGTTTAAATATACGGTACTTATGAAAACAATTGGCGCACGCAAAACTAAATTAATGTAAGAAATTGTCGCGTATTGTTTACTTTGATTGCCGCATGAGAACATAATAAATATTGGTGCATTTTCAACATTCACATTCTCGTTGTACCTTCATAGTGAATAGTCGATTAGCGGAATTTTTCTTACATTCTTATTAAACAAACAAAAAATTATACAGAGAAAAAAATATTCGTAGTGCATATTATTCGTAATAGGTACATACTGACTTTAATAAATAAGCTTTATGTGCTTTCCTAATATTTTTACATAGTGGAAATAACAAAAAAAAAAACCGAAAACAAAAAAAACACAAACAGTGACATTGAGGAATACTCTATACGAGTAAATCAAAAACAAATAAACAATTACAAAAACAACAAAAGCAAGTAAGAGTGCTATATTCGGCTGTGCCGAATCTTATATACCCTTTACCAAAGTGCGTTTATGTAGTATAGAGATACATACATAAGCACAGCGATATGCAGGTACATAGATATTAATTTTGTGAAAAAATTCATACTTTTTTCTCTAGTGCAATTTTTAGGTTTTTGGCATTATGTTTAGTTTGGTGGTTTTTAAATTTTGGCGATTTATTTTGTTTTGCTGATTTTTTTAGTTTTGGCGATTTTTTTTCATATAGGCAATTTTTTTTTGGCCTTGGTAATTTTTTTCGGTTTTTGGCGTTTTTTAATTTTGGTGACTTTTTTCCTTCTGGCAATTTTTTTGATTTTGACCATCTTTTTCATTTAGGCGATTTTTTTATTTTTTTGGAGATTTTGTTTCATATAGGCGATTTTTTCGGTTTTTGGTGTTTTTATTTCTTTTATGAAATTTTTTTAGTTTTGACACTTTTTTTAATTTTGGCGATTTTTATTCGTTGTGGCGGATTTTTTTGATTTTGACGATTTTTTTTCATTTAAGCGATTTTTTTATGTTTTTTAACGTTTTTTTTTAATTGGCGATTTATTTTCGTTTTGGCGATTTCTTTTATTTTTTTTAATTTTGGCGATTTTTTTTTCGTTTTGGCATTTCTGTTGATTTTGTCGATTTTTTTTCATATAAGCGATTTTTTTAGTTTTTGGCAATTTTTTTTTTCACATAGGCAATTTTTTGTTTGTTTTGGCGATTTTTTTCAGTGTTTGGCGTTTTTTTTCATTTTGGCGTTTTATTTTCGTTTTGGTGATTTTTTTATTTTGGCAATTTTTTTTATGTAGGCGATTTTTTTTTAATTTTTGGCGATTTTTCATATAATCATTTTTTTTTTGTTTTGGCGATTTTTGCGGTTTTTGGCGTTTTTTTGTCATTGTGGAAATTTATTTTTAGTTCTGACACGTTTTTCTCGTTTTGGCGATCTTTTTCGGTTTTTAGCTTTTTTTTTAATTTTAGCGTTTTTTTTCATTTTGACGATTTTTTTCGTTTTGGCGATTTTTTTTAAATTTTTGGCGATTTTATAATTTTTGGATTTTTTAGTTTTACCGTTTTTGAAAATTTGAACAGTTTAGCTTTTACGGTTTCCAAGATATAGCAATTTGTTAAAATTACATAGTAAAAATTGCATTAACTGATGGACCACCCTTTAATTTAAATTTTTTTAATTTTGATGTTAATTGTTGTAGCCTATATAAAAATACACTAATTTTACAAATTTCAAGTGTCAATATGCATATGTACATACATAATACAATTGCATGTATATTACATGGGATTTTAAAAGTTTTCGTCGCTCATTTTGGAACACCCTTTAATTTTTAGCATTTATATATTTGTTGTTGTAGCGACCAAAGTTCTACATACACTGTCCAAATTTCAGACCCGTAGCTCTTACCGTTCCTGAGAAAATAGCCTTCTTCCTAAAACATGAAATATGTTTAATTATTAGAAAAAAAGTTAAAGTTGTCCAACCCTGGAAACGTTTTTTTAATTTGTTAAATTCTAAATTTTTTTTATAATTATAAATACCAATTTTATTCATCCGAATTATAATAATAAGTTAATTTAATAAAAAAGTAATAAAAACTTGTTTTCGGTAGTTATTTTCTATGGGAATATTGAGTATGAGTTTTCCAGCTCTGAAACCGTCTGCTCGATTTTGCTGATTTTCAATAGCAAAATTTTTCGGAAAATTTCTGACACATCAGTCCAAGAACGAAGTCTCTAGCTCTTCTGGGAGCTTGGGAAACCCGATTTCAAGTACAGACAGACGGACATCGCTTGTTCGTCTTCCCTATGCATAAGGATCCAGAATATATATACTTTATATGTCTCTTATTAATATTGTAGAAATTACAAACGGAATGACAAACCTATATATACCCTTTTACCATTTTTTGTAAAGGGTATAAAAAAGCCGTAAGCAAAAAACACAAAAAGTGCCCTTGAGGAATACTCTATATGAGTACCTCAAATACAAAAAATTATGAAGTGAGTTCTAACGGCAGAAATGCCTATTTTACTGTAAGTTCTGAAGCTCTCAATGAAAATAATACAAATAATAAATCTAATGAAAGTATTTTTTAACGAAAAATCCAATTTTTCGTCAGCGATCAACTTCGCTTTGTCCAATGCCAAATAGTGATTCATTAACATTACAGTTGCCTAGTACTTCTTCATACAAGTCAGCAATATCATCTCCTTCAGGCTCGTGTTCATCACTTAATAAATTTATCACTACAGATAAAAGTAGCTCAAAACCCAAGGTACAAGTCGGAATGGACAGATACATAACAGTGGTAAAGCGTGGGCGAAGCCCGAATTCTTCAAAAATTTCATCTGCTCCAAAGATGTCTAGGGATAATAGCGCATCATCTATCAATCGTCAAAATCGTTTTTCATTATTGCAAGTCACCGACGACAAGCCCGCTGCATCATCGCAAAAGTCTTTTAAGCCACCACCTATATATTTGAGAGAGAAAAATTCTAACGCCCTAATTAAAAAATTAGTCTCGGCCATTGGTGAAAACGCATTTCATGTTATTCCAATAAAGCGTGGTAATATTGACGAAACTAAAATTCAAATATACGAAGAAAAAAATTTCCGCAAAATAGTGACTGAATTTGAAAAAAATAAAACAAGTTTTTATACGTGCCAGCTTAAGAGTGCCAAAGGTATGCAGATCGTATTAAGGGCATTGACTCATGTTAATCCCGAAGAAGTAAAAAATGTTACCAACATAATCAATATGGAAATAGAGGCTGGGGATCTTCCCCAGCCTCTATTTCGTGTTGAACTGGAGCCGAATGATATACAGCTGAAAAAAAACGAGACACACCCAATTTATAGCCTAAAATACCTCTTATACCGAAAAATCACAGTTGAAGAGCCACATAAGCGATCAGGTCCCGTACAGTGCCATAATTGCCAAGAATATGGCCACACAAAAAAATACTGTAAATTACCCACTGTTTGTGTTGTGTGCGGCGAATTACACGGCACTGCTAGTTGCAATAAGCCAAAAGATCAAAGTGATAAAAAATGCAGTAATTGTGTAGGTAATCACACCGCTAACTACAGAGGTTGTCCTGTGTACTCTTTTGTCAAACAGACTATGGTGCAAAAACCCAAATTAGCTCCATCTCAATCAGCAAACGCTTACTCCGCCACTTTTGTGCAAATGAGCCAACCAGTTACTTCCCGTGTATCGTATGCTGATGCTGCTAAAACTAATTCTATTCCCCCACAAAATGTTCCACCTCCAAATAATTCAACGAATGCAAACTCAAGCTTTAACTTTAGTCGCCTTGAAGCTACTATTGACAATTTGGTGCAAACTATAAACAATTTTACAACAAATATGACTAACATGATGCAAGAAATGCTGAGAATGCAGAATACTCTGCTTCAAGCACTAATTAACAAGCCATGAACACGTTAAAAATATGTTTCTGGAACGCAAACGGCATTCGCCAACATAAAAATGAACTTGAGCACTTCCTTACGGAAAAAAAATATTGATATAATGTTGGTCTCTGAGACACATTTGACTTCGAGAAGCTTATTCAAAATAAATGGCTACACTATGTATGATACAAAGGACCCTAGAGGGAGAGCATGCCATGGATCTGCAATTCTAATTAAGTCAAGACTCAAGCACTATATCCTTGACAACGTTAGTGAAGAATATATGCAAGCTACGAATATTTTTGTAGAAAATTTTTATTATAAATTCGTAATATCATCCATTTACTCACCTCCCAGATTTTCAGTTACCGAAGATCAGTATGAGAAGCTCTACAAATCGCTTGGATCTTGTTTCGTGGCAGCTGGAGACTACAATGCAAAGCATACGCTTTGCATAAGCTTTGTTTAATACAATTTCAAAAAAGGGCTTAGATGTTATTTCGAGTGGGGAGCCCACTTACTGCCCTACTTCCGTACGAAAAATTTCGGATGTTATTGATTTTGGCGTCATGAAAAATATATCTAGAGATTTAATTAACGTTGAAACTTCTCTAGATCCCTCCTCCGATCACTCCCCCACTATCGTTACAATCTCTAACCCACTAAGAAGTGACTTACCTCACCCATATATGATGATGATCAATCGTGTTAATTGGCTGGGATTCAAAAAAATATTTTAGTAATCATTGCACGGAGAATATTACGCTAAGAACACCCAATGACATTGAAACTAACATTGCCAATCTTAACGAAATTATTAAACAGGCTGCTGAACATGCCACTACCTCCCATCCGCAGTCTGGGTTTAATAAAATTTATTCCAGGGATATTGAACATCTCGTATGTGAAAAAAGAAGAGCTAGAGGGAATGGCAACATCACAGATCACCCCAACATGAACTCAGACTTAAAGAATGTTCTAAACGACTTCAAGAGTTGCTTGCATCTGAAAAAACTGCTTCTCTTAAAAATAATTTGGAAGGTCTTGATGTCACACCAACATCTAATTACTCTTTGTGGCGCGCTGCTAGAAAGCTTAAAACACCCGTTGAGTTTAAGCCACCTCTGCGCACATCTACCGGAGGATGGGCAAGAAGCGATACGGAAAAATGTAAAATATTTGCTGAGCATTTAAAATCCGTATTTACCCCAAATACATGTACTGGTGTTGCTGATTTGCCGAGTGTAGTTGCTCTACCCCCTCGAGCCTTAAAGTTTAAGATGCGTGATGTACATAAAGTAATTGCTGAACTCAAGCCAAAGAAAGGTCCAGGTATTGATGGAATTAGTAACAAGATGCTGATGAACTTGCCGCATATTGCAATAAGAATCTTGCTGTTTATTTCTAATGCCATATTACGACTGGAGTATTATCCACAACTCTGGAAGCTTGCAAAAGTCAAAATGATTCCAAAGCCGGGCAAAGATCTTACTAAAGCTGAGTCATATAGGCCAATAAGTTTGCTGTCAACTATGTCAAAACTCTTCGAAAAGGTGCTCATGACTAAATTGTCCCCAATTTTAACTGATAGTGGGTGCATCCCAGACCATAAATTTGGTTTTAGAAGTCAGCATAGCACCATTGAACAAACTCATAGATTGGTTCAATTGATAAGAAAAACATTTGAGAAAAAGAAGTATTGTTCTGTCCTGTTTATTGACGTTTCTCAGGCATTCGACAAAGTGTGGCACGAAGGTCTAATTTTAAAATTAAAATCATATCTACCAATAAATTTAGTGAATCTATTAGAAAGTTACATAACTACCCGAAAGTTTACGATTGTAGAAGGAGAATTCATGAGTGTGCCCGAATATATATCATCCGGTGTGCCACAGGGGAGCATACTGGGGCCAGTTTTGTATTTGATTTGCAGTTGTGATGTGCCTTTGACCAGCAATATCCATACATCTAAGTTTGCCGATGATACAGCCTGCCTTAGTATGCACGAAAACCCTCACGAGGCTTCCCGATACCTACAAGAACATATTACACAATTGGAAGTGTGGTTGAACTTATGGAGAATTAAGGTAAATGAACAAAAGTGTGTCCATATAACGTTTACCCTAAGAAGAGACACTTGTTCCCCAATTCGAATCAATAATCAAAATATTCCTCAACATTCCCAAGTGAAATACCTTGGTATACACCTTGATCGAAGGCTTACATGGAAACATCATATTGACTTTAAGCTAACTCAGATGAAACTTAAGTTATCTCAAATTCATTGGTTGATTGGCAGAAATTCAACACTTAGTCTGGACTGCAAACTTTTAATATACAAGTCGCTTTTGAAGCCAATATGGTGTTACGGTATCCAGTTATGGGGCAAAAAAAAATTTTACGGTTAATAACATCGGCTCCATGGTACATCAAAAATTCCAATATCCATCGTGATTTAAATATGCCACTAGTGATTGAAGAAATTGCAAAATACGCAGGCAAATATTTAACAAAACTCGAGTCACATCCTAATCCGCTTGCTCGTAATATTTTGAACTTTACTGGACACATCCGCTTAAAAAAGAGGGACACAAGGGCTCTATTACTCAACACTCCAGATGGGATTTCTTGAAAATACTTTTTTATACTTTTTATAAATTTTTTTCTTTTTTGATTATCACTACTTATGTATTATTTATAACTATCATTAAGCTTATGTCCGACAGTGGTCGGTCCTAATAATTATATTTTAGATTTAAGATTTGAATACTTATTGTTAGTTCATATTTGAAGATACAATAAATAAATACATGTATTAAAAAATAAAAATAAAAAAAAATTTCAACATTATTTTTATTATTGCAGCTATGCGAGTACATTCTTTCTATGGTGGCATTATAACTTGTAATTTCCATGAGTAATATTAAAATAAATATGCATAATTTTTTAAAATAATTTTAGGAAGGGAGGGGGCAATTCAGAATGGCATTTCTACCCATGTTCGCACCGGAGTTGCGTTTGATTGCAGAAAATCAGCACAATATCGTTGTCGATTGTCGTATGGGACCCTAAATTGTTAAATCATTATCTAAGGACTAGAAAATAGCAAGATTCGGCTAAAAGTTCTAGTAAATTGCTGTCGACAACAAGGACGTAAATGTCCTATTTTAATATTTCCAAAGTAAAAAGCTGAAAATTCTAAAACAGATGGATTATGGATTATACTTGATTATACTTTGCATGTTCACAGTTATCGATTTAGGGAAAGTCTTTAATGTTTTTTTTGTTGACGACAAAATGCGACAATTAAATAAAATTAAAAAGTGATTTAAATTTAAAGCAATTCCTCCAGCATATACATACATATGTACATAACTAGAAAAAACGGAATTGTGTAGCTTTCCAGTTTGCTAAATTCATTAAATCGCACATATCATCAATAAAGTACTGGAAAAATGTTTTACTAAACAAAATGATAACCTCCTCTATCGGGAATAAAGTTCATGTAAAATATGTTTCCTTTCCCTAAAATTAAAGTCGGTAATCTTGTGTTATTGTTGAGTTAGTGTATTATTTTGTTCCTTTTCACAATTTTTTTTAATTAGAAATATTTCACATCAACAAACTTTTCACCTCTGATTTCCGATAATGGTGAATATTGGCAAAGCTCAGTACTTGCCCATCGACCTAAAAAAACAAGCGGCAAACCGTGTGTCGATGTTAGCATTTGCGTCTTGGCAAAGCACTTTAAACGTTGAATATCGTACTACTTGCACGCAAAGAAGTTCATAATAATATTATCTACAAAAACAATTTACTTTGTTATACCTAATCTTAGTATTGTAAATATGACCACACTATTGTTAGATGTGAGTAAAATATAATTGAGACCTACCATACCATGCTCTAATATTAAAATAATTGCTTAATTCACAACAATCTTTATCGTGTATTTGTGTATCAAATACACTTTTTGTTTTTTAATTGTGAATACCCTCTGTGTAGTGTATTAATGTATTTTGTATTTTAAATGAAAAAAGAAGAACAAGCTACATACAAATTCTCTCAGAGAGCCTCTCTTTGAATACAACATTTTAAAAACATATGAAATAAAAGTGCAATAGTGTATTTCATTTTTATATGAAAATTTCATACAACAAATGTTACACTCGTGTATTTAATATGATAATACAATCGATACAGAGATACAAGAGGTTTTGTGAATTAAGCAAATATTGTTAAATACGACCACAGTATTATTTTATATAATAATAATATTTTGTTTTTTAATCATATATTTATTGGTAGATCTTTTCTTTTTTAAACAGCTATGCGTTAAGTATTTAGTAAAAATAAATTAATAATGTTGAAATAAAATGTGTATATAGAAATGTATACTTACATATTTGTGTGTAAACATGAAATACAGACACGTTTGTGTAAAGATATATATATATATATATATATGTGCCCTTAATTACGAAAGTGGTCTGAAGCCGAGATCCCACTATCGGCACAATGTACCGATTTTCGTCGGCTCACTGAAATAAAGTCATAAGTAATAAACTAAATTGGCCTTATTTTTCAACTGATTGAAATATGTATAAGGACATAATTGTACCACACTGCATTGGTAATAGAACCGTATAGACTTATCCCGGAATGAATTCAGAAATAAGGCTATTTTGGTGTATTACTTATGGTAGTGTATTACTTATGGCTTAAGTCATATATTTCTCTGGTCGAAATACTTGGTAGATTTCAATTGAACAAATGACGCGATGTTTTTATATTATGCAACATTTTAATTTAGATTTGTTCTAGTCTCGGTTAATATAAATTTATTTACGGCCTGTCCCACGATGTCACCAGAAATCATTCGATCGAATACATACATTGAAAACAGCAAAAAAATTTTTTTAATGTTATTGTTGTTTGCAATGCAAGTTGTCGATCGAACGATTTCTAGCGACATCGTGGGACAGGCCGTTAGTATTATCAAATATTTATGCATATGACTTAGACCACTCTCATAATTAAGGGCACACACATATATAGGTATATGTTTTTATTGATCTACCCTTTTGTTTATACCTTATTTATTTACTTATCTAACACTACGCGTGCACTACCGATAACTTAAAAACGAAAAACTGAACTGACAGAAGATGTTTCTAAAAAAGAGTTTTTTAAGAACTTAATATGGCGGTGCGAAATAAGACCCCAGGAAATAAGTGCAAAATAAAAAATTTCCCCAAACTTAGGGTTGTCTTGCATTATGAAATAAAACCCCCAAAAAAACCCAAAACTCAAATGAAATATGACCCAAAAAATATTTAATTACGAAAATTCGCCCGAATAGACTAAATGAAATTGTACCTCAAAAGTAAATTTTAATCCAAAGTGAAAAGAACAACATAACTAAAGACCTTAGCAAAGGCGTACAAAGGGCATTCCGGAGGAGAAGCAATGCTCCCAACGAATTGCTTTGTCACCCTAGAATTATTAAGAATTACCTGGAAACAAAGAAGTTATGACTCTCAATTTGAAATTCTAAAAAAGCAGTTTTTCTCCATATTTACCGTTATAAAATCACTTTCTAAAGTGATCTAAAAAAGCCCAAGGTATTTTCGTTCACTAAGGACTCCAAGAAAACAGAATTGGTACATGAGAGCCCCTGAATAATTTTGGTGTTGCACAGTGTTATAGTGCATTTTAAGGAACGGAATGGCAATTATAATGAAATATATCTGGTATTTCTGTGTGGATATAATTGTAATTGAATTTTTATTTCAAATAAAACTTGGACTGTTAACCATAGGCAAATTAAAGGAAAGATATATACAGTGGAATATCTCTTGAGCGTACACCGAAGGGACCATTGAAATGTGTCCGCTCAAGAGAAAGCAATGCTTTTCTTATGGAGCTGTCGGGACCTGTCAAAAGTCTTTGTCTAAAGGGTGTATCCGCCTATAGGAAGTGTTCGTTGAGGGAGATTCCACTGTATTTAAATAGATCCCAATAAAAAGTGCAAGAACATACCAAAATTTTCGTGTTGTTGTTTTCTATGTAAACATTGGGGTAATTTTTCATTTTGCACTTTGGGGCCTTATTTCCTGGGGTCTTATTTCGCACCGCCCTTAATATGGTATGGTTTTGGATAACATTATATTGTCATTTACATTATATTATTTTTACATAATAATACAAATTACGTTGCAGTCATAAATTTTTTAACAAAACTATATTGTTAAACTCTAACCATATGACACTTTTTATAAATGTAATAATGTAATTCTTAAATTAAAATATTACTTTGGTTATCGTAACGAAATTAATGTTTAAAATAACAATAACTAGTTTTCAGCGACCACACGTTTGTTTCAGAGAACATAATATTGTTTTCTCAACCATTCTACAACCATATCTTTTAAAACAAATTTTCATAAAAAAATTTTCTTATTAAGCTTTTATAAAGTCTTAATAGTTTTTATAAATAAGGCTGTAAAAAAATGATGTTGGGAAGCTAAGTTTTTGGTTATTAACAGTTCAACTTCAGCGTCGCAATAAATTTCTTCCTTCGAAAGATGGTTATAATTTAGATCAATATGTATTATAAACTAGATTATCTAACACCTTCAGAGAGCATTTTGACATTAATATCATTTATTGATGTGTAAAAATCTATACGCTAGGGTGTAAAAATCTTTTTCACAAAACAATCACAAATTTTGGGTAAGATGTGCGATGTAATCGATAACCAACCTGCAGAAAATGCGAATAGTGAAATTGTTGCGATTTACTAGTGACATTGTCAGTAATACTAATGAACAGGTGTACCCCAGCCAATGGAATCATCTATTGACATTTAACATTAGCTTGTCATTGAAAATCTACCACTAGACTGTAGCACTGCTGAGTAAGTAGTTCTTTTGGGACCACGTGGAGACATTGTTAATAAAGATTCAGTAGTAAATTTTAGGGGCTCCAGTCTACAATATCAATAGCAAAATAGTAGTGATTTACTATCGACAGTGTCAACAGTACTTCTGACAACCAATGTAATCACGTATTGACATATAACATAGGGTTATCATTGAAAATCTACCAGTAGACTTTAGCACTATTCTTTTACGGCCATATAGAGACATTTGAACCAGAAATTCACTAATACATTTGAGTGGAGTTCACGTTGTACCTTCATAGTGAATAGTCGATTAGCGGAATTTTTCTTACATTCTTACCAAACCAACAAAAAATTATACAAAAAAAAATATCCGTAGTACATATTATTCGTAATAGGCACATACTGACTTTAATAAATAAGCTTTGCTTTGCTAATATTTTTACATAGTAGAAATAACAAAAACAAAAAAAATGTAAACAAAAAAACAAAAGCACAAATAAAGTGCCCTTGGGAAATACTCTATATGAGTACCTCAAATACAAAAAATTGTGAAGTGAGTTCTAATGGCAGAAATTCCTATTTTACTGTGATTTCTAAAGCTCTTCATGAAAACAATAGAAATAATAAATCTAATGAAAGTCTTTTTTTAACGGCAAAGCCAATTTTTCGTCTGCGATTAACTTCGCTTTGTCCAATGCCAAATAGTGATTCATTAACATTACAGTTGCCTAGTACTTCTTCATATAAGTCAGTAATATCATCCCCTTCAGGATCGTGTTCATCACTTAATAAAGTTATCACACCAGATAACAGTAGCGCAAAACCCAAGGTACAAGTCGTAGCGATGACCGAATTCTTCAAAAATTTAATCTGCTCCAAAGATATCTAGGGATAATAGCGTATCATCTACCAATCGTCAAAATCTTTTTTCACCGACGACAAGTCCGCTGCATCATCGCAAAAGTCTTTTAAGTCAACACCTATATATTTGAGAGAGAAAAAATTCTAACGCCCTTATTAAAAAATTACTCTCGGCCATAGGTGAAAACGCATTTTATGTTATTTCAATAAAGCGTGGTAACATTGACGAAACTAAAATTCAAATATACGAAGAAAAAGATTTCCGCATAATAGTGACTGAATTCGAAAAAAATAAAACAAGTTTTTATACGTGCCAGCTTAAGAGTGCCAAAGGTATGCAGATCGTATTAAGGGCATTGACTCATGTTAATCCCGAAGAAGTAAAAAATGTTACCAACATAATCAATATGGAAATAGAGGCTGGGGATCTTCCCCAGCCTCTATTTCGTGTTGAACTGGAGCCGAATGATATACAGCTGAAAAAAAACGAGACACACCCAATTTATAGCCTAAAATACCTCTTATACCGAAAAATCACAGTTGAAGAGCCACATAAGCGATCAGGTCCCGTACAGTGCCATAATTGCCAAGAATATGGCCACACAAAAACATACTGTAAATTACCCACTGTTTGTGTTGTGTGCGGCGAATTACACGGCACTGCTAGTTGCAATAAGCCAAAAGATCAAAGTGATAAAAAATGCAGTAATTGTGTAGGTAATCACACCGCTAACTACAGAGGTTGTCCTGTGTACTCTTTTGTCAAACAGACTATGGTGCAAAAACCCAAATTAGCTCCATCTCAATCAGCAAACGCTTACTCCGCCACTTTTGTGCAAATGAGCCAACCAGTTACTTCCCGTGTATCGTATGCTGATGCTGCTAAAACTAATTCTATTCCCCCACAAAATGTTCCACCTCCAAATAATTCAACGAATGCAAACTCAAGCTTTAACTTTAGTCGCCTTGAAGCTACTATTGACAATTTGGTGCAAACTATAAACAATTTTACAACAAATATGACTAACATGATGCAAGAAATGCTGAGAATGCAGAATACTCTGCTTCAAGCACTAATTAACAAGCCATGAACACGTTAAAAATATTATTCTGGAACGCAAACGGCATTCGCAAACATAAAAATGAACTTGAGCACTTCCTTACGGAAAAAAAATATTGATATAATGTTGGTCTTTGAAACTTATTTGACTTCGAGAAGCCTCTTTAAAATAAGTGGTTACACTATATATGATACAAAGGACCCTAGAGGAAGGCTTGCGGTGGATCAGCAATTCTAATAAGGTCAAGACGCAAGCACTATATTCTTGACAACATTTGTGAAAAACATATGCAAGCAACTAATATTTGCGTCGACAATTTTTGTACGGATTTCATTATATTTTCAATTTACTCCCCTACCATATTTTCAATCACAGAATTAATGTGCGGATTTCTATAAATCGCTTGGTACTTGCTTCGTAGCAGCTGGCGCCTACAATGCAAAACATACGTACTGGGGATCGCGCCTTGTAACACCTAGAGGTCGAGCTTTGTTTAATACAATTTCAAAAATAGGCTTGGATGTTACTTCCACACTTACTGGCCTACTGATACTGACGTACGAAAAATTTTCGATGTTATTGATTTTGGCGTCATAAAAAATATTTCTAGAGATTTAATTAACGTTGAAGCTTCTCTAGATCTCTCCTCCGATCACTCCCCACTATCGTTACAATCTGTAACACACTAAGAAGTGACTTACCTTACCCATATATGAAGATGATCAATCGTGTTAGTTGGCTGGGATTCAAAAAATATCTTAGTAATCATTGCACGGAGAATATTACGCTAAGAACACCCAATGATATTGAAACTAACATTGCCAATCTTAACGAAAATATTAAACAGGAAGCTAAACATGCCACTACCTCCCATCCGCATACTGGTTTTAATAAAATTTATTCCAGGGATATTGAACATCTCGTGTCTGAAAAAAAGAGCTAGAAGGGAATGGCAACAGCACAGATCATCCCAACATAAAATAAGACATAAAGAGTGGAATCGTTTAGCTCCAAGAGTTGCTTGCATCTGAAAAAGCTGCATCTCTTAAAAATTATCTGGAAGGTCTTGATGTCACACCAACATCTTATTACTCTTTGTGGCGCTGCTAGAAAGCTTAAACACCCGCTGAGTTAAAGTCACCTCTGCGCACATCTACCGGAGGTTGGGAAAGAAGCGATACGGAAAAATGTAAAATATTTGCTAAGGACTTAAAATCCGTATTTACGCCAAACACATCAATTGTTGCGGCTGATTTGCGAGTATAGTTGCTCTACCCCCTCGGCGCTCAAAGTTTAAAATGCGTGATGTACAAAAAGTAATTGCTGAACTCAAGCCAAAGAAAGGTCCAGGTATTGATGGAATTAGTAATAAGATGCTGATGAACTTGTTGCATATTGCAATAAGAATCCTGCTATTTATTTTTAATGCCATATTACGACTGGAGTATTATCCACAACTCTGGAAGCTTGCAAAAGTCAAAATGATTCCAAAGCCGGGCAAAGCTCTTACTAAGGCTTAGTCATATAGGCCAATAAGTTTGCTGTCAACTATGTCAAAACTCTTCGAAAAGGTGCTCATGACTAAATTGTCCCCAATTTTAACTGATAGTGGGTGCATCCCAGACCATCAATTTGGTTTTAGAAGTCAGCATAGCACCATTGAACAAACTCATAGATTGGTTCAATTTATAAGAAGAACATTTGAAGAAAAGAAGTATATTTCTACCTTTTTTATTGGCGTTTCTCAGGCATTTGATAAAGTGTGGCATGAAGGCCTAATTTTAAAATTAAAATCATATCTACCAATAAATTTAGTGAATCTATTAGAAAGTTACATAACTACCCGAAAGTTTACGATTGTAGAAGGAGAATTCATGAGTGTGCCTAAATCTATATCATCCGGTGTGCCACAGGGGAGCATACTGGGGCCAGTTTTGTATTTGATTTGCAGTTGTGATGTGCCTTTGACCAGCAATATCCATACATCTAAGTTTGCCGATGATACAGCCTGCCTTAGTATGCACGAGAACCCTCACGAGGCTTCCCGATACCTACAAGAACATATTACACAATTGGATATGTGGTTAAACTTATGTAGAATTGAGGTCAATGAACAAAAGTGTGCCAAATAACGTTTACCCTGAGAAGAGATATTTGTTCCCTTATTCGAATGAACAATCAAAATATTGTTCAACATTCCCAAGTGAAATACCTTGGTATACACCTTGATCGAAGGCTTACATGGAAACATCATATTGACTTTAAGCTAACTCAGATGAAATTTAAGTTATCTCAAATACACTGGTTGATTGGCAGAAATTCAGCACTTAGCCTGGACTGCAAACATTTAATATACAACTCGCTTTTGAAGCCAATATGGTGTTACGGTATCCACTTATGGGGCACTGCTTCAGCTTCCAATGTAGAGAGAATCTAACGAAGGCAACACAAAATTTTACGGTTAATAACATCGGCTATATGGTACATTAAGAATTCAAATATACATCGTGATTTAAATATGCCACTAGTGATTGAAGAAATTTCAAAATACGCAGGCAAATATCTAACAAAACTCGAGTCACATCCTAATCCGCCTGCTGGTAATATTTTGAACTTTACTGGACACATCCGCCTAAAAAAGAGGGACTCAAGGTCTCTAATACTCAACAATCTAGATGGGATTTTTTGAAAATACTTAATTTCCTTTTTTGATTATCACTACTTATGTATTATTTATAACTATCACTAAGCTTATGTCTGACAGTGGTCGGTCCTAATAATTATATTTTCGGTTTAAGATTTGAATTACTTATTGTTAGTTTATATTTGAAGATAGAATAAATAAATACATGTATTAAAAAAAACTAAAAATAAAAAAACGTTTATAGTGACCCTCGTCTACAATTTTATAAAGCGTTATCAAATCGGTTTGAGCTATGTATGAGAGTATTAGTGTAATAATACGGACAACAAGATCTTGTTGTCAGACTGGGGTCAAATGTCTCTATGTCAACACTAGAATTCTAGTAGTAGTTACGTTGTCTTCAATTTCTCTTCTATTCGTCAGTATAAAAGGGAGAGAGAAAACAGATGTGGTGTATTTCTGGTGGATTTTTCAACAACTTGTCAATATAAATAAATTTGTATGTACGCAAGGTATAGAAATGTACCAGTAAATGTCTGGTTGGTATGTCTCTATGTTGCCATAAGAACTACGTAATCAGTATCTAGTCAATTGTTCTAGTGTTCAATGACAAGCACATGCTAAATGTCCATAGCACAAAGTATTGTATGGGGAATAATTGTAGAGTAGTACTGGTGACAAAGTCAAAAGCGACTCAGAACATTTTCACCATCGACATTTCCTTCAGGGGAAGTACAGAGAAATGTTTCGTATGGAATTTAAAACTAACACATGGGGTGTTTCTACAAACATAAGAAATTGCAGTATATTTTCAGGCGCTAGTTAATATTGTTTACATGCCAAATTTTTCGTACGAATTAATCAATGTTGATAAACATTTTCACAAATTTGAACAGAGTACCAGTTGTTTTCAGATAGTAAATAATCACCCCTATTCGGCATTTCGATTACGTTCCCGCATTCAGTTATGCACGGATCGAAAAATAATTAGCAAAAAGTTAAATTTAGTGCAAAAAACAGTGTTTTAAATTTAAAACAAATGATAATTAAATATTGTGAAAATTTTTATTAAATAAATTCTTGCAAATTTAAGTGCAGAGAGATAAAAAAAAACAAGAGGTATTTGTGGCCAAACTTATCCAGTGTGAAGAATCCTGTCGGGCCGGAGGTGATATTTTCATTTTTTACACATAATTGTAACACAAAAATAAAGTTTATCCCCCTTATGCAAAAAATATTTTACTATAGCTTTAAAGTTCATATTAGTTGACAAGCCTTAAATATTGCTTTGTTAGGAAATTGTATTCAAAACACAACTTTAAATATTTTGTTATTTAATAATAAATACTGGTAACACCACCGTGTTCAACAACCACTTCTCAGCTTATGATGTACAAAATTGAATAAAATTTCATTCGGGTATTCAAATATATTTTTATTTTATTAAATAAATATTTATTTTCTTGAAGTAAAGCAACCTAATTTAAACAATATGAGCTTCTGACATGGAAGGAAACCAGATAAACATTTCTATGAAGTAAAAGTAAATAAAATATGAGGAACAAAGAAGAATTATCACAATTTATTTTATTCGAATGAAATGAGTATTTGAATATCCAGCTTTTTTCGATTTGTTTTGATTGTATGTACATCACTAAAACATTTTTGTACAATTGTATTTATTTTAATATTTTTTTATGGATTTTGCGATGTATTTTGAATCAGTTGGATAATTTGGTGATGTTTTCCATCACATTACAGTAATAATATATTTAAGATAAGAGCTAGCACTTATAGCTTTATTTTCAGATGTAACATGAATCAATATGTGTTATATTAACAAAAATATTTGAGGTACAAAATACACATTTTGAAAATATCAATTTAAAGTAGTCTTAACAAACGTGGGGACCTACTTTAGAAATTTGATGAAATAATTTTTTTAGAATACAACTTTACTTAACATTGCTTTGCAAAGCTTTATTAAGTTTTTTTGCATAAGACCATATTTGTTTAAATTTAATTACATCCGCAGACAATATCGTTTTTCGTTGTCATTAAATATGTATGTCAAATTTTTATACTGTTCTACATATAATAAATTAAATAAAAATCGCATTTCATTACAGAAAAACAAAACAAACTGTGCAGTTCAGTAATTAATCCTTCTTTTGCATTTAATACATACATTATTTTTTGAATTAATCTCTTTTTGAAGCTAAAAAAAACAAAAATTGAAAACGCTCCCTAAAATAACAACCAACGCTCACTAAAATAACAACCTACAAAAACGTAGTTACGATCGAAATGCAGAATATATAGAATCGAAAGAGAAATCGAAGAACGGAACGCAGAATACCAAAGTTTCCAAACGGAGAAATTTACGATCCGAATCGAAATGCAGAATAAGGGTGTGTTGTCAGATATGGCAATATCGCGCCAAACGCGGCGACAAAAATTTGTTTTTGGCAATGAAAATTTAGAAATGGTGATTGGCTATTTACTTGGCGATATTTTTAGCTTTATCCTTACGATTCCAATAAAATAGAATAATGTTAAGAATATGAAATTTTTTTCAGGAATTTTTTCTAAAACAAAATATTTCGTGCAAAATAATCTAAATGTTGTGACTCTTTATCTCAAACAAAATTTTCTGAAATTCAATTTGCACGACAAAACCTCATTTGGTGTTTATGAAGCACAGTGGGGAAAACTTTCTTTTATAAATTAGAACCAACTTTTTAATGAAGTACCAAAAACCCTGCACGAGTTCTCGCCTAGAGTGTATGAACACGACGATGCTACTGGTACTTACCAGTTCAATGATATGATACGTGTACTTAAATACACATTTAAGTAAATGTTAATTCAGTTTTATCACAGTTTCTTATTCGTCAGTATTTATATATGGTAATTCAAACACTTTTCTTAATTTTCCTTAAATAATATATTTTTTATGTTTTACGATAGACGTTACCTACAGAGTTTATAATTTAACAATTCTTAATTTACAAAACCTCTTGTATCTCTGTATCGATTGAAATACACTATTACACTTTTATTTATATTATATGTTTTTAAAATGTTGTATTCAGAGAGAGGCTCTCTGAGAGAATTTGTATGTAGCTTGTTCTTCTTTTTTCATTAAAAATGCAAAATACATTAATACACTACACACAGTGTGTTCACAATTAAAAAAACAAAAAGTGTATTTGATACACAAATACACCATAAAGATTGTTGTGAATTAAGCAAATATTTCTAATGTAAGTATGTAATTACAGAACAAAATAATATTTTTGTAGCTATAATTTAATGTTTTATTGTACTGGTGATATTTCGCGATATTCGACAAGTCATTTGGCGAGGAAAATAAATCTGACAACACTGATTATTACTATTATTAAATTATATTATAAACTACAGTGGGCTAGCAGCACATGTAAACGCTCAACTTTAAAAAATAAAAACTCTTGTAATTCAACAAATAACTATAATACTTTTATTTTTTTGTACGAATTTATACAAAGAGGTAAATAGAGCCTCAAATAATCAAAACGACATTTCGATCAATAATTTTATAGAAAACACTATTCATTATAAAAATAATGTTATTATTTATTATTCACCATAAAATTACAAAAAATGTGTCCTTGTGTTTTCGAAAAGTTAAAATCACACCGAAAAACATCAAAGTGTGACTTAGAGAATATCAGAAATCACGCATGTCATTTAAAAGCACTTGTGATTAACATGCTTTCAAATCAATTCGTTTTAAAATCACAAATCAGAAAAATAAAAATCACAATTGCTCGAAAATATAAAAATCCAAAAATAACTTATTTTTGCTCGATAAAATAAAAAGCAAATAACTTTTATTTTTGCTCGAAAAAAATAAAAAGAAACTTACCAAATAATATTTATTTTTAGTTCATTTAATTATTCTTCGAACTTAATTTTTTTTTATATTTAACAGGCTAAAGTTCGTATCGCCTTGTAAGCATAGTTGAAAGATGAAATAGGTGTGCATTCGTCAAATTTCGAAAAAAGTCGTCAAAATTATTATCCGGAAACGTCCAAAATTCGTCAAAAATAAAACAAATAAATTCGTAGTTTTTGTATCAAATAAGATAAACTCTTATAAAAAAGGCATCAATTGTTTAAAAAACAAAATAATTACATGTCTTACTTTGGTTTTGTTTAAGTTAACTTGACTAAATACTCTTTCTACTTTTGCTTAAGTTCAGTATTTTCAATTATTATTGAATAAAATATCTTTATTAATTAATGTGAGTTACTAGAGAAGAGAAGAACAATTAAACTAGACTTTATTAGCTGGGGCAAATTTTATAAAATTAGTCATGGTCGGAATTAAGACTAGAGGCTAGAGTCCTTTTTCCGTTTTGGGAGTTTTTTCTACAAATTTTATGTGCTAATTCTGTTCGACGATTGTATCGTCTTGTCTGTGGACAAAAAAACCGCAGTTGTGATTCTTTAAAACAATTATTATTTATTGTCTATGGTAGAAGGTTCGTGTATTTGCTTTATGCTTTTGTTCCAAACATTATTTCCAACACATGTTTTTTCACATATTTTTCAAACTATTGTATAATACTTGAATTTAATTTTTATGTTTTGAAAACATGGCAATAATATTTTTATTTTTCATTACCAAAGACAACAAAAAAATTTTTTGTTGAAGAAAATAATTTAGAGAATTCAAACACAAGAACTTATGCCCTAATTCTGTTCGACGATTGTGTCGTCTTGTCCATGGGAGAAAAAAAGCACTAGTTGTGATTCTTTAAAACAATTATTAGTTATTGTGTATGCTAGAAGGTTCGTGTTTTTGCTTTATGATTTTGTTCCAAACATTATTACTACCCAATTCACAACCTACCGTAGTTGTGAACGGCCTGTTATAAGTGTAGTTAGATTCTTAAAAATTTCGAACATTTAAAAAAAAGTAGAGAAAGAATAAAAATAATAAAATTTATATATTTGACATATTGTTAGAAGTGTAAATACAATAATTGAAATTTATTTGCTGGTGGTTTAGCATGTCTATATACGTATTTAATTGGCGCTTGAACCAAATCATCAGTGGTTGAAGTCTACTGATGATTTGGTTCAAGCGCCAATGAAATATGTATATAGACATGCTAAACCACCAGCAAAATAAATTTCAATTATTGTAATAACGAAAATAGTTTGAAATTAATAAAATAAAAAAAAACAAAAAAATTCTGCATTATGAGAATAATATACTGCAGAAATGTTAATGGTGGATTCGGCTGATTAAAAAATAAGAAAAATTACAATTTCATAAAAAATCAAAAAATTTCAGGCGATTATGAAGAAGACACTTGTTCCAGTTTGCTTCCGATTTTGCAACTTCTCGCGAATTTTTGCACACTTCGCGATAAAAGCGACTTTTTGCATGCTAACAGTTCTGCCGATTTTTAAAAAATATTAGACTTTGTTATCATCCCGCTGTTAGTAGCTTTTTGCGATTTTTATTGATTTTTTTGCATTCCTTACATTTTTGGCTATTTTTAATCAATATTATGGCTTGTTTAAAATTTTGCAAATTTTCGCGATTTTTGCAAAGTTCGCGATAAAAGCGAACTTTGCATGTTTTCGACCTCCTAACAGTTTAGCCGATTTTTAAAAAATTTTAGACTGTTATTAACTTAGCGAATTTTCGCCATTTTCGCGATTTTTATTGATATTTTTGCATTGCTTACATTTTTGGCGATTTTTAAAATTTTGCAACTTTTCGCGATTTGTTGCAAAGTTCGCGATAAAAGCGACTTTTTACATGTCTTCAGATTTTTGGCAGTTTTGCCGATGTAAAAAAATAGCATCCCGCTGTTAATAATTTTTTGAAAATTTACGTAATTTTCGCGATTCTTGCCTATTTTTTGCATTCCTTACAGTTTTAGCGATTATTAACCTATATTATGGCTTGTTTAAAATTTTGTAAATTTTCGCGGTTTTTTGCAAAGTTCGCAATAAAAGCGGCTTTTTGCATGGTTTTCAGCGTCCTAACGATGTTGATGGTTTTAAAACATTATTAGACTTTGTTATCATCCTGCTGTTAGTAGCTCTTTGTTAATTTTCGTCATTTCGCGAATTTTGTTTATTTATTTGCATATACATATTTACATATTATTACAATTGCACTAATTTTTATTTATTTAGGCCCTAATTCTGTTCGACGATTGTGCTGAAAGGTGTTTTGTAATGAAAGCTCAAATTTGCAATCTGTAAATTTACAACAATCTTACCATTGTCGTTTGTTCTTTACTAATTATGCACATGTTAGTTAATTTGCTTATTTTTTGTTCTACTTAAGACAAACTTTTTTGCTTTGTTACTATTAAGTATATTTTATTTTTAATTTTTGTTACAAGCCCCATGACTATTAATTTACTTAATTTAATTATTTTTCGAACTTAATTTGTTTCTATATTTAACAGGCTAACGTACCTTTTCACAATGTATAGTTAAAAACTAACAGGGACTTTAACGGCAAGTTTTGTATGGAGAACTGTCAGTTAAAGTTCACGTTAACTCTTAACCATACATTGTGAAAAGGGATGTAAAGTTCGTATCGCCTTGTAAGCCAAATTAGATGTGATAATTATTAATGAACAAATAACATCAAAGTTAGTTGTAAATATTCTGAGAACAACACATAGTTGAACGAGAGAGCTAGCCAAATTGAAATACTATGAATGAAAACAGTTCACATATTCCATTTGCAAAAAAGTTTCGTATTTAAGGCACAAATCTACATCAACACAGTGTACCAAACACAGAAGAACGCTGATGATGAAGGTTTAGTGGCCTTCGAAAACGGCTAGCTTTTCCGTTCAACTATGTGTTGTTGTCAGAATAATTTCTTTTAAAAAAATAAAAATCACAAAATAACTCTTAGAGCAAAGTGTTGAAGAGGACCCGAATGAATCGATTCGCCACCGTGCGCAGCAATAGAGCCATGATAACCGACTATTTTGTTCCCGAATTGGATGGCATGAATGTGGATGAGTTGTGGTTCCAACAAGACGGCGCACAGTGGCTGAAAATCGTTTTTCATTGGCCAAAAGTCTAATTTTTTTTTGTCACCGATTTTTAAAATTTTTACGCCTTTTTGTAGCTAATATATCCAGATTAAGGTAGCCAAAAACTTAGGTTAAACTATTGATAATTGTGGGCGTGGCATGCTGTCAAACTCAACCGTTTTTTAATTTCAGAAAAAGGTGTTTTTCTTTTGTTTTTTATCAAAAATAAATGGTTACTACTCGCAAGCTATCATCGATAACGGCCTGCGGTCTTTTTTATAATGTTGGTAGGACTATAGTCTTTAGTTGTTGTAAGTGGTCACAGCTCTAGCGTTTAATATTACGGGCGTTATGAAATATTTATGAAACTACTATATTTTTCTCAAATTTAAATTTTAGTGGAATAGAACTTCTAGGGAACAAAAGGGAACAAGAAACGTATACCACCAGGAGAAAGGTGAAAGTGTCCTCTTTAACGCTATATATACTTTTGCACCCGTGACGACCCGTGGGTAGAACACTTTTTTCATTTTAATGAAATTACTCTAAAAAAAATTCAAATTAATTTAAACAGCCCTATAAGTACTCGTATACAATAGTGTCTTAAATTTTCACTTTTTTGCCTAAAAGTTTGTTTTTTTTACTTTAGACTACGTAAAACGAAAAAAATTAAATATAATACCTGCGAAAGGGTTTAATGGCTTTGTTTTGATCAGCAAAAAATAAGTCATAAAATTATCACAATAGGTTCTACAGTAAACATATGATCTCTTTCTGAATTTACCTGTTATCAAATGTTAGGGTCAACCAAAGTCATAAACATTTTTATAACAATAATGGCGACATTAAACCACTAAAGATAAAAACAATCCCATATTGGCGAGATACTAATCAGTTTTACCTGATATTAAGGTCTGAATAACATGTGCAGTTTTGTTCAATTTAAGCACTACCTGCTATGAAATTGAAGATCAATGTGTGAATAACATGTATCTAAAAATGTATAAAACTACGGATTCCATAAGGGATTACTCAGTAATAAGTTAATCCTTTAATTGTACGGATAAAATATAACAAATAAAAATATTCAGATAAATATGGAGAGCTTCAGTTATAAAGAACTGGCCGAAGAGTATTTTAGAAACAAAAACCAGGAAGATGTTCTTAGTTACGTTAAAATAAAATTAAACTTAAATTCGTGTAGCACCGAAATGCAAGAGCAATTATCTAATTTCGTCAAAGCACTAAAAAAACGCTACAAAGAAGTTAGCTACAGTAAACAAAACTTTTATATAAAAAGTGCAAACTGGTTAGAAGGCCAACTTACTGTCGCTGCAGAAACAGCAAAGCAAGATAAGGCTGGAAGACCACGCAAATCATTAATGGGCAACTGCAGTGATAGATCTAAGAGGCGGAAACTTAAAGATTTTAACGATGCAATTGGTTGTACAAATATAAAAGAATCTTTCCTACATCAATTACGATCACAGAACCAATTATCAAAAGTGGATATCATTGAAAAAGTTGTTAAAGCTAGTCCAGTGAGAACAAAACGGATTCTTAAAAGTATACCAACTCCGAGTGATGCAATACAGTACACAAATGAGGAGGCATTAGCATTATTTCTGGATTTGAAATTAACAAAACAGCAATATATTAAGCTCAGACTGCGTGCGATTGAAAAAGGGTCAAATATGTATCCAGCATATCATTACATAACCGCTGCTAAAATAGACTGTTTGCCATCAAAGGACACTATTACAATCACACCAATTTCGGCAGAGGTACAACTACAATCTCTACTTGATCACACAGCCGAACGCTTGCTACAATCAATAACAGGAAATGAGTTAAAGAAATATGGAAACACAAAGTTAATTCTTTTTTGTAAATGGGGATGTGATGGTTCCTCGGGACAAAAACAATACAAACAAGCTGTATGTGAAAATATTTCGGACTCAGATATGTTCATGGTATCATTTGTACCATTGCGATTGAAAAAGATTTTGGAAGATTCAGAGCCTTCGACTAGTACAACGCAAACAATGGATATTTGGAAAAATGAGACACCATCTTCTACGAAATACTGCAGGCCAATTAAATTTGAATTCAAAAAAGAAACTCATGATGCCATTAACAAAGAAGTTAGTGATATCAAGGCCCAAATTGCAACACTACAGCCATTACAATTACAGTTAGATGGGCAGCAAACTGAAGTAAGCTACCAATTAGTGCTGACAATGATAGATGGAAAAGTAGGTCAGGCTTTGACTAACACGAAGGCTGCATCCAGCTGCATTATATGCCAAGCAACATCAACCCAATTAAACCAAGTCCCGACAAAATCATTAGATAATACCGATGCATATGAATTTGGATTATCACCACTACATGCAAGAATACGACTTATGGAACACATACTAAAAATCAGTTATGATTTGGATTTCGGGTCTTCAGGATCAATAAGAAACAACGAAACCAACAAAGAGTTAAGAAGTTCAAAAAAGAAACATGTTCTAGATGAATATCGCAAATTAGGATTGATTATAGATCAGCCAAAACAAGGGTCAGGCAATACAAATGATGGCAATACCGCAAGAAGATTCTTTTCAGATCCAGAAACAGCATCTGAAATAACAGGAGTGGATTTAAACCTTATTTTCAGGTTTAAAATAATCCTAGAAGTACTTGCGTGCAATGAAGAAATTGACTCTAGAAAATTTGGAGATTATGCTAAGGAAACTGCAAAAATATATACAACCAACTACCCATGGAGAAATATGTCTGCAACAGTTCATAAAATCCTTTATCATGGAGAAGATATCATTAAATATCATTTGGTGCCACTTGGAGATCTATCAGAGGAGGCTCAGGAAAAAAGAAACAAGGATTACAGATTTTATAGAGAGCACAATACTAGAAAAATTTCACGAAATTTAACAAATGAAGATCTATTTAATATATTATTGGCAACGTCAGATCCGTTCATCTCCAGTATTCGAAATCAATGGAAAGTGGAACATCGGGATTTAGATGAAGAAGCCAAAAAACTACTAAAGAACAGAAATAGCACAGAACAAAATATGGAATATTTACAAAATATGGATTATTTACAATCAATATTTGAGTTGAGATGAATAATAATCATAATTGCCTTTCATTGTTATTTAAGGTACGAAAAGCATACTATTAGTAAAAAATAATAATAAACAGAACCTACCATTGTTACAAATGCTATTAAAATTTATTGCAGTTTTTATTTTTAATATGTTTTTTAAAATGATCAAATTTGACAGCAAAAAATAATAAATTTTTCTGTAGTAATAGCAATATTTTTAGATAATATTATTAAAGTTTTTTTTAAGTGTAACTATTCTTTGAGTGTAAACAAAATTGCAAATTAGACAGCAAAAAATTTTTAATTTTTCTGTAATAATAGCAAAATCGTTGATTTTACTATTTTTTTTTAGTGTAAAATTTTTTTTGAGTGTAACATTAAATAAATTCCATTATTACAAAACATATTTATAATTATTACTAATTTCCATATATTAAATTTTTTAATAAATAAAAAAATAATAAACCCATATTTCACTCTAAAAGTTAAAAAAATTCAAAAGTTCAACTTTGAGCTAGAATTCCTTAAAAAGTCCTCAATCAATTTTAATGTAATTAAAACTGAGTCAAACTGAACTAAATATCTATCCACTAAAATAAAAATTACTTCAATATTTTGATCAGTTCAAAAGTTACAGAATTTTGGCCAATGAAAAACGATTTTCAGCCACTGTGCGGCGCTACATGCCACACAGCGCACGTCGCAATCGATTTATTGAAGGAAACATTCGATGAGCGCATAATTTCGCGGAATGGACCTGTCAATTGGCCACCAAGATCGTTTGATTTGACACCATTGGATTATTTTCTTTGGGGATATGTGAAGTCGCTCGTCTACGCCAACAAACCAGAAACGTTAGGGGACTTGGAAGCCAACATTCGTGGCGTTATTGCCAATATACGGCCCCATATGCTCGAAAAAGTGGTTGAAAATTGGACCTGTAGAATTGGCTTTATTCGAGCCAGCCGCGGCGGCCACATGCCCGAAATCATATTTAAACAGTAATGGCATAAAATTATCCTTCCAATAAAGCCAAATTGATGGACATTAAAACGATTTTCTTGTGTTTTATATCAATTCGAAGTTCTATACCTCTAAAAAAAACACCCTTTATTCACAATATCGAAAGTTTTGTTACTTTTAATTGATTAATTAAAAGAAATATACTAAAAGCATAAGTACTTCCAACTTAAAAAACAAATTTTTCATCACTAGATCGGACTCACATTGCTTTTTTTTATTAAAAAAAATGCATTTTGCTTATATAATCCGTCAAACTATTTAATATAAGTTTAGTTTAATCACTGCGTTTTGACTGAAAATTTGATAATGTGATGAAATATTTTAGAGGCTCCCACTGTTCAAGGACTTTATGTACAATAACTTGACCAGACAACCAAAGTTTTGGGAAACACTTAACGCCGAGTACACTCTATGCCATTTTATAGCTTCGTAATGATATGTATACTGGTTTGGCAACGTTTGTCATTTCCGATATTTTTCGTTGTGTGGCATTGTTTTCCGTATAAAACATATAATGGGCAAACATTTTGAAAATGACAACACAAGAAACGCCAGATATGTGTTCGGCATAAGAATTACATGAACTTCTGAATTGAAATATGTATTTCTGAAAATGTATAAAATCATTTTTACAAAATCGACTGTTGCAAAAAAAAATTTATCCCTTTTAATAAACCATCAATATCTCTGGGCATTATAACCGAATAGTTGTCATCCCCAACTCCTACTAAGTTTTCAATACTTAAAAACTTAAGTAGTGCAAGAAGAGTACTTATTATTACAATAAGAAAAGTTTCTATATTAATGGACAAAAACTGCCAGAAGAGGACCGAGAGTGCCACAGTACAGCCAACATCCAATACTGCCCAAAATGACACAATTATGCAAGATTTTTAACACTGATTCGTAGTACTACTTTAGTTTTATATGTACGAGCATACACACGTATGCACGCTATTTGAAATGTCTGTAAATATGTATGTACATACGTATCGCTCATTTACTCAAACAACGTCATAACTCCAACAACAAAAAAACTGGTTTGCCAGAAAACGAGTTTAAAGTTTTCAATTTACACACAACCTAATGGAAAAAGAAAATTGTATGTGTAGTTTCCCCAATGCAAACAAGCGACTTATCTAGAAAATTTGTAAAGGAATCCCTCACAAATTGGAGTGATTTTCATACATACATATATATTTTCTAGACAAGTCGCTTGCTTGTATTGTCACTTGAGCAAAAAAATACATACATACATATTTGAATGAATTATTTACACAGTATGACAAACATTATGAGGATTAATTCTGCATCATTAACTAACAAATTCCATTTTTGAGTTATCACGTTCTTTGAGTAAATGAGCAATATGTATTATAATTTTAACGTACAATCACCTTACCTACCGTAAAAATTCAAGGTCGACCTCATTTCGTATGATGCCATACTTAACTTACTTGATTGGATTTTTGTTTATCAAACATACAAAGACGCATACACACACATTTAATTTATTCATTTCGTATATTAAAGAGAGTTCCCCATAAAATTAATGAGAATGCTAATGGGGAGAATCTTTGTTTGTTATTATTTTTAAATATCAATACATACCCTACCACACAACATGTACGAATAATCGTCAAAATAGATAAAATTTAAAAGATATGCTGCTACAAGCGGTTGTATATTCGTCTAACAAGGATAGAAGGAAATATATATCGCTCCTTTATTGCAACATTGACATATCGTCGCCCCAGAATTATTTTGTTTTGCTCCACCGACTATTCTTTCAAAAAAAAATGAGTTCGGTATGGAATATATGCATATATTTTGAATACATTCTTTCTGAATCAAAAACGCGTTTTACGAAATTTATTGTGGTTCTCAGATATTAAGCATTAATTTTTCTCCATATCAACTATTTTTAGAGTTAATAAGTCCTAATTTACACTATGCAAGTCTTATTGCTAAGCTGATTAGTTTGTTGTAAAGAGGGACGAGGGGAACAGAACCGTTTCTCTTCTAACAAACTAATCAGCTTAGCAATAAGACATGCATAGTGTAAATTACGACTAAGTATTGTTTTGCGGTACACACCGCTGCCGATTGCCTCAAATTCTTCATACAAAACCGTACGAAGTAAAGTTAACTCTTCTTTTGCTTCACTTCCATAAGAAATGCAGAATAAAATAAAAAAGAAGGTTCCGTAAAAAAAAATTCAACACCGACTGTTAAGGAAAAGTTATATGTTTTAATACAAATTTATTAAACACTAAAATAAAATAAAAGAAAACTTAATTATGCATGTTGGAGTCTAACAAATGCAACAAAATGGTTTGTACAGCTGAAGGTAAGTACAATAGCAAAACTGAAATCTGAAAATAAATTTATAAATAGTAAATTGATAGAAAGAGATATATACATACATGTAAGGACTATTTTTTGTTCTAATTTTTTCAAACAAAATGGACGTGATTAAGTGAAATCTTTTCTATCCTGTTAAATCCTGCTCTCTAAGCTATTGGAAGCTATAATTAATATTACATCTACAATTATGCAAAAAAAAAAAAAAAATTTGAGAATTGGTCCACAAAGAGATTTAAAAATTTAATTTAATTCAATTAAAAAAAATTAGTTGACCTTTTCCATATGCAAAAAAAAATTGGAAAATTGGTCCACAAACGACATAGTAATAATCGCAATAATAAAAAAAATTAATGTATCTATTGGTCGACAAATGACGAAGGTAGTTGTTAGTCAATTACTGGGGCGGATAATTAGCTGCGACACCTCCCCTCCCAAAAAAAATTTTTGTAAAATTTTTTGTACCCAGCTAAAAAATATGTATGGAGCATATATGATATGCCATATATGGTTCGGATCCGAAAAATGAGGGTATATGGGCATATATGATTATATATATTCATACATTTTCGTACATGTGTGTGTAAATTCCCTCTACAGTATGCAAAGTTCATATTCATACACTCTTGATTCACAAAAGCGCACTGCTGTACAATAAATTAAATTACTAAAATTAATTTTTTTAAGACTTGAGAGAGAGGTTGTATTTAATGAAACATTTGTTTGGACAAATAATTCATCAAAAGGTTAATCAATTATTTAAAAGACACATAAATCATATTCGTACATAACATTTAGCTTAAGAAATCAGATTAAAAACTAATGCAATTAATTATAAAAGAAAACATAATCCGTCTAACAATAGTTTTCAATACAGTAATATGAACTTTGTTTCTTATCTAGAGAATTTTGTTATTTTCTATAAAATTAATGACTGGATTTCCTTTTGATTATTTGATATATTAAATGGGGCCACAATGTAACAAAAGTTTTTCTTTTTCAAACGTTGAGGGTACGCATATAAACTTTGCATACCGTATGTATTTTCTAATGGATAAGATTCCAAGTTTTTTTGATTGCAAAAACGATCTTATGTGAGATATCATGTATGCACACATTCTTATATGGCTCCATATATAAAATCTTATATTTATATATGGATCCGCATATGAAGAGCTTCATAATTAAATTTTCATATATGAGCTCATATGTTATAATACATTTCATATATTAGTCCATATATTAGTTCATATATAATAGTTTTGCCATGTACAATCCCATATATTTCCATACATGAATTCATACATATTCATATATAGTTATATACATTCATATATTAAAAATATATGGACCATATATAATTTTTTTACCTGGGTATGCAAAAATAATTTTGAAAATTGGTTGAGTTATGCTTGTTAATATTATAAACCCTGTTAAATACTATTTGGAAGGTGTAAGATAAAAAGGTGGGCACGCTTGAAAAAAGTGGCCTGTAATTCAATCCAGAGTCCCAGTTAAATGTTCTGAAAATTTCAAAAAGATCGGTCCAGAGGTCTGGTCTCCTATAACGTACAAACAAAAAAACAAACACACATTCCGTTTTATATATCGCACTTGATCAGCAAGAGGGTATTAATCAAAATTTTAAAATTTTCAGTAGAGACGAAAAACTGTTTGTAGTTACATTTTAAATTAAGAAAATTTAAAAATCCGAATCCATCATAGTAAGCAAATTCCACTTAAAAATATATTTACATTGTTTTATTTTATAATCTTGCAACTATTGGGGAAAATATCTATGTTTTGAAAAGAGTCACAACTGAAATAAAAACAGTCACATTTCGAAATAAAATTAGAAAATAAAACAAATTTTATCAACAAAACCGTATCATCTCAAAATACAAAGAAATTTTAAATAACACATTTTGATTATTTTTAACTTGAATAAAGCCTCAAATCAAAATAATTCATTTATTATGAAAATATACGACACATTTCTATATCCAGTTTTGTATTAACTCAAAATAATACCTTTTTGGTGATATAATAAAGGTAGTCACTACACTATCTCAAAAATGGTCTCAAATGTGGTTTTATTATTTAAAAATTTTTAGTTAATATATTAACTCAACATTTTTATATTTTCTGTATACCCTCTTGTTGATTAAGTGCGATATATAGATATACATATATACATAGATATACAATTTTTAAATTAAAATAAATAGATAAGAACTTTTATTTTTCTATTTACGTATCGCTAATTTACTACAATATAAACATATCTCGAAAAAAAATCGTTTTTGGAGTTAGTAATGCAGAAAAAATCGTAATGTCATATTTATGCCCCTATCTCGGTTCTCTACCAAATTCAGTTTGGTCGTCTAAGACTAGACCAAACTTACACACGACCAAGCTGTGTTTTGGTATTATGAACCACAATTGTTTTTTAGTTAAAATTGTCATCGCGTTGCCAACTTATAATATCAAGTTTTACAGGAAAAAACACATATGTTGTTTTTAGTAAAATTATTGTTTTTAGTGTTTTAGTTCAAAGAAATCATACCAAATGGGTACAAATGTGTGTGTAGATTTATTTTATGACGACGAAAACGAAGTCACAAATATATGTAGATGCGCTACATATCAGAAGAAAAATTCGTGCTGATTCCAACACTCTTGAACTACCCAATGCAATGTAAGGAACAATCAAAATAAGGAACGACGAGTTCTTTAAAAAAAATTTTGAAGGTTTTTTAGTTATTTTCGGCTGAACAAAGAAATGTTTTGTTATTTTTTGGATCACATAAAACCATACATCTTTGTATGTGCTCTCTATACCGCCGATACTGATTCTGTTAAAAAAAAATTTATTAAGAATAGCAAATATTTCCAGTTACGATTTTTCCACTTTTTTTATCTTTTATGTCGCACCAAACTGTAAATAGAAAAACCCAACTACTAAAAAGCATTCGTGTATAATCAACGTTTTTCTCAACGAAACTTACGAAACTGAAAAGTCCACTGTTAATTTAGTGGAGAATAGCAATGCAAATTTTTCAATCCCAAACAAACTATTTTAAAAGTTGAAATCGTGATAGGGGCATTAATCTAGTGTACAAATTTAATGTAAAAGGCTTATACACGCACCCCTTGATAAAAGAAAATATTTTTATATCATTATTTAGTTGTATGAAAATTTAAAATTTATCGTTTGAATAAAATTTTATTAGAATATGTGCATATTTTATTGTTTTAGTGTATATTTTGCATTTTTGAAGTGATATTTTAGGCCCCTAAAATAAATTTTTTAAATGCAGAAAATTACATCGCAACAGTGCGCGATGATACTAGTAAATTTTTGGCATTTCCGATGTTTTTCGTTGCGAACAAAAAACACAATGTGAACATGGTTGCCAGAGTTCATTATTTAACGTCATTTTGACGATTTTGGGTGCTAAAAATAGCATTTAAAAGACTGGACTATTTTCGCCTTAAATTTGACGATTTTTTAAAGAATTATTAGGTGACACCATTATTTAGAACTTTAAATAATTTTGAACTTGATCAAGAACTTAGCTGATTTTTCTAGAATATGTAATAAAATTAAAAGGTATATTTATATCAGTCCTAATTTTTGTATTCATAAGACTGTTCTGCAAAAAATAAAAGCAGTTGGGAGCAAGATCTTCATAATAAGACTTTAATGGATTTTAGTGTGCTGAATCCAAATCTGTTCATTGATTGATTTCATCACATCTAGTTTTTGTAAAATACTATTTAAAGAGATTGTCTAAAAAGACTACCCAGCTAAAAAAAATATATATGGTCCATATAGTTTTAATATATGAATGTATATAACTACCCACCCAGCTAAAAAAATTATATATGGTCCATATATTTTTAATATATGAATGTATATAACTATATATGAATATGTATGAATTCATGTATGGAAATATATGGGATTATACATGGCAAAACTATTATATATGGACTAATATATGGAATAATATATGAAATGTATTATAACATATGAGCTCATATATGAAAATTTAATTATGAAGCTCTTCATATGTGGATCCATACATAAATATAAGATTTTATATATGGAGCCATATAAAAATGTATGCATAATTGATATCTCAGATAAGATCGTTCTTGCAATCAAAAAAGCTTGGAATTTTAGCACTGCTGAATTGGAAATCCATTAGAAAATACATATGGTATGCAAAGTTTATATGCGTACCCTCAACGTTTTAAAAAGAAAACTTTTTGTTAAAAAAACCATTCTTGTATGATTATTTTATAGAAAATAACAAAATTCTCTAGATAAGAAACAAAGTTTATATTACTGTATTGAAAACTGTTTTTAGACGGATTTTTTTTTCTTTTATAATGAATTGTATTAGTTTTTAATCTAATTTCTTAAGCTAAATGTTATGTACGAATATGATTTATGTGTTTTTTAAATAATTGATTCACCTTTTGATGAATGAAATGACTTTTAGTTCGTTTTGAATTATTTGTCCAAACAAATGTTTCATTAAATACAACCTCTCTCTCAAGTCTAAAAAATTTAATTTTAGTGATTGAATTTATTGCACAGCAGTGCGCTTTTGTGAATCAAGATTGTATGAATATGAACTTTGCATACTGTGGTCGGAATTTACACATACATACATGTATGAAAATGTATGAATATATATAATCATATATGCCCATTTTTCGTATCCGAACCATATATGGGATATCGTATATGCTCCATACATATATTTTTAGCTGGGTATACATATTTATATACATTCATATATTAAAAATATGTGGACCATACATAAGTTTTTTAGCTGGGTTGATAGCACTGGCTGCCAAGTCCATCGGCTATATTTTTATATATAGACCAACATATGAAGAGCTTCTAAATTAAAATATATGAGCTCATATAATATAATACATTTAATATATTGTCCGTATATCAATTCATATATAATACTTTTCACGTGTATAATCCTATACATTTCCATACATGAATTCATACATGTTTATATATATTTATATACATTCATATATTAAAAATATATTGACCACATATACTTTCTTAGCTCGGTTAACACATAATTTATCTGTGTTTGAGTTCAATTTCAAATTAATCATACTTCTGAAAAACATCCATTATACTATAGCAAAAAGTCTGATTATTAGGGATCTTATTAGTTGGCTTGATCAGTGTTTACTTTGAATATATTATTTTGATTGCAAAAGAAGTAAACGAGAAATACTTTGTGGGAGAGGGAGAAATCAAAAGAGTGCAAACTTTTATAAAGCACATTTATGTATTTCTTTTCATATAAACATACATACAGACATGCATACATATGAATGTGTGTATGTACATATGTATGTATGCATACAAAAATTTGGGTCAAGTAACAATTTGAATTTAATTAAACTTTGAGTACGCAATTCACATACTATAGATACATAAGTATGTATGTACCTACAGGAAAAATATGATGCGTGCTTTTAAATTTTACACAATACTGTAGTAAATAATTGTATATTTTATATACATACATACATACATACTCTTATACCTACTTATTATCTTTTAGTAAAAAAATCAAACTCCGGAGATCTGTATCGGCCACCAGCTCTTCGCAGTCACTATAATGAACCGACTAAAAAAAGTATAGCAGATACAAGAGAGTTAATAACCAACGAAACTTCTTTAAATATAGAATCTGAAGACACAACTTCTTTATCATTATCGACGGCAGATAATACATCAATAACAACGACTACCTCAATATCGTGTAATAACTCTCCAATACATAGAAATGAGAATGTTATAAATAATACATCGACCTCGATTCAACAAACATCAACATACGAGTATACAACCCAGCAGCAAGTGGATGAACAACAGAAAAAACCTCAAAGGTAAGAGTCTATTAAATAATTGTAACAAAATCCATGTGCACAAAACATGTATGTATGTTTATAGAAAGGCCTTAACTTGTTTTTTTTTTATTTGAAATGGAGTTTTTTGTATATTTCGATAGAATATCTAATGCATCGAAAAATGCAAAAATTTTGATTTCAGAAAAATAATGAGTAAACACTGAGTAAAATTTCTCGTGCGTGTTTGTGCGCGAAGTATTTTTAAGAATCACGCATGACTTCACGCTCTCACGAGATATCATTCCCTCATAGGTACATACTAGTGATGTAACGAATGTAAATTTTTGATATTCGCGAATACGAATACGAATATTTTAAAAGATATTTGCGAATACAAATACGAATATTTGAAAAGATATTCTCGAATACGAATATTAAATGCAATTTGAAATATTAAAAAATTGTTATTAAAAAGGATTTCACACTCTTGTTGGCGTACTTTAAAGTTAATAAGAAGTACCCAAAATTTTACTGATCGCTATTGAATAATATTTGAAAATGATACAAAGCACAAATTTCTATAAAAAATTAGATTTTTAGTAATTTATTTAAATTTCGTTTAGGATTTATGCATTTATTTATTTAATTTCCTTGGAAAAATATTCGTATTCGTCTGAATTTGGCGAATATATTCGTATTCGCATTCACCTGAATTTAGCTAATACGAATATATTCGTATTCGCCTGAAAATGGCCGAATATTCGACAATTCGAATACGAATATTCGTGCATCACTAGTACATACATATGTAACTGTATTGAATCTTTTGAAATAAATTAGTTTATAACAATAAATATGTGTGTTTTAATTTTAAATTTGTTTACTGCTGGTTAAGCATTGTCTATATGCATTTCATTGTTGGTTGAACAAATCGTCAGTAGACTTCAACCACATATTTTGAACATCCACAAACTAAAATACAAAACCCAGTAGTAGCATAATCAGGTAGCACCTCCCGATGCCGCTGTAAGGTAATGCGCGAAAACTTTTTAAAAAAATGTGTTTTGTTATTCATTAAATGCTACCTGTCATTAGCATTAACTACACTTACGAGTACATGAAAATGCATATCGTATAATTACGAGAAATATTTTTTATTGCGAAAAATGTACATATACATACTTACCCGCTTATGCAAACAACGATTGGTAAATTTAAAGTTGTTTTAACAAACGAATTTTGTATGGCAAAACCGGTTTTAGTGCATGCTTTAACTTTAACAATCGTTTTTGCATAAGAGCATTATTGTATAACATTCCAAATTTAGTTTTTGTTTTCTATTTTAGAAATCACAACAGTTCTAAACATCTGCGCCCTACAATCGGAATATCTAGAGATTAGTTAAATATATTGTTATAACTTTTCTCGGAGTAGTAAATAGACTCATATCAAATTCAAAAATACCAATTTAGGACAATCAAATAATTTTAATATATTTTTTTATGGTACAGAACTATATTTTACCCAAATTTAAAATTAGGGAAAATATTTTTAAAATTTACTATTTTGGGACATTGCTGAATGTAGCGTACATGTCCAAAATACAAAATAATTGGCTCTGAGCACATTCTTAATGCGTTTTCCTTAGCGTTATGTGGTTATAAAGTGAATGTATTAAACAAAATTTTTACAAAATTTAAAATAATGAAGATGCTTAAAAAACATGCGTTTTCAGGGAAATTTTAAAATTTTGATTTCTTAGCTTTTTCCGATTTCACGAATGCAGATATTCAAAACTTTTTATTCCTATTTTTGTTTAAATTTTTGTCAAACATTTAATGCTATATTTTAATTTAAAATCCAGCAATAAACTAACAAGTTAAAGGCGAAATACTAAAAAAATCAAGGCAAAAATAAATTGTTTGTCTTAAGTAAATTATCTTCTAAGTTATGAGAGATACATCTTAGCAAAATATTTCGTTTAACTTTAGCTAAAATTGCTTTTTCCGGTAAAAATCGGATAATTTTTAAAAAATTTACAAGCATTAGAAGTTTTTTGAGATCCAGGTAGTCAACTTTGGTCAATTGTAACTCCTCTCAAGCTCAACCCAGAAGACTGTCATGACCTATGTTATGAAGTCTAATACCTCCTCTACGGATGCCATAAATCCAATCAGTAGTTTAGAAGTTCCAGATTTATTACTATTTAAAGTAAAAGTCCCCACTGTGCAATGTAAACTTTACATATACACGTGCATACATACATATGAATGTGTAAAAACCTATTTTTCAACCCAAAAACCATAACAATTTCATTATATAATTTTTCGTGAGCATGCGTGATAGTGATAAGTTGTAAACCACTCGTGCGTGATTAAGAATATTTTATTCGTGACCGTGCGTGACCGTGAAAATTTTCAATATCAATCGTGCGTGAAAGTGTGTGAGTAAAAAATTTTTCCGCGGGAGCGTGCTTGTCGTGAGCCAAAAAACGCTCACGTGTACACCTAATTTTTATCAATAGTAATGTACATAAATTAGAAATTTTTTTTTGCTTAAGCTGCGTAGGGCTGACTTTACATCTAACATTTCTTGTGTGCCATTTGCTCAAAAAAGCGTAACCAACTAACTACTAATGGAAAACTGTTTGATTCAGATATGTCTTTATTGATTTAAACTGTTTCCAATCATGTTAGATTCTATAAAATTGTCTATTAGTTATGTATGAAATTGTTTAAATTAATAAATATGTGCCTGAATCAAACAGTTTTTCATTACTAATTAGTGGTTACTTTTCACGCTTGTGTGATATTGCATATTGACACACAGAGACCTGCGTAAACAGTCTTAAAATTTAAATACGTCACGTTTTTTTAAATGTATTCTCGTGGCATGTATTATACTAAGCCAATAATAAATGCTGTGATATTATAAACGAAGCACGATGGATGTATTGGTGTACGTGTATATGACTGTTAACAACCGATGTCGCCAAGACTTCTTGTTTATAACAAACAATCAAAAGAAGTACTGCTGATACGTGTATGCTTGTTATTTTCCATATTGTACGTTTGGGTGTGTGTGTAATATGTACATTGAAAAATGGGCTTGAAGGCCAACTTTGAGGGCCGGACGCACGTCCTAAAACGGAACTTATATTTTTGTATTTTTTACATAAAGCTGAACCGATTTGAGGGGTGAGAGTAGAAGAAATCAAAAACAAAAAGTCTCCATAAAATTAACGGCCACCTTATTTATTTTCTCTTATTATTTCATAGTTTTCATAAAAAAACAACAATAAAAAGATCTGTTGTTTTATTTGTTGTAGATTTTCGGGTAACTCTATAATTTTACCATGTCCTGCAAATCACTCAACCAGTGCGAGCGAGATGAAAAACTCTCGAAGGCCAAACAACATACACAAGCCTGACCGCAGAGCTACTTATCACTGGGTCTTCACGTAGCAATTTCATTACTGAAAACAAGCAATAACGTCGGCAGAATAATTTAATTTTTTTTTTTTTGCTTCTTGCTTGAGGCGGACAACACGATGGCAATTTTTTCCACAAATCTTACACATTCATAGGGCAGATATTGACTAAAATACATATATATTTGCAATGCAAAAGTACGAAAAATTTATGTTTAGTTTTTCTTTTATTATGTTTTCGGATGATGTCTTTTTATATTTTGCTCAAATTCGCGTGACAGCAGATTGCTTAGCAATAATTGCTCGAGCAATCAGTACAGCAATCATTGCGCAATGAATTGACACTTAAGGCAATCGCTGTCTATATGCAGGAAATTTCATGGCCGCAATCAAATTTGACAATTGCAGCAATCGATATTGATACGTGAAGACCCAGTGTAACGACTGGGGTTTTATTATGGTGTCCATTCTGAAATACGCGTCGACTTGGTGAAACTTACATGGAAAACAAAAACAAAATTGTGTAAATGTAAAAAATTTGTTTTTGTTTCTCATAGAAAATTAACCATTTTTAAAAGAAAGAGTAACGCGTTGAAATTCTCACGTTTATTTCATTTAAGAAATACGTGCAAAAAAAACAATATTTGAAAATTTGTTTTTGTTTGAATGTAAAGTTTCACTTCTTCGACGCGTTTTCCAGAATAGCCCCCTATATTTATTAGTTTTTCTCAGCAGCAATTAATAAATAATTAGTATTTCAATTCTTATGTTTTTTGGTCTTAAAGTTAACGTACTTATTCACATAGTCTTTTCTTTTAAGTCCCTATCTTTGAGTTTTATTATATTAATTTTTTTTTCTCAGAAGTAATCAAAAAACAATTATTATTTCAATTCTCATGCTTTTTTGCCCTTGACAACGATCTTAATGTTTCCGTTTACAATTTTGGTGTTTCCATAATATCTCAATTATTTTCTTTTTCATAAGAAAAATCCTTATGCATATGTAAATAGGCACATACCCGCTTGTCAGCGGTTAAATTCCATAAGTCATTGGGGGATGTCATTGGAAGTATAGAATCGCCACCCTCTCGCTTACATTCGGTTGACGAAAACAGTGACGAACATTCAGCAAAGTTTTGATTCATAAAACCACTATGATGAAAAGAACACTGAAGCCGGAGTTAAATAATGAACAGTTTACAAAACAAACAAAAAACTACTGATATATTTAAAAATTCACATTTTTCCAAGAAAAACTAAACGCTATTTTTTATTTAACAATTTTTGACTTCACACTTGTTGATCAAAACACAGAATAATTGTTATTCTGTGTTTTGTTTTTTCTCAACCGCCGAATGACGCCGACGCTTTGTTATGAAATGAAGACTCGCCGAACACATCACTGAGGTTAGCGTTTATTGACAAGCACAAATAACACTGTACAACAAAATAACATTTTGTGGCTGTCCTTTAGATAAAAGTATGCGGACTATATGGATTTCGATGCGTTAAATTCAAATCTGCTTTCAGTTTTTCTCTATCACGTAGAGATTTTTTTTATGGGCGTGGCTAATTTTGCCTCCTAAATTAGTCGGCCATACTAATATATTTTACTATAACTCGAAACCCGCTATTTCGATTTTAATAAATAATAAACCAAAAGACGCGCCACAAAATTTTGTTAAAAAAAATTAATAATCATTTTTTACCTATCTTTTATGGTTTCGGAGTTATTCAGAATTTAAAAAAGAAAAAAGTTTTTTTTATGCAAAAATCGCGTAATTTTTTTACATGAAAATTGCAATAAAAAAATCAGAAACTCAATAGTTTTATATTTTTACATTTTTCTTAAAACCACATATCCTAGGAATAAAACAAGCTATAAAACGTGAAAATCCAGCAATAAATCTTGATTTTATTCGCAATTTAAAGCAGGTACCTAAAAATGGAAAAATGTGTGTAATGCATTAAATGCAGTCACATTTACATCTGGTAATGCTACTGAAAGGGCATTGCGGGCAGGTAACAGAACTAAAAGAAAATATAAAATAAAGAATTTTGGGTATACATAAGTATGTTCACTCATCAGTTGCCATACAATAACTGTTTGTGAAACCGAAAAGTAAATTTTCAACCGCAACAAAATTAAAAAAAAAATAGCTAAAAATTTTAGCATAAGCTGAATTTAAAAAGTGATAATTTCTTCATCTATTTTTTGGTAAGTATTATTATTACTAATTCAAAATGTTGTATTTATGATGCGAAGTAATAGTTTTGTATCAAATTGTTGCAGGTTTCAAAATGCCAAGGCTTTGTAAAAATTCTGCTGATTCATTCTGTTATGTATGTGGTGATTTAACTTTAAAATCGCAACGCCAGACAATAACTTCCCAGGTTAAGAACGCCTATAAGCTATGCTTTGGGTTTCCTATCGATGAAAGAGATAAATATTGGCTACCAAAAATATATTGTAATAGCTGTTCAAGGGCTTTAAGAGGTTTGATCAAAGGAAATCGCAAGTCTATGCCATTTTCGACACCAATGATTTGGAACGAACCAAAAAACCATACAAATGATTGCTACTTTTGTATTACTACAACACGTGGGTTTTCCAGAAAGAACAAAAATAAAGTCATATATCCCAATATTTCATCCGCCAAACGACCAGTTCCTCTAAGAAGTAATGATTTGCTTCCAATGTCCCCTACATACGAGGAAGAAGATGTTAAGTCTGCAAGTACTGAATCCAGTTACGCCACGATGGCTGCTTCTGCAAGTTCAACATTTACAAGTCCAACGAGCAAACGTTATTTTCCGAAGCAGTGCGACCTGAATGGCTTAGTTCGTGATTTAGGACTTTCAAAAACAAAGGCAGAACTTCTTGCATCCAGATTGAAGCAATGGAATCTGGTAGATAAAGACGTGAAAGTCACATACTTTCGAAACAGAGAAGAAGAATATTTGAAATACTTCAGCAAAGACAGGGATTTAATATTTTGTAATAATGCTGATGGTCTTCTGCGAGAACTTTCGTTCAGTGATAAATCTGAAGAATGGCGACTTTTTATTGATTCATCAAAGACGAGTTTGAAAGCAGTTTTGCTTCACAATGGCAACAAATATCCATCAGTCCCACTAGCGTATTCAAGAAACATGTAAGAAAACTATTATAATATGAAAGTGTTACTTAACAAAATTAAATACACACAGTACTCATGGAGCATTTGTGCTGATTTGAAAGTTGTAGCAATGTTAAATGGATTGCAATGTGGATATACCAAATTCTGTTGCTTTTTATGTGAATGGGATAGTCGCTCAAAAGAAAATCACTATAAAGTTAAAAGTTGGCCAAAGAGAGTAAATTTTATTCCAGGAGAAAAAAATGTTTCAGAAGAACCTCTAGTTCAGAAGGAAAAAATTATCTTACCACCTCTTCATATAAAGCTAGGCCTAATAAAAAACTTTGTTAAAGCAATGAACAAGGATGGTGATGGCTTTCTATATCTTGAGAGCAAATTTCCTCGAATCAGTGATGCAAAAATAAAAGAAGGAATTTTCGTTGGTCCACAAATACGAGAGCTTATGAAAGACGCAGTCTTTCAGACGAAGTTGAACGGCGTGGAAGAAAGAGCATGGACGGCTTTTGTGAATGTGTGTAACAATTTTTTGGGAAATAAAAAAAGTGAAAACTACCATGAAATCATTCAAGAACTGCTTTCTGCCTATGAGGCTCTAAAATGCCATATGTCGCTTAAAATTCATTTTTTAAACTCGCACTTGGATTTTTTCCCCGAAAATCTTGGTGCCGTATCAGATGGACATGGTGAAAGGTTTCATCAAGACATGATATATATAGAAAAGCGTTACAATGGAAAATCATTAGAAGTAATGCTTGCAGATTTTTGTTGGTCCATTCGACGAGAAACTTAATTGAAGATATGAATAGGAATAAAAATGTCAATTAGTAAATAACAAGACACTTTTTAATTTTAAAACGTTTTTAAAGTACAAATATTTTTCTTACAAAAATGGTGTTTTATTTCAAATAGTTAAGTGTTGTAGTTCAAGCTAGCACTTTTTCTTAAAACTGAATATACATACTTAGCGCTTCTAGCTTAGTTTATTGACAGCATACATAATAATACATAAAGTTAAAAATATTTGCGACTAAAAGTTTTTCATTATATTTTGAGAGCTAAAAAAATTAATATTAAACCAAAATTATGTATTTCGCCAATAATTTCTGAATACTCGGAGTTATTGAGAAATTATTAGCAGCTGAAATAAAAAAACATTGGATCAGCATTTAATGCTTTACACACATTTTTCCATTTTTAGGTACCTGCTTTAAATTGCGAATAAAATCAAGATTTATTGCTGGATTTTCACGTTTTATAGCTTGTTTTATTCCTAGGATATGTGGTTTTAAGAAAAATGTAAAAAATATAAAACTATTGAGTTTCTGATTTTTTTATTGCGATTTTCATGTAAAAAAATTACGCGATTTTTGCATAAAAAAACTTTTTTCTTTTTTAAATTCTGAATAACTCCGAAACCATAAAAGATAGGTAAAAAATGATTATTACTTTTTTTTAACAAAATTTTGTGGCGCGTCTTTTGGTTTATTACTTATTAAAATCGAAATAGCGGGTTTCGAGTTATAGTAAAATATATTAGTATGGCCGACTAATTTAGGGGGCAAAATTAGCCACGCCCATAAAAAAAATCTCTACGTGATAGAGAAAAACTGAAAGCAGATTTGAATTTAACGCATCGAAATCCATATAGTCCGCATACTTTTATCTAAAGGCTATTTTGGCTGTTGTACAGTGTAATTGGTAGTGTTTGACTTAGGAAATACATATGTTGCCAGCTAGACGCTGACGCTTCGGTTGTGCTTATGCTAGAAAACTATTTTACAAATTTTTCTTTTCAACGTAAATACTAGAATATGACAGAAAAAGAATTTTGGTCGCTTGCTTATATACGATCAACGAATTCATATAATATATTGGTACAACAAGTAGGTACTGCCAATTGTGATTGACGAATTTATTACAGAAAAAACGTCAATAGCAGTTTTGCCGAACAAGCGGGATAATTTATTAACACAAATGAAGACACATAGGCGCTTATCAGTGCGAATATACATATACAATAAAAACTACGTACCTACATACATAGCAGTATTGTCAGACTTATTTTCACCCTGCTTGCCAAATAACTTGTCGAATATCGCCAATATAATAAAACATTAAATTATAGCTACAAAAATATTTTTTTTATTTTGTAATTACATACTTACATAACAAATATTGTTAAATTTTAAATTCAGTAGGTAACGTCTATTAAAGACCTGCACAAGACGTCTTATAATAACTTTTAGGACATGAGGGCAATTTAAAATGCTTTAATACAGGGAAATCTTCTGAAACAAACGCTAACCAACGTTGTCGGCAATATATTTCTTTAACTTATTGCAGGTATAAAGGCCCAACTATAATATGAAAAATATAGAAATATATATATATATATATATATATATATATATATATATATATATATAGAAAAATATATTTCTTTAACTTATTGCAGGTATAAAGGCCCAACTATAATATGAATAAGAGGACTTAAGCAACTGTTCGGTTACATATAAAACGTATGTGACAAACTATAATGTACTTATGGAACTTTTCGTTAAGTTTCGTCAAATGTCATTTGCTTAAGCTAAGTGCCAAACTGAACGCACATTCCGTACGGAAAACACTGTTTGTGCATTCTTTAAACTCAAACCGAACAGCATCAGAAAATATTCATTGATTTTAAATATTTTTTTATTGATTCTTATTTTAAACTCAGAAAAGAAAGCATAAAGGCCCAACTATAATATGAATATGCTGGCTTAAGCTAATGCCAGAATTGAACGATAAGTCTGTCAAATTCTTAAGCAATTCAGATGTGACTTTTAGGTGGCCACAATGTACTTACATGCATTTAAGTATTCTTTAGCCACAGTTGTACATATAGGTATTGTTCAGAATTTTTTTTAGTAATTTTGTTTCTTCTTATAACTACTAAATGAATGCAATTCAATCAAATTAACTTGTTGGAATGTCCTAATCTATTAAAAAATAATTAATTATATTATTATTATATTAATTAATTATATCCACCACTTTATTATTTGATTTATTTGTTTTGCCTACCAAAAAGTACAACAATGAACATACATAAATAATCCCATGTGTATGTGTATTGTAAAACAAAGAATGAAAATAAAATTTTTGCTTTTTTTCTGAGTTTAAAATAAGAAACAATAAAAAAATATTTAAAATCAATGAATATTTTCTGCTGCTGTTTGCTTGAGTTTAAAAAAAATGCAAAAACAGTGTTTTCCGTACGGAATGTGCGTTCAGTTTGGCACTTAACTTAACCAAATGACATTTGACGAAACTTGACGAAAAGTTCCATAAGTACATTATAGTTTGCCACATACGTTTTATATGTAACCGCACAGTTGCTTAAGTTCGCTTATTCCTATTATAGTTGGGCCTTAACTTTTATTTTCATTATTTGTTTTACACACGTATACACACATACACATGAGTTTATGTATGTATGTTGATTGTTGTACTTTTTAGTAGGCAAAACAAATAAAACAAGAAATAAAGTGGTGGATACAATTATATGTGAATTTTTAATAGATTAAGACATTCCAACAAATTAATTTGATTCAATTGCATTCATTTAGTAGTTATAAGAAGAAAGAAAATTATAAAAAAAAAATTTGAACAATACCTATATGTGCAGCTGTGACTAAAGAATACTTAGTGCATGTAAGTACATTGTGGCCACCTAAAAGTCAACTCTGAATTGCTTAAGTATTTGACAGACTTATCGTTCAATTCTGGCATTAGCTTAAGCCAGCTCATTCATATTATAGTTGGGCCTTGAGAGTTCGTGACTGAAAAATTCGTGGTGTTTGTGCTTTTTTCTCTCATTGGTGCGTATACAAACGACATGCATGTACATACATACCTACCTTCATAATTTGTGTATGCTCTCTTATTTTTCTGCGCACATACAAACGCACACATGCATTTACATGAGTTCCTCCCTTTAACACTCCCTTTAACACTGGTGTCAAAAATAAATCTAAAGTTGGATGTGTGAGAAAAGCTGTCTCATTCGCCTCTGAAGTACATAGAAAAAAATGAATATTTGCAACAAATGCAGTTTAGTGAAGCAGCTCAACATATGTATATAAAAAGGAGTCTATATGATAGAAAATTAAAAAATAAGGAATAAACCCTAAATAAAAAAGTTGGGGGCGACCCATATTTTCCGAGTTACGGGGCTGTAAACTTTTTATAGAAAACTGTGAAGAATTTCCAAAAATAAATTTTTAGATACCTTATATGATAGAAAGTTGAAAGATAAGAAGAAAAATTTAAACAAAAAAAGTTGGCTGGGACCCATATTTCCCTAGTTATTGGTATTTGAAGTTTTGGTATTAAATGCAGTTTATTGAAACTGCTCCACAAACAATCAAAATGTCTTTTCTTTCTTTAAAAGGTTTGTAACATAAAACACATTGAATGTGGCGAAAAGCATTAGTGATCATAGAATACCACATTTCTTCTTTCACTGTATCTATGAAGAATTAAATACACCCGGTACGCACGTGTTATCGTTGATGTTTCATTGGCGACTAAATGAAAGAGAATAAGAATGTGTGTGATTTTAGTTTGCACAATTGTGCCAAGAAACTGACATCAGTGCTTTAACATACAATATCTTACCATCTAAATCTTACACACACTCACCCAAACGTACAATATGCAAAATAACAAGAATACATGTATCAATAGTAATTCTTTTGATTGTTTGTTATAAACAAGAAGTTTTGGCGACATCGCTTGTTATCAGTCATATACACGTACACCAATACATCCAACGTTCTTCGTTTATAGTACGACAGAATTTATTATTGGCTTAGTATAATATGTATATGCCACGAGAATACATTTAAAAAACATGACGTAATTACATTTCAAGACTGTTTACCCAGGTCTCTAATATAAACATTAATGAGAGCGATGAGTAGGCCTCTCATTTTTGAGTGTTGGGTATCAGCGTTGTCAACTCGGTGCTTTTCGCACCGTTTCTAGTGCTTTTTGAAATTTTCGACGCGAGAAATTTTGAAGTTAGTGCTCAGTGCTTTTTAAATTAATTTTTAGTGCTTTTTTTTGAGGAAGGCTATCGTTCAAAAAGCAGAACATTTCAAAAAATTCGAATAAGGTTGTACAATGCTTGGTTGTAGAAAGAAGACATTAATCAAGTAGGTACCCAAATATAGTTTAATAGCATCATCTTGTCTAGTTACTTAACAATGGATGGAGAATGGAGAAACTTTGAATCCAATGTCGAGTTTTGGGCAGAAGTAAAATCTAATAAGTTTATGTCAAGTTAATGGATATAAACTCGTTTGAGGCATTATCAAAAACTGCATTTCCATCAATCTTTTGTCACTTCAATGTTTAAGCGCGCAGAAGTATCTTTTTTACCTCTACGACTTTATTTAAGTCTAACAAACGTAACAGTATATCCTTACACTTTGTTATAACGTCGCTTCATAATAAAAAAGGTCTGTAACGAGAAAATTTAATTGTGAATATACTTTTTTATACACTAAGGGAAAAAACGTGCTAAAATCAAGATTTTACGCTCAAAACTCAAATCATTTTAATATTTATAGAATAAAATGTTGATTTTTTAAGATCAAATTCAAGATTTTTTTCTTAATAAAAATCTTAAATTAAGATCATATTGTTAACAATTTAAGGATATAATCTTAAAATTAATATTACGTTCTTGATTTTAAGACTGCGCTATTAAACTTTAAGACCAAGTTTTTGATTTTAAGAATTCATTCTATAAATTAAGAATTTATGTTAAATTTGAGAACGTCAATCTTACTGACCAAATTTCAAGATTGAAATATTAAGATCTCTGCAATCTAAATTCAAGAATTTTGTTCTTAAATTTAGATCGTTTTATTCTCTTAGGCCCAAATTCACAGTCATTAAGTTAGCTAATAGCAATAGTTTAGCCAATAATATTTGATTCACAGCTCTTGGTTTAACATTAGTTAAACCGCCAAACGTCATTGGTTAAGAAATAGTTTTATACAACAGCTGCATCGTTGTAAACTCTATCAGTATTGATGTTTTGTGAACAACTTTGAATACATGTGGTGAACAATTTTGAATACATTTCATACATATGTACGTTGTAAAGCATCTTCTTTGTGTTTAGCTGTAATACATTCTTTTTTTTATTTTCTATTATGTTTTTGATTTTCCCGAACCAATTTCTGCACTAAGTTAATATCTTTCACGATAAACTTAGATGAGCGAGCACTTATTTTTATCAATTTTTAAGAAATAATATATTAAACGTAATCCAAAAATATTAGTTAAACAATAGTTATCATTTTATTTTACTACCCAGTAAAAAAAGAGACTCCAAAAAAGTCATGAAAATGTAGAGTTTGCGATCTGGAAGTAGTGAAAATTTCGATCGGATCTAATGATTTTTACATAGGGTTGTCATTGCAAGAAGTTCTCTTTTACGATGCCTGGTCACTGAATTGGAAGCGATATTAAGAAAAATTCCGTTTTTTGTGTTCTTTGATAATATTTTCATCTAGGAAAAATTGTAAATAGTACCTATTTTAACAATTCGTTTCTTTTTATACCAATTTAATCCCGAAACAGTGTTTTCATGTAAATTTAAGAAAATAACTTTTAAATTTTAGACTAAAATTAGTTCATAAATTTCTTTAAAAAAAAATAATTTTTTTTAAATTCTGGTGAGTATTTTCTAACACTATGGAGGATTTACAAGGTTTTGTATGACTAAAGTAAGCTTGTATATGGTTTTCAGCTCACTCTCGGCAAATTAAAAATATCGATTTCTTGGAAGCAATGAAAATGTAGTTCCACTAGAATGACTTCCATTTTTTTTCACTGGGCTAATAATTAATTAGAATTAAAACGTGTATTGGATGCCTCAAATTTGAAGTTTTAGGTATAAAATGCAAGGTCAACCGATCCCTATATATCTTATATACATATTCATGTACATATAACAATTTTTAAAAATAATAAAATAATTAAATTTAGTGCTTTTTTACTTAATTACGCGTTTTTTTCATAGTTTCAGTGCTTTTTGAAATTTAAAAGTTGACAACACTGTTGGGTATATTTGTATTTCTCACAATTCACATACGTACCAGTGATGCCAACTTTCTTGGCTCTAAAAGCATATCAAAATTTTAAAAAGTACTAAAAAGCGTAATTTTGAGATCTTAAAATCGTAAAAAGCACTAACTTGAAAAACGAGTGGAGGAAATTAATAATGTTTAATATATTTTAAGCTAATCTCTCTTTCGGCAATAGTATTAACATCTTTAATGAAATATTTTAGACGAAAAAGGTATGCTCTACACAGAAAAAAAACCTATTTTTATTAAAGTAATTTTTGGAAATACACAAATTTCTTAAAAGCACTACTTAGTGCTTTTTCTTAGATTGGCACTATCGCTCAAAATTTGGCGTTTTGAGTGTTCAAAAAGCACTACAAATAGTGCCAAAAGGACTAAGTAGGCATCGCTGATACGTATATCTAATTTTAAGAAAAACCAAATGTATTAATACTTATGTGTGCTTATAATTGTAAATATTTCAGCTATTCATTTTCGAATGCGAACATAAAATAAAAAATTTTCCAAGTGTCATTCATGACAATTTATAATGAATGAGTATTTTTCAGTGTTTATACACGAATTTTTCTGAACCCAGATTATTAGTAAACTAAAATGATAACTATTGCTTAACTAATACTTCATATTCACAGTGCGTTGTTTAACTAAAGTTCTTAATATGAGCAAAGAAAAAACAGAAAATTAATAGTGATACTTATAAATGTGTTTACCAAAGGTAAATCAATTGTATACACAACAATCGTTTCTCATATTCCGTTTCATTGTACATTTAAGTTAAATAGCTGATGTTAATAAGAATCTCTACCCAAGTAGAATGACTAGGGTGCTGATGAAGTGCGTGGCTGCACAGAAAAGTATCGGTATTTCCCCCAGCTTAAAGTCTAAGTTTAATTTTTCATCTCTTCTTTAGAAACTCACTTTAATTAATAAAAAAATATTTCATTCAATAAGAATTGAAATTACTTAACTTCAGCCTAAATATGAATTATTTCTGATTAATTTTTATTTTGTTCTTTTAAAAAGGTCCACATATTCCTAAACTCTTCCACTTAACAGAGCATAACTGCCACAGGTCAAAAGGGAAGAAAAAAAGATTGGCATTTAGTTGAGACTCTTCTCTAAACGCCTATACGCCATTGTACACCCGGGCCGATCCGACCGTGGCCATCAGTATAATTTTTCTGACACAAGGTCAACATTTTTTGCAAAATTTTAGTAGATTAGTTATAAAAATTACTTTTCTGTATTCGTCTATTTTTTGCAGTACTTTAATTTTTTTTATCAAACTGCTATTTTTTTAGATGGATATGCATATTTCTAAATCATGTATTTACAGCTGGTCACAAAAGTATGGTGCCACTTGAAATAAAGTAAATTTATATAATTAAGGTCACAAATTTACTTTGCTTTTTTAATTGATTTATCATGTTTATAACAAGCACTCCGCAGGTAAAACTACAAAATTAAAAAAGGTACAGCAAGTAATGAAATTCTTTTTTTTTTGTTTGTTATGAATATTAATTATTATTATATTATTAAAATGGAAATTCCGGAAAAAATGTATGCAAAATATTTTTGTGACTAGCTTCATAGGTGCACGCATGATACAATAATGCAGGTAACCGCGAAGAGCCAGCTGTTTTGCTTGTTTCGTGATGTGATCTGCCAAATGTTGTTTATGTTTTACGAACACATGCGCAGAGTGCCTATTAAAGCTGTACAAATACCAACAAGCTTTACAAAGCCAAGAGAAAACGCAAGTACACGTCTCTTGTTTTTCTTAGTTTTTTTGACAGTTGTCATAACAAAACAGCAATAAAAATCACTTTTGTTTTATTGTTGCACATTTATTGTAGATTCGGAAATCGAAGGAAGTTTCAAAATGTGTCGCACAATGATTGATGGAAAAGTTGCACAAACTTTAACTGATACTGTCCCCTCTTCATGATCGAATTCGTTTTGTGGAGCACATTCTTAATTAGGTTATGATTTGGATGTTGGTCCTTTAGCCGAAACAGTGAGAAAAAATAAGGAAAATGAAGAAAAAAAAGAAAGCAAAAAAAAAACAAATTCAAGAAAAATATTTAGAATTAGCCCTAATTATCGATTAGCCAAAGCAAGGAGAAGGAAACACAAATAATGGAAATAGAGCAAGGAGATTTTTTTTTCAGATCCAAAAGTTGCAGCATCTATTACAGGTGTGGACTAAGAACTAATAAGACGATTCAACATTATATTACAAGTTCTAGCATGCAGCAGAAAGATAAATGCAAAAAAAATTTGGAGATTACGCCAAAAAAACTACAACGAAATATACTATTGGAGATATATATATATATATATATATATATATATATATATATATATATATATATCTATATATATGAATTATATATATTATATACATATATATATAATTCAACACAATATGCTACCAATAGGAGATCTGTCTGAAGAAGCGAAAGAAAACAGGAACAAAGACTACAGATTCTTTCCCGAGCACAACACACCAAAAATTTCCAGATGCTGTACTAATGAAGACTTGATTACTACTTTATTATGCACATCAGATCCATATATGTCCAATATTTGACAAAAAATTGCAAACAAGCTCTATTGAATTATACCTACAATATAAACTACTTCTCGAAGATGAAAGTCAAAGCTATTTAGAAGAAATATTTACTAAAATTGTTTCAATAATAGTAATTTTAGTTTTTAAGTTTACGAATTTATTAAAATTTTGCGTACAATATTTATAAATGTTTTTTTTTTATTTAAATAGAAACCTACGTCTTCTTCATTAAAAGCTCTTTATCTAAGGACAATTTATAACAATGTTTGCATTTTGGATGTTCGCTTCTTGATAAGCTAATTTTTAACTCAAACTTCTTAAAAAACCAACCTTTGGTCCTTCGTTCTAAAAATTTCACGGGTGGCTAAAGCTTGGCACTTGGCACTTGAAAGATTTTAAGTTTTTAATAAGTATAAGTTGTAAATGTGACACAAAATAGACTTTGTGCAAACCAAATCTTTTAAACAAGTTTCAATACCTCGCTTTTGTACCAAAAATCAGGTAAAACTTAAAATGCGTTTGAAGTCTATCATAACTATTTCTCTAACCGGTCGATTTTAAAGTTTTATATCTTAAACTTAAAGCCTATGGTCCCACCTAGTAAACAAAAAAAAACGCAATTAAAAATTCCAATGCAGTCAAAAGAAATATATTTTTGACCGCCATCTCGCGAAATGGTCCACTGTGCGTCGGTTAATCGACTGAAATTAATAGGTTAACCATTAATCGAAAAATGTAAAATTTAAATTAACCGATCATTTAATCGGGTAGTAATTAACGGTTAACCAATTGTATCCCCTAATACATATAAGGAACAAAAAAATGTACCTATGTTTAAAATAAATTTTTAAAAAATACACATTCTAATGTATGTGAACCAAGTTGAATTTTGCTCTTTTGCTTTATGAGTTTTTGTTAGTTTAACAAATTTTTTCACTGCAGGCATTTTGTTTGCTTATTAGAACAACCACTCACAAACGAAGAATTTTTTAATCTACGTTGGTTTCCGAAACAGAAGCTCCACGCAAAAATTCTTTATCATTTTTGTAAGTAAACATGAAATTTCATACACAAAGTTTTATAGTTTTGAATTTATTTATAAAAAAAACTAAAGTAACAACAAAACCAAAGAGAGAATCTTAACTTTGTTGGACAAGTTGCGTTAAAAGAGGCACCTATGTTAAGAATTTGGGTGTTGCGAATATCGATATGTTGCGCTTATCAAAGGTTGCGTTAACCGAATCTGCACTGTATTAAAATCTACAGCATCTTCAACATTATTATGGCCATAACACAATTTGTATTTAAAACTAAGAACGTCTATACACGTCATTGCTATTTATTTTGATTTAGTTTTTTCTGTTTGAAAGGTGACTTGATCGAAAAATTTTTAAGAAAATCGGTCCAGCCGTTTATAAGATATCGCATATTTTCTAGATATATCGGGAGTTTCTAACATTTTTAATTTTTGTTATGCAGAGCGTTAACGCGTTTAAGGACATTATGTTATATATTTTAGACTTAAACGAAGTCAGTTGTATGGTAATTTTAGCTAATGCTAAAACGGCTTCATATCAACTGAATCTTTATAAGATTTTACTTCTACGCAAAAATCTATAGTGGACTTAATTTTCCTCCATTGCATTAATACCGCTTTCACACTGACATGGTTTCATTTCTTTATTTTATTTATTACCTTATAATTAATATTATTAGGTAATAAAAAGTAAGAGCAATAGCTACAACTGCCTTCTGCTTTAAATTTATCTCACACGCTAACTATAAGTACTATGATGTTATATAGAAACTTTACAATGTTTGAGGGATTTGATAGAGACTCAATTGGATCTTCATTATTAATATATTTATTTCTTTTGTTGTAAATTTTGGACAATGTTGGAGTATGTGGGATGGATTTGGGGTAGGGGCAGTTGCAGTAAGGCAGTAAGGACTGTTTGTAGGTTTAGAAGTTGTCCGTGAGTGAGTTTGGAATGACCAAGTTTTAGTCTTTCGCAGTGTTGCCAAAATGTTGTAGGCATTTCCCACCATATAGCCCCTGAAAACCCGCTAAAAACCGCCAGCTGAATAAAAATAAACGCTTTTATAACCAACATATATCTTTTTATGGTTTATTGGTGAAAAAAAAAGAATAAGATAAAGTTTAAGATACATGTATGTATGTTGGAATCTCATATTTCCCAAATAATTGTAAGCAAAACTCAGCCTGCTCTTTAAGTAGTATTTTATTTCCTACAGAGTTTCCATACACGAACATCGTACCAGAAAAAAATAGAATCCAAGGGACTATTCCATCTTATAATATTAATGTTTAAGCTGATAGTATCTTTCCAACATTTTCTGCGATAGACCCTTATAATAATAATAATAATATCTTGCCGTTTTGCTTGAAGTATTTGTAAAATATTGTTAAAATTTCCTGATTTTTTGACTATCTGAAATTAAAAAATATGGTTGATAAAATAAACTCAGCGGCTAAATTCACATTGGCTTGAAGTTTAATTTCGAAGGAAAATTTCAATAAAAAAGTCGCTAATCAAAAACAAATTATTCTGAAAAGGTTAATGTTTTGAGAGATTTTATTTGATATTATGTTTTCCTCATACTAACTGGTCCAATCACCCAGTTTTCGGTTTATTTTTCGTTTGTCTAAAGATTTGTTTACTATTCTTTTAAAGAAAATAATGATTAAATTGGTTTGCAAATTAATTTAATCTCGAATTAAATTTTATTCACTAAAACTGAGCATTGTTCACTTTTATACTCATATGTATAGGTATATACATATGTGTTTTTATTTTTAACCCCTTACAGTTTCACATTGTACTACACGACCACAATATGTCAATTTTTTATTTGCAAAAAAAGTGCCGTTAGTTTCTTTTCGCTGTACGTGTTTATATAGAAAAAAAAAAACTCAACATAAATACCAGGGTACGTGTTGCATAGCTGCGTTCAAATACTTTATTTTGATTCAATATCTTTCTTTAGAGGTAAGTTTCAGAAAAACGCTGAAAATCCGTCAACTAAGAAATTCTTCCGCTAAAATTCTCGCTGGTGGTTTTTAAATAGACTTGCCGCCAATGACAACAAAATACAGTCATATATGGCGGTAAAACCGCCGTTTTGGCAACACTGGTCTTTCGTCATCTTATCTGTACCGACTAGAGATTTTATTTTTCAGAAAACAGTGAATATATTTTTGCTCTCATGATTTACTGTTTTGTACTAGGTTGATGTTCTGTTAAACATTATTTTTTGGTATTTCTCATTTTATTTTTTTATAAAGTTACTCCAGTCTTTGTAATTATTATTAGTTGGAGTAAAAAATGGAAAGTTGTTCCTGGTTTTTGCAGCAAAGTTGTTACCTATAATGCCGCAGTGGCCAAGTACCCAAATTAATATTATGTTTATCAACTAATTTCATACTCGTATTTCTAATTTCGTTCACTAGTGATGAGATGTTTAACAAAACAATTAATGTATGGTAAAACATCTCAAAACCGTCGTATTTTTGGTCTTAAACACGAATGAAATGTTAAACACGTAGATATGAATATAATCTTAGATTTTTGACTAATCGCGCAATAGCTGTTTGCAGATTGTGACTTTTTACATCATTTTTAGGGGCTTCTCGTAAGTGGTATTGTGCAAATTTGACAACCTTGGAAAATTTTTGTATAATTATATACTCTGTACTCGAATAAATGTCGGAAACATTAATGTGTTTACATAAGGTTGTTATCGCGTAATTTATAAAGAGAGTACAGCAGAGGTAAAAAATCCGGACATTTGCTTAAAAAAGTAGGACTGAAAAATAAAATTAAATTGTTTTTTTCCAATAATATCTTCTATATCTATATGTATTTGCAATTGAACCCCTCCGAAACGGCTTCACCGATTTTCATGAAATTTTCATGTGAATTCTGTAGGCCTGAAAATAGGTAGTTATCTATTTTTCATACCCCTAAGTGGGGTGTGCAACGCCCATACGATTAAAATGTCATATCTTCAAAGCTATAGGAGTCAGAGTATTCAAATTGGGTATGGACTCTGTTGAGAGCAAGTTGCGAAATAATTCAAAATATTTGTAGAACAGGACCGGAGGAAGGGACTCGCCCCATACAAAATTATTAATAATAATCTTATATATTGAAAGCTTTAATACCAAGAGTCTTCAAGTTTGGTATGGACTTTTGTGAGAGTGAAGTGCGAAGTAATTCAAAATATTAGTAGAATAGGACTAGGAATAGGAGGAAGAAACACCCTTCATACAAAATAATTATAAAAATCTTATGCCTTGGAAGCTATAATAATCAAATTTTGTATGGACTTTTTTGAGAGCAAGATACGGAGTAAACCAAAATATTGGTAGAATATGGAGCGACGGAAGGGACTCCCCTCATACAAAGTACCCAGTAAAAAAAGAGACTCCAAAAAAGTCATGAAAATGTAGAGTTTACGATGCGGAAGTAGTGCAAATTTCGATCCGATCTAATGATTTTTACATAGGGTTGTCATTGCAAGAAGTTCTCTTTTTCGATGCCTGGTCACTGAATTGGAAGCGATATTAAGAAAAATTTCCTATTTTGTGTTCTATGATAATATTTTCATCTAGGAAAAATGGTAAATAGTTGCCTTTTTTTAACAATTCGTTTCTTTTTATACGAATTTAAGCCCGAAACAGTGTTTTCATGTAAATTTAAGCAAGTTATTTGCTCAATTTTAGACTAAAAATAGTTCATAAATTTCTTTAAAAAAAATAAATTTTTTTTAAATTCTGGTGAGTATTTCTAACACTATGGAGGAGTTAAAAGGTTTTGTGTGACTAAAAGAAGCTTCTACATGGTTTTTGCTCACTCTCGGCAAATTAAAAATATCGATTTTTTGGAAGCAATGAAAATGTACTTCCACTAGAATGACTTCCATTTTTTTTCACTGGGTAATTATAAAATATCTTGAAAAGATATTTGAAAGTCTTGAAAGCTATAATAGCAAGAGTTTTCAAATTTGGTATGAGTTACTTTGAAAACAATTAATATAAGTTGTATACATAAATTATAATAAAATAAATAAAACAACAAACAATTGGTGTTTTGTTATTTTTACATTCCGTCATCGTTAACAACACTCCCTCCCTCTGTCACTCAAATACCACATCCTCACACACTTACAATGAGTTAAGTATTATTATCTACCCTACAAATTTACTAAAAATAATTTATGTATGTGGAAAACAACGTTTGCCAGGCCAGTTAGTTACTAGCAATAAAAACTTAAATACATACCGATTGTATTGCCACAAAAGATTTATAGAACAAAAATTTATTAAAAAGTGCTAGTAGAGCTACCGACTTTAAATAAACTTTCATTGTCTTGTTTGTTCTTAAAATCAAGATTTTTAACTCCTGCTTAAAGCTATGTATGTTCTATATTATTTTGTTCCTTTTTACGCAAATCCATCGATTCTAAATACATCTTAATAATTCAACGTCAATATAAATAATTTCCTTTTTTAGCTTGGTTTTTGATAAATACCATTTATCAAGCAATGTAAAAGCGAAAAAATTAGGATTTCCCGGACGCAAATTTTTTCCAAGCTAGAGATTCCAAAAAGATGACAGTGTATGGGAAAAAGATGACAGATAAAAGCCTAGTTTACACATATTATACAAAGGCGTTTATACACCAGCTTTATAAAATGGGTTAAATTGTTTCGTATTTTTTTCTCGTGTGTTGATTTCTTGTTGGCTTGCTATTATATATGTATGTGTGTATGGATATGTGTGTACATGTATAATTCAAAAATTCTTTCAGTTAAAATGGGTTTATTAACACGACTTTTTACAACATGCCAATCTTTATAGACAAAAACAAACGAGACGTGAACGGCGTCCAGATAGAGCTGTTTATATTCCAAGGGCACGACGCAGTCAAACAACTCCACCAAATTCAGCTACAACGCAAACACAACCACCAACAAAACAACAACATCCAACACAACTCCTAGTACTAGCACCAACATTAACAAGCGATACGAGCACAAGTCTAAACCAACAATTGGTAATTACTTTGGACGACAAAACAACTGTTTCAGTTAATCAAAAACCATGGTCTAAGCAAGACGAAGTTCGCAAATGTAATAGTGACGTTGTTTTGAATAATAATTGTAGTAATAATTCGGCGATAAATACAATAATTACTGCGAAGAAAAAAGAAAAATTAAACAAAGAAAATAAAGAGTCGCGTGAACAGAGAAGAGAACAGCGTCTATTAAGAAAATTATCAACAATTTCAACCCAACACGTCAAAAATCATAAAAATAATGAAAAATTAAACGAAAGTTCTATAAATACAATTTCAAACAACGACGAGAACAGCGATGAAATACCAAATCAAACGTTTATTGCAAATGCTCAGCCAATACAGTCATCGTCGCCGTCTCTAATAAATGATGTAAATTATTTTATTGAATTAAATGATAATATTATAAATTTATCCAAAGGTTTCAACTGTGATAGTAGTGAAGAATCCATATTAAATCATGAACAAAAACCATCTTCCAATACAATAGTAAATACAACAATTCCGGAATTTGAATCTATAGAAAAAAATCAAATACATAATACTAAATTTGTGAATAATTCTATTTTAAACACGTACGAAAGCCAGTTTCTACTAAAACCTGCTGAGAGTGTTGAAATAAATTCCAAAATCCAAACAGACACTTCTACCGTAAACGACGTTGCTACTACAAATATAATTGTAAATAATAGCAATACTAACAAAATGCCCAAGCCATCAATGAAAAATAAATATAATAAACTGAGCAGTGAAGTGTTGAATCAAACTAAGTTATCTAATTTACGTATTGAAGATGTTGCGCCGCAGCAATCACCAACTAAATGTGATGTAGAAGAACAGGAATTGCAACGAGCATCAAAGGTAAGTTGCATATTTCCTTATACGAGTAGGTTTTTTTAAGTTGTAAAACCAGAGTGATTATGAAAGATTTCAACTTAGGAAACTCAAACGTATAGAAACCCAGTAAAAAAGAGACTCCAAAAAAGTCATGAAAATGTAGAGTTTACCATGCGGAAGTAGTGCAAATTTCGATCCGATCTAATGATTTTTACATAGGGTTGTCATTGCAAGAAGTTCTCTTTTTCGATGCCTGGTCACTGAATTGGAAGCGATATTAAGAAAAATTCCCTTTTTTGTGTTCTACGATAATATTTTTATCTAGGATAAATGGTAAATAGTTGCCTATTTTTACAATTCGTTTCTTTTTATACGAATTTAAGCCCGAAACAGTGTTTTCATGTAAATTTAAGCAAATAACTTTTAAATTTTAGACTAAAAATAGTTCATAAATTTCTTTAAAAAAATATTTTTTTTTTTAAATTCTGGTGAGTATTTTCTAGCACTATGGAGGAGTTACAAAATTTTGTGTGACTAAAATAAGCTTCCACACGGTTTTTAGCTCACTCTGGGCAAATTAAAAATATCGATTTTTTGGAAGCAATGAAAATTTACTTCCGCTAGAATGACTTCCATTTTTTTTCACTGGGAACAAATGAAGTTCGAAAAATAATAATTAAAAATTAACTTAAATTAATAGCCAGGGCCCTGTGGCAAAAATGAAATAAATATATTTAACAGTAAGTAACAAATCAAAAAAAGTTTGTCTTAAGTAGAACAAAAAATAAGCAAATTAACTAACATGTGCATAATTAGTAAAGAATAAACGACAATGGTAAGTCTGTTGTAAATTAGAGATGGTAAATTGGGGCTTTCATTACAAAAGACGTTTTCAGCAAATTGAAATACGATGAATCAAAACAATTCACGTATTCTATTTGCAAGAAAGTTTCGTATATAAGGCAGAAATCTACATCAACTGACTCCACACCACACAGTGGACCAACACAGAAGAACGCTGATGATGAAGGTTTAGTGGCTTTCAAAAACGGCTGGCTGTTCCGTTCAACTATGTGATATCAGAATAGAATATTTCCTACTAACTTTGATGTTATTTGTTCATTAATAATTATCACATGTAATTTGGCTTAAAAAAGCGATACGAACTTTTTAGCCCGTTCAAATAAATCATAAATATGGAAACAAATGAAGTTCAAAAAATAATAATTAAAAATTAACGTAGGCAATAATATTTTATTTTAAGAAAATTTATAAAATAGTGGCATATTCTTGCAAAAATTTACAAAATTTATAAAAGTTAATTGATTGCGTGAGAATTTTGATGTTTATGTGTGCCAGTGATGTTAAAGGGTTTGCACCAATTTTTTTTGTATTTAGGTGTAATTTTAAGGGGGTAAAAATTAGGTAGGTGAAAATTTGACCCCTAACTTTTGAAGATTTAGTGTTGTTCTTAAAATCCGCAATTCAGTTAAATAAAACTTTTCGGTGGAGAAACGGACGATTTAAATTTTATGAGGACGTAAAATAACTAGACAGAGGAAACAGATTAATTATGATAACCGAATTTTTAGCCAATCGAATTTTTCCGGTTCCAACAACCAACTCACAATTCTGCTTTAATGAACGAATAAAGGCTTTTGTAAGCACCGATTTTTCATTAGCGATATGTGAATTTTTAGAATGAAATGATTATTGCAATAGAAAATTTTAGTTCTGGCTATTAATTGAATATGATTGGTATTTCTAAAGGAAACGTTGGTAGGTAGGGATGTAACGAATACCAGTTTAGCGAATGCGAAAGCGAATAAGACATTTTAATTTTTGCGAAAGCGAATGCAAATATTGCAATACATTAAAAAATCACATGAAAATAAATTTGTATAAGAACATGAAGTTGTGTTGTATGTATATATATGTAGCTGTACTACATATAGCATTTTATTTAAATTTAGTCTTGAGTTGAGCTAATATACATATATTAATTTATTAAAAATACAAATTTTTAAATCAGAAAGATATATGAAATAATAAAATTAGTATAAACAATTAAAAATTAATTTACAAAATGTTAGGCAATAGTACTTTGGCCTTGAAGTCTGTTACTTTGTTCAACATTTCATGTGAAATGCTGTTAATGTTCATGAAAAAATCTTGCAGAAGTAGTAGTCGGTTCACCTTGGGAAAAACATATGAAACATATGTATGTATCTTCAACATTTTAATTTGTCATAATATGAGTGATACTTGTTTCGCATGGAATTTACAATAAACAAGGACTAGTTAATAGTGTTTGCATTTCAATTTTTTTGTACGAAGTAATGAATGGTGCTCAACGTTTTTCAAAAGTTTGAACAGACTAGTCTTAAATAGAAAATATTCAATTTGAAAATTCGTCAAACACTGCGTTTTCTTTTTCAAAAACTGAAAAATAGTTACAAACAGCGCTGTGTTTGGTGTACAAAACCCAGTTACTTTTAAGTATTTGTATCTTTTTCGTAATGGCTAAAAAAAAAATCGTTGTAAAACTATTTTCGTAAAAGTACCATTTTTTTGTTTTAAGTATTCGCACATTTATTTTAGCGAATGCAAATAGCAAAAGTAAGCGAATAATTTGCGAATGCGAAAGCGAATGCGAAAATTCGTTGCATTCCTAATACATACATACATACATATGGACATAAAAACAATTTGTGCCAAATAAAAAGGTAAGTAGATTCTTATTCTTAATTTTATGCTTGTATAAAGTGAAGTGTGCAAATGTTTTATCGATGTGGTGCAATGTAACATTCCTTGCCGGTATTCGGCTATATTACACAGATACATTTTCCTATCAAGAAACTACAAATTATTTGCACAAGTAATTTCACTTCAGAATACTAGTAATAACACTTCGAATAATTTGCAATATATATAAAAATATTTTTATTTTATTTATTAAACATATTAATGCAAAGTAAATTTGCATAATATGGTGTTGCACAAATATGGGCGGAGTAACGTAGACCATATGCCCAAGATGGTATTAACAGTATTTTATAAGTTTAAAATTTGTAAACGCACTAATAATCCCAAAATTATATTTTACTTATTCAGTAAAATATATTTTTAATAAAATACATTGAAATTGATTATTGAGGGTAAAGTAAGAAAATAAAAAACATGTTGATTATTGAGTTCTTGTTTCAACTTTGTTATTTGTTGTTGAGCTTCTCATTTATTTAAATGAAAGTTTATAACATAATGACTCTAGTTGTTCTAAGAAACTTTGGGTAAAGGTTCCCTGATGATCTGCATTAGCAACAGTGAAATGCGCATAGGATCCAGCTAAACCCCTCAATAATCAATTTCAATGTATTTTATTAAAAAAAATATTTTACTGAATAAGTAAAATATAATTTTGGGATTATTAGTGCGTTTACAAATTTTAAACTTAAATTGTAAAAATTCCCATAAAAACACTAAGTATTTTATAAGGTTTTGTGACTGACTGTACACGACCTATGCCTTCACATAGGAAGTAGGCAACGTGGTTGTTAAAGAAATTCCACAAAAAACCGCAAGATTATACGGTTATCCGTGGCAGATCAGTCAACCAGTGCGAGCGAGATAAAAAACTCTCGAAGGCCAAACACACACAAGCCTGACCGCACTTCAGAAATAATTACGATGACGCGAGAGATGTTCCCCGACCCAGAGCTGCTTAACGACTGATATATAAAAATATCCTTACCTTTTTTTTGTTAAATCCAGAACTTTTGTAATTATTCTATGTGTGTACATATATGACATTTCTATTTAATTTTTATTTTTTGTTTATTACATTCCACAATTTTTTTTTTCTAAAGCGCGCTTTGTTGTACCAATGTAGGAAAGATCGCATGTGATGTTGTTGTTTCCCTTACATTTTATTTCGTATACTACATTGTTTTGTTGGTTTTTTCAATCGGTGTTTTTATTTTTGAGAATATTGTGTTTAGTGTGATATTTGGTTTGTAGGCGAACTTTATGTTATTGTTTTCAATTGTATTTCTGAGGTTTTTGTTACCTGTTAGTCCAGGGATGTAACGTACACTGCAAAAAAGTTTATCGTTGGCGTTGTTTGAGTTTCTGTTTTCACCACTATTTGTAATTTTATTACACGTTTGGTTTATTAGCGTGTTTATTAATATGTTGGGGAAGCTGTTTTCTGTTAGTGTTTTGGTTATGCGTTTAAATCAGACCTGGGCAAAATGCATTACTTTTGCATTAGCATTAAATTAAAAAAAAAACAATGCAAATGCAAATTTATTGAATTAACACTAAATCGTATGCTTTTAATGCCTTATTTTTTCCATTGAATTAAAATCCCCTCAAAGTAAAGCATTAATATTGCATTGGCATTAAATTTAATATTTTTAATGCACTATTTTTTGCATTGAATTAAAATATCGTCAAGGCAATGCATTGATATTGCATTGGCACTAAATTACACGTAAAAAATGCACTAATTTTGCATTAGCACTAATGAAGTAATGCAATATGATTCCATTATCACTAAAACATATTGTGCACACAAAATTAAATAAAGGGTAAACAAAACAAATGGTGATTAAAGAATACAGTAAAGTTCACATTGAGGCCACCTACATATGAAAAATATTCATTGAACATACATATCGCACTTACGACCCTTTTCAGAATGTACAATTAAAAGCGAAGAGGGACTTTAACGAGAAGTTTTGTATGAAGAACTGTCAGTTAAAGTTCACGTTAACTCTTAACCATACATTGTGAAAAGGAAGGTTAATCAACAAGGGAGTATTAAGTCAAAATTTTAAAATTTTCAGTAGAGACGAAAAACTGTTTGTGGTTACATTTTAGGAAAATTTAAAAATCCAAATACATCATGGTGAGCAAATTCCATTTGAAAATATATGTACATTGTTTTTATTTTAAAACCTTGAAATTATTATATAAGAATATCTATGTTTTGAAAAGAGTCGCAAATCAGAAAAAATTTGAGCAATTTCATCATAAAAACACTTTCATTTCGTATTAAAATCATAAAGTAAAAAAAATTTATCAACAAAAGAGTGATAAAAATACGTTGAAATTTTTTCAGTAGATAGATATTGGTGTTGTTAGTTGGTTTCCTGCAAAAAGTGAGATATCAAAAATTTTGACTTAATACCCTCTTGTTGATTAAGTGAGATGTGCATGTTCAATGAATATTTTTCATTTGTAGGTGGCCTCAATGTGAACTTTACTGAATTTTTTAATGTTTATTTGTTTTGTTCATCATTTGTTTAATTTTATTATGTACAATAGGTTTTAGCGACAATGCAATTATATTGTATTACTTCATTAGTGGCAATGCAAAATCAGTAAAATTTTTACTTGTAATTTAGTGCCAATGCAATATTAATGCATTACCTTGAAGTGATTTTAATTCAATGCAAAAACTAGTGCATTAAAAATATGAAATTTAATGCTAATGTAATACTAGTGCATTACTTTGAGGATATTTTAATTCAATGCAAAAAATAGTGCATTAAAAATATCAAATTTAATGCCAATGCATTATTAATGCATTACTTTGAGGGGATTTTAATTCAATGGAAAAAATAATGCATTAAAAGCATACGATTTAGTGTTAATTCAATAAATTTGCATTTGCATTGATTTGGTTTAATTTAGGAAAATGCTCAATGCATTACCTTATTTAATGCAAATTTCCCAGGTCTGGTTTAAATCAAGCGATTTTATTTTAATTTGGTTTACATGTTGCAGTAATACAAAGTATAAATGTTGTTTAAACAAAATGGGCGTTAAAAACCCACAAAATTTGCCCTCCTATTCCATGTATGTACTTCGGATCAGCACATTTAAATATACTACACAGAGAAAACAGTGCCTAATAAATACCTCATAAAATAGAACAAAATTAATATGATATCTCTATGGTTTTTTTTCAATAAGGAAATCTTATTAATTTCATAGAGAAACCCTTTTTGAAAAAATCAAGAAGAAATCTTATAGTTTTTATTAGGTTATCTTATTGATTTTTTCAAAAAGGTTTTCTTCTTGATTTTATTAGGCAACCTAATAACATGAAAAAAATTGTACTTATGTATTTTCATTTAAATTCTGAACGATATATGTGTGTATGTATGTAGTATATTTAGATGTTATTTATTTATACATACATACATATATACATACATGCATGTTATATTATATTCTTAATTAACTTACTCACCATACATACATATTTATTACTTGGGAGGAGACAAGTATTGAACCAGCAACCTTCTGACTGATAGGCAAGAACTCTAACCAATATGCTAACAAGCAGCCTGAATCCGCACTGAAATTATTTTACAAAAACATGCTTATAGAAGAACGAAATATATCCTGAAAAAAATTGTCTCTATATTTATTTATAGATATGAAATAACAAGAAACCTAATAAAAACAAGAAGATTTCCTTATTAAAAAAATTAATAAGATGCTTTACACATAATCATATAGGAACCTAATAAAATCAAGAAGAAAACCTTATTGAAAAAATCAATAAGGCAACCTAAAGAAATCAATAAGGAAAACCTTTTTGAAAAAATCTATAAGGCAACCTAATGAAATCAATAAGGGAAACCGTTTTGAAAAAATCAATAGCAACCTAATGAAATCAATAAAAAATTCTTATAGTTTACAATTTATAAGAAAACCAAATAGAATCAAGAAGATTTTCTCTATGGATTGTTTTTTTGGTGCCAAAAATAACGGAAATTGATTAAAAAATTTTGTGAATAATAAGATTTCTTCTATATTTTATGTGGTTTTATTGATAAAATTAATAAGATTTGCCACATAAAAACAATAAGTAATCTCTATGAAAAAATCTTTGCTTCTTTCTGCTGGGATACCCCTTAGCCTGAAAACGTTTCATAGAGCAAATCTTATTGATTTTATTAGGCAGTTTTTTCTCTGTGTGTTTATGTATTTATTATTAAATGTTTCCAGGGAGATTCAACAGGGCTTGATCACGCAAATAAGAATAAAAAAATTAAATTTTCGCTAAGAAGGTGAAATTTTATATAGAAACTAACTAGAAAAATCTTAAAGCCAGGAAAATATAGCCATAGGGGCGGGGCTACGCCCATTAAGTTTAGCACTACAACATGAAAATTAAATTGGCGTAAGCAGTTTTATTGGAATTTAGCATACATGTTTTAACAATGAAATGCTTTAAATTTTCCTTTAAAAAGTGGGCGTTAACATGACAATAAAGTATAACCCCCATATGCAAAAAAATTAACGTATGCTTCAAGTGTACGTTAAACCGGTTTTTGTATGGAAATTTTGTCTTAACGTTTACTTTAAGCACACTTTAATTTTTTTGCATATGTTGGCAAGTCTCTTCTTTCATGTACTTCGGATTAGCAGATTTATACTACTTATGTATGTATATATTATTGTCCCTTTCCATCGAAACTTGACACGTATGATTGGCACTGACAAAAAAATTTTTTCTTTTAAAAAAGTGTGAAGGAATACGCCATAAAAATAAGATAATTAAATTTGCGCTAGAGAGCTGAAATTTGATACCCCAGTAGGTCAAGATGAGAAACCAACTGGAAAAATCTAAAAAGCCAAATATTTAAACAAGGAGTGGCACGGGCCACGCGGATATTGTACTGAAGCTTTGAACTGAAACTTTAACTTAAAACTATCATCTTAAAAAGAGGACGATCATAATTATGCGCTGCTCATAACAAAATCTTGAGTTTAAGGAAGTGACGGAGAGTGGGCGTAACAGCCATAATATTTAAAGCTAGAATTTGAACTAGAGAGTTTAAGTTCGATACTCCTTAAGTTAAGGGGTGAGTTGCGTACAGGAAAAATCCGAAAGCACTGGTTGTTACATTAGGGAAGTGGGGCCATGTTTATAAAAATTTAGCGCAATGTTTTTTTAGTTTTACTGACAAAAGTGAATGAATTTATTGAAAAAATATAATAATCCATATAGAACAAAGCTTAGTATGATTTCGTAATACCTCATTGTATACAAGTAAACATATAACAAGTAGATAATGAATATTCTAACTCCCCCACTCGAAACATACTTAATATAATCCCAAAAAATTACAAAATTTTACTTGTTTTTGCTTAGCAACAGGGCGGATATTATGTTATTCGATTCGAAACGGAAACTGTTCGAATTGTAATGTTAATAAGATACAAATTAGAACAGTTTCCGTTTCGAATCGAATTACATAATAACCCCCCAGGTTTAGTTAAAAAATCAGCAACTTGATCATTTGTTGATATTTTATTAAATGTAATTTGGCTTAAACGCCGTTTTTTTTCTTTATATAATGATGTCGAATATCAATATTGTTAGTTCTTGGATGATAAACTTCATTTGAGGCTAAATGTATTGCACCTTGATTGTCACAATAAATTTTCGTGGGATTTAGTTCATCAAACTCGAAGTTTAACTCCTTTTCCATCATTCGCAACCAAATAATTTCTTGTGTTATTGTTGATAGCGCGATGTATTCGGCTAATCTTGTAGATAATGCAGTAGTTGGTTGTCGCTTACTGTTCCAAGATATTGGCGCATTTTGTAATATGTTCACGTAACCCGTTTAGATCTGCGATCTTCTATATAAGAAATAATTTCATTGTTACCATTTTTATGAAAATGCAATTTGTAATGTATAGTTCCTTTTAAGTAACGAAAAATGCGTTTAACAGCTATTCAATGCATTTGTTTAAAAAATTTATAGCTTGACTTATATCTGGGCGTGTGCATTGAGAAGTAAACAATAAGCTTCCAATTGCTTGTTGATAGGGTACATTTTCCATATCTTTGTCGTCACATTCAGATTTTGATAATTTTTGATTTATGTCCATGGGAGTAGATATCGGATTACAATTTTAGATTTCATATCGTTTTAGCATATTGCTAATATAGTCCTCTTGATCTAAAGATATATATTTTTCAGTCTTATTGTTACGCATTCCCAAACAATATTTTGCATCTCCCAAAATTTTATTTTACAATTTGTCTTTACATTTGATTTAAATAAATTGTTAAAATCTTCATCATTTGTAAAATATATCATCTACATAAAGCGTCATATTAATTTAATTTTGCTGCCTTCGATTCGGTAATAAATACACGGATTCAGTTTAGAGCGTTTCATACCGCAGCTTTTTAAAGTTTCATTTAATTTGTTATTCCAAACATGACTTGCTTGCTATAATCCATATAGAGCTTTCTTCAATTTAAGGACATGACCAATAGGCACATTCAATATTGAGGGAGGCTCAATGTAAACATCTTCAACTAAATCACCTTGTAGAAAAGCAGTAACTGCATCCATTTGTTAAATTTTCAACTTATATTTTGCAGCTAAGGCCAAGGTATCTTATAGACGTTTATCGAACCACAGGCGAAAAAGTTTCTTCATAATCAATTCCTTTTCGCTGAGTGTAGCCTTTCATTACCAGTCTGGCCTTATAACGAAGTACATCGTTTTTAAGTTCTTTCTTCTTTTTTGTTTTGATTACACTGCACTTATCTGGCCTCTCAACTACGATCCACGTATTGTTTTCTTCTATTGATGATAATTCCCTGTTAATAGCTTCTTGCCATTTGTGTTTTTCTTTTGATGAAATTGCTTCTTCAATATTTGCAGGTTCATCTCCTGAAAATTCAGCACAATAACTCAAGCAATTCCAGGCTGGTTTATGTTTCTTAGCTATTATTTCACTTCTAGGTAGATCTACTCTCACTGAACCTTCACTTTGGTTTTCAGTTTCATTACTTAGTATTGGTTCTTCTTGTAATAAATAAAAACCTTTTTTATTTTCATCAAACTTGACATCCCTACTTGTAACCACTATCTTTTTATCAATATTATATACACGGTAGGCCTTGGTATTAATGTCATATCCGACAAAAATACCTCTAGTAGACTTTGCATCCCATTTCTTTCGAGTTTCTTTAGGAGTAAGTGAAATTACTAAGCAGCCAAATATTTTAAAATGACTTACGTTCGGTTTTTTTTCCTGGCCACAAATCTTGAGGTGTGCATTTTAATAATTTATGAGGTGATCTATTAATAATGTATGCGGCAGTCTGCACTGCTTCTGGAAGGTCAGAATCACATAATATAGTTCTTGACTTTTCTATTAACGTTCTATTGACTCGTTCAGAAAATCCATTTTGTTCAGGATTGTATGGCGCTGACCTTTGATGTACTATACCCCATTTCTTTAAAGCGTTCTCAAATGTTTTGTTGATATATTCAGTGCCATTATCACTTCTTAGCACCATGAGTCTTCTATTTGCTTGATTTTCTGTAATATTTTTGAACTCCTGGTATTTTTCAAAAACATCAAATTTATTTTTAATAAAAAAGAATGTGAAGCTCTATTTCCTTCGTTTGGAAATTTTAGTTTAACGTTCTTACCAATAACACAACCTTCACATACTTCTTTATTTGACGACATAATGTTGAAGTCTAAGCTAATTACCATACCATTTTTTCTTAGCATTTTTAACCCATCGTAATATAAGTGTGCAAGTCGGTTATGCCAAACTTCCATTAAATTAGGTACTCGTATATTTGCATTTAATGCTATTTGAGATTTTGGTTTATTTAAACTATACATACCATTTTCACATGTGGCACTTGCAACTATATTACCATTCGAACCAAAAATCTTTCCACCATTATTATCAAAAAGCACTTGATTTCCATTACTGCGTAACTGACTAACTGAGAATAAATTTTCAGTTATATCTGGAACATACAAAACATTTTTTACCGCCATAATATATTCACCGAAATAAATAATATTGTCAAGTTAGCAGATTATCTAGAAATTATATGACACTCTTACTGTTACAAATTTATATAATGCACAGCATATAACAGTGATACGTATTGTGCCAAAGAAGAACTTCGTCAACATTTTGTATGTATCTCACTACTTTTAATGGCCGAAATTTTGGAAAGGACCTTGGCCTTTTTTCACATTTACGTTTTTACAAGAATAGTTTTTTTAATTTCAAAAGCCAATATTCAGTCACGTTACTATCTAACTTATATTTAATTCAGTTGGTTCTACCAATACTCTTAAATGGTTATTAGCAGGGAAACCACAACTATGCAATTGCATGTTTTTTCTTGTCTGATATAACAATGCGGAATTAGGATATTTATCCGTTTCAGAACTTTTTATGAATTCTGGCATCGATTTGTTAGTGCATATTTTACCCTTTAAAGCATTTTTTGCATACTTCAATCTAACACGCATATTTTGAGCATTTTTCGATTTTTTTAGAGCATATTTGGCGTTTTTAGGGCATATTTTGGTACTTAAAAAAAATTTATTTTAATATTTAAAAAAAAAATTTTAGTAAAAATTTATTTTTTCCGTCAAAATTTAATTTTGTAGTGAAAGAAACAGTAATATAGGGAAGCAAATATTTTTTTATTATTTTTACCATTATGAAGTTAGACTTTAAAAAAGGCTATTGTGTATGTTCTGGCTTCCGAATCGATTTCACATGTTTTCTTGTGAGTTCTGATGTTAAAACACATGGTACACGTGTTTAAGTTGAAATTTAGACTATACACTGAACCAAATGTCGTAGGTAATATTAACGAAAAAATTTAGTAGACCCTTAACGAAAAAAATCGTTAAATATACTGGCTTTTTATTCAAATGTAAAGAAAATTTATTAATATAAACAAATTTTCTTCAAAACAAATAATAGATTTTTGTTAAAAATGTAGTAAAATACAATCTGTTGGCTTGAATAAAAATTAGTTAAAATAGTATCTAAAACTCTGTTAAATAAACTAAATTTTAGTTAAAACAGTGGTAAAATAGTAGAATCGCATGGTAATCAAAACTACACCTAAAATAGTTAAATTAACGTCGTTGAAGGAAGTAAATTAGAATAATGTATCGCTTATTTTAATAAATTTTGTTAATTCAACTCCCAAAAAAGTGTTGTTTTGAATATTAATCAGTTAAAATTTTGTTAAAACAAGAAGAAGACTTAATGAACTAAAACGTTGTAGATTTGAAGAAATTTCGTAGAATTCAACTAATTTCATATATTAGAATTGAATAAGATTTTTGAAATAACTAAAACTACGTAGAATTGAAGAAATGGCAGTGGAATTGAAGAAATTTAGTTTTAGTTTTAAAAATTTTATTTTCTTTACATTAAATAAAGGCATGTAAAAGTGAAGAAATTTCTTCATTTCGCACAAAAAAACATATGCAAGAACAGTTAAGTTTGTTTGGCGAACGCTTTATTTCATTTGTGGTTGATTATAAGTGCGGTGTCATTGTTAAAAATAAGAATTCTTATAAATACAATAATTTTAATGAAATTTAAGAAAAGTATGTTATAAAAAATAATTATTATACATACAAATATTTATGTTACATATGTATACTATACACAGTTCATAAATTTATAAATATGAAGTGTTATAAATGTAAAAAAATATTATCTTCAATTGAAAGTTTAATTGTGCATTTAAACATTTATCATTCACTTGATCTCACAACAAATTATTTGATACACAACGACATTTCAGTGACTGTGAAATTGGCTAAACAAATAGCTGAAAATATTGTTAAAATTTTTCAAACTGAATCTCTGGTAAGAATATGTTTTGTTTTTATGTACTTTATACTAGTATATCTGTACATATGTATGTACATGAAATGTTAGTAATTATAAAATTTTCTGCATTTAGGAATATTACTACTTACAGCAGCCTGGAAGAAAACCACAAGGTAAATTGTATGACAAATATGTTAACGTAATACGTAAGCTAAAACAAGGTGGTGTTATTCAAAAGAGGCCTTATTCCCGCAAAAGTTCACAGGATACTAACAAAAGAATTTTAAATATAGGTAAAAGCAGCAAAATTTTCTCGTAAAAGTTGGCTTAACATATACATGTGCACATATATACAAATATTTTTAGGTGTATCAGAAGAAAATATAGACGAAAGTATTGAAGCGCTTCTTATGGACAACTGCTCTTGGGCAGAAGTTGAGAGCCATTGGGCTGCAACCAAAAATTACCGGCTCCACGAAGTGTCTCATCCGAAATGCACTTCTGACGTACTAAACAAATGGACACATTACAAAAGCCATTTGGTTTCAAGTTGGTACGTTTTTAATTAATAATAAAAATAAAATTTTAAATAATTTCATGTTTTTGTACTTTTTATAGGTAGATATAGATTTTAAACAGTTGTATTCAACAAAAGAGTGCTTTCATGCCACTTTTGAAACTTTGGTCTCAAAAATTTACTCCGTGTTCCAAGAGCGTATCAAGGACAAGTCAAGCAAACTTTTATTTCAAACAATGAATGAAATGAACAACATAAGTGAAAGTAAGGGTTAAAATATTTAATCCATAACCTGTTTTGTTAATAATATTACCAATGCTGGAATTTGCGTATTTACAAAAAATATAATTGATTATTAATCCAATGTATACTTATATATTTAAGTAAGTGTTTATTATTAATGAACATCAATATATGTACACTTGCATTTATATTGATTTTGTATAATAAATTTATACTTTTCTTGTAATTTTTACTGTTTTTGTTTTAATACAATTTTACGTTATTACATTTTATATCGTTATTAGCATTATCTTTCACTAAGAGAACTTTATATAATTTGTAAACAGTAAACAATAACAAATCAACACAGCTGCCTAAATTAGTTTACTATTTACAATTTGTATAAAAGTTGTCTTAAAAGGCAAAGAAAATGTTCCTACAGGGGCTTAGAAATTGAATAAAATAGGGTAGTAAAAGTGAATAATAGTTATTCATTATGAATAAAAAAGTTATTCATACGGACTAAATTCATTACTTCATTTGAAGAAAACTTCTTCAAAGTTAATAAAAAATATTCACATTAACTACATTAATTAGTTATAAATAAAAATTCTTAATCAATTAAACTAAAATTTGGTAATATTTACCACCCACTAAATAACGAAACAACAATAGTCAAAATGAAGAAATTTCTTCCATTTAACAATTTACTAAAATTATTTTCTTTAACGAAAAAAAATTGTAGACCTGAATAACGAATTTGTTAGCTGTATAATAACCTACATTTCTTCATTTTTACACCCCATTTTGCAGTATTTAGGTAAATTTTTGGTTCAGTGTATTAACTATTAGTATGTGTTCTAACATCCAAATTTAGAAGAAGAAAAAATTTAAAATGAACGATTTACAATTTTTTAATTTTCATTCACTTGTAAACAGTCTTGTGAAAGAAAAACAAAACAAGAAAATAAAAAAATTTAATTCATCCATATCTAATTTTTTTCTGCTAAATTTTAATACTGGTACAAATACTATTGATTTTTATATTCAAAATTTCAACTTAACATGTGTTTTAACATCCTCACTTTAATTTCAATAAAAACTTGGTTTGGTAATTGTGACGAACGCTGCCCCGATTACATCAGTTGAGGTTGAAAGATAACATTTTCAATGTACCTATAAAAGTTTATTTATATGTGACCGTCGTCGATTTTTATTTAAAAAGATAAGTGAATAGTTTTTGTTTATTGCAATAACAATAATAAATAAAAAGTTTATCTTATTCTTCAAAATACAGTTCCAAAGTTTTAAATCTGATATCGTGATCGCTTTTGAAGTAAAATTTAAATTTTTGTTCTTAAGTCCTGATTAGATTGCTAGGAGAGACACGGGGGGAATAGAAACGGTTCTATTCCCCTCGTCTCTCTTTCCCACAAATAATCAGCTTATCAATAAGACTGGCATAGTGTAAATTAGGACTAATTAATTTTTTTATTGTTTCCTTCTATTTATTATATTTTTGTCTTGTTTTATATGCAAAATTTTATTGAATTGCTGAATTAAAATTAGATTTTCATTTCCAAATAATCCAATTTACGTTATTTTTAAGAGCATATTTTTTGAGTTTTTATTGCATATTTCGAAGTTTTTAGTGCATATTGAATGCGCATAAAACACTTTTTGGAGCATATTTCTGGTTTCCCTGGTTATTAGAAATGAACGGAATCAATTGTTATTACCAATCAAATGTTGTGAGACTTCTATTTGTATTGTATTTATGATTTTGTTTTGTTTATAAATATGAAAAAATCTTACATTTGATTGATAATTGATTGGAAGTATGGAACATTGGAATACATAAATAAATATTTGTTGCTCCAACAGATTTTATTTAAAATATTTTTAGTTGTTCTTTTTAAGCACATTACGACATTTATGTAATATTAATTACTATCACTAATTTTATTTTCGATACTGGTTGGATCTAATAATTATTTCTAGATTTAAGATTTGAAGATACAATTAATAAATATTAACGTGCAAACAAATTTTGTTCCTTTGCAAAAATTCTTTTATTTGCAAACGAACACATTTCGGCATTAACAAGTTTCGATTTTAAAAATTTTCCAATTCCACCAAAATGCCTTAATTTTGGACAAAGCTTTAGGCAATTTTCAACAGAAACTTCTTATATAGTTGAAATAAAAAAATTTCAAAAATTGCATGGTGGATTTTTGTCAACAATTAATGTAAATACTTCCAGACCACATTAATATAATGGAGCAAATATTTTATATCGGTGCAAGTGAAAAACTTAAATTATGTGAACTGGAATAACGCAGTATATTCCCTGAGAAGATTTGGCAAGAAGTAATCAAAATTTCCAAAAAGAAAGAGGCTGGCATGGCAAATGCATTGATGACACTACCATTTTTAAATGCTACTGTGGAGAGAGCATTCTTGATGTTAGTATTATCAGTACCACCACATTTTCAATGCATTTTCTGAGAACTAGGTTTCTATTTTTAATTTATATTGCAATAGAAAATATATGTTGCAAATAGACAATAAAATATATGAAACTTAAATTAAATGTAAGCGTATGGTATTTTGTACTTAACATAAAAATAGCAATGGCTACAGGTATGGCGTTCTATCAAAAATACACGAACATTTTATATTTAGATTTAATGTTTATTGCCTTAATCTTGACATCGGGACACGGGGATCTTCTTCCAAGCCTTTTCAAAAGCTTCCCAATGCTTCTAGATGATTTCAAGTAGTGTAGAACTTTTTTTATATTTCCCCAAAGATGCTCTGTTAAGGTCAGGAAATTACGCTGGCGCGAATCCAGTCCCTATCTTTTCGACTAGTATATTTTGTGTCGTTGTCCTGCTGGAAGCAGCATTTCTTCACCACTATGTGATAACATTTCATTCTTCAGAATGTCTGCATACGCGTGTTGACCGACAACACCAGTTATTTTTTTGTATGGGTGTAATAATTTTAAGTGTAGTTTATTTTCAATTTGAATCTTTATTGTTTAATGTTTTTTCTTTAAAAGCAAACTAATAATTAATTAATATTAATTTAAAAATAAAACTAATGTACTAGCAAGAGGTGTCAAGAATGCATGTGTCAACAAAACATTATATAGCATTAAAAGAATGACGAATATTTAGGTCACTTAAAAAATGATATATTATTACTTTATGAAATTTATGAAGGCTTTAGTTAATAATTAATAGTGGTCATTTAGTAACGTAAACTTAAATGAATTTATAGTATGCAATATTAGTCATAAAGTATGATTTGTGCAAAAGAAAAGATGAATTGTTGGGACACATTGTGAGCGCATGCATTCATTACAAGGGGCCGTAGACCATAGTATGAAAAACAACAAAATATCATAATTTTTGGTACTCCGTACTTAACAGTTTACACAACGTACAGTCGTTGACATGAAGATGGTGGACGCCGAACTTATTGTCCACAGCCAGAATTTCCATACAGAGCAATTATAGGCTTATCAGTCCACGAAATATTACGCCACTTGCTTGTAGCCCAATTGACATGATTTCTAGCGAACTCCAAAATGTGTTTTTAAGCAGTGTGGATTTTCTTGGATATCGCGCAAACAATTTTGCAAGTTATTAAGGTTTTTATTTCTCTTGCTGATTTAAAAGCATTACACTTGGTCGAGTTTGTGTGAACTTGTGGTGAACAATGTGACCCACTAAAGCCAAAAAATTATCAGAAAAATCTATATGTATTTAAAATTAAATTAATTAATATAATTTACCTAACTTTCACTTTATTCTCCAAAGATCATCGTTTATCACTGCAGTTTCAGTGTTAACAAAAAATACACTTTAAAAATAAATATACCGTTACTTTAAGGTATTTCAAATATAATTTATTACAAACAATAAACAGACTTGTCAGATTTCTATGCCGTATAAAATTTTATTTAAATCTATTTTATTAATACAAAGTCTAAAAAAAATATACATAGTAGTTCTGCTATTTTCCTGTTCGCAACTGTATATAAGAGAGTAATATGTTACTGACTGACTGTCACTCATCGCCCAGCCCAAACAAATGCAGCTAGAGAGCTAAAATTTGGTGCGTAGATTCCTCTTCCAATGTATAGATCTACTAAGAATTGATTTTGGTAATTACGAATTCGAAGTGGTAAAAAAGGGTAAGATCGGTGTCTTTATATCTCGGAAACTATGATAGATATACTCCAAATTCCAAAAGCATATGAATGCTGCTAAAAAACAAGCCGACACGTGTTTGGTACTTTTTCGATATGTGTACTTTTAGGTGTTAGGTTAGGTTTAGGTTAGGTAAGGGTGGCAGTCAGAATCCCGGACTCACTTAGACCGTTTTGGTCCATTGTGATACCACAGTGACTCTACTTATGCGGAGTCCCTACCGTGGAACCAACCAGAGCTCAATATAAAGCCACTAATACGCTACAGTTCAACATTAGCAACGTCAGTAAGTTCCATGAACTCAAGAGCGCCCATTGTGGCCATTATCTTTCTTGCTAGACCAGAACAGTAACATGGATAGTGCTCTACACTTTCCTCTTCATCGATATCCTGGCAGCTGCTGCCAGGATATCTACCTACCTGTGTGTGTTCTACCTTAAACCTTTGTGCTGCCTACCTATGAGACAGTGTCTGGTTAGAACGGACACTAGAATTGAGATATGTTTTCTCTTTTTTTTTAATTAAAGAAGCTGTGTTTTCCTATTTAAATGAGTCCATAACTGCTGACCCACCTTCTATGTGTTTCATCTTCTGTTTTGCGAATAAGTTGAGTTTGCAATAGAGTAAAGGTAAACCCACACCTTCCAAATCCGGTGGAAACGGCAAGGTTTTCCCAGTTCTAGCAAAATCATCAGCACTAGAATTCCCCTGAAAGCCTCTGTGTACCGGGATCCAGATGATCCTAATATCAACCCCCTCTGACATCTAATTTAGAGATGATAGGCAGTCGATGGCTGTCGAGTAACTGCTCGACTGTCAGTGTATATATTAATAAAAGTTGTTGTTATATGTTATATATCACACTTTATCAACAAGAGTGTATTAACTGAAAATTTTAAAATTGTTAGTGGTTACCTTTTAGGAAAATTTCAAAATCCAAATACATCATCGTTAGCAAATTCCATTTGCAAATATATTTACAATGTTTTTATTTTAAAACCTTGCGATTATTGGGGAAAAATAATTATGTTTTGAAAAGAGTCACAAATTAGAAAAATATTTAACAATTTTATCACAAAAACAGTCACATTTCGAATTAAAATTAAAAAGTAAAACAAATTTTTATTAACAAAAGAGTGTTCCATATACGTTATAATTTTTACAGTAGATATATATTGATGTTGTTAGTTGATTTCTTGCAAAAAGTGAAATTTTAGAAATTTTGAGGTAATACCTTCTTGTTGATTAATTGCGATATGTTAATCGAAGTCGGTTTCAAAATTTACGGCTTGTGAATCAGGAATGTTCAAGACAGCATGTACTATAATATATGTTGGAACATGCAACGAACAACCATATATAGATTCCGGCTCAATGCATATGATGGATATTTGGACAGCAATTGAGAGTGCAAAGTAGTCCTCTCTCTAACTTTTCAACAACATGCCATTTTTCCGAGTGCCTCTCCAGGGAAAGTAAGTGGGAGTTCACAGAAACACGATGGGGCCGGCACTACCTGCGAAACAACTTCTAAGAATTTCCACTGACAAATCAATATGTAAATCAGTTTCATTTATAAATTCCTGTGCAATTCCTCCATATTCATCGTCCTATCCGTCATTATCTTTGATAATTAGATCTTCAACCAAGCCAATTTCCACAATTTTGTCCTTATCAATTATAGTTCTTAATGTCTCTTGGAAGACGTTTTCCAATTTTGCTGTTCCTTCGTCGTGATCTCCTCCATATTCCTCCTCCCCAGAATCATCCCAGTGGAAATCAACAATTTTCCAAATTTCTGTCTCAGTTGGGGCTCTTGGACGCATCTAAATAATTAACCAATGTTGCCTACAGGCAATAACAGTTTCCAAAAATTCTTGTAAGTAAACTTGAAACGTTTTTCAAGATTTTTTTCTGTTAAATAACTCTATTACAGGTTTAATATTATGTTTTGCACTTACTTTTGCAATAAAATAACTATTGTAATAATTTATCTTTTTTGTCAACAAACTTGTTTCACAAAACAATATTGCGTATTTCACTCTACGAAGCACGCTTATTGAATTAAAGCCTGCACAGGAGCATGTAAGCTTGCGCAAAACATAAAGCCACATAATGCAAAAAATTACATATTAGAAAAATTAAACAAACGGGACTTAGAAGCGTATAAGCCAAATGTTGCCTGTAGGCAACATTGGGCATGAGAGGGTTAACCCTCATTGATCATTTCAAACACAATTTATTTGAAAAGTTTTAGTTTAAAAAAAATTCAAAATACTTTGTGTCCACGATTAGAACCTGCGATCCTCCGACTACAATATTAGTACACTACTTACCAGCCAGAAGCAGGTTTTCACCTGTTTACCAGGGATCGTAAATAACGATTATTTTACAAATTTAAACTGAAAAAATCACACTAATAGAGAAGAGCTACTACATATGTGAAAAAGGGATATACCAAGATACTCCATGTTAAATGGACTACCTATAGATGCAAAGATTTTTATTTTTTTATTTTTATTTAAAAAAACTCAACTTTACCGATTATATTATATATATATATTTATTTATTTATTGTATCTTCAAAAATGGATTAACAATAAGTATTCAAATCTAAAATCTGAATTTAATTATTAGGCCTGACCAGTATCTGGCATTAACTTAGCTTTAATAATTAATAATACGTAAATGTCGTATTACGTACAATAATATTTTCAAGAAGTTTTATCTGGAGTGTTGGCTATTAGGGCCCTAGGGTCTTTTTTAAGCGGATGTGTCCAGTAAAGTTAAAGATATTTGGTTGCATATTTTGCAATTTCTTCAGTCACTTGTGGAATATTTAAATCATGATGTATATTTGAATTTTTAATGTCTCCGATGTGATCAAACGTAAAATTTTGTTTTGCCTTTGTTGGATTTTCTCAACATTTGAAGCGGAAGTACTGCCCCATAGCTGAATTCCATAGCACCATATTGACTTCAAAAGCCACTTGTACATTGAAAGTTTGCAGTCTAAGCTGAATGTTGAATTTCTATCAATCAACTAATATATTTGAGTTAACTTAACTTTCATTTGAGTTAGAGTCAATATGATGTTTCCATGTAAGCATTCGATTAAGGTATATACCAAGGTATTTCACTTGAGAATGTTGAGGAATATTTTGATTGTTGATTCGAATGGGGTAACAAGTATCTTTTCTTAGGGTAATATGCTTCTGGAGATTGCGGGATGCCTCAAAAGGGATTTCATGCATACTCATACAGGCTGTATCATCGGCAAATAGAGAAGTGTGGATATTATTGCTCACAATTATATCTCAAGTATATTAAATACAAGACTGGCCCCAGTATACTACCCCGTGGCACACCGGAAGATATAGATTCGGGCACACTCGTGAAGTCTCCTTCCTAAACAGTGAAATTCCTATCAATATTATAACTTTCCAAAAGCTTCTGTATATTTGTTGGCATATATTTATATCTTCAATTTTAAAAATAAGCCTTCGTGCCATACCCTATCCACTGCCTGAGAAACATCAATAAAGAGAGCAGAACAATAATTCTTTTCTTTAAATGTTATTCTTATAACTTGAACCAATCTATGCGTTTGTGCAATGGTGCTATGCTGACTTCTAAAACCAAATTGATGGTCCAGGATGCACCCATTATCAATAAAAATTTTCGACAATTTAGACATGAGCATATTTCCGAAAAGCTTTGAGATTGTTGATAGTAAGCTTATAGGTCTATATGACTCAGCCTTAGTAAGATCTTTGCCCTTGAAATAATTTTGATCTTGGCAAGTTTTCAGTTATGTAGAAAATACTGCATTCGTAAAATGGCCTTAAAAACAAATAGCAGGATTCTTATTGCAATATGAGGCAAGTTCATCAGATGCTGATGAAACTTGTAACTAATTCTCTCAATACCTGGAGCTTTTTTCGGGTAGATTTCAGCTATTATTTTTTGTACTTCACGCATCTTAAACTTTAAGGGACGAGAGGGTAGAGAAACTTCACTCGATAAATCAACAGAACCCGCGCATGAATCGGAAGTGAATACAGATTATAATGCTCAGCAAATAAGTTACCTTTCTAACTATCGCTTCTTGCCCATCCTCTCTCCCTTTAAAATCAACGGGTGTTGTAATTAAGATTTCTAGCAGCGTTTCATGAAGATGCTGATGTGATATTTTGTGCTTCTTTTTAATTTAATTTTATGGAAATCGCCGGGAACTCAAAAGCAAATTACATATATTCGTTACTACTTTCTGTGTATTGATTGCATCATTTTTTACCTAATAGAGACTTTTCTGCCGAAAATATTGATTGCCGAAAGCGAAATAATTAACACACTTATTTCTTCAAAAACGGCGAAAATCGATTTTTTTCAAAATTTTAGTTTAAATTTCATATAAATTTTGACTTAATTGTGATTTTGATACCAATTTTTTTAATTTTACAATTTTTTTCCCTTATTCATAATGACCCAGTAAAAAAAGAGACTCCAAAAAAGTCATGAAAATGTAGAGTTTACGATGCGGAAGTAGTGCAAATTTCGATCCGATCTAATGATTTTTACATAGGGTTGTCATTGCAAGAAGTTCTCTTTTTCGATGCCTGGTCAGTGAATTGGAAGCGATATTAAGAAAAATTCCCTTTTTTGTGTTCTATGATAATATTTTCATCTAGGAAAAATGGTAAATAGTTACCTATTTTAACTATTCGTTTCTTTTTATACGAATTTAAGCCCGAAACATGTGAGTAAATGATAAACGAAACACATGAGCTGCAAATACAAAAACAAAATTACACACAAGTCCGAAATCCATTTCGGTATCCAGAATAGAGTTTATGTCTATACCGTTATGTACCGGTATACCGATTCCCACCAAAAATAAAATTTCAAAAATATATTTCAATTAACTTGCTTTTATAAACACGTTCTTGTTCGTCTTTACACATTCTTATGAAGTGCAAACATATTGTTACGTAAAAAGATTCCTACAGGGTTAATGCAAAGAACTATCTAGAAGTATTTAACTAAAGCAACAAACGTACACACATATTCGAGTGCAAACACTGTAGCAAATAACTAAATAAGCATGCGTAACACGTAAACAAGCAAAAGCAACAACAAAAAGCGTCTGCTTATTAAGAAGCTTCGCATATTTACACACATACATACATGCCAATTCAAACGAAAGGCAAAAGGTAAACAACCACCACGCATTGCTTAGTTAATGATGTACACATATGCATATGCACATATGATAATGATCGTCTGGACTATGCTTGAAACTTCTAGTGGTATTGGTGCACAGTATAAAAAGCGCGACGCAACCAATGGCAAGTCAGTCGTGAATAAGTCAGTTGTGAAGAACGAACAAGTCAGTCAGTGCTAATTGGAAATTAGTAGAGTGAACATCGTTGAAAGTAAAAGACCTCGTGCGGTGGATAATAACGTTAAGAAGTAAATAAGAATAGACAAGTTGTAATTGGTTTAGTCAAGAATAAAAGGAAGTTCTGTTGCAAATAAGAAAATCGTGTTGTTATTTATTTTTATTTTTGAGCAATCAAAAGAACTCACACGTTTAATAAAATTTAAACGTAACAATATCATAATCATCACTAGTGCGAAATACTAACAAGCTGCGTGAGCTGCTTAATGAAATGAAAAATGGAATGAAAAACGTATCTCTAGACATATAAATGTTTTAAATCAGACTCGGGCGTTTCTTGGCACAATTGTGAAAATAATATTCACACGTATTCTTACCCTCTTTAATTTAGTCGTCGATGAGACAGCGATGAATGCACATCAGGCGGATGCTTACATATTTTTTTATATTTTTTTCAAGAATATTTGTCCAGCAAACATACTTGTCTCATTTCAAATTGATGATGATATGCGAAAAATATTTTGTTATAAATAATGCATTTGGTAACATACAATGCCTTTTATGTTATCAAAGCGGAGGGTGTGACACCTCGAATTGTATTAAGAGTGAGCTCTGAAGCTTCTATAGCATGGAATTAATAAGCTGTAAATTTGGATGAAAAGGTGAAACTGTAGAACTGAAATCCAAAATTTGTCATTGCCCTATCGAAATGTCAATATTTTTAATATGTTTCCCATCTGAAAATGATCTTCCATGCCGATAAATATCAAAGCTTATTATGTTTGATACATCCAACCGCATATTTTTATTTGGTGAATTTTCACCTTTGTGCTCCACCAAGCAACGATTCTTTTATTTATTTTTATTGAATAGAAAACATGATGAATTATTGTCCTATCTTTTTTAATTTTTTTATTTCACTGTTTACTTAGAAAAAGATTTATTTTCAATTAATAATTTTACTTAATCAACGTTTTCTCTCAAGATAAAAAATATGTCTTTTTATGTATAAATATATAATGCACCATTATCTTTCAAACGCTTGGCTTTGTGTTTGGTGGGTAGCTCGCAACCTCAACACATAAAAAATTTACTAATACATTGACAGTGCCCACCATAGTAGCAAGCCGGGCAAAAAATTTCGGCGGCGGCTGAAAGACAAATATTTTCGGCGGCGGCGGCTGTACGGCTTAACGCCGATTTGCTTAAAGCATTTGAAAAAAAGTTTTAACCCAGTCTGTTTTTAGAAAAATACGTGAATTATTGAATCACCATATTGTAACATTATTTATTTTTCAATAGTTTGAATATTGCAGTAATTGATGTCCTAAAAAATAGCTTCGCAAATTATTTGTTAAACCATAGAAACATATTCTAGACTATCGGGGCAATTATGAATAAAATTTCGCGAGAAATTTCTCATTTTTCATATTAGAATTTTTTCCCCTATTACTTGCTAGTAGTTGGAATTTTTCCCCGGGAAAAATTTCTCGAGGAATTTTATTCATGATTGCCTTCTACATAAATTTTATTTAAGCTTTCCGATTGAATTAAAAATTAAGTACTTTATTGGAACACTGCTACGGATCAACAAACAAAAAGCTTTGAACAATTAATTATCAAAAAGTCGCTTAAACAAAAAAGTCTATGTAAACGTGAGTGTATTTAAGAAGGGACTCCAAAAGAGAACGTAAGTGTTGTCGCAGCTTCGTTACATAAACATTTTCTTTTTATGTGGAAGCAAAAATAACTATCTTTCTGGGACGCTCGCTATCATATTAAATACGAAATTTGAAAAAGTATAAAAAATAAAAGACAAAATAACGGCTAGTACTAAGCCGCCGATAAGCCGAGTGGTTCGGCGGCGGCTCGGCTTGTCGAAAAAATCGGCTGACTGGCTAGCCGCCAGCCACGCCGGTACGACTTGCTACTCTGGTGCCCACCATTGTTTTAAATTGGTGAAAATAGCAAAGCCATTGTAAAGCTACGGTCACACTTGTCAAATATTTGCCCAAAAAAGCGTAACCACTAAATGCTAATGAAAAATCTTTCAATTTAGAGAAAAGTTTGTCAAATTAAAGAGTAGCCAATAATGTTGGATTCTATGACATTATCTATTAGTTGTATTCGAAACTGTTTAATTTGTTGTTGTTAATTCTGACGTGGTGTAGTGTCGGTTGTTGTTAAAAAGGCATTTTAAAAGATATACATACACGAATGTGTATGAACATATGTACATTTGTATGTGTATCAGTATTTTTTAAACGTAAAAACAATAAAATATAGAAAGAAGAGTTACAGATTAATCATAGAAAGTAAGTTGGAATAAAGAAATTTTAATATAAGGCAAATTAAATTAACAATTGCTTTTTTTATATTGTTATAAATAAAACAAACAAATTAAATTAAAATAAGCTTTAATTTTCTAAATTTGTATATTTTCATTAAAATTTTGTTCTTTCAGTACGCTTTCCGTCATAAAATTTGAGCGTAAGCAAAATAGGGAAAAATGTCTATATTGCGGAATCACTAATCTGGTAATACCGAAACTGCGGAAAAATACCGCAGCAACGGAATGAATGATTGCAAATTTTGCTTCCGCAACGAAAATGCCTTCCGCAATCGCTGAACGGAATGAATAATTAGACCCATTATAATAATTTATTTACCAAAAATTTTAATTATTAATTAAAGAAAAAATTATAAATTATTCAGCGGCAATTTAATACAACATATGTACATTATTTTCAAAAACTTAACATACGTAAAGCCTCAGGTGAACCATAAACTTCTTCGTTTGTGGTATTTTACGTAAAGAAGAAATCAACGGGTTGGAATTTAGAAGAAGTTTATGCTAAAGATCAGTGTTAGGGGCAACACGAGACATTTTTCGTGTGTTGTCTCACCTGAATTTATTACAAGACTTAGCGGCTTCTTCAGAGAGCTCGCCTATAGAAACTAGACAGTGATCAACTACTTCCGATCCATGAATTAACAACTTTATGAACTAAAGCAGGCAATTTATACCATGGATACGTACTAATAAGTATTCGCCCGGTTCCTAACGAGTAATCTCTAAATTCTACACTATTAATGTCACAGGTCAACACAATTTTAAAAGTCGGTACTTGGACAGTAAATTTTCGTGCATATGATACTGAGCTCCAACGCCTATAAATTACATTTTTTGAATTGACTGTATCTCGAGATTTGCCGTTATTAAGAAAAAAGAGGATGCTGCATCACATAATTTTTTGTGATTTTTTTTCAATTTAAATTAAATAAAAATAAAAAAGCTGTAATACGAGTATATATGCTACCACTTAATTGTGAATAAATTCAGAATTAATGGGATGATTTTTAATAAATTTGGCTAATTTTATTTATAACATATTAATGTATCACAATTAATAATAAAATATAAAATTTTGTTCAGTTTAAAATTTTAATGAGTCTTTTAAAAAACGATTTTCGTGATTTTTTTGAAAAATTTATTTTTTTGTATAAAACTTTCGGAATATCTCCGAAACTATAAGATTGTTGAAAAATTAATTAGGACTTAATTTATAGACCAATTCGTTTCCTAGCCTTCTATTAATTGTTTTTATTTAATCAAAGAACTGGTTCTCAAGTAAATGCAAATTATGTGATGCAGCATCCTCTTTTTTCTTAATAACGGAAAATCTCGAGATAGAGAGTCAATTCAAAAAAAATGATTTAAAGGGATTGACACACAGTACTTAGTGTATACAAATTGACTACGAAACCTTTGACCTTACACAATAAATTTCATTTTGTTGACATGTGTAATCAAAATGCATTATTTAAAATTTCTTTGTATTTTGAGATGATACGGTTTTGTTGATAAAATTTATTTTATTTTGTGATTTTAATTCGAAATGTGACGGTTTTTATTTGAGTTGTGACTCTTTTCAAAACATAGATATTTTTCCACAATAATTGCAAGATTTTAAAATAAAACAATGTAAATATATCTTTAAGTGGAATTTGCTTACTATGATGGATTCGTATTTTTAAATTCTCTTAAATTAAAATGTAACCACAAACAGTTTTTCGTCTCTACTGAAAATTTTAAAATTTTGAGTAATACCCTATTGCTGATCAAGTGCGATATATAAAACGGAATGTGTGTTTGTTTTTTTGTTTTTACGTTATAGGAGACCAGACCTCTGGACCGATCTTTCTGAAATTTTCGCAACATTTAACTGGGACTCTGGATTGAATTATAGGCCACTTTTTTTCAAGCGTGCCCAGCTTTTTATGTTACACCTTCCAAATAGTATTTAACAGGGGGCAAATTACGGCACTCGTTATCGAAGGAAATTACTAACTATTTCTATATAAACTCTATTGTAACATTTCGTAATTTCGTTCGATAACGAGTGCCGTAATTTGCCCCCAGGTTTCATAATATTAACAAGCATAACTCTGCCATTTGTTGGCCAATTTTCAAAATTATTTGTCCATACAAAAAATTGAACAAAATAATTTTTGGGGGGAGGGGAGGTGCTAATTACCCGCCCCGGTAATTGATTAAAAACTAACTTCGTCATATGTCGACCAATTTTCAAAATGCTTTTTGCATATGGAAGAGATCCATGGTGAAATGTCCCTGCCAAAAAATTGGATTATTAAATTACTATGTCGTTTGTAAATCAATTTTCCAATTTTTTTTTGCATATGGGAAAGGTCAAATAATTTTTTTTAATTGAAATAAATAAAATTTTTAAATCACTTTGTCATTTGTGGACCAATTCTCAATTTTTTTTTTTGCATATGGAAAAGGTTCTTTAAATTGTTACAAAATTCCCACGCCAAAAATTAATAGTTAAGTATTATGGATAAGGCCCACTAATTTTTTGTTTGAAAATTGTCAGGGAGGGGAAGCAAAGTGTTCTACAGGGTGGCCCAGAAAGACCGAAGTGGTGTGAATTCCTTATAACTTTTTATTTAAGACATATTTTTTTAATTTTTTGTTTTTTAAATACAGTAAATTTATAGGGAATATTTTTAGATTAGTTGTTAAAAATGATATCCCGCAAGTGGAGGCCATTTTCTGCTTCGCACAAATGATCTCTTTTCAACACATTTTCCATGACCTTTCGCAAAACTTCCGGTGTTATGTTGTTAATTTCGTCTGGAATATTGGTTTTTAATTCCTCAATAGTCCTAGGCTTATTCAGATAAACTTTCCCTTTTAAATAACTCCAAAGGAAACAGTCTGGAGCGGTTAAATCCGGGGAACGAGGAGGCCAATTAAAATTGCTTCTACGCGAATTTATTCTTTCCCCAAAGATGTCGCGTAAAATAGCCATTGTGGCCCTCGGAGTGTGCGCTGTGGCTCCATCCTGTTGGAACCATATTTGCGGATGGTATTCCACGGCTGGCCTTACAAAATTTTCCAACATGGCCCGATATCGATCACCATTGATGGAAATGGCGACATCTCTTTCATTTTCCAAAAAATATGGACCAATGATCCTTTCTGAAGAAACACCGCACCAAACAGTACACTTAACTGGGTGTAATTGTCGTTGATGAAGTACTCTCGGGTTTTCCTTAGCCCATATCCTAAAGTTTTGCTTGTTAACGAGGCTTCGTCACTCATAACAAAGTTATGAATAATGGAAATGGAAAGAACACATTTGTGCGAAGCAGAAAATGTCCACCACTTGCGGGATACAATTTTTAATAACTAATCTAAAAATATTCCCTATAAATTTACTGTATTTAAAAAACAAAAAATTAAAAAAATATGTCTTAAATAAAAAGTTATAAGGAATTCACACCACTTCGGTCTTTCTGGGCCACCCTGTACTTTAAAAAGTGAATACGAGTATCAAATAACTTCATCATATGTGGACCAATTTAAGAATTTATTTTTTCATATGGAAGAAGTAAACTTTATTTTTTGGGGAAATTGGGAAGGTGGAAGGGTATTGAAAATAATTATCAAATAACTTCGTCAATTGACGACCAATTTGCAAAATGCTTTTTTGCATATGGAAGAAGTCCAATCAAGTTTTTTTTTAAATGGGTGGCAAAATGAGCTCCGGAAAAAAATGGATTATCGCATTACTACGTCGTTTGTGGACCAATTTTCAAAATTATTTTTTACCTTGGAATTTGTCCACCAATGGAAATTGTGGAGGGGAAAGTGCGCGCCACAAAAATATATTATCAAATTAGTTTGTCATCTGTGGACCAATTTCCAAAATTTTGATTGCTTATCGAAAAAGTTTACGTGAATTTTTTTTGTAAATTGGTTTTGGGAGTGGCAAAACACACCGGGTTAAGCTAGTTTTTTATATTTTCGAATGTGAAGTTCAATCAATTCGTTCTTAGAAAGCTTTTGTGCATTGAAAATAATACACAAATTGGTATATGGGGGTTTTTTGGGTCGGTGATTACAAATAGCAAATTCAAACTGGCCTACCGAGTTTACACCTTAGCATTCGAATTTCAAAAAATTCCTTATTAGTGGGTCTATACATCGGAAGAGAAACCACACACAATTTCATTTCTGTAGCTATAGTCGTTTGGGCTGTGCGATGATATGTCAGTCAGTAACGTTACTCTTTTATACATAAGTAGATGTACAATTATTGAACGGGCAGCAACGAGCAGCTGAATTTTATTTTGTTTGTTGCATAATAATATTAATTATAGCTTCCAATAGCTTAGAGAGCAGAGAGAAAAGATTTCACTTAATCACGTCCATTTTGTTTGAAAAAATTAGAACAAAAAATAGTCCTCACATATATGTATATATCTCTTTCTATCAATTTACTATTTATAAATTTATTTTCAGATTTCAGTTTTGCTATTGTACTTACCTTCAGCTGTACAAACCATTTTGTTGCATTTGTTAGACTCCAACATGCATAATTAAGTTTTCTTTTATTTTATTTTAGTGTTTAATAAATTTGTATTAAAACATATAACATTTGCTTAACAGTCGCTGTTGAATTTTTCTTACGGAACCTTCTTTTTTTATTATTAATTTCTTATGGAAGTGAAGCAAAAGAAGAGTTAACTTTACTTCGTACGGTTTTGTATTAAGAATTTGAGGCAACCGGCAGTGATGTGTACAGCAAAACAATACTTAGTCGTAATTTACACTATGCATGTCTTATTGCTAAGCTGATTAGTTTGTTAGAAGACAGAGACGAGGGGAATAGAAACGGTTCCGTTCCCCTCGTCTCTCTTTACAACAAACTAATCAGCTTAGCAATAAGATTTGCATAGTGTAAATTAGGACTTATTAACTCTAAAAATAGTTGATATGGAGAAAAATTAATGCTTAATATCTCAGAACCACAATAAATTTCGTGAAACGCGTTTTTGATTCAGAAAGAATGTATTCAAAATATATGCATATATTCCATACCGAACTCATTTTTTTTTTTTGAAAGAATAGTCGGTGGAGCAAAACAAAATAATTATGGAGCGACGATATGTCAATGTTGCAATAAAGGAGCGATATATATTTCTTTCTATCCTTGTTAAACGAATATACAACCGCTTGTAGCAACATATCTTTTAAATTTTAACTATTTTGACAATTATTCGTACATGTTGTGTGGTAGGGTATGTATTGATATTTAAAAATAATAACAAACAAAGATTCTCCCCATTAGCATTCTCATTAATTTTATGGGGAACTCTCTTTAATATACGAAATGAATAAATTAAATGTGTGTGTATGCGTCTTTGTATGTTTGATAAACAAAAATCCAATCAAGTAAGTTAAGTATGGCATCATACGAAATGAGGTCGACCTTGAATTTTTACGGTAGGTAAGGTGATTGTACGTTAAAATTATAATACATATTGCTCATTTACTCAAAGAACGTGATAACTCAAAAATGGAATTTGTTAGTTAATGATGCAGAATTAATCCTCATAATGTTTGTCATACTGTGTAAAAAATTCATACAAATATGTATGTATTTTTTTGCTCAAGTCTTGAAAGCAAAATAACGTGTAGTTTCCACAATGCAAGCAAGCAAGCGACTTGTCTAGAAAAAATATATGAAAATCACTCCAATTTGTGAGGGATTCCTTTACAAATTTTCTAGATAAGTCGCTTGTTTGCATTGGGGAAACTACACATACAATTTTCTTTTTCCATTAGGTTGTGTGTAAATTGAAAACTTTAAACTCGTTTTCTGACAAACCAGTTTTTTTGTTGTTGGAGTTATGACGTTGTTTGAGTAAATGAGCGATACGTATGTACATACATATTTACAGACATTTGAAATAGCGTGCATACGTGTGTATGCTCGTACATATAAAACTAAAGTAGTACTACGAATCAGTGTTAAAAATCTTGCATAATTGTGTCATTTTGGGCAGTATTGGATGTTGGCTGTACTGTGGCACTCTCGGTCCTCTTCTGGCAGTTTTTGTTCATTAATATAGAAATTTTTCTTATTGTAATAATAAGTACTCTTCTTGCACTACTTAAGTTTTTAAGTATTGAAAACTTAGTAGGAGTTGGGGATGACAACTATTCGGTTATAATGCCCAGAGATATTGATGGTTTATTAAAAGGGATAAATTTTTTTTTGCAACAGTCGATTTTGTAAAAATGATTTTATACATTTTCAGAAATACATATTTCAATTCAGAAGTTCATGTAATTCTTATGCCGAACACATATCTGGCGTTTCTTGTGTTGTCATTTTCAAAATGTTTGCCCATTATATGTTTTATACGGAAAACAATGCCACACAACGAAAAATATCGGAAATGACAAACGTTGCCAAACCAGTATACATATCATTACGAAGCTATAAAATGGCATAGAGTGTACTCGGCGTTAAGTGTTTCCCAAAACTTTGGTTGTCTGGTCAAGTTATTGTACATAAAGTCCTTGAACAGTGGGAGCCTCTAAAATATTTCATCACATTATCAAATTTTCAGTCAAAACGCAGTGATTAAACTAAACTTATATTAAATAGTTTGACGGATTATATAAGCAAAATGCATTTTTTTTAATAAAAAAAGCAATGTGAGTCCGATCTAGTGATGAAAAATTTGTTTTTTAAGTTGGAAGTACTTATGCTTTTAGTATATTTCTTTTAATTAATCAATTAAAAGTAACAAAACTTTCGATATTGTGAATAAAGGGTGTTTTTTTAGAGGTATAGAACTTCGAATTGATATAAAACACAAGAAAATCGTTTTAATGTCCATCAATTTGGCTTTATTGGAAGGATAATTTTATGCCATTAATGTTTAAATATGATTTCGGGCATGTCGCCGCCGCGGCTGGCTCGAATAAAGCCAATTCTACAGGTCCAATTTTCAACCACTTTTTCGAGCATATGGGGCCGTATATTGGCAATAACGCCACGAATGTTGGCTTCCAAGTCCCCTAACGTTTCTGGTTTGTTGGCGTAGACGAGCGACTTCACATATCCCCAAAGAAAATAATCCAATGGTGTCAAATCAAACGATCTTGGTGGCCAATTGACAGGTCCATTCCGCGAAATTATGCGCTCATCGAATGTTTCCTTCAATAAATCGATTGTGACATGAGCTGTGTGGCATGTAGCGCCGTCTTGTTGGAACCACAACTCATCCACATTCATGCCATCCAATTCGGGAACAAAATAGTCGGTTATCATGGCTCTATTGCTGTGCACGGTGGCGAATCGATTCATTCGGGTCCTCTTCAACACTTTGCTCTACAGCGGCAATTGTTTCTTCGGTGCGCACTGTTCGACGTCTCTGCGGATGCGTATTATCATATAGAGTAAACGTAGTGCGAAAACGATCCATGGTTAACCGAATTAATTGCTCTGATGGACGATTATGTCGACCATAAAATGGACGGATCTTGCGGTAAACTTCGCGAACTGAACCATTATTTTCGAAATAAATTTGCACGATTTGCAAGCGTTGTTCTTTTGTCAACCTGTTCATGATGAAATGCCAAACCAAACTAAATATTCCCCCTTATCGTGGTTGGCGTATTTCGACTCTTACTACGACATTTTTGTAATAGATTAAAGAACACGGCAACATATTTTCTTTAATCTAGGACGAAACTGACGTAGTCGAGGTCGAAATACGCCAACCACGATAAGGCCCATTAATCACTTGAGAGCTGACAAAATGGCCGCCAGTTAAAAAAGTGATGCCAACTTAAAGTTCTATAACTCAATAAAAAACACCCATTACATAGGAATTTACTGGATTTTGTTTGTTTTATTTAACTTATTTGGTTAGTAAGTGGGCACACTGCAGTATATATGTACTGCATTAAAAATTGCAATAAGCAGTAAATTTACTGATTACTGAAAAAAATTCTGTAAATAATAATTAGTCGAAATAAAATCTACAAAAATATTTTTTAAGTATTCGTGGGGATTTCCCTAGGTTAATCTTTGGTCAATTTTTTTTTGTTTTAGATTTTTTATTAAAACAATTTTATTTCTGATGTGTAGTTGTTGCAATACAGTCTGATTAATCTGTGATGGAAAAATAAACTGTGATAATTTGTGTTTGTACCGTGATTATATTTTATTTATACAATTTGATTATATTCATTAATTTTCAAATGTGATGCCCAGTTTAATTTTATTAAATGAAAATCATAAACCTTATTTAAAGCTCCTGAAGAAGTTGGAAAAATTCTAACGAAACGTCGAGCAAATAAAAATGTAAAAAACAACTACACATCAGAAAGAAAATTGTTTTATTAAAAATCTAAAACTAAAAAATTTACCAAAGATTAGCCTATGGAAATCCCCACAAATACTTAAACAACACATTGGTCAAACAACAATATAAGAACAAAAATATTTTTTATTGTTTGATTTTTATTTTTTCGAGCCAAAATAAGAGTTATTTTGTGATTTTTATTTTTTTAAAAGAAATTATTCTGACAACAACACATAGTTGAACGGAACAGCTAGCCGTTTTCGAAGGCCACTAAACCTTCATCATCAGCGTTCTTCTGTGTTTGGTACACTGTGTGTGGTATCAGTTGATGTAGATTTGTGCCTTAAATACGAAACTTTTTTGCAAATGGAATATGTGAACTGTTTTCATTCATAGTATTTCAATTTGGCTAGCTGTCCCGTTCAACTATGTGTTGTTCTCAGAATATTTACAACTAGCTTTGATGTTATTTGTTCATTAATAATTATCACATCTAATTTGGCTTACAAGGCGATACGAACTTTACATCCCTTTTCACAATGTATGGTTAAGAGTTAACGTGAACTTTAACTGACAGTTCTCCATACAAAACTTGCCGTTAAAGTCCCTGTTAGTTTTTAACCATACATTGTGAAAAGGTACGTTAGCCTGTTAAATATAGAAACAAATTAAGTTCGAAAAATAATTAAATTAATAGTCATGGGGCTTGTAACAAAAATTAAAAATAAAATATACTTAATAGTAACAAAGCAAAAAAGTTTGTCTTAAGTAGAACAAAAAATAAGCAAATTAACTAACATGTGCATAATTAGTAAAGAACAAACGACAATGGTAAGATTGTTGTAAATTTACTGATTGCAAATTTGAGCTTTCATTACAAAACACCTTTCAGCACAATCGTCGAACAGAATTAGGGCCTAAATAAATAAAAATTAGTGCAATTATATGTAAATATGTATATGCAAATAAATAAACAAAATTCGCGAAATGACGAAAATTAACAAAGAGCTACTAACAGCAGGATGATAACAAAGTCTAATAATGTTTTAAAACCATCAACATCGTTAGGACGCTGAAAACCATGCAAAAAGCCGCTTTTATTGCGAACTTTGCAAAAAACCGCGAAAATTTACAAAATTTTAAACAAGCCATAATATAGGTTAATAATCGCTAAAACTGTAAGGAATGCAAAAAATAGGCAAGAATCGCGAAAATTACGTAAATTTTCAAAAAATTATTAACAGCGGGATGCTATTTTTTTACATCGGCAAAACTGCCAAAAATCTGAAGACATGTAAAAAGTCGCTTTTATCGCGAACTTTGCAACAAATCGCGAAAAGTTGCAAAATTTTAAAAATCGCCAAAAATGTAAGCAATGCAAAAATATCAATAAAAATCGCGAAAATGGCGAAAATTCGCTAAGTTAATAACAGTCTAAAATTTTTTAAAAATCGGCTAAACTGTTAGGAGGTCGAAAACATGCAAAGTTCGCTTTTATCGCGAACTTTGCAAAAATCGCGAAAATTTGCAAAATTTTAAACAAGCCATAATATTGATTAAAAATAGCCAAAAATGTAAGGAATGCAAAAAAATCAATAAAAATCGCAAAAAGCTACTAACAGCGGGATGATAACAAAGTCTAATATTTTTTAAAAATCGGCAGAACTGTTAGCATGCAAAAAGTCGCTTTTATCGCGAAGTGTGCAAAAATTCGCGAGAAGTTGCAAAATCGGAAGCAAACTGGAACAAGTGTCTTTTTCATAATCGCCTGAAATTTTTTGATTTTTTATGAAATTGTAATTTTTCTTATTTTTTAATCAGCCGAATCCACCATTAACATTTCTGCAGTATATTATTCGCATAATGCAGAATTTTTTTGTTTTTTTTTATTTTATTAATTTCAAACTATTTTCGTTATTACAATAATTGAAATTTATTTTGCTGGTGGTTTAGCATGTCTATATACATATTTCATTGGCGCTTGAACCAAATCATCAGTAGACTTCAACCACTGATGATTTGGTTCAAGCGCCAATTAAATACGTATATAGACATGCTAAACCACCAGCAAATAAATTTCAATTATTGTATTTACACTTCTAACAATATGTCAAATATATAAATTTTATTATTTTTATTCTTTCTCTACTTTTTTTTAAATGTTCGAAATTTTTAAGAATCTAACTACACTTATAACAGGCCGTTCACAACTACGGTAGGTTGTGAATTGGGTAGTAATAATGTTTGGAACAAAATCATAAAGCAAAAACACGAACCTTCTAGCATACACAATAACTAATAATTGTTTTAAAGAATCACAACTAGTGCTTTTTTTCTCCCATGGACAAGACGACACAATCGTCGAACAGAATTAGGGCATAAGTTCTTGTGTTTGAATTTTCTAAATTATTTTCTTTCTTTTTTTGTTGTCTTTGGTAATGAAAAATAAAAATATTATTGCCATGTTTTCAAAACATAAAAATTAAATTCAAGTATTATACAATAGTTTGAAAAATATGTGAAAAAACATGTGTTGGAAATAATGTTTGGAACAAAAGCATAAAACAAATACACGAACCTTCTACCATAGACAATAAATAATAATTGTTTTAAAGAATCACAACTGCGGTTTTTTGTCCACAGACAAGACGATACAATCGTCGAACAGAATTAGGACATAAGATTTGTAGGAAAAACTCCCAAAACGGAAAAAGGACTCTAGTCTCTTAATTCCGACCATAACTAATTTTATTAAAATTTGCCCCAGCTAATAAAGTCTAGTTTAATTGTTCTTCTCTTCTCTAGTAACTCACATTAATTATTAAAGATATTTTATTCAATAATAATTGAAAATACTGAACTTAAGCAAAAGTAGAAAGAGTATTTAGTCAAGTTAACTTAAACAAAACCAAAGTAAGACATGTAATTATTTTGTTTTTTAAACAATTGATGCCTTTTTTATAAGAGTTTAGCTTATTTGATACAAAAACTACGAATTTATTTGTTTTATTTTTGACGAATTTTGGACGTTTCCGGATAATAATTTTGACGACTTTTTTTTCGAAATTTGACGAATGCACACCTATTTCATCTTTCAACTATGCTTACAAGGCGATACGAACTTTAGCCTGTTAAATATAGAAAAAAATTAAGTTCGAAGAATAATTAAATGAACTAAAAATAAATATTATTTGGTAAGTTTCTTTTTATTTTTTTCGAGCAAAAATAAAAGTTATTTGCTTTTTATTTTATCGAGCAAAAATAAGTTATTTTTGGATTTTTATATTTTCGAGCAATTGTGATTTTTATTTTTCTGATTTGTGATTTTAAAACGACTTGATTTGAAAGCATGTTAATCACAAGCGCTTTTAAATGACATGCGTGATTTCTGATATTCTCTAAGTCACACTTTCATGTTTTTCGGTGTGATTTTAACTTTTCGAAAACACAAGGACACATTTTTTGTAATTTTATGGTGAATAATAAATAATAACATTATTTTTATAATGAATAGTGTTTTCTATAAAATTATTGATCGAAATGTCGTTTTGATTATTTGAGGATCTATTTACCTCTTTTTATAAATTCGTACAAAAAAAAATAAAAGTATTATAGTTATTTGTTGAATTACAAGAGTTTTTATTTTTTAAAGTTGAGCGTTTACATGTGCTGCTAGCCCACTACAGTTTATAATATAATTTAATAATAGTAATAATCAGTGTTGTCAGATTTATTTTCACCCTCCTCGCCAAATGACTTGTCGAGTATCGCGAAATATCACCAGTACAATAAAACATAAAATTATAGCTACAAAAATATTATTTTGTTCTGTAATTACATACTTACATTAAAAATATTTTTAAATTATAAACTCTCTAGGTAACGTCTATCGTAAAACATAAAAAATATATATTTTAAGGAAAATTAAGAAAAGTGTTTAAATTAACATATACATACTGGCGTACAAGAAACTGTAATAAAACTGAATTGACATTTACTTAAATGTGTATGTATGTGAAGTGGTAAGCAGGGCTGCCGTTTTTGGTTATTTCTAACCAAAAGTGGTTAGAAATAATGTGGAGATGTGAATATTTTTATCATTTTGGTTATTTTTTTTGCCAAAATAATGATACACATATACATATTTTTTATGTTATACTTTTAAGCTTTTGTATTCTTAAATTTTTAGTATTGCTACCAAGGCAACTGAAAATAAAACAGCTGTGACTAAAATCGGTAGTGCAGCCACCTGTTATGAATTTGCCTTAATTGCTGCTCCTACTGCTGTTTACAATACTTTTCTTTTACAACACTGTCAACAACGTTTAATTTAACTAAATGGTCGCAACTCTGTACTAGAGAACATTATGTGGTCCATAGAAGGTGACCACGTTTGTCCGCCCGTATCGTCTCCTTCCTAAAAAAAATTTTTCACATCTTGGAAAATCTTGATTAGTTCGACAAATTTAAAGTTTTTCGAAAATCTCCCGAAAACTCGAACTTCTAGTAATTCTGAGTATGCACGTTTTTGAGTACTATGTGGTCCATGATAGGTGACCACTTTTGTCCGCCCGCATCGCCTCCTTTCCAAGAAAAGTGTGTAATCCTCAGAAAATTCCAAGTTGAAAACTTAACGATATTTGGTTCAAATTCATGTTTTTCAGAAATAGATTCATAGGTTTTAATAAAGGAACACCTTATCTATAAATTTGCATTAATTTTTCCTGTCTCGGTTGCATCATTTAATGGAATGGAAAAGTCCGCTAACAGACCTCTGTTAAAGCACAAGGTTTGTGTCAAGGGTTATAAATTTTAAAATTTAACATCACACCCATTCAAACTATTATACTGTGAACTGCAAGATTTGCTTACTTTATATTTAAAAAAAACTGTTATTTTTTATATACATACATGTACAAGCGTAAAACTTATTACATACATACATACATATGTAGGTAAAAGAATTACATATATTTGTTTTGTCGTTATTATTATTAACTGTATTCAGATCACATGCATTACATTATAAATATGTATGCATTTTAAATCCCAGTAAAAAAATGGAAGTCATTCTAGTGGAACTACATTTTCATTGCTTCCAAAAAAAATCTATATTTTTAATTTGCCGAGAGTGAGCAAAAAACCAAGTAGAAGCTTATTTTAGTCATACAAAACCTTGTAACTCCTCCATAGTGTTCGAAAATACTCACCAGAATTTAAAAAAAATTAATTTTTTTATAGAAATTTATGAACCAATTTTAGTCTAAAATTTAAAAGTTATATGCTTAAATTTACATGAAATCACTGTTTCGGTTTTAAATTCGTATAAAAAGAAACGAAAATAGGTAACTATTTACAATTTTTCCTAGATGAAAATATTATCATAAAACACAAAAAAGGGAATTTTTCTCAATATCGCTTCCAATTCAGTGACCAGGCATCGAAAAAGAGAACTTCTTGCAATATAAAAATTTAAAAATCATTATACCGGATCGAAATTTTCACTACTTCCAGGTCGCAAACTCTACATTTTCATAACTTATTTGGAGTGTCTTTTTTTTGCTGGGATGTTATTTAATAAAAATACTACATATTGAAATTTGGATATATTTTTTCTCATTTGGTAACTTTTAAAGCGAATTTTGTTTGTAAAAATTTTTTGGTTGTGGCAGCACTGGTGGTAAGTACCAGTAGCATCGTCGTGTTCATACACTCTAGGCGAGAACTCGTGCAGGGATTTTGTTACTTTTGCTTCATAAACACCAAATGAGGTTTTGTCGTGCAAATTGAATTTCAGAAAATTTTTGTTGCCGCGTTTGGCGAGATATTGCCATATCTGACAACACACCCTTATTCTGCATTTCGATTCGGATCGTAAATTTCTCCGTTTGGCAACTTGGTATTCTGTGTTCCGTTCTTCGATTTCTCTTTCGATTATATGTATTCTGCATTTCGACAGTAACTACGTTTTTGTAGGTTGTTATTTTAGTGACGGAGCGCTTTAAATTTTTGTTTGTTTAGCTTCAAAAAGAGATTAATTAAAAAAACAAGGTATAATTAATGAACTGCACAGTTTGTTTTGTTTTTCTGTACTGAAATGCGATTTTTATTTAATTTATTACATGTAGAACAGGATAAAAATTTGATATGCCTATTTAATGACAACGAAAAACGATATTGTCTGCGGATGTAATTAAATTTAAACAAATAAACTTTATTTTTGTGTTACAATTATGTGTAAAAAATTGAAATATCACCACCGGCTCGACAGGATTCTTCACCCTGGATAAGTTTGGCCACAAATACCTCTCGTTTTTTTTATCTCTCTGCACTTAAATTTGCAAGAATTTATTTAATAAAAACTTTGTGTGATAGAAAACTAAAAAATAAGGAATTAAAATTAAATAAAAAAATTGGTGGCGATCCATATTTTACAAGTTACGGGGCTGTGAACTTTTCATAGGAAACTGTGAAAAATTTCCAAAAATAAATTTTTAAATAACTTATCTGATAGAAACTTGAAAAATAAGAAAAAAAAATTAAACAAAAACATTTGCTAGGAACCATATTTCCCGAGTTATAGGTCTTTTAAATTTTGATATTAAATTCACTAGAAGCTGCTCCAAAAAAATAAAAATGTCTTTTTAATACATATTAATTTTTTTTCCTTAAAATTTTTGTAAGATAAAACACATTGAATGTCGCGAAAAGTATTAGTGATCATAGACTATTTTTCGCATGCCACTTTTTTTCTTTCACTGTATCTATAAAGAATTCAATACACCCGCTGCGCAAGTGTTATATGTAGTCACTGTCTCATTGACGACTAATGAATGAAAGCGAATAAGATTGTGTGTGATCTTATTTTGCACAATTGTGCCAAAAAACTGACATCATTGGTCTAGACTTTGCTGAAACATTCTAGTGACCTTGTGACACATCCAATGGCGATTCAGTGTATTTGAATAAAGGATCAGTTAGCCGACTGTAATGTAAAGTAAATGCAACAGTAATAAACAGCTGATCGATATTGTTATGTGAAAAGTAATGAAAATGGTTATGGAGATGTAATGTAACGTAGGCTACTGTTCCTATAAAAATATCGATCAGCTGTTTCCTACGTTGCAGTTACATTACATTGCATTTGGGTAACTGAGTATATATGCTACCACTTAATTGTGAATAAATTCAGAATTCATGAAATGATTTTTAATAAATTTGGCTCATTTTATTTACAACATATGAATGTACCACAATTAATAATAAAATATAAAGTTTTCTTCAGTTTAAAATTTTAATGAGTCTTAAAAAACGATTTTCTTAATTTTTTTAAAAAAATGTATTGTTTTGTATAAAACTTTCTGAATATCTCCGAAACTATAAGACTGTTGGAAAATCAATACGGACGTAATTTAAACGTCAATTTGTTTCTTAGCCTTCTATGCATTTTTTTTAATCAAAGAACTGGTTCTCAAGTAAATGCAAATTATGTGATGCAGCATCCTCTTTTTTCTTAATAACGGAAAATCTCGAGATACAGAGTCAATTAAAAAAAATGATTTAAAGGGATTGATACACTAAGTACTGTGTATACAAATTGACTACGAAACCTTTGACCTTACACAATAAATTTCATTTTGTTGACCTGTGTTTTGTATCTCGACGAAAGACATTGCAAGTGATCATGACACCAATCAATAACTGTTTGATCTAAGCCAGTTATTTCAGCTGACATAACAGTGTTTCCGTCATTGGATGTGCCACTTTCGCCACTTTGAGCTTTGTCGACAATTAAACCTAATCGTGTCCTTAAGTGCTGCTGAACATGTAGTTTTTTTCTGTGGAAGAAGCTCCTTTTCATCTGTTGTAAAAAATATGTGGAAAATATGTATGTGCTACGAATCTAGTCGTAGAGACTAAGGCACTCTGTACCATGCACATTCGCAAACAAACGCAGATAAATTATTTTTAAATTAAAAGTACAGAAAAAAAACCTCGTAAAAAATATACGTGAAAATTGATTTGTCGCAAAAACCGCTTTCAGGAAAATTCGTTTTGCTTAAAAAATTATTAAATGCATAATAATAACGGTAAACACATTCAACTTAAATATCCATTGTAAAACAATAAGTCATAAATGTTTTTTTCTTTGAAAAAAAAACGCACTAGAAATTTACTTTATTAGCACTGCTGAACAAGTAAAAAAATTAAATTTAAAAAACAACTGATTGCAAATCTTTTTGCATTTTTAGTAGTACCACTACTAGTGAGTCTTAGAGCGGACTAACGGTTAAAAAATCGAACATCGTCATTTGACCACTATGTCCTACTACTTAACCACTGTGCAGTGGCGTGAAATAAAATCAATTGGTAAAATGTCCGCAACTTTTGAATTGGTAAACTGATTTCGATGAAGCAAAAAATATTTCTTTATTTTGCATTCGAAATTTGCTTTTGAAGCAACAACAAGAATTGGAAAAGTAAAAAAAAAACATTAATTTGAAAATTAATATAAATTTCAAGCCTTTTACGATAAATTAATAAAATTTATCAATTTGAATTTGCAAACATCGAATCTTTGAGAAGCCTTTAGGAGGCAAGCAACTGCTTTTCAACTAGCGTTTGCAAATTAAATTGTAAACCAAGGTTGTAGAATATGGATGAAGAGACTGATAAAGCCTTTGCTAAAAAGATGAAGAAACCTGAAAATGGAAAGACTGATGAAAGAAAGGACCTAGAAAAACTGCGCAAAGCTAATTTGTTTTTTATCTGAAAAGCTTGATGATGCAGGACGAAGAATAGATAAATTGGAATCAATAATTAAAATTCAAGGTGGTAAGCTCATGCAAGATGCTGAGTCAAATGGAATTGGAAGGAAAGTACTGGGAAATAGTGTGAAGCAAGCATCTACTGCAAAGGTCTCAAGGGGGCAAAACATTCCTAGGAAGATGAATGCAAAGGAAGATGTTGAAGGAAGACAAAGCATAAGTAAGTCTGTTCTGGTCATAACTACTTATGATGTTAATATTAAGATTATTATAGAAATTATTGACAAATCACTTGACAAATCACAACACTGTAAATACAAAATTACGACTCTTCCAAAATTTTTGTACCACCACAGTACTGTAAACACAAAAATATGACTTAACTTTTACAAATGCCGCGTCCCTAGTAATGATGTACCACTACAACACTGTATTTACAAAAATCCGACGTTAGTTTCCCAATACCCCGTTTACAATAAATCTATACTAGAGGTGTCAAACTATCGATGGGACTATCGATAGTATCGATAGTTTATTTTTTTGAGACTATCGATTGATAGTTTTGGGGATTCTAGAACTCTTTTTTTCTGTCGATAGTTTTTAGCTACTATCGATAGTCCATCGGAAATGATCCACCACTAGTATTGTAAAATTAAACGCGGCAAGTTCTTAAACGTAAACAAAGAAACAAAACTTCAGCAGGTGGATTCGCGGTTCCTCCAACGTTAGTATACAATGGAAAATAACAATAATAACACAACAGGTAGATTATACTTTTATTTAAATTGAGATAAAAAAGATATAATCCGTTCCTTAACACACAGACTCTGAAGCCAGTAAAAGACCCAGAAAAAGTGTGTCGGACGTTTGGAAGCATTTTGCAATAGCTCCAGATAAAAAACACGCAAAATGCCTGACATGCAAAAAAATTTATAAGACAAGTGGGAATACGTCAAATCTGATGGACCATTTAAAGCGTAGTCATCCTTTGCGTATAGAACCAACAACATCGAACCCTATAACAGACTATTATAAAAAAGAAAGCACATACGACAATAATTCGGCGCGAAAAACAGATCTAGATTTGGCTCTAACAAAAGTGATCGCTTTAGATGTGCAGCCGTTTCGTATAGTTGAAGACAGGGGTTTTCGAGAGTTCGTGCACTGTCTAGATCCACGATATGAGTTACCATCTCGAAACACCATTCGAAATGTTTTTTTGAAAAAGATTTATACTGATGGCTGCAAAAATTTGCAGGATGTTCTTAACCAAGTAGAGAGTTGTGCTATAACCACCGACTGCTGGTCATCGAAGGCAAACGAAAGTTATTTGACTGTCACGTGCCATTTCGTTGACAGAGAATTCAAACTAAGATCGGCAGTTTTAACAACATCAAAGCTCGTTAGTGAGCTAAATCATAAATCTGAAAACATTTCCAAATCAATGCGAGTGTGCCTTAATAAATGGAATATATTCCACAAAGTTTCGTGCATCGTAACAGACAACGCAGCTTCAATGATTAAGGCTTGCGAACTACTTCAGAAAAAAAATCTTCCTTGCTTCGCTCATTCAATCAACCTTGTTGTGCAAGATGTTATATCAATTGAAAAAGTTAAAACATTAATGACTAAATGCAAAACCATAGTCACAAAATTCAGAATGGAACAGAGCGAAGATAAACAATACAGTCTTATTCAAGAAGTGGGCACTAGGTGGAATAGCGCATTTGCAATGGTGAAGCGAATTCTGCTTACTAAAGATGCCATCTTTTCAGTTTTATTAAGCACTCCTAAGTCCCCTCAGATTCTAACGGCAGAAGAAATAGAGCAATTGGAAGACTTATGTTTATTGCTGGAACCATTCGACACAAATACAAATGTTATATCCGGAAATCAATATGTTACTATTTTACAAGTGATTCCCGTAGCATTAGGTTTATATTACGCGATGATGAAACTTCAACCAAACATGAAAACTGAACTTGGATTTGAATCATGCACCTATTTGGTCGAAAAAATACAACAACGACTTTTCATTTACGAATCTAGAAGTGTCACAAGATTTGCAACTATTTTGGATCCTATATTCAAAAAAGAAGGCTTTCGGTCTACTCAGAATGCAACACAAGGATACAACATGCTTGACAATGAACTGGTTACCATCAGAAGAGTTATTGAGTCAAGAGAAAACAGGGAGGAATCGCCAGCAGCAGAGTACAACGAGGTACCTGACATTTTCCAATTTATAAAGGAAAAACTTTTAACTACAGCCGTGTCTAAACGGGCAGATGCAATTATTTCCTTGCGCGAATATGCTGAAAAGCCAAATCAACCCATAAGTATGGACCCTTTGGAGTACTGGAAGGTAATTCTTATTTTGAACTTATATTATTTACATTATTAATTTGCTTCAATTACAGACCCGATCCACCGATATGAAAGAGATGCAAGTACTTGCACTTAAGTATTTGTGCATCCCGGCCACATCAACTGAGTCTGAAAGAATGTTCAGCAAAGCTGGACAAATAATTTCAGAAAGGCGTACGAAATTAAAGGACGCAAATGTCGATATGCTGCTTTTTATAAACAAAAATAACTGGCTGACTGACCATTGATCTCACATTTTACATTTTTATAAAAAAAAAATGGATGTACACATACTTTTTGTTTTGTTTTGTTATTTAATGAAGAAAGAAATATATTTTTGTTTTGTTAGAAAAAGGTGTATAATATGACATTTTTACATAATTGATGTATATAAATATTTTCTTCGTGAACTTTTTAAATCCGATAGTATCACGATAGTATCGTCGATATATCGATAGTTTCTTCAAGTTTTGATAGTTGGGACTCGATGTATCGATAGTTTCTTTTAAACTATCAAGAAATATCGGTGGTGGAACTAACGATAGTTTGACACCAGAGTAGCAAGCCGGGCAAAAAATTTCGGCGGCGGCTGAAAGACAAATATTTTCGGCGGCGGCGGCTGTACGGCTTAACGCCGATTTGCTTAAAGCATTTGAAAAAAAGTTTTAACCCAGTCTGGTTTTAGAAAAATACATGAATTATTGAATCACCATGTTGTAACATTATTTATTTTTCAATAATTTGAATATTGCAGTAATTTATGTCCTAAAAAATAGCTTCGTAAATTATTTGTTAAACCATAGAAACATATTCTAGACTATCAGGGCAATTATGAATAAAATTTCGCGAGAAATTTCTCATATTTCATATTAGAATTTTTTTCCTATTACTTGCTATTAGTTGGAATTTTTCCCCGGGAAAAATTTCTCGAGGAATTTTATTCATGATTGCCTTATACATAAATTTTATTTAAGCTTTCCGATTGAATTAAAAATTAATTACTTTATTGGAACACTACTACGGATCAACAAACAAAAAGCTTTGAACTATTAATTATCAAAAAGTCGCCTGACTGCTTAAACAAAAAAGTCTAGTAAACGTGCATGTATTTAAGAAGGGACTCAAAAAGAGAACGTAAGTGTTGTCACAGCTACGTTACCGTTCACATAAACATTTTCTTTTTATGTGGAAGCACAAACAACTATCTTTCCGGGACGCTCGCTATCATATTAAATACGAAATTTGAAAAAGTATAAAAAATAAAAGACAAAATAACGGCTAGTACTAAGCCGCCGATAAGCCGAGTGGTTCGGCGGCGGCTCGGCTTGTCGAAAAAAATCGGCTGACTGGCTAGCCGCCAGCCACGCCGGTACGGCTTGCTACTCTGTTTGACACCTCTAATCTATACCGCTGCAACACCGTAAATACAAAAATTTTACTTTAGTTCCCCAAATACCTCGTTTACAATAATTCTTTACCGCTTCAACACCGTAAATACAAAAATTTTACTTAAGTTGGTAAATTTACATATGCTTAATTCACAAAATCTCTTGTATCTCTGTATCGATTGTATTATCATATTAAATACAAGAGAGTAATATTTGTTGTATGAAATTTTCATATAAAAATGAAATACACTATTACACTTTTATTTCATATGTTTTTAAAATGTTGTATTCAGAGAGAGGCTCTCTGAGAGAATTTGTATGTAGCTTGTTCTTCTTTTTTCATTAAAAATGCAAAATACATTAATACACTACACACAGTGTGTTCACAATTAAAAAAACAAAAAGTGTATTTGATACACAAATACACGATAAAGATTGTTGTGAATTAAGCAATTGTGACGACCTTATAAATTTGTATTTAGTGTATTGTGACAACATTGAAAACAAGAGTCGGAGGACGGTCATTCGGCGTTATCATTTTAATGTTATGACTACATTCAAATTTTGGTAAACGAATGTTGTACTGATGTTAGTTGTACCCACAGACAATCGTAGCAACGTGGTGCTGATTGTCTTTTTCTGCCTGGGTTACTATATTAAATCAAAAATATCGAGCCATAACCACATGAAAAGCTTAAGTACAAGAAACAAAACTTTACAGGAGAAGGTTTCTTAATTATCTTCATTGAATTTTAGTGTTTTATGCTAAATATAAATAATGCAACGAATTTTAACCAAATAGCATAATAACGGTATTTTTGTCCCTTAAGCATTTTTTGTCTCCCTGATCACCTCCTCTGTATATTAAGCTAAAAAAAATTTTAGGAAAAAGTAAATACCAGGGGGCAAATTACGGCACTCGTTATCGAACGAAATTACGAAATATTTCCATATAAACTCTATGAAAAGATTTCGTAATTTCATTCGATAACGAGTGCCGTAATTTGCCTCCAGTTTTTTACGTAAACTTGTCTCTTCAACATACTTATTGCTTTTCAAAACAAAGAGTAAAAGTATTCTTAAATCTATATACTTTTGTGACGACGAAATTTTTAATAAATTGCTACGTACCTGATTATCTCAGTTTTTCGCCTGGATCGCGTAATTAAATTTAAATCATAATAAATTTTTTCAGAGTTATCCAAATAACCATATTTAAGACTTATAAATGTTTTGGAGAAACACAGCCTACAAAAGTGTTTTCCAATCTTTAAAATCATGCTAACACCTCAATACAATAAAATATTTTTGGGTTAGTTGTATACTTGAATAATGGGCTTTGTCGTGATTCGCGTATTTCGACTTGGACTACAAAAATTTGGATCTATATTAAAAAACACTGTATATTTATTTTTATTTTTTATTTTCTGTACAAAGAATCCAAATGATTGCTCTTGAATTTACATAATATATACAAGTATGTACGCAGATTTTTATAGGAAAATACGTTTCCTCTAGGCATATTTGTGTCTAGTTTTGTTGAGATATATTCAATGGATACCGAGCTGTAGGATAATTTCCAAATACATAACAAAGATTATAATAAACTGGTATGTGATGTTTTGATCCTTATCTATATGATTATTGAGTGATCCTTTGGCTGAGTGGTAGTGATGCTGCCTGAGTCCAGAGGTCGTGGGTTCGATTCCCACCATAGATCCAGTGTGTTTTCTGCAGAAAAGCTAATCGCTTCGCGGGTTGTGTTTGTTAAAAAATAAAAAATATCAGGTCCAAACGTAATTTGGCTATATACTAATACAGATCTTACCTTATAAAATAATGAAAACGGATTATAATTATCGCTTTCCAATTTTTAGCGAAACCCGTTGAAAAAAAGTAGTTTTATGAATTTGTTGATATCCAATAATTTTGTAAATAAGTCTGTTAACTGGATCTCATTTCTAATACTTTCAAGCTTTATACTACCCTGTAATATGTTATCCCTTACGAAGTGGAATTTTATATCTGTGTGTATATGCTTTGCTCTTTACTGTCTAGGTTATCCGCCATTCGAATATATCCTCTGTTATTTTCAAATATTTTAACGATATAATCTTCCACTTCTTTTAAATCTTGCAAAACTTCAGATGTCTATGCTACTTAAGTTGTTTTTAAACTCAAAGCTACATATACATATGTGTTGGGGTTCTAATAATAAATTTTACTACTCGCTAGAAATGAGAAAAATCAAGCTGATTTTATGTTCACTTAACTGAAGAAGCGTAATATAAATAATACTATTATACTACTTTAATTTTGTTTTTTAATCATTTATAAAAGAATAATAATATTTGTTTTTTTATGTTTCAGGAAATAAATAGAAGCAATCGTCGCATCATAAAACAAACTTTTGTATCTGATGTTTTACAAATCCCTGATCTCATCAATAATGGAGACAAATCAAAACTAACAGAAGACAACAACGAATCAATAATCAAATCACCATGCACACAAACACAAATTGACAGTAATACGGATGATGAAGAGGAAGATGATTGGGAAAATATGTACAACGATAGTGGTGATTGTTTGGATCCGAAAATTATGCAAGAGCTGACCGCATCCGTGGGCAAATGTAAAATAGAATTACCCAAAATGGATTACAGCGTAAAAAAAATTTTATTTTAAATTTATATATGTACATACAAACATTCTCGTGATGTGGCGAATATTCGTCTTCGTGTTACGCCACACAGTGGGGGATTTTGAAAAAAAATTGGAAATAATTTGCAGTTTCTAAACGAGCCGTCCGATTAAAATGAAATTTCATATAACATTTAAGGAGGTATTACCGATCTTAAGCCTGAAATTTGGGTACTGTATCCCTTAAGGGGGCAGAGCCACAAACCCCCAAAGTGGGCAACTTCTGGTTAATGAAAAATTCAAACCGATGCTAAGGGGCTGTCCATATATTACGTAACGAGGGGGGAGGGGACCCACTAGAGCGTTACGATTTGTTTTGAATGGGGTGAGGGGGTCTTTGAAAATGTTACGTAACAGAACAAATTACTAATTTCGTACAATAAACCCAATCTTTTTCTCTTTTATTTATCTAACTGATCATACGTGTTACCAAAATATATAATGTATGTATTAGTGATGTAACGAATGCCAAGTTTTGATATTCGCGAAGAGGAATACGAATATTAAATGTGAAATGTATAGACATAAACTTGGTGTTCTGTTTACGCCTGCAAAATGAAATATGACAAAATTTTGAAAAATAACTTCATACTCCTGTTGGTGTACTTTAAAGTTAATAAAAACTACCCAAAATTTTAATGATAGTCAATTTGAAAATGATACAAACCACAAATATCTATAAAAAGTTTAATGAAAATTTATTTTTAGCCATTTATTTAAATTTCGTTTAGAATTTATGCATTTATTTATTTATTTTTTTTGGAAAAATATTCGTATTCGCGAAATTCAGGTGAATGGCCGAATATTCGGCAATTCGAATACTAATACGAATATTCGTGCATCACTAGTGTTGTATGTACACATACATACATGTGCCGAATGTTAATTTTTTATAATCGTGAATTCGAATATTTAAAACTATATCCGCGAATACGAATATTTAAAATGATATTCCCCAATATGAATATCTATTGCATATAAAATTTATAGACATTGACAATTAAAAAAATTTTTATGGAAAATAACTCCATAAATCCACCAAATACATAGAAGGAAATGGTATTTGCAGAAGCTTACGAAAACATATCTTGCAATTATCATGGAAAAAAGTGTCCTTTCAAGACATTCTTTCATATACATATATGCATGACAATATCCAATTATCAAGTTTTAAAATTTTTTTGGTAAACTTTAGGCTACAATGTTTAAGTCTGAGAGATGTGTTAATGGAAACTTGCATACATAGATTTATTTTCATAAGGATATTATTTTAATTTTTTATACAACCGAAAAGAAAATATTTAGAAAACAACATTGTTTAGGAACTAGATTGTCTGCCACTCTAATTTTGAGGTATTTTTAAGGAATATTTTTTGAAATGAGCAAATATTATCTATTGAAAATGTAATGTTGCAGAAAGGACAAAAATTAATAAAAGAAATATTACATAACTTTCATAATGGATATCATTTTGAGTCATTTGATCTCCCAAAATACCCCAACAAATGTGTATGTTTAAAGCCCTCCCGCTAAGTGCACTGGTTAAAAAATATTGTCTTTTAGATAATGAAATATTTTTCACCACGGCAACCTTTATCGATCCAAGATATAATTTTTTTTAGTTTCACGCACATTATAGATTTATTTGAAGATGGCCAAACGGAGTATCTTCAAAATCTTTCAAATACACGACGACTTCACTTGCAGACACTAGTGAAAGCGCCCGTGAGGCTAATGCCAATTCTCATCTTGGTGTTTCAAATACTGCTTAGTCATCAATACGGAATATTTGGCGAAGAAACGAATAGCAAAAATATAGAATTAGATTTCTTTTTTTTTTAATTATTACAATCTAATAATTGTGTGCCATTCATTTAAATTTCGTTTTGGATTTATGAATTTTTTTTATACATACATATATTTTTTTAAACTAATACGAGTACATATCTAGAAATAGAATAGAAATATTTGGGAATTCGCATACGCATCACTAATTCATACATACAGTTTAAGAATAAGCTCTCCATAAAACCATAATTTTTTAAGTTTGAGGACACTTGGGAAGAAATTTAAAAAATATTTTTGCCAATATTTGGCAATTAGCGGAAATTTTCTTACATACCAAACAAACAAAAAATTATACAAAAAAATATTCGTAGTACATATTATTCGTAATAGGTACATACTGACTTTAATACATAAGCTTTATTGCTTTGCTAATATTTTTTAAAAGTGGAAATAACAAAAACAAACAAAAAACGCAAACAAAAAACAAAAACAAAGTGACCTTGAGGAATACTCTATACGAGTTCCTCAAAAACAAACAAACAATCATAAATTACAAAAACAAAAAAAACCGCAAATAAAAAAACCCAAATACAAAAGTGAGTTCAAACTGCAGAAATGTTTATTTTACTGTGAGTTCTGAAGCTCTTAATGAAAACAATAGAAATAATAAATCTAATGAAAGTCTTTTTTAACGGTAGAGCCAATTTTTCGTCAGCGATCAACTTCGCTTTGCCCAATGTCAAATAGTAGTGATTCATTAACATTACAGTTGCCTAGTACTTCTTCATATAAGTCAGTAATATCATCCCCTTCAGGCTAGTGTTCATCACTTAACAAAGTTATCACTAAGGATAACAGTAACTCAAAACCCAAGGTGCAAGTCGGAATGGACAGATATATAACCGTGGTAAATCGTGGGCGAAGCCCGAATTCTTTAAAAATTTCATCCGCTCCAAAGATGTCTAGGGATAACAGCGCATCCTCAAAACCGCTTTAAAATTTTGAAAGATGAGAACGACAAACCCGATGTATCCTCGAAACATTCCAGCCGCCACCAATCTACTTGAGAGAGAAAAATTCAAATGCCCTTATTAAAAAATTAATTACGGTCATTGATGAGAATAAATTTAACATTGTGACAATAAAACGTGGCAACATTTATGAAACGAAAATTCAAATTTATGACGAAAAAGATTTCCGCAAATTGGTTTCTGAATTTGAATCAAAGAAAACAAGGTTCTACGCATACCAGCTTAAGAGGGCTAAACGCCTGCAGATCGTATTGAAGGGTATAGATTCTTATGTTGTTCCTGAATGAAGAAATAAAATATGCACGTCCAGGGATTTAAGGTAAAGAATGTATCTAACATAATGAACAGAGAAAAGGTACCCCAACCAAAATGTACTAAACCAAAAGACAAGCTGAAAAAAATGCAGTAATTGTGGAGGTAATCACACCGCTAACTACAGAGTTGTCCTGTGTAATCTTTCGTCCAGCAGGCTATAGTGCAAAAACCTATATTAGCTCCAGTTCAAACAACAAACGCTTCCCCAGCCACTTTTGCGCAAATGAGCCAACCAGTTACTTCCCGTGTGTCGTATGCCGATGCTGCCAAGACAAATTCTATTACCGCGCAGAAAGTGTCCCCACCAATTAATTCAACAAACGCTAACAGAAGCTTTAATTTCAGTCGCCTTGAAGCCACTACTGAAAATCGTGTGCAAACTATCAACAACTTTACAACAAATATGACAAGCATGATGCAAGAAATGCTACGAATGCAGAATACACTGCTTCAAGCATTAACTAACTAATAAGCCTTGAAAACGTTAAAAATATGTTTCTGGAATGCAAACGGCATTCGCCAACATAAAAATGAACTTGAGCACTTCCTTAAGGAAAAAAATATTGATATAATGTTGGTCTCTGAAAGTCATTTGACTTAGAGAAGCCTCTTAAAAATGAATGGCTACACTATATATGATACAAAGGACCCTAGAGGAAGGCTTGCGATGGATCAGCAATTCTAATAAATTCAAGACTCAAACACTACATTCTTGACAGCATTTGCGAAGAACATCTACAAGCAACTAATATTTGCGTCGACAATTTTTGTACAAATTTCATAATATCCTGGTAACACCTAGAGGTCGATCGTTGTTTAATACTATTTCCAAACTGGGCTTAGATGTCATTTCGAGTGGGGAGCCTACTTAGTGGCCTACTGACGTACGAAAAATTCCGGATGTTATAGATTTTGGCGTCATAAACAATATCCATAGGGAATTGATTCATGTGGAGTCCTCTCTAGATCTCTCCTCCGATCACTATCCCACAATAGTTAAAATTTTCAACCCACTAAGGAGTGATTTAAATAACTCATATGTGAAAATGATTAATGGGGTCAACTGGCTAGGATTAAAAAAATATCTTAGTAGTCACTGCAGTGAAAATATTCAGCTAAGATCACCTGATAATATTGAATTCAACATTGCCAAAATTAACGAAAATATTAAACAGGCTACTGAACATGCCACTACCTCCCGGTTGCAGACTAGCTTTAATAGAATTTATTTTACGGAAATTGAACGCCTGGTATGAAAGGAGAGCTAGAAGAAAATGGCAACAACACAAATCACCCCTGAATAAAATCAGACTTAAACAATGTACTAAACGACTCAAAGAGATGCTATTACTGCAAAAATATTTAGAAGGTCTCGATGTCACTGCGCACTTCGACCGGAGGCAGGGCAAGAAGCGATAGTGAGAAATGTAACTTATTTGCTGAGCATTTAAAATCTGTATTCTCTCCCAATTCATGACCCTTGCTTTGCTGCTGATTTACAAAGTGTAGTTTCTCTACCCCCAACCCCTTAAAGTTTAAGATGCGAAAAGTACAAAAAGTAATTGCTGAACTCAACCCGAAGAAAGCACCAGGTATTGATGGCATTAGTAACAAAATGCTGATGAACTTGCCTCATATTGCAATAAGCATCCTGCTATTTATTTTTAATGCTATTTTAAGAATGCGGTATTTTCCTCATAACTGGAAACTTGCCAAGATAAAAATGATTCCAAAGCCGGGGAAAGATCTTACCAAGACTGAGTCATATAGGCCTATAAGCTTACTATCTACAATCTCAAAGCTTTTCGAAAAGCTGCTCATGACTAAATTGTCCAAAATTTTAGCTGATAATGGGTGCATCCCAGACCATCAATTTGGATTTAGAAGTCAGCATAGCACAATTTAACAAACGCATAGACTGGTCCAAGTTGTAAGAAGCACATTTGAAGAAAAGTATTGTTCTGCTCTCTTTATTGATGTTTCTCAGGCGTTTGACAAAGTATGGCAGGAAGGTCGAGTTTTAAAATTGAAGACATCTGCCAATAAAAATTCAAAAGCTTTTGGAAAGCTACATTGTCGATAGGAAGTTCACTGTTGTAGAAGGAGAGTTCACGAGTGTGCCCGAATCTATATGTTCTGGTGTGCCACAGGGTAGCGTACTGGGTCCTATCTTGTATTTAATATACGCCCATGTTCTGAAAAACGCATATCGCTTAAAATTGGCGTTTTCGATCGGAAAACGCTAAGCAGGTGTTCTGAAAAACGCACATCGCTTAAAACTAAATTTTTTCGATTTCAAAACGCCAAAGAGGTGTTCTGGCAAACAAAAACGCCAGAAATTTGGCGTTTTCAAACCGCTTGTACATACTGAAGCGATCTGGCTTATTTTATTAATCCTGCACTTTAAACATTAAAGGAAATGATGTACAATTTAAATTTAATATGTTTTGTTTTTATTTCAGCTAAAGATTGTAACATTTTTTTACTTTTTTCATTAAAAATATGCAATTTAAAAAGTTTCTTTGATTTTGTCAATTGCCTGTCGCAATTGTTTACTTATGAACTGGCGTTTTATGCCAACAGCTGATCCAATTGATCTTCGAAAAAAATGTAATTTTAGTGGTGTTAATTTTAAAATACCTTATTTGGTTATTTCTTTCTTAACTTTTGATATTAATATTTGGAATTTATTAAGTGCACATATTTATATTAAAATGTAAAAATAAACAAATAATAAAAGTTCAAAAATAATTTAAAAATTGTACAAATACCTTCATATATTTACGAGAGATAAAAAATCATAAAAGAACCTAAATTAAACCGACTACTCGCAATGAAAACTCCAAATTATTCGTAAGTAGTTATATGTGACATCTCTAAATAAAAGAAGAAGCATTTGTCAGATTTTAATAAATAAAATACAACTTGTTGATTTATGTCTGTGCCTGTTGCTGTTGTAGAATAAAATAAATAGTTTATTTTGTGTAAATAATGTAAGTACATAAATAAATATTTGTTTAGTTAAATAATAATTCCAGTTTTTATGTGCAGGGCACCGCAAAAGTCAGTGGAGCAGTGCAAAATATTTCTTCAATTCATGGAACTACATCCTGACATTGCAAGAGGTCTCTACAAAGGCGATAGGGTCAAACTAGACCAATTATGGAGCGACTTAACGGATCAACTCAATGCCAGTGGACCGCCCACTAGAAATATTGCTAACTGGAAAAAGGTATAAACTTTCAACACTATTTATTGAAGCCATTTTAAATTGTGCGTTTTTGCTTAGATTTGGTGTGACTGGAGACGCAGCATTAAAACAAGACTTGCGGAAAACAAGATGTCATTAAAGAAGACGGGTGGCGGAGACTATCAGCAGCACTTCTTGTCGCCAGTTGAAGAGCAATTGGCTGTAATATGTAATATATTACATGCAGTGGAGGGTATTCCTAAAGCAAAATCTTTTGGTGCTGAGTTGATGAAAGATGTTGAATTTCTAGACGATGTGGAAATCGAAAAATTTATAAATTGTGAGGTCATACCTTTAGATAGTGAAAAGCCAACATCTACAGCTTCTCCTACATTTACTCCTCAAGGAAAAAAAGCTCGTTTAAGCGGAGACGTTCAGCACTTAATGAATGAAGAAACAAAGAATTTCAAATATCTAGCTCAAAAAATGGAGGAAATGAGCAACAATATGAAAGAAAACTCTAGGTATTTGAGAAATATTTACAAAAGTATGGACGAAATTTGTTCTTTAAAGAAAAAATAACTGTCTGAAATAAAAAGACATCACATGGAGTTGGAAAAAATTGCGATTAGTCGCAATAAAATGAAACAAGAATTTTTGAATTTAGAGAAAATGAAGCTGGACATGGAACAAGACTAATTTTAAAATTTTTTATAAGGTTTATGATCTCTTTAGCAATGTTTGTAATTGGCCCTAAATGTGATAATTGAAGTATTTTATTTTTATATTTTTTAAATAAATGAAGTGTTTATTTTTATTGTTTTTAACATGAATATGTATTATGTAAATGTTACTCTGAAAATGTTACTTTGCAAATTTTGCGTTTGTGACTTCCATCACATGACTGATACATATTTCATTACACCAAAGATCTTGCAATATTGTCTCTGATTTCCGCTCCTACGGTGCTGTGTTGTAATTGAACCAAATCTTCTTCCACTTCTTCATTTGATGTAGTTGCTATTAGGTCTTGGTCTTCTATAGGTACGTTGTAATGTTTGCAAATGTTGTGCAGAGCAGAACAAACATTTATAATTTTGACTACTTTCGGAGGACTATAGGGAAGACACATCTGAAGGCTTCTAAAACGGCTTTTTAAGTTCCCTATAGTTCTCTCTACTATATTTCTTGCTGATGAGTGCACTATGTTAAATTTGTGTTGCATTGAACCAAACACCGCTGACTTGTATGGCACCAAAACATAGGGTTGTAGGGCATATGCAGAGTCTGCTAACAACCAAGAATTATGGTTTCCATGGTGATACATTTCTTCATAGTAGGTGCTTGCATTGCTTAGATTCCACACAAAAGCATCGTGGCATGAGCCAGGTCTAGTTGCATCCACAGCGCGGACTTTCATTTGGTAATCACAAATCTAGATGACATTAGGAACAGTTATTTATTAAATCGTGTATGTAAATATATGATTAATGCTTACAATCAACACATTTAAGCTGTAATATCCCTTCCTACAATAGTAAAGTTCAGAATCATGCGCAGGCCTTGTAAGCCGCACATGGGTTCCATCTACAGATCCAATGACGCCGGGTATTTTAAATTTTTCATAAAAATGCATTTTGGACTCTCTAGTTTCTGATTCGGTCATCTTCAACTGAATCCAAAGTGGACACAGCCTCTCCTCAAGAACATTAAGTACGTTCCATAAAACTTTACAGAAAGTGCTACGGCCCATACTTATATTAATGTCATTGGCGATCACACCTTGGAAGGACCCTACTGCCAAAAATCTTAAAGTGCCAGCCAGACGTACTATTTCTGGAATTGAACTTTTGTTCATATGCCGAGAAGTTCCTTCCAAAACCATCAAAAATGCAGCTTTGTTTAACCTGTACAGAGCTATGAATCTTAAAACATAAAACAATGCCATTAAATCTAAACTTTTTGTCTGTATCTACATATATACTTACGCTTGGTCTGGAATGTCCAAAGGATTGGAAGAATCCCTTAGTGTTCTTTTTCTAACTAACAATTTATTGTATTGTAGTTTATTTAAACTCAATATAGCAAGCATGAACGCTGTAGGCATTTCAATTAAATATTTATATGTATATGAACTTCAATTTATTTATTTTATTAAAACTTTATTTTTTACACTTTATTTGTTTGGTTATGTTTTGTTATGATAAAACATATGTTTCGATTATTCGAATAAAACTTCGAAAAATCGTAAAACGCTAGCAAATCGCTTCGTTTTCAGAACATGCTGAAAAGCGTTTTGCGTTTTCACAACCGCAAGCGATTTGAAAACGCTGCGTTTTTCAGAACATGGACGATAGACTTGTGATATGCCTGTGAGCAATAATATCCGCACCTCTACATTTGCCGATGATACAGCCTGTATGAGTGTGCACGAAAACCCTTATTAGGCATCCCGCAACCTTCAGGGACATATTACCCAGCTGGAAATATGGTTGAACTTATGGAGAATTAAAGTCAATGAACAAAAGTGTGTGCATATAATGCTTACCTTAAGAATAGATACTTGCTCCCCTATTCGAATCAATAATCAAAATATTCCTCAACATTCCCACGTGAAAAAGCTTGGTATACACCTTGATCGAAGGCTTACATGGAAACATCATATTGACTCTAAGTTAACCCAGATGAAACTTAAGTTAACTCAAATATATTGGATGATTTGCAGAAATTCAAGACTCAGCCTAGACTGCAAACTTTTACTATACAAGTCGCTTTTGAAGCCAATATGGCGCTACGGAATTCAGTTATGGGGCACTGCTTCAGCTTCCAATGTCGAGAGAATCCAACGAAAGCAAAACAAAATTTTACGGTTAATAACATCGGATCCATGGTACATCTAAAATTCTAATATACACCGTGATTTAAATATGCCACTAGTGATTGAAGAAATTGCAAAATACGCAGGCAAATATTTAAAAAAAACTAGATCATAATCCGCTTGCTCGTAATTTTCTGAACTTTATTGGACACATCCGCCTAAAAAAGAGGTACACACGGCTTCTTATACTCAACACTCCAGATGGGACTACTTGAAAATACTTTTTCCCCTTTTTTTGACTATCACTACTTATGTATGTATTATTAATAACTATTAACAAGTTTATGTCCGACAGTGGTCGGGCCTAATCATTATGTTTTAGATTTGAATACTTATTGTTAGTTCATATTTGAAGATACAATAAATAAATACATGTATTAACAAAAAAACCGTATTGCTTTATTGCTTTGAGGTCAATGAAGCTTTGAACAAAAATATTGGCCTGCCTAATACAAAAATATTCGCCATATCAAACTTTAAGATCGGACTGTAAATATGGAAGATATAACGAAAAAACTAAAAGTTCAACCCTTACCTACGTTCGGAAAAAATAAAAAATAATTTTTGTTTTCTGATACGGTCTAATGTACATACATATGTATATCTTATTTAAATAAATATAATGAAAGCTACCTATGTATTTATTTTAGGCATTTTTAACCAAGCAATCTATTCTGAACGAGGAAGAATTTCCACACGTTTTGGAAGTTTCAAATTTTCCTGTAGAATTTAAAAATCATGATTTGTTAATGGTATTTTCTCAGTACAAGGAATCCGGCTTCGATATTAAATGGGTGGATGATACTCATGCTTTGGCTGTGTTTAGCAGTTCCCGCATAGGTAATAAATACAATCCTTAAAAAAGTTTGATTTAAAAATTTAATAGAAAAATTTGGATTGTTTGATATTTGTAGCTGCTGAAGTACTTACAATGGGACATCCTTTTGTTGTTTTGAAACCATTAGGTGAGGCAACTGTTGAATCTCGGTTAAAAGCCAAAAAATGTGCTTCTTCCCTACAACCATATCGTCCCCGCCCAGAAACATGTGCTGCCTTAGCCCGCCGTTTAGTAACTGGGGCACTGGGTGTACGCCTGAAAACTGCTGCTGCTGAGAGGGAAAATGAAAAGCGTGTCCTGCGCGAAGCCAAAGGTAAACAATCATAAAACATATTCCATATAGTTCACATATAATGATAATTTTTTTCTTTATACTTAAGAACGAAAACTTTTAGCTGCAAAGCAACGTGATGAAGTCTGGGAAAGTTAGAATGGTTGTGTGTACAAATTATTCAGTTAATATTTCATTCTTTAGTTAAAATTTTAAAATTAATGAAACTATATATTATTCTGCCATCCTAAATGAAATAATATTTTCAATGTAATTTTAATTTAATTGTTATTACTATGTGATTTTTTAAACACTAATCAATATATGTACATATAAATAATTACACAATTACAATTAAACTTAAACTTAAAAATCTTGCAATAAAAAAACTCAAACTGTGTACTTATGTATACATACATACATATGTACATATGGATTAATTTTTAAATTTAGCTTAATTAAATTATGTTATTAATTTCATTTAATTTTGATTTTTTTCTTAAAAAGTTTTAAAAATATTAAATGTAAATGTAATGTAAATGGTAGTCGTGCACATAAGCACCAGCAAGGGACAAAACACACAAAACAAAACACAGTGCCACCCTCACGAGTGACACAACGGCAGTAAAACTACCAAACAACAAACACAAAACACCACGGCAATCGATGTAATTGCCACAACGCAGCAACACTGCAGTACAGCTACACAGCCAAACAGCAACACAGCTACACAGCAAACAAACAGCAAACACAGCAAACAGCAACAAAACACAACCAGGCAGCAAAACATTCAATCCAAAATCCAAATCATCGTCCATACACATTGCAAAATTCTTCCAAGAGTTGCCCACAATACGCCCCAATACTACGCTGAGGCACCCACCCAGTCTCAATGAGACTGAGAAGGTGCCCCCGCATAAAATCATGGCCGCAAGAGAAAACCCCAGACACCAATCATGGCCAGAAGGGCTCAGCAACGACACCAACACCACGCGTCTACACAGGTACTACCAGACTATACACCGGAGAGCCTTCGACGGAAGGCCATACGGGCGAAATTGCCCAATCCAGAGAATGCCACTGCATCAGTCAATATTCAACTGACGTCAAAACTGCCACCATCCAACACAACACCCATGGCCGGCAAGTCCCTGATATCGTCATACAACGGACAATACATCAGAACATGCCGCCAATCTTCAACGCCCGCACCGCACCGACAAGCAGGAGAATCAGACAAGTCTCTTTGATGCAAAAAGGCATTCAAGGAGCCGTGCCCGGTCAGTATGAACCCCAGATGCAAGCCGAAGCTAAACTCTGGGCGCTCACGCACAAAGGTCGGATCACGTATAAAATTATACGTTACCCTACCATTGTCACTGTTCTCCCACCTTTCCCTCCAAATGGACACTAGATGAGCATCCAATTCCCTCGCGATTTCGCCCGATTCCCTACCTACAAGACTACTAGCAGAAAGCCAGTCATACCCAAGAAGTGGTAGCCCACGCTTTATCTTGAAGGTGATAGCACGACATATCACCTCCAAGTCAAGCGGGGCCACACCTAGCAAGACCTGAAGAAAATCCGTTGATACAGTCCGACAGACTGGCATGCAAGCCAGCATGGCTACTCTCTGACAAGACAATATTCTGGTTCTACCAGCAACAGTCATTGCCACTTCATACCATACAGGCGAACCATATGCTGCACAGGCAACAAATAGTCCACCATATATGGTACGAGTGGCACGCCTGCTCAAGCCCCAGTCACTCCTAAGTATGCGTTTAACCCTACCAACAACGGCATTCAGCTTGTCCCTCACATAGACAGGATGAACTAAAAAGTTCAACCTCTCAGCCACCATTATTCCCAAATATTTGACCTTGGTCACATATTTGAGGCTAACACCGCCAGATCGAATGAGTGGTGGACGACCATGTGATAATTTGCCATTGAGCAACATCATCACAGTTTTATTCATGTCCACCCCAACCCCGACACGATTACCCCACTCAGTCACAATACCCATGACTTGCTGACCCTTAATCTCCAGTTCAGCACGAGACTGACCTTCAATCAAAATCAGCAAGTCATCAGCATATGCGCACAGTTTGTACGATGCAGCCAGTTGCCGCAACAGAGTATCCATCATGAGGTTCCAAATAAAAGGACCACAAATAGAACCCTGCGGGCAGCCCCTAGAAACATCCCTCCAAACAGCATCGCTGGCGCCTACCATACAAGCTTTCCTGCCGCTGAAGTAGCTACTCCACAAAGATAGCTCCTGACAGCCAACACTTTGCAGCCTGTCAAGAACCACACCCCATGAGAGGTAGTCAAATGCACCCTTAAAATCAACAAATAGGCCTAACACATACTTAGCAGACGAGTCGCCAACACAGTGCTTAACATGCAGCCACGCATCATCAACGGATCTCCCCTCCCTAAAACCAAACTGGTACTCAGATAAGGCAGCACTGTCGCACTCCTTCAGTCTTTCCACCATTATCGTTTCCAGCACTTTTCCAAGTGCTGGTAGGAGACTGATGCCCCGATAAGAGCGCGGATTACTCCTAACCCCATCAGGAGACTTCAGGAGCACGACAATACGTGCCTGCTTCCAAGCCCTAGGGAAATAGCCCTCACTCAGACACCTCTCGTATACTGCCTCCAAGTATTCAGGTATAGCCTTCCAGATGCTTTTACACATCTCTCCAGTCATACCGTCAATACCCGGAGATTTCCTACTCTTAGTCTGGCAGAAACCGGCAGCCAACTCCGATCCTTGCAAATTCGGGGGGTGGACTTCCTCCCTAATAAGAGGAGGGTTATCAACCCGGTCCTCATCTGGAAAGAAAGAGCTCAGCAAAACATTCATGCAATCCCGCCATGCAGTGAACATAGTGTCACCAACCTGAAGAGATTCCACGTCAAGTCTCCGATTTCTGCCACTGCAGATGCGATACACGTCACCCCACGGGTCGTCCCTATTTTCGCGCACAAACGCCCTCCACTCATCCTCCTTCACCCTCTCGATGCGGTCCTTATAAGACCGCAGGCTGACCAGATATTCCGTTCTACGTGTCGCAAGATCGTCAGCATTGGAACGCCTGGCCGTCTGAAAAACTCTTCTGAGGCGCCTGACGCTTCTCCGCATCAGATCTAGCTCACTAGTCCACCACCTGACCCTGCCTGATCGTGTCTTACGACAACGACCTAGCAACGTGTCATTTACCGAACACATCCACCTATCAATCTGGTCAACCTGCTCATCAACGGACAGCGCACAAAAGGTATCTAAAGGCATACCAAGGGCTACCGCTCTAAAGAAACCGGTATAAGCAACCCAATTGGCATCGAGCACCCGCCACTTGCGTGGAGTTGGAACGAAACCGGAACGCCGATGGTAAGAGAGGACAATCTCAATGATATTGTGGTCACTTACCCCCGCATTGTCACGCACCCTGCAACGAAAATCGAACAGCGTCAAAGCGCCATTGTTCGCCACCGTAACGTCTATGTCGCTAGCACCCATTGGACCATCAAATGCGTACAACTCACTAGCCTCATTTAACACAGAAGCACGCACCGTAAGCAGCCATTCACTTAGCATTTCCCCTCGAATATAGTTAGAATTCCTAGGAGCATGCTCCGGCATTTTACTGAACCACATTCGAGAGCATGCATTCGCGTCTAGGCCAAGGATTGCAGGAGTGTTACTCGCAAGTAGTAACACTGCATCCATGTATCCTAAATAACGATCCAATAAAGCACTAGGTGGACAATAGACACTCGCGAGAAATAGACGCCCAAATTCACCCTCTACGGCCGCACAAACACCCCAACGCGTACGATTCACAATAGTGCAGTCGACAGTCGCGTCGTCAACAACAACAGCAGCATTTCCTGGAAGGTTGGCATAAACCCTCATCGTAGCCGGCAGTCCCCTGACACAGCCATTTGCGAAGTAGGGCTCTTGCACAAGTGCAAAAGAAGCCCCACTTCGCTTCATGGCCTGGCCAAACTCGCACGTCGCTGAATACGCCCTCTGAAGGTTTTGTTGTAAAATTAACAACATCTGATCCATGATTAATGTCTGGAATTCGCCCTTGCAACCATAGCCCCGTATATAGGACATATCATAGACAACATCCTGTGATCAGCAGGCAGTCCCTTGAATTCGCAGTTGCTACATCTCACTTCGTTCGTACAGCCGGAGGAACGGTGACCAGCTACACCACACCGCAGACAGGTCTCCTCGCGCATCTTACAGTTCTGCACTCGATGGTAAAACCCAAGGCACCTGAAGCAGCTCTGTACAGGCTCCTGTGAGCGCACCTGGAAACGGAACCATTTAATGTACGCACCAGTACTCCTCAGCTGTTCCGCAACTCGCTCCGTACATTCGAGGGTGACGTTGACTTGCTGTCCACTATCACTACGCCATGGCGCAGTAACCAGCCGCACGCTCCTCTTGTACACTTCCGGAGACATTATCCCACCCAGGTTCATACTGTACAGCTCCTTCATGAACTCATCGGGGGTAATCTCTGAGTGTACCTTCTGGATGAGCACCCTTGGTCCCAGCTTATCACTCACGCTGACCTCCAGCCCGACCTCAGCAAACTTTCCATTCGCGGCAATCCGCTCACGTTCAGCCACTGACAGTGTGCGTATCACCACACCTCCCGACTTGATGGGACGTACATCGTGCACTCGTACGCCTAAGGTTGGCCCTACCTCAGTGACCAGCTTATTCATCACCTCCTTGGACGTGGAGGCACCTTTGCCCCTCACAACAACTGACCAGGTCTCCACATGCTTCACGACAGGTTTCGCCACCACCGCCACTGGTGCACGAGCCGCAGCAGCAGGAGCAGGAGCAGCACGACCACCAAAAATAGCAGGTGAGCCGGCCTCCAATCGCCCCCTCAGCCTCTCATTCTCCGCCACAAGCCCCATCATCAGCTTCTCGTAATACGCCGATATATTGGACACTAATCTGCCCACAGCACGGTCGACACTGTCAGCCAACACCACCTCCATCAACGCGCTAGTGATGCGCTTTAGCTCCGAGATGGCCTCAGCAGCCGTAGCAATGCCCACATCAACACCGGCAGCAGCAACAGCACCAGCAGCACCAGCAGTCTTAGCAGCCTTCGGCCCCTTTTTTCTCTTCCCCTGGCCCGACGACACAGCACGCGTCTTGTCAGTCGCGTCCGTGGCCATCGCACACCCTTCCTCCACCCTCTCGTACACCACCTCTTCAACACCCATAGCGTCACTCAAAGCAGAAGTAACGCCACCAACAGCACCACCAGCCGTAGCATTCGTGGCAGCAGCAGCAGAAACAGCAGCAGCCGCGGCAGCAGGAGTAGCAGCAGAACGCTCCTTCCGCCTCTTGGGTGAGTTGGGCTTCACCCTCTTCTCCTTAGCGTACTCATCACTCTCAGTATCACTATGCCGCAGCAACTTTCTCGCAGGACGCGGCGGCATGAAAAATTCGGCCTGCGACACGGACTCAGAAGCGTCCTCGTCGACGTCGCCCTTAGGCACCTTCTTTTTCAGCGGCAGCGGGCCCGGTGGAGCCATAACCGCGCAAATACCAATACAAAAGTGAAAAAAGTTCACTTACCTTATTTGCCGCAGATAGTTATTTGCAGATAGGCCCTTTTTAAAGAGCACCACTACCCACAAAGCAGCGACACCAACCAGCAGTAACACCGACCTACCGACGTATCGACTTGTCGGCTTCGACCTACCCACTTATCGGCTTATCGATTTGCCGACTTACCGACTTATCGACACGCGTATCAGTCAGTGTGGCAACACCAACAAGTTTGACCTACGCGCCGGAGTTTGCCCTTGAGACACCGATTTAACACAAACACCGTTTGTCCTTTCTGCCGGAATTTGCCCTTGACAGTTTAAGGCTCTTTTTCTTCTTCGCGTTTCACTAGTTTTCTTTACTTTTTACAATCATACATACATACATGTAAGGCTTTTTATTGTACTATATACTCGGAGAATAAATCCACTATATCTCCGGTATATGTCAACTATTTTCAAAGATTTTTATATTCACTTGTTCTAAATTCCACTCGCTTTAAAATGATACTACTCCCGTAATTTTATTCCAACTTTTAGTACTCAAAAACACTCCGCACAAAAAACTCGAATTTAAACACGACCGTTCGCTTCAATATTGAAACTGCAAGTGAGGTGAGGCAACTGTTGAATCTCGGTTAAAAGCCAAAAAATGTGCTTCTTCCCTACAACCATATCGTCCCCGCCCAGAAACATGTGCTGCCTTAGCCCGCCGTTTAGTAACTGGGGCACTGGGTGTACGCCTGAAAACTGCTGCTGCTGAGAGGGAAAATGAAAAGCGTGTCCTGCGCGAAGCCAAAGGTAAACAATCATAAAACATATTCCATATAGTTCACATATAATGATAATTTTTTTCTTTATACTTAAGAACGAAAACTTTTAGCTGCAAAGCAACGTGATGAAGTCTGGGAAAGTTAGAATCGTTGTGTGTACAAATTATTCAGTTAATATTTCATTCTTTAGTTAAAATTTTAAAATTAACTAAACTATATATTATTCTGCCATCCTAAATGAAATAATATTTTCAATGTAATTTTAATTTAATTGTTATTACTATGTGATTTTTTAAACACTAATCAATATATGTACATATAAATAATTACACAATTACAATTAAACTTAAACTTAAAAATCTTGCAATAAAAAAACTCACACTATGTACTTATGTATACATACATACATATGTACATATGGATTAATTTTTAAATTCAGCTTAATTAAATTATGTTATTAATTTCATTTAATTTTGATTTTTTTCTTAAAAAGTTTTAAAAATATTAAATGTGCAACTTTTCAATTTAAAATTGATTGTTTATTTGAAAGTAGCAAATTTTTCCATTTCAGCGCTTAAAATAGTCCATACATTTTACAAAAAAAAAATTTTAACTACATCTTACTAAGAGTTTTCACGATTCGTAGTAAAGTACCCTTGTAAAATTAATAGTCCTTTTAAAGATACTACATTACAATACCACAACAACAAATATATTGAAATAAAATTTACTATACTTTTTAAAAAAAGCAAGACCAAAAACAGTAGTATATTAAGTGTTGTAATTGTACAAGTCAATTGTATAATTTATAAAAAGCCATAATACTGATTAAGAATCTTAGAATTTTATTATTCGACATATTGTCATAAGTATATTTAAATTTGAAATTTTTTAAGAATCGATAAAATCGTAAGGAATGCGAAAATTCGCGAAAATTCGCAAAAAGGTATTAACAGCGGTATGATGAGAATGTTTAATAATGTTTTAAAATCTTCAAAACTCTTAGGAAGCTAAAAGACACGCAAAAAGGCGCTTTTATCGCGAACTTTGCAAAAAATCGCGAAAATTTGCAAAATTATAAATAAGCCATAATATTGATTAAAAATCGCTAAAACTTTAAAAAATGCAAAAAATTCGCAAAAATCGCGAAAATTAAGAAAATTTACAAAATCATATTAACAGCGAGATGAAAACAAATTGTAATATTTTTAAAAATCTACTAAACTCTTGGGAAACTCAAAAAATGCAGTGTCTATTTTATTGCAAACTTTGCACAAAATGCGAAAATTTACAAACTTGAAAGCAAACGCTTAAATTGATTGAAAATTTCGAAAGTTATTAAATATATAAAAAGTTTGGAAAAAAACGCGAAAAATCGCAAGTTAGCGAAAAATTGCTAAAAGTATTGAAAAAATTACTAAACCTATAAATAGTAAAATTCGCAATAAAAATATAGAGAAATAATGTTTATATGTTTATATTTTTGAACAAATTATTTTATTTTTATAAATGTGAAATATTTGAAAGCGACACCACTGCCAATATCACGCTCTTACGTATCTTCAGCGGTATGATGAGAATGTTTAATAATGTTTTAAAATCTTCAAAACTGTTAGGAAGCTAAAAGACACGCAAAAAGCCGCTTTTATCGCGAACTTTGCAAAAAATCGCGAAAATTTGCAAAATTATAAATAAGCCATAATATTGATTAAAAATCGCTAAAACTTTAAAAAATGCAAAAAAATCGCGAAAATTAAGAAAATTTACAAAATCATATTAACAGCGAGATGAAAACAAAGTGTAATATTTTTAAAAATCTACTAAACTCTTGGGAAACTCAAAAAATGCAGGGTCTATTTTATTGCGAACTTTGCACAAAATGCGAAAATTTACAAACTTGAAAGCAAACGCTAAAATTGATTGAAAATCGCGAAAGTTATTAAATATATAAAAAGTTTGGAAAAAAAGGCGAAAAATCGCAAGTTAGCGAAAAATTGCTAAACGTATTGAAAAAATTACTAAACCTATAAATAGTAAAATTCGCAATAAAAATATAGAGAAATAATGTTTATATGTTTGTATTTTTGAACAAATTATTTTATTTTTATAAATGTGAAATATTTGAAAGCGACACCACTGCCAATATCACGCTCTTACGTATCTTTAATTTGATCCACTGCATTTTGTACCAAAAACTCAAAAATTTTATCTTTTTCCGTTTTAAGGCATTTACTTTTTATTTTGTTATTCTAAAATTTCAAATAATGAGAAGGAAAATCAGCTCTTTCAAATTATTTACATCGACAATAAAAGTCGTTCACTCTTTTCCAAAAAAAACCTTTTAAATTCAAAAGGGTTTTAAAAAAACTACGAAGCGTGAAAACCGCTATAAAAATATTATCCCATTACCCGCCGCTGTACTCACTTGAGTGCAGCCAAAAAAAGGTGAAAATTTTGCATATTTGAAAGTTGTAATTAATTGGCGTTTCTATCTAAATCTGAACCATATTCTATTGAAATAATGAACAAAACCTGTCGATATATATTTAGACTGTTATTTAGACCTAGCAACGTGTCATTTACCGAACACATCCACCTATCAATCTGGTCAACCTGCTCATCAACGGACAGCGCACAAAAGGTATCTAAAGGCATGCCAAGGGCTACCGCTCTAAAGAAACCGGTATAAGCAACCCAATTGGCATCACGCACCCGCCACTTGCGTGGAGTTGGAACGAAACCGGAACGCCGATGGTAAGAGAGGACAATCTCAATGAGTTTGTGGTCACTTACCCCCGCATTGTCACGCACCCTGCAACGAAAATCGAACAGCGTCAAAGCGCCATTGTTCGCCACCGTAACGTCTATGTCGCTAGCACCCATTGGACCATCAAATGTGTACAACTCACTAGCCTCATTTAACACAGAAGCACGCACCGTAAGCAGCCATTCACTTAGCATTTCCCTTCGAATATAGTTAGAATTCCTAGGAGCATGCTCCGGCATTTTACTGAACCACATTCGAGAGCATGCATTCGCGTCTAGGCCAAGGGTTGCAGGAGTGTTACTCGCAAGTAGTAACACTGCATCCATGTATCCTAAATAACGATCCAATAAAGCACTAGGTGGACAATAGACACTCGCGAGAAATAAACGCCCAAATTCACCCTCTACGGCCACACAAACACCCCAACGCGTACGATTTACAACGATGCAGTCGACAGTCGCGTCATCAACAACAACAGCAGCATTTCCTGGAAGGTTGGCATAAACCCTCATCGTAGCCGGCAGTCCCCTGACACAGCCATTTGCGAAGTAGGGCTCTTGCACAAGTGCAAAAGAAGCCCCACTTCGCCTCATGGCCCGGCCAAACTCGCACGTCGCTGAATACGCCCTCTGAAGGTTTTGTTGTAAAATTAACAACGTCTGATCCATGATTAATGTCTGGAATTCGCCCTTGCAACCATAGCCCCGTATATAGGACATACCATAGACAACATCCTGTGATCAGCAGGCAGTCCCTTGAATTCGCAGTTGCGACATCTCACTTCATTCGTACAGCCGGAGGAACGGTGACCAGCTACACCACACCGCAGACAGGTCTCCTCGCGCATCTTACAGTTCTGCACCCGATGGTCAAACCCAAGGCACCTGAAGCAGCTCTGTACGGGCTCCTGCGAGCGCACTTGGAAACGGAACCATTTAATGTACCCACCAGTACTCCTCAGCTGTTCCGCAACTCGCTCCGTACATTCGAGGGTGATGTTCACCTGCTGCCCACTATCACTACGCCATGGCGCAGTAACCAGCCGCACACTCCTCTTGTACACTTCCGGAGACATTATCCCACCCAGGTTTAAACTGTACAGCTCCTTCATGAACTCATCGGGGGTAATTTCCGAATGTACCTTCTGGATGAGCACCCGTGGTCCCAGCTTATCACTCACGCTGACCTCCAGCCCGACCTCAGCAAACTTTCCATTCGCGGCAATCTGCTCACGTTCAGCCACTGACGGTGTGCGTATCACCGCACCTCCTGACTTGATGGGACGGGAAGGTTGGCCCTACCTCAGTGACCACCTTATCCATCACCTCCTTGGACGTGGAGGCACCTTTGCCCCTCACAACCACTGACCAGGTCTCCATAGGCTTCACAACAGATTTCGCCACCACCGCCACTGGAGCACGAGCCGCAGCAGCAGCAGAAACAGGAGCAGGAGCAGCACGACCACCAAAAATAGCAGGTGAGCCGGCCTCCAATCGCCCCCTCAGCCTCTCGTTCTCAGCCACAAGCCCCATCATCAGCTTCTCGTAATCCGCCGATATGTTGGACACTAATCTGCCCACAGCACGGTCGACACTGTCAGCCAACACCACCTCCATCAACGCGCTAGTGATGCGCTTTAGCTCCGAGATGGCCTCAGCAGCCGTAGCAATGCCCACATCAACACCGGCAGCAGCAACAGCACCAGCAGTCTTAGCAGGCTTAGCAGCCTTCGGCACCTTTTTTTTCTTCCCGTGGCCCGACGACGCAGCACGCGTCTTGTCAGTCGCGTCCGTGGCCATCGCACACCCTTCCTCCACCCTCTCGTACACCACCTCTTCAACACCCGTAGCGTCACTCAAAGCAGAAGTAACGCCACCAACAGCACCACCAGCCGCAGCAATCGTGGCAAGAGCAGCAGCCGCGGCAGCAGGAGTAGCAGCAGAACGCTCCTTCCGCCTTTTGGGTGAGTTGGGCTTCACCCTCTTCTCCTTAGCGTACTCGTCACTCTCAGTGTCACTGTGCCGCAACAACTTTCTCGCAGGCGGCGGCGGCAAGAAAAATTCGGCCTGCGACACGGATTCTGACGCATCCTCGTCGACGTCGCCCTTAGGCACCTTCTTCTTCAGCGACAGCGGGCCCGGTGGAGCCATAACCGCGCAAATACCAATACACAAGTGAATAAAGTTCACTTACCTTATTTGCCGCAATCAGAAAACTATCAGTTATTTGCAGATAGGCCCTTTTAATGAGCACCACTACCCACACAACAGCGACACCAACCAGCAGTAACACCGACCTACCGACGTATCGACTTATCGACTCGTCGACTTATCGACTTACCGACTTATCGACACGCGTATCAGTCAGTGTGGCAACACCAACAAGTTTGTCCTACGCGCCGGAGTTTGCCCTTGAGACACCGATTTATAAAAACACCGTTTGTCCTTACTGCCGGAATTTGCCCTTGACAGTTTGAAGCTCTTTTTCTTCTTCGCGTTTCACTTGTTTTCTTTATTTCTTACAATCATACATACATACATGTATGGCTTTTTATTGTACTATATAC